>CM070008.1:34409273-35154788 GCA_036247105.1 Cirrhinus mrigala | reverse complement strand
CTATTTGACATCTGATAGGAAATGTACAATAGACGTATTGCAGATGAACAAACTACGTCTTGCAGATGTCCTGCATATGTCCTGCATATGTAAATACAGATGTCAAATGGACGTCTCCGAAATGTACATGTGCTATCAGGGTCAGAAACAGTTGTGGTTGCAACACACAAAAGTAAACAAAGGTGTAGGTTTGTAGAACGCGGCTCAACCAATCAGAATCAAGGACTGAAACTATCCATTTTATAATGAAGAATAAAAAATACAGTTATTTAGAGCTGAGAACTTGGACTCAAACTTGGTCTCAGATGGATTCGGTACAGACCCTGCTAGCAGACGTACATCTGCAAGATGTCTGTTAAAGATCTCTTGATCTGGAAAGCATCTGCTGTGTAAAAACGTCTGGCAGACATCTGTAAGATGTCAGTTTTACATACATTCTAAATCACAAACATCTTAAAGACATCTATTTGATATCTGATTGGAAGTGTCCAAAAGACGTATCGCAGATGAGCAAACTACATCATGCAGATGTCTTGCAGACGTCAAATAGACGTCTCCGAGATATACGTGCGCTATCAGGGGACGAAATCCACGTCATGTGTAATAAAAGATTCAAATGTATATCATAAAAGATTAACAACATAAAATTAAGACAAAAAGACATTAATAAAGGAATTTCACATCTGGAACAATGTTTTGAAGAATAAAATACTGATGTCTTTTGAGCAGCTTAAATCAAAATACAATTTAGACAATAAGGAGTTTGGTACTTGGAATTGCGAGACTTTCTAAGAGTTAAAACCCAGCGGAAACTACCTAGTTTAACACAAATGGAGCAATTTGTCTACTAAATAATCTCTAGAATATATAACACTCTTATGATAAATAAACCATTGCCTGAATTAGACAATTCTAAAGTGAGATGGGAACATGACTTGGACATTAGCATTGAAGGAGAAACATGGGGTGAACTTTCCATTTAACTTCCTTCATCAACTGTATGTCACACCATCAAAACTTCACCTTCAAAAATTCACCTCTTTGCTTGAGATGTGGTATGGAGGAGGGAACTTTTTTTACATTCCACATGGACCTGCCCTTTAGTTGAGGCAAAAAGTATGTAACTTTATCTCTGATATCCATGGAGTCCGTTTTCCAACAGACCCAGAAGTATGTTTATTGGGTAATTACACAAACTCCAATATTATGCAAGATTATGCCATGAGACTCACAGAAAGTTTGCTAACTTGCCAAGAAGTGGCAATTTAGGCAATCTGCCTAAAGAATGTGAGTTTTTATTAGAGTTGGAGCTGAACTCTGCAGGGCCGGAATTCACCACCCCTGAACTATGATATCCTGTATCATTCCTGTCACGTAAAGTCTAAAGATGAAGACAATGGTAAAAAAATAAAACAAGGTTTATTAAATAATTCCAAAAATAGCCAAACTGCAAGACAGCTGTGCATCACACAGACAATATCAGACCAACAAATGGTGAAACAGCAGTAAACTTAAATACAAGACAAATACGGGCATTAATGATGAACATTTTTATTGTTACAGTTCAAAAGCAAAAATAAAATATATAAAAAAGGGGAAAAAAGTCATTAATAATCGTCTCCCATTCAGATTCAATGGATTAAGGACTAGGGCTCAACAAAGTGGACTCTGACCCCAACACTACAATTATTTATCATTAAATCCAGTTGTTTTTCAAAGGGATAAGTTAATAATATTTATAATAGCAAACTGTACTTTAATTATTATTGCTGTATTATTATTATTATTTATCTTAATTGCGTTTTAAGTGGGTTACTTAATAACATAGTCATTCATGTAATATCTATATTCATAAATATCAAGGCTGCTTTTAAGGCGTTTAAAGGTAAAGTGCAGGAAAATATGTGAAGAGGGTTTCGCCCCGCCTCTTTCGTAGCCAGGTGCAGTGCTTCAGCCAATCAGAGCTCAGATAAAGGAAACGAAAACAAAGCCGAGCGCTCAGCGACGCATCTGCGCATGCGCGGCTTTTCTCTCAGCACAGTTTGGGAAGGGCAGCGATGACTCCGGCCTTGACCAGCCGGGAAGTGAATAGGAATTTTGTGGATTTCAACATTCCGTCCGTATTTCTTACTTCAAGATGGTAAGTTACACAGTATATTCTTTTGACTCGCCTAAACGCATTCAGATCACATATGTGTTGAGCGACAGGTGATTTCCTCTACAGGTTGTGCTTGTGCACCTGTCAGGACGAATATGGCGAGTGCACCTGAGGGCTTTAAAACTTCCGTCCTTCGTGAGCTGCTTGTTTAACACCGACTAAAGAAAACAGTGTCGTTTAGAGCTAATGTAATTCACCTAAAGTTGTTTTATTCAAAGTCTGAGCAAATGAATCGGGTGTCATTGGGAGTTAAATGGGTATTTGTGGTGAAGTCATCTCATCTGTCTGGATAAACCGGTTGGTTCGCTTCTCTTGACATCGAGCTGTCAGATTTTGACATTTTACTAGTTCATTAGGAAACCTTTTGTGCGGCGACAACTTGTATGCAAAGTCCTGGTATAACTGACTTCATTTGGAGGCCAGGTAATCTTGTTCATCTGCTGTTCAAACAGGAGTTGACCACTGTGTGTTTGACGTTTAACTGCTGTTGAGTGAGTTTACAGAATAACTATCTGCCCTTCTGGTTAATGTGTGCAAGAATGAGTGAAGAGTACTTTACAAACCGATCACACTATTACAAATGAAATAGTAACGTTTAATATTGAGTAATAATAATAATATTTTTGAAACCTATTTGTGAGACCAAAAAAAAAAAAAAAAAAAAAAAAACCAGTACATTTTTGGAAACGGAGATTTATGCATCATCTGAAAACTAAATAAGTTTTCTATTAATGTATGGATAGGATAATATTTGGCAGAGATAAAACTATTTGAAATTCTGGAATCTAAGGGTGCAAAAAAATGAAAATCTTAAGAAAATCACCTTTAAATTTGTCCAAATGACGGTCTTAGCAATGCCTATTACTAATAAAAAAAAATTCAGTTTTGATATTTTTATGGTAGGAAATTTACAAAAAATCTTAATGGAACGTGATGTTTACTTAATATTCTATTGATTTTTGGCAGA
Source organism: Cirrhinus mrigala (assembly GCA_036247105.1). Lineage (NCBI taxonomy): Eukaryota > Metazoa > Chordata > Actinopteri > Cypriniformes > Cyprinidae > Cirrhinus > Cirrhinus mrigala. Next base: position 35,151,663 of record CM070008.1, on the reverse strand, counting down.
AAAGAAAAATTGATAGTTTTGACCTATACAATGTATTGTCGGCTATCACTATGAATATACATTTAACAAATTTATTCATATTATTTAACACTTTATGTATTTTTAAATATTAATATGTTTAAAAACAATACTTTAATACTAAAATTACATGAAAAATATGTTGTAAAAATATCTATTATTAAGTGTACTATTGAAATATCAGTCAGTAATCTGTATTAATAATAACAGCAATAAAGAATGTCCTTACATATGCATTTATAATATAAAAAAGCAACTTAAAATAATGCAATTAAATAAGTGTTAATATTTTTAACAATAATATTTAATAAAATATTGTATATTTTTATGAATTTATTATTATTATTATTATTATTATTATTATTATTAATAATATTAAAAATACTGAATATACTTTAAAAAATACATTCTAAAATACATTTATAAAAGCGTTTTGGTTTAGCTTTTAGGTTAGTTTTGTTGAAATTTGGTAAGTGTTTGCAAAATTTCTCCAGAGTACTAATACAATGCTTGCAGGTCCTCTGACAGTGCTTGATCTGATATTGTCAGTATGCATCTGAGTAATTACAAGTAATGAAGAAGTGTCTCTTTTAATTTCAAAGAGATAACACTGCAGAATCTCATTTACACCACGGCGAGTGTGTTTGTAAGCATGTTCTCCTGTGTGCTGCCGCTCGCAGCTCTGTCAACTCCAACAATAGAAGGAAAATGAAATCAGAACATCACAGAACTGGAATCTAAGCAGGAACAGGCTCAAGAGGAAACTCAGAGTTTCATTCAAATTCTCCCCTGGTGAAACTTCCTTGTGGGAGAGCAAGGGAGAGGGGGGTGTTTGTGTGTGTAAGGAGAGAAAGTGTGGAATGTAGAGAGAAAGATGTATGTAACTTAATAGCTGCAGAACACTGTTTCCTTTCTCTTTTCTTTTCCTGTTGTCGTATGATGGGTGTGCCACGCTGAAGAAATGCTTCAGAGAATCATTTTCCTCTGGAGCACAATAGTAGAGCCGATGCACTGCATGCTTCTGTTTCCTTGTTTTTTCCTTGTGTTTTCATCTTTCGTCCCTCATCAGGATTTACTGAGGAAGCAAATAAAATCGTTGCCAGCATGTTTTGGTCATAACAATGAAGCAGCTGACGGTTCCATTTCCCCACCTGGTGTTCTTGCATCTGTGTGCATATGTGTTCGTGAGCAAAATGAGTTGGTTGCAGCAGATTCGTTAATTCTCTCATTAAGCATAACAATCGGCAAAGCTTAGGATTGTTTGAGGAGGTTGAGTTCTGTGAAAAATTATTCATGAATCACCATTATCATGCTTTGACACTTTAAAAAAATAGTTGAACCAACAGTAAAAAAATCCTGAAAATGTCCTCACCTTCAGGCCATCCACGATATAGAGGAGTTTGTTTCTTTATAGGATCAGATTTGGAAAAATTTTGCATTGCATTGCTCACCAGTGCAGCCTCTGCAGTGAATGGGTGCCGTCAGAATAAGAGTCCAAACAGCTGATAAAAGCATCACAGTAATCCACACCACTCCACTTCATCAACTAATGTCTTGTAAAGCAAAAAGCTGTTTGTAATAAACAAATGTAAATTTAACCTCAAACACTACACAGCAAAAAATACAAGTCCTCTATCCATAATATCGCTTTTTCTGGTAAAAAGTTGTCATCTGAAAAAGATGCACAGATCAATCTCTGTTTACAAGTGAAAACAGTTCGAAACGATTATGTTGATGGATTTTGATGTGAGACAACAGGTGTTGGACTTGTTCACTGGAGGAAGCACTGTTATGGATTATAGACTATTGTTTTGGAAGTGAGGATGGAACAGCTTTTCACTTGACAAGATATTAATAGATGGATTTGGTGTCATATGGATTAGTTGTGAATTATTGTGATGTTTTGATCAGCTGTTTGGATTCTCATTCTGAGGGCACCCATTCACTGCAGAGGATCCACTGGATGTAATGCTAATTTCTCCAAATTTCTTATGATGAAGAGACAAACTCATCTACATCTTGATAGCCTGAGAGTGAGTGCATTTAAATTTTTGGGTGAACTGTTGCTTAAAGGGCTTAAAGGAACAATTCACCCAAAAATTTAAATGTTGCTCTGTGTGAACTGTACCTGTAATTAAAGTGAAATTGAATTTTAGCATATTGTATATAATGCAGTTATACTGTGTAATACAGACAGAAATCATTCTAATATTCTGATTTGCTGCTCAAAAAAAAATTATTATTATTATATTGAAAACAGCGAAGTATCTTTTTTTTTTTTTTTTCTTTAATGAATAGAAAGTTAAGAAAAACAGCATTTATCTGAAATAGAAATCTTTTGTAGCATTATAAATGACTTTATCATCACTTTTGATGAATTTAAAGCATCCTTGCTAAATAAAAGTACTAATTTCTATCATTTCTTTCCCAAAAGAAAAAAAAGAAAAATTCTACTCACTCCAAGCTTTTGAATGGTATGATGTCTAATGTTACGAAAGATTTTTATTTCAGATAAATGCTGATCTTTGGATCTTTCTATTCATCAAAGAATCCTGAAAAAATATATTTAGCTGTTTTAAATATTGATAATAATAATAAAAAATGTTTCTTGAACAGCAAATCAGCAATGATTTCTGAAGGATCATGTGACACTGAAGACTGAAAATTTAGATTTATAATAATTTATAATTTAATGATGCTGAAAATGTAGCTTTGATCACAGGAAAAATTTTAAAATGTATTCAAATAGAAAGCAGTTATTTTAATTAGTACAAATATTTCACAATATTACTGCCTTTGCTGTATTTTGATTCAAATAAATGCAGGCTTGGTGAGCAGAAGAGACTTCTTTAAAAAAAAAAAAATCATTAAAAATCTTACTGTCCAAAAACTGGTAGTGTAATTAATGATTTAGCTATATTTTTAAGTGTTTTCTGTTCATTAGAATTAACTGCATTGTGGAATACTGTATTCTACATATTGATTTATATTGCACATTTTTATATTGCTTTACAATTGTCATTTGAAAAATGTCTCTGTATTGAATGCCGTTTTATTGCTCATCATTACTCATTTCTGTGAAGTCTTTTTAATGAAATGCCCTTTTCCAGCAATAAAAGTGAACTCTCCAGTTTCATTTTTTTGTGTATTTGTAATCTTGTTTCAGAGGTGTGACTCAGGTTTCTGTGTAATAGTTTCTGCTAATAGTCGTCAGTGTGGCTTGTGACCTGATAAGTCCTTGAAAAAAGTGGCTTATTGCAAATTTGTGTGACTCACAAAATGAGCGTCACATATTCTCTGCCCAGCCGTGACGTACATCTATGAGAAGACAAAGCTTTTTCAAGCGTTGCCAGATTTCTGTGCAAATGAGAGGAGGGGGAGGACAAATTAGGATGAGCTCTGAGAAATTTTGTTCTCAGTATTGTTGCATTGAGCTGATTAGTTCTCGTGTGGAAAAGATTCACGCAGAGGTCCATCCTGCGGCTGACAGCGGATCTTTGTCTCACGGATATTGAATCTCATATTGATTGGGTTTGTGTGACAGTGAAAAGGTTAGCCTGTCTGTAGTGCAGTTTGTCTCTTTCTTTGTATTTCCTGTTTCCTAAAATTGTATCTGTGGGCTTTTTGCAACTGTTGTTACAGACACAGTAAGACAAGAGACAGGAACTTATGTGGAAAACCGAGAGGAAATGGGACACAATGCAGGCTAGATGTGAACCTGCATTTCTCGTATGAGCTCCACAGCTCAACTTATCTCAAGCTCTAGATTTGGTCATGATTTAAATGATTCTTTTTTTCACTTTTGAGAAATAAATATTTGGAAATAACAAATGCATTTCATCCACAAGTGTTCTTCAGCTTGACTCAATGTTGTAACATTGCCAGAAAGGTTTTGCATTGATGCTATGTCTGATCCACTGATTAAGCATTTAAAAGTTTAGTAAGCTCTGTTGTCAAAGACTTTATGCCAAACCACAAAGAATCTGATGCAATCACTCTATCTTGTTTATTTGTAAACCTCAGATGTGACTACACTGTTGAAGGGAGTGTTGTTAAATTGGACAGATGCTGAAATTAAAGACCTTCTCTTAGTTGAAGACAGTGATGAAATTAGTTGACAGATTGCTGGAAAAGATAAAGATTCTTTTAATGTACTACCATATTTCCAGCACAGCTGTTTAAATGCAATTTCCATCTTGGTGCATGTGTGATCTGGTAAATTTAAAAAAAAAAATAAATATAAATAAATATATATATATATATATATATATATATATATATATATATATATATATATATATATATATATATATATATAATTTTTTTTTTTTTTTTTTTATGGTGGTTTGTGTGAAGGTGGTTGATGGGAGGTAAATACTACACTTTAAAAAATGCTGGATTAAAAACAACCCATCTTGGGTTATTTGGCACATTCTGGGTTATTTTGACCCAGCTGGTTGGGTTAAATGTTTTTACCGAAAATGCTGGGTTCTTTTATTGAAGTCTATTAACTATTGTTTAAAAATGATTATATTGCGGGTTTAAAATGGACTGGAGCTTACAAAAAAAACCACACGCGGAATTCCTAGAGGCAATAATCAAAAGATGAACATTTATTATTAAGCAAGAACACATGGACAAAATACAAGACAAATTGAATTTATTTGGGTGAGTACAGCATTGTTTACAATATTACATTAAAACTCATTTAACAAGCATTTTAGACATAAAAAATGTAACATTAAAAAATAGCATTTCAGTTTTAATGTATTCAGTCGTTCTCTGTAATTGCTTTTTACCGAAATGGAGCTAATTCTCATGCCGGTGAGTTGCCGAAATCTGAGCGGGTGAAGGGCCGCTGTTTGCCGGGTTAACTGCGAACTTCAGACGGTGGCTTCGTGTTTCACTCGCAGCTGAAAGATGCCATGACTGACTCCAAAACCTGCCCATATAAATAGTACTGACATTAAAAAATATATTTTACACTTCAAATTAAATTAAACTCAGTACTATAATGATTAAAATCCATTTATTTTATGCAAGGCAAAAGGTTGTTTCCATCATGCGAAGTGACTGCTGCTGACGCAGCTGACTGACATCTCGTCCTTATGTTGCGTTGCATAAAATAATACAATTTACAGCACAGTAAACACTTTATAAATGAAATAAAATGTATACAATCCTTTATTTCGCTAAAGAAATGCACCAAATCAGTGGCGCTGAGAAGTGCTATCTCCTGTGACGTTAAAGGACTCAAAAAGCCTGCACTCTGACTGAATGTAACTCAGCAGCTGGGTTGTTTCGTCAGAGACAAGCTTAACCCAGTGGTTGGGTATAGGAAAATAACCCAGTGTTAAAAATGACCTAGCAACTTAAAGTTACAGAGAAACCACCCAGAACCTGGGTAAAAAAATATTAAAAATAACCCAACAAGTTGAACCCAGCATTTGGGTTAAAAAAAAAAAAAAAAAAAAATAACCCAACATTTTTTAGATTGTAAGGAAATGGGTACACTTTGTAATATTCGCTATATGAAATTACAGAGTAGGCACAAAATAAATCCACCCACTTGAGCAATTTTGGCCTTGACTCTAGTGTGAAACCCTTTAGTCCACCTGCAGTGTTGCAGAATTTCTGTCTACCATCTGGTTCCCAGCAGCATCTGCAGAAAAACTTGCATATGGAGTATTTTTTTTTTTTTTTGCAGCAGCAGCAGCAGCAGTTATAGGTTTCTATAAAGTATTGGTTTTATATTTGATACACAGAAAAAACAACATTCATTTCAAATTGAAAAGGATTATTCACTCTTAAAGTGATAGTTCACCCAAAAATGAAAATTCTGTCATTAATTACTCACCTTCATGTCATTCCAAACTTGTAAGGCTTTCTGGCCTTGCAGTGACAGCAACGTAACAACAAAAAGTATTCTCACAGCTTCACAAAATTAACGTTGAACCGCTGATGTCACATGGACTATTTTAACAATGTCCTTACTACCTTTCTAGGTCTTGAATGTGATTATTTGCAGCCTATACAGGGTCAGAAAGCTCTCGGATTTCATCAGAAACATATTAATTTGTGTTCCTAAGATGAACACAGGTCTTACGGGTATGGAACGATAGGAGGGTGAATAATTATTGACAGAATTTTCATTTTTGTGTGAACTATCCCTTTAAATTGGCAGTGGCAGTTATTCAGACTGACTTTGTGTTTTCACTGTCAGCACATTTCTCATGGGTGTGCTCAAAGGCACAATCTTGGTAACTCATTACCTTTGGGGTCTGAACCTACAACCTTTGGATAGCCAACCTGGATCATTAACCACTAGTACAAATCCACTCCAAAAGATGAAAGAATGAAACCATCATTAACCATCCAATTAAAATGTGTGTTCTATTTTCCAACAGATGCATTTTCTGCTGCTCTTCAGTCGTCAGGGAAAGTTACGGCTGCAGAAATGGTTCCTGCCCCTCCCGGAGAGAGAGAGGAAGAAGATTGTGAAGGACATGACCACTATGGTGCTGGCACGGAAACCACGTACGTGCAACTTCCTGCACTGGAAGGACCTGAAGATTGTCTATAAGAGGTGAGCGTTCAACCCAGGTCCTTGCACATGTATTGTAAAAGCGCGTGCTGGTTGTTGGATTCAGCATTAATTAAAAGCCCAGCTGCCAGGCTCTCGTGTTTGTTCATTAGTCATCACAAGGTGTGAGCAGAAACTCTAAAATCTTGCAAAGCGGACACCTAGTCAGCAGTCAAGATCTTATGTGGCCTAATTAAAATACCACATGCGTTCTGCGTCCGTTGTTGCCCCCTGTGCTGTAGCTTTTAAAACCGGTTCAGTCCAGTTCTCCTGCCATTACTGATGTCATTAGCTTACGACATGCAACTATCTGAGTCCTCCTTGTTTTCCGGCGAAACCTAGTGGCAGCTTCCTACACAATGGCCCCCTATTACCATCAACTGTGCCTGGAAATAGACCCCACATGTTGACACTGGGAAATATTAGTGCTTTACTTTTTTATTACAATAAATCAGTTAGAAGCTTGGAAACAGTTAAATGTCACTTCTGAACATTATATAGTCTTAAAGTCTTATATAGTCTATTTTACTAATGTGATATTCCAAGTAAAACAGGAGAGGGCTTGATTTTTATATTCATTTTTTTTTTTGTTTTGATCAAAAAATGTTACATTCCTGAATAGAAGATATGTAACCCTGGACCACAAGACCAGTCATAAGGGTAAATTTTTCTGAATTGATATTTATACATCATCTGAAAGCTGAATAAATAAGCTTTCCATTCATGTATGGTTATGATAGAACAATATTTGCCTGAAATACAACTGTTTGAAAATCTGGAATCTGAGGGTGCAAAAGATAAAAATATTGAGAAAATCGCCTTTAAATTTGTCCAAATGAACTTCTTAGCAATGCTTATTACTAATCAAAAATTAAGTTTTGATATATTTACGGTAGGAAATTTACAAAATATCTTCATGGAACATGATCTTTGTTTAATATCCTAATGATTTTTGATATAAAAGAAAAATCGACAATTTTGACCCATACAATGTATTGTTGGCTATTGTTATGAATATACTTGTGCTACTTATGACTGGTTTTGTGGTCCAGGGTCACATATAATATATAATCAAGAACATTTTTAATTCATAAAGGCAACTAGGGATGTAACGATTACCGGTTTCATGATAAATCATGATACAATTCCCCACGGTTAGTATTACCGTTTCATATTTCAATTATCATTAAAACCGAATTTGATTACCGCGATTTGAACAACTGATGATAAATAAATGCTGTACAACATAAAGCACAGTTTTAAGTAAGTTTCGTTTAAGTAGTTTTGTTTTGTGTGAAAAGACAGCGGACGTTTTAAAAGAGTGCTAAGGGCATAGATGCCAGTCCCCATGGAAATAATCGAGCACCCGCGGAAAAACACGAGATGTTTTGCATTGCAGCTTTTTATGACTTTATTCTCGTTTTCAAAACGTTTTAAAGCCGTTTTTGGATTATTTATAGAACAGATATAATACATATAATAATTTATTAAATCAATTATCATTTTGACTTAACCCCTTTCTTTATTTAAAGGCTGAAATGTGCGGTTTATCTTTTTATGACACTTTTTCCACAGCTTTATTTGAAAATTTACATTAGATATTTGAACATGCTATTAGTTAAACTTTTGTCAGTCATGTTGCCATTATAAATACGGATATCATTGGTAGGCTACTGTTGTTGTTTTAGTGATTATGCAAACAAAAAGTTATTTTATTTGTTGATTTTAAATATAAAACTTAGTGAAGTGTTTTATGTGTCAGTACTTTTTGAACATTTCCAGTACATTTTAACAATACCACGATAATACTGATAATCATGATAATTTTGGTCACTATAATTGTGATAAGAAATTTTCATACTGTTACATCAATAAAGTCAACACTATTCAGTAGAAAATGTCACAGAAAGGGTATTTTCTGAATATAACATGCAAAAAAACTTTGTTTTTGAGGGTGTGAATGGAAATATTTTAGAGAAAATGTGCTTCTGAATTGTGTTAAACTAACTAAACTTGATTGCTTCAGAGCAAAGGTTATATTCTTGATCACAATTCAGATTTTTATGCTGCATCAAATCCTTCTGTCAGGCACTGAAACCATGGTGTTTCTGAGAGTGAGTTTTCACACTCGTGTTCCTGAGAGCCTGTTACTCTCACTCTTCTGGTTCAGATCTGTATTTCACACCTCTCTTAACCTGTCTTTCTGTTCTTTCCTGTTGTTTTCCCAGTGTGACCTTTATAAATACAGAGATTTGCCATGCCAGCAGTTGCCTTACTGAGACTGCAGGTGGCAATTGTGAGGATTGTTGTTTTTTTTTGTTTTTTTTTTGTATGAATAAAAATAAATTTTACGTTTTTTCCACTTGTTTGTAGGTACGCCAGTCTGTATTTCTGCTGTGGTTTGGAGAGCCAGGATAATGAGCTTCTGGCTTTAGAGATTCTGCACCGTTATGTGGAGCTGCTCGACAAATACTTTGGCAATGTAAATGCATTCAGTTTCTTAATTTCTCACCTCTGGGGCAAATATGTGACCCTGGACCATAAAACCAGTCATAAAAGTCATATTTTTGAAATTGAGATTTATACATCATCTGAGAGCTGAACAAGCTTTCCATTGATGTATGGTTTGTTAGGACAGGACAATATTTGGGCCGAGATACAACCATTTGAAAATCTGGAATCTGAGGATCCAAACAAATCAAAATATGGAGAAAATCGCCTTTAAAGTTGTCCAAATGAAGTTCTTAGCAATGCATATTACGAATCAAAAATTAAGGTTTGATATATTTACCTTAGAAAATGTACAAAATATCTTCATGGAACATGATCTTTACTTAATATCCTAATGATTTTTGGCATAATAGAAAAATTTATCATTTTGACCCATACAGTGTATTTTCGGCTATTGCTACAAATATACCTATGCTACTTAAGACTGGTTTTGTGGTCCAGGATCACATATTTGATAAATATATTATACAATATTGGGTCCCAATTTATATTAGGTGGCCTAAACTACTATGTGCTTACACTGGAAGTAATAATTTGATACAATGCACTTGTTGTGTACATACATGTTTTACATTGTACTTATTTTAAAAATACCTGCATGTAATTACATCTGTAATTAATTTCTGTAATTGCAGTTATAATTACACTGTTATCACATCCCTTACACCTTAACCCACCTTTAAACCTACCCATACCACCAAACCTGTCCCTAACCTTACCCGTATCCTACTTAAATAGCAGCAAAAGTGTTTTGCAATACAATATGAACACAAGTACATTGTACTTATTTTTTGATGCAAGTATAGTAGTAAAGGCTACCTAATATAAAGTAGGACCCAATATTGTTTATATTTCCTGTTTATATAAGTATATTTTATTAAATGCATAACTTTTTTTTTTGCTATACATTTTTATTAATTTATTTATTTATTTATTTATTTTTGCATAGACTGAACACAGATTATTTTTTTTTTTATTCTATCTTTTTTTTTTTTTTTTTTTTTTTTTTTTACCAGTTTCTTTCTGTGTAATATCTTACAGGTATGTGAGCTGGACATCATATTTAACTTTGAGAAGGCTTATTTCATCCTGGATGAGTTTCTGATGGGTGGAGAGATTCAGGAAACATCCAAACAGTCTATTGCAAAGTCTGTAGAGGCCTCAGATATGCTGCAAGAGGTGAGACACTAAATTTTAATTGCATTTAGGTTAATATGTTTGAAAAATTAAACAGAAAAATAAACTTGTTTGTTTAACAGTATTGAAATAGGATTTTAAAAAAGTTTCTCTTCCATCCCAAATTCTATTGTTTTGACATTTTTAAAACACTGTGTTAATAATAATAATTAACAATAATGGGACGCATAGCAACACAATCTCAGACAGTGTTTCTGAGCCAGACATTTTAGATTACAAGAACCTGCGGCTGTTTTAATGGTGCTACCCAGTTATAGAGCTCTACTTTGGCTGTCACCTTCATAAAACATTATTGATTCAACAGAGAGAGAGAAATAAACGGACGGCCAGTATGAGAGTGTGGTTTTACAGAACAGCTCTCAGTACCACTAAATGGCAGCTTTCCCAGCACGCCTCAAAAAATGAGACCACATTAAAAGAATAGTTCACCCAAAAATGAAAATGATGTCTATTACTCACCTTCAAAGCATATTGAGCACTCATAGGAGGGTGAATAGTGATAGAATTTTTATTTTTGAGTCAACTGTTTTCTTAAAACCCATATAGTATATAGTCATTTGTTGTCCATACGTCATTATGATAAGCAGTGTCCATACATATAAAGGAGAGTTCACCTCTGCACAGCAAGGGAAGCTGAAAATGTCACTTAACATTATTTCAAAGGGTAATCAGTTATGTGCCTATTTTCTCTTCTTCAGACGATGGAAGAATACATGAGCAAACCAGCCTTCTGACAGCAGCTGACAAGATGCAATATGACAAAAGGGAACGAAACCTGCCTCCGCAGTGGAGGTTGTGTCCTTCACTCAGGACGCAATTTTTCATTGCAAGAAGTTACAGACTTTATTCATGAGGGCTGCAGATTTTTTCTTATTTATTGTTTTTGTGCTTATATGAACTTCTTTATCAATTCCACTCAAATTTTATTATAACTAAATCAGGGTTCATGTCATGTTTTTGAATTAGATTAGATTGTCTTGTCAGTTTAGAAAAAATAGATGATTTGGCTCCAGCATGCATATGCACATGCAACCATAGTTTGATAATTTCGATAATTTCGATTTTTTATACCAAAATCATTTTATATAGTAATCATATATTTGCAATATCCTTAAACCTTGGCTTATCTGAAGTGCCTTCTCATGTTTTTAAACATGTCTCAGGAGACATTTAGCTGAAGAAAGGAAAAACAACACTTTTGCATAAATGCTAATGCTGCTTTGAGCACACTTTGTTGATATTGTCATATTAAAGTTGTCTTTTTGATATGATTTAGTCTGTCAAGTGTTTGCAATTTTCTCTAATGAAAAGTAATGGGTTTGTTTTCTATTCATATTTCTTATTATGAGACTATGCTTGCCGCTGTTTCATGTCCTGTATCATCAAGTGGACATCCTTGGCTTTTTCTAGGTCATCCAATGTAAATATGAATATGTGGTTGATATTTTTCCTCTTCTTTTTCAAGATCCAGCCCAGCACAGACTAAATGTCATGCATTATGTTTCATGTTTTAAGTCATAATATGATTGTTTTTTTTTTATGTAGAATCATGCATAACTGTAATAAGTGTAATAAGGCAGCACAATGCAGCGAGAGGAAAAATAATACGGTAATGCTTTATTCATGTTTCTCTTCTCACACTTTAGAACACGTACAAAATGATTTATAAATGAGAATCACATCCATCTTTATTGGTTTGATAATGAAATAGCTTGTAAAGATTGCAGCAAGCGGAGTCCTACGACTACAGGAACATTCTCTTGATACCAACAAAAGGAACAAGAAAACATTTCGAGGACCACCAATTCATAAACGACAGATAAAATACACTTGAACTCCCGCACATTGATATACCATAGATATTTACATCATATAGAATTCCATGAAAACTAAAGCACTTTAAACTGTTTACTTTTTTAAAATAACTTTTGAGGAGATATAGGCATGTCCCACGAGTAAGCAATATTTTTTTCCCCCCAGTGCATACTCCGACAAGTCCCTTCTGTGGCAGGATTGGCTAGTAGGAGCTTCTTACAACCGGTTTGCAATTTGGGCAGTTCAGAAGTCGTTCATGTAGCCGTAGCAAACATATCAAAGAGTTAAAAGGATAAGGGGTGGGACTTGTCAGAATAAGAGCAGGGGTGAAAAAAAACACGCTCAGGTTCTTTACATTCCTGCAACCATTTTCCCATGATACTCTTTACCCTCTTCTGTCCCAGGCACAGGTGGGGTTTGATCTATGGTTTCCTGTGCTGAATCTTGAGCGGGCGGCTTTTGGGGCGCCTCGGGCTCCTCTTTCCCTTGGGTGTCTCTCTTGGTGGTCGTGCTCTTTCCATTGTCAACCTGATCAAAGAAATCTTTCATGGCCTCCTCATACAACTCATAAGGCAACTGTCCGTTGGTGGTGGAATCGATGGCTCTCTTGCGATCGCTCGCGCTGGTGTCGGGGTACTCAGTCAGGAGCTTGGCTGCGAGGAAGGTCGACTCTTCATCCTCATCCACTGCGTCATCATCGTAATCATCTTTTCTTTTGCTTGGAGCTTTGTTTAACTCGGACAGGAACAAGCTTCCTCGTCTTCCGTTTGGGTTGAAGTACTTCGCCATGGCTGTTTTATAGGGCCTTTGCTTTAGCAAAGAAAATTTTGCGTTCTTGTTGGCCAGATTCCCTAACCCGAGGACTTTCAGGATATCCTCAGTCTTGACATCAGGAGGGATTTCGCTCACTGTGACTTCTGGCTGTCGTCCGTTGTAATACTTAATGACCCGGCTCTTGTACCGAGGTTGGCTAGGCTTCCTAACCAGCTGGGTCTCAGGAAGGTGTTGTTGTTGTTTTCTGGTCTCCTCCATGAAGAGCATTCCAACCAGGTCCTCAGGAGGCACCTGGAGCTTCACTGAAATGGCCGACAGCAGTTGTTTGATTGCCCTCGGGTCAATTAGAGAGGGTTGAGACAGTAGCCTCCTCCTTCCTTCCATCAGGTCTCGTTTTTGTGCCTGGTTTGTCATCTCCAAGACCTTCAACAGGTAGTAGTCCACAAGTTTTGTATCATCGTCTGGGTTCTCGTCATCCTCTTCAGTAGCTCGTCTTTCAATGGCTTCGCCCTGCTCTCCGTTATCTCCCAGCCCTCGTTCGTATTCTTCACGGCTTCCTTTAACGACTTCCTCTGTCTCAAGTTGTTCCTCCAACGGCACCCATTCTTCCCCTCCGGTCACGTCCTCGTACGCCAGGTTCCTAACTTTGTAAAGGTCATCGTCTTCTTCGGCATCTTCATCCTCCTCTCGCTTCTGGTTCTGCGCGGCAGACAGTTTACCAAGCTCTTCAAATATAGAGCGCATGTTGGCGAGACTCTGAGGGGTGTACTGCTCGTCCAAATCCTCAGTCGCTCGCTTATTGTCCCTGCCGTTCTCCTCATCCTCAAACATCAGCGGGTACTTCTTGTGCGGCTTCACGAAGCCCCCGTAGTCTCCGACGGGGCTCTCTGCGTCTGCCATCGGGCGCCTGCTCTTGTGAGGACGCCGCTCGTTTCCAGGCGCTGCCTGGCTTTCCGGAGCCTCTCCAGCTTGTTCGAGCATCCGCAGTAGAGATCGAACCCACTGTGGCACCTTGCTATCAGGCCAACGGGTGGCATCCTCACGCGTGGGTGCGTTCTCATCCTGTAGGGAGGCGAGCTGCACTAGAAAGCGGAATTTGTCCACCTCATCGTAGTCCCCTGTTGGACTCTCCGGTCCGTCTGCTCTCTGCTTCAAGCTTTCGATGTACTCCAGAGCTTTGATCATATCGGAACTGGGAGCAAGGAAGCCCCCCTGGTCTCCGCCTCGCAGGCGATGGTGGCGCACGGAGGCGCCCTGCACGGTTAGTGTTTGGAGGAGGGTAACAAGCAGGACCGCCACCCCTCTGACGGACAGTTTCGGTAGTGACAGCATCATACCACCTAGAGATAAACAAGCACAAAAATAGTTAACCCATGCAGTCTATTTTATTTATGTTGCAACCTTGGTATTTAAAAACAAACTAGCTAAAATTCTGTGCAAGTTTAAACTACCTATCCAATTAGTTTTGAGAGCTTTACGACCCAAATTTGTTCCCCAGACCGAGTAGAAGAGACGCTCTGAGCGCCAGAGCAGCAATGAGATCAGTCTGAACACAACATGTTTTTAAACGACAACAGCACCGGATGAGTCACCGCCTGTTGTCAAGGTAACCTTTCACTTGTGGCTACGGATCTCTAAGAACAGATTTATTGATATTTTCACCTTTACTTATAAGAACAAATCTCGATTTAAAAAATCAGGAATCTTGAAATCGAGTAGATAAACAAGAGATTAGATATGCTGCTGATGAGTGATAGTATCTAATCAAGCAAAGCCGGAAAGAAAACGAACAAAAGCTCTACTCCTCTCCAACCCTCACAAAGCAAACTAGCGTATACGTTAGCTATTTTCACAGCGTGAATACAAAAAACGAAAATGAGCCGTCGTACCTTTTGTGTAGAGCTCAGAGAATGTGAATGAGCGTGAACAGCATGTCCTCCGTGTTGCCTCAATGCGCTTCGGTTGTGTTTCAGCACCGGACAGCTCCCCGCGCTATATGAGGCGGCACCTGATCAATGCGTCACCGATGCTCACGCAAAACCGAGGCTGTGCATGCATCCGTACCAATGGTAACCATTCACAACGTTTACCTCTGAGAAACTGAGCCTCTTGCATTAACCTATGGTCTGTTTATAGGTGTGTTTTAATCATACAGAAGAGGATAGAGCGTTTTGTGAACGACAGAAAGGTATACCTACTGTACGTTTGCATATATCCAGGATTTTACCATAGTTTCTGCCTGAATACTAAAACGTTTTTGCTATACAGCCAATTTAATGTCTAATGTAAAATTCAATAAAACCCCTGAATGTTACAGATTAGTACATATTAGTAAAAGGTACCGGCCCAGTTTTTTTTTTTTTTTGTTTGTTTTTTTGGGGGGAAACTATGGTGAATTAAATGGCAAAACATTTCTGTTACAGATAAAATCTTATTTTATTTCGTATTAAGTAAGAATCAGGATATCATAGGTGTGCAAAATGTGTAAAACTGGTTTGTTCGTTGTCTTTCTATACACACAGGCGTCACAGGCGAGGCAAATCGTCAGGCGATGAGTCACACACACGCACAAACGCTCTGTGGGACTCACTGGGGAGAGGAAGGCCTCTGATAAATGTACATCTGCCGGTTGTGGATCTCTTCCACTGTCCCTAGACGCCTGCAGTCCCGAGCATCTATTAGATCTTGCGGTGGAGCCTGTCAGCAGCTGAATTAGGTGCCCTAGTGACATTAGTGCCAAGATGACACTCATCTGTACTTGATCACTTTTCCTGGAACACAGACAAAAAGTCTCTGCGGAGGAAGCTTTGTCCTTTTGAGGGTTATTTTTTCTCAGGCACATCGTGTGAAGTAGTTTTAGCTGTCGTTTCCAAATACGACAAGGAAAGAAGAAAGATTTCTATTCTCTTTTTTTGCAAAATCACCTCACTTGAGTCTATTTAAGCTATTTTTGACATTATTCTGCAGTCTTGAAAAGGTTTTTAACTTTCATGCTGTGCTAATTTGGTGTTCCTGGTCGAAAATGACTTCGAAAATGAAATCTCTCATTATGCTATATTATCATCAAATCTCGGATTTAGTTTTTTTTGTCAGCTTGTTTCTTTCGGTTAGCACAGGCTTTGTATTTCATTTTGGAACTGATTGTTCATGCGCCACATTGATCTAAACATATGCACCTCAGTTTTTAATTAAAAACATTATTTGTGGATCATTTTGCCAATGTTCACTCAAAAACTGAGGTGCATTAGCACCTAAGTGAAAGCACATAAGCAGATCAATAAGGCCTCGGATCAATCGGTTCCAAAAATAAACGCAGAACCTGTGCTAATTGAAAGAAAACAAGTTGATAAATAGACCGAATCCAATATTCGGTAATTAAAAAGAAACCTTTGAGCAAATTTTTGTAGACTGGTCATTTTTGATTGGAATGAGTATAGCAAGTTGGGGAGAAAAAAAAAATCCAAAAACATACAAAAAATATAATTTTTGGGGGGGATTTGTTATAACATGTGAGACTTAAAAGTGACTCTAAAGCTTTACTCCAATGTGACAATATTTAACTAGCATTTTCAAGAAGAAAACAATCTCAAAATGACCAGAGCACATTTTTTAGAAAAACATCCATACCCTGGTGCTTTCAAGAACCCAGAAACCAATTTGCTGTAATTTAACATCACGAACTTTATTAATCCCCGGAGGGACATATATAGCAAAAAAGGCATGTTAGTCCGTACAGCACAGAATCAGAACAACGCATATATTTCTTCATTAAAAGCACTCTGCGGTTAGTCTGCATATTGTTTTTTGCACATACTGATTCTGGACTCGTAACGCACAGTCAGCTGACTGCACTCTGGGGAGAGAGGGGTGAGACAGGCCCTCCTGACGTTAGCAGAGCAGTCACATGGTCAGATGAGTCATACGCCGGAGTGTGTGTGCATTATGGGATGTTTCCATGGCTGTGAAACCAAACAATCTTTTCTATTTTTGCATCTTGATTCATGAAAAATACATAACTTTTGACTTCCATTAGCAATCTGGAGGAGTTCTGGGTTTCAGCACAGCTGTTCTCCTGAAAGGTTTTCTAGAACTCCTTCCTGTTTTCTTAATAAGATTAAAAGGAAATCAATCCACAATCCATTGAATTTCTCAATTTTCTTCCTTTAATGATATTAGAGCATCCTCTCTGTTGCTGCGACGATTGTTCTAGCAGGATAGAGAAAACAACACTGAAGAGATGACTCTGAAACACGTCTTGCTGGCTATAAATAGGCGTTGTGGAGGTGTCAGCAGGAGGTTACAGTCATGTGTGCGTCGACTGTGACGGATGATCTGATAGGCCGAGAGACGTGTAGGAGGCTTGACGAGGGATTCTCTTGGTATAAGCAGAATTCTGCACATTAATTAGGTCTAATGAGCAAGGCAAGAATGAATGATTTTATGTTTTCACATGAAAGGGAGCTTTTTTTAGTCTCGCTCTTTACCTGTTAGCAGCAGATTGGCTAAAATAAGATCTGTTAAACATCATGCATTTTAAAGCATTAGAAAAAAACAATTTGTCTGATGTTCTAAGCATATTAACAAGATAAATTTAGCTGACATGCAAAATTGCATGCAATTTTAAAGTTGGAGCCTGCGATATTATTTATCTTTTAATCATTTTTTTTTTTTTTTTATGTGGTTCCATTTTTAAGAATAAACCTTGCATTTATTATACTGCCCTGCATAATATTTGCTAAATGAAATACAGCACTTTTTTCATAGCACTTTTGGGGTGCAGATACATAATTAATGTTTGTTTTGCTTGAGCATATAACACTTTCTCACAAAATATTTTTTTTTTTAATTTATTTAATTTTTTTACATTTTTGCTTTGAAAACCACGTGTAAGGTGAAGATGTATTTCTCATTTTTTTAATGCCTCATGGTTATAATTATGGCAAGTGATGGAAGAAAAGCAAATATGAGCCATATGTGGGTGTGTACTACATCCAAACAGTGACAGAAAATTACACATTTTGTGGGAAAAATGGCATATTTTGCCTATTTATAAAGTTATTTGACATTAATAGTAGTATGTGAACATACTTTTCCATTCCCTAGTGAAGTGTTTGAGATCTGACTGGTTTTGTTATTGTGTTAAGAAAAATCTTAAGTCCAATTTCATTGGGGAAAAAAAGCTACATGATGGAAAGTTTTTATTGCTATTTTTTTAAACTCAGCATCATCAAATGATCTAATATTAGGGGCTTTTTGCAAATCAGCTGATTTCAAATCAGCTTTTTTTTTTATTTTTTAGGTTTTTCGCCCGATCTGACCCAAACCAGTGCAGAAAAATTCTTTGGAGAGTAAAAATCAATAAGTATCAAAAAAGTTTAACCTCTGACTCACTGTCGCAAAGGGACACCAAACTGTTTGGGGCAGGGCCACTTTTAGTAAAATGCCTGTAACTCCTGGCACTATAACAGTCATAAATGTTAAAAACTTAATATTTTTTATGGTAAATTACTTGGATTTGCCAAAAATTCTTTTTACATTCTTGATTACAGGCTTGCTCAATAATGTCTTTTTTATGTGCTTAAATGCCTCAAACCCTGAGTTCTGACTAATTACTTGCTTGTCCAAATTAAAAGAGTTTCTCTCTAGATATAGCTTGGGTCCCTTCTTCAATGTCACTGTCAAGAAGTCATATTTTTGGTCCCATTTTATCATTGGTCAACCTCTCTTCAACAAGTCTCTTATTTTCAGGTTTCATGTTGATTGCACAAAATTGTTACTTAGTGTTTGTTCAATCTACTACCCCAAAATGTAATCAGTGCTATCTTTTATGTACACTAAACCATTAATTCCATTACTGTAGCTGAACTGAAGCAGTGTGGAGCTTTAAAAATACAGCAGATTTTTGTTGGTTCTGTAAACTGACAGTTTGAGTTGAGATTATATGCTTGGCCTGTTCTGAAGGCTGTTGATTTGATTCAGCTCAATTAAAGCATCAGTTACCCAGAGCTGTGTTGAGTATGCTGGGATGGGCTGACGGCACGGCGAATGGAGTGAGGGAGGGAGGGAGGGAGGGAGGGAGGAGAGGATGAATGTCAATGAGAATAGAAAGGGAGGGCTGCATCATCTCTCGGCTGTCATTCTCATAAATGCAAGCAAGCAATGAAATCTATCAGTCAATTAATTCTTTTTTTACTTTCTGCAACCCTTATGCTGCTCCTCATCTTCATATTTTTGTCTCTCTCTATTTCTCTCTGCCTTTTTCCATCTCTGCTTTCCTCTGATTGCTGGAGAGATTGACAGCGGCATTGTGCGGTTCCTAGAATCTCAATCAAGGGTTGTAATTCCAGAGTCAACAGAAACCAACAGGCACCGCAATGGTCCTCGATACCCAGCAGTCTGTGTGTGTGTCATGGAGAGAATATAACAGGTACTAAAGTGTGTGGGAATGACTCATAGATCATAAATGTTTGTTTTTATTCATAATTGTACCCACACTTGCAGCAGAACAGCCAATTTATATTGCTCAGAGTTTGCTCTTGTATAATTCAGAAGATGTAATGTTTTTTTTTTTTGTTTGTTTTTTTTTAGTTAAGTTTCATTAAGGCCAGTTCACACCAAAGATGATAACTATAGTGACTATAACTGTGAAGTTTTAATAATCATTTTTATTCTATGAAAATAGGGAAGTCCATCACAACTATCCTCGTTTTTCTTTTCTGTAAGAGTGGACACGGCCATTTGTAAATTTTGTGTCTGGCTTCCCATCTCACCTGCGTCCAGCTATTTTTAGCTGTACAAAACAGCTTGTTTTGCTGCTTGATATTGCGAATTGGTGTCTTGCCATATTATTTTAATGTATACACAGAGTTCACGCAGAGCCAGACAAGACGAGCATCTGAGGTAAAAAAAAAAAAAAAAAAAGGGAAGTATATAAATAGTAAATTTTATATATATATATATATATATATATATATATATATATATATATATATATATATATATATATATATATATTTTTATATATATATAGGAAATAACCAATCATTTCACTAGATAAGACCCTTCTTCCTTGGCTGGGATCGTTTAGAGCCCTATGAAGCTGCATTTAAACTGCATTTTGGTAGTTCAAACTCGCAGGCACCATATAAGTCTACTATATGGGGGGAAATCCTTACATTTTTTGCCTCAAAAAACAAAACGCAACATAATTTCTTTACAACTGAAAAAAAGAACGACATGAACATCTTGGCAATGGATGGCAATGGGGTGAGTAAATTATCTGTAAATTTTTAGTTCTGGAAGGGAACTTCTTTAACAGTCCGTAACTTTTGGCACTCTTTCGGTTAATAAACAAAACTGCATGCGTCTGGCCGAAGAACATTGTAGCCGGAGCTACTTCTCTCAGTTTGTCTATGACGTGTCACGCAGGTACTGGGCTACTCCGCAGCGGTTCCTACCAGAACCAGTCTAAAATAGTCCCAATATAAAAACGTATTATAGGTGTACTGCAGTGATTCGGGATAATCCAAAAATACGGTTTGGAAAATGATTTCCTGAAGTACTCACTTGTGTACTCACAAATGACTGTAGATTTAAATTAGCTTTAAATGAGTGATGGGCGCTTCGAAACTTTTGTGAATCAGTTGTTTTGAAACAGTGGTTTGGAGCGCGTATCAAACTGCCAAAGTCACGTGGTATTAAACGAGGCTTCATTACGTCATAACTGTTTCGAAATTTCAATGGTTTGCCGTTGGGGGCGATCTCCGTAAACCGGTGAATCATCGTGAGTTCATTGAGATCGCCCCCCAGCGGAATTGAACCAGTGTCTATGGTTTTTTTTTTTTTTACCTGAGCTCTCAGTTTCATCAATTTGTGGACATTTCTAACGAGATATTTGTGTAATTAAAAGGATGAGAAGTAGCTAATAATCTCTTACTGGTCTCTGTATAGAAGCTATCCATAAAATAAACGAAGCAAGCCCTGCAAGTTAAAATAAAATATTTTAAAAACCACATATTATACATACCCCTGGTGAAAAAAAACCAGCATATGCTGGTAGGTATGTTTTGATGCTGGGATGCTGGTTAGGTATGTTTTGATGCTGGGATGCTGGTTAGGTATGTTTTGATGCTGGTTTATGCTGGTCCTTGACCAGCAACATGACCAGCTAAAACCAGCAAAGCACCAGCATCCCAGCATCAAAACATACCTACCAGCATATGCTGTTTTTTTTCACTAGGGACACTTAATATTTAATGGTGTTTTATTTTTATTGCATTTTATGTAGGCTATTATACTTTCAATAAAATACTTGCAACTTGTTTTAGGGTGTTATTATGTATATTTTAGTCAGAGTTGTTGTTGCATTTACACACTTTTGACCAACAGGCGTCACTAGCGTGTGGTGTTTCGAGCGCTTCAAAACAGTGAATCATTTCGCGAAGCAATTTGGTTCAATTCATTCGAAGCTTCGAAAAGGTTCGTTTCTCCCATCACTGCTTTAAACACGTCAGGTATTTAAGTACATAAATATCACCGGTAATCATATGGTGGTTAAAGGAAATATCAAGTAAAGCAAAGTCTATAACACAGAAAGTAGAATTACAGTCATCACGACGATGCTCGAGTTATGTCTTTAAATATTTATTAACCGACAGGCGATTTATTAGTTGCCCGCAGCAGGCTACAAAACTGAAGTGAGCAGCGCCGGAGCAAGACGCCGACAGGACATAAAACCTAAAATCAAAACTTCAGATGACAGCTGATACTGTATCTCCATTTCTGTGAGTAACGAAATCACACACGAAAACGCTCAACAGACACTTCTGTTCGCACAGCGAGGTTCGAGGAATATTCGGTTGCGAGTTCGGTTACAGAATACCGTTATTTCTCCCTTTTAAGAAAATTAACCATTGTTTTATAGTTAAATTGTAGTAACCATGTTTTTTGGCCTATTGACTACCATTTGTATAACTAATACCATGGTTAAACTATGGTTAGTGTAGCAAAACCATAGCTAATTTGTAGTTACCATGGTTTAACTATAGTAACCATGTTTTTTTGGTTGTATTTGTAGTCAAACCATGATTAATTTTCGTTAGCACCATGATAACAGTAAATAAAAGTATAATGTACTCAAATACAAGAACGTGGCCTTTTAGTTCAGATAATTTGAACTTGGAAGAGTCCATTGAGAAATGTTTAAAGAGAAATGTTTGAGGTTTTTTAATGTCTTGAGAGATTGTTGTGAGACACATGTGATATTGTTGGGGTCTTTTTCCCTGGAGAAAATACAAATAACCAAAATAATCAAAACTTTCCCTTTGGTTTCCGTTTAATCTCATTGTCATGTGTGGAAGCAACAGTTGATAGTTCACCAAATTTAATTTTCATAACATGACGTAATTCCAAGTGAAACAAGATAAGACAGATCAGTGCATCAGCTTAAAATGGAAAATCGTTTCAGAGGTTGAGTACAGTATTACATAAGACCAGGAGGCTATAGGCTATATTAAAAGTAAATAGGACCAGTTATCATGTTGACTTTAAGGAGATCTCATTTGTGATTTGTCTTTGGGAGGCACTATAATGTCTCTGTGCTTATCTAAAGCCCAGTCCCTTAATCTCTCTCGCCTCCCTCTTTTTTTTTCTGTCTTGCTTGACTTCTTGTCTCCATGGTGATCTTCTGCTTTACGTCTTTCACTCATCTCTCCTGTTCACTTGTTCTGTAAGTGCTGAAGTGAGAGGCTGCATGTGGCAGGTGGGTTGTAATAAGGATGTGAAGACTATCGGTTAGCTGTCAGCTCTTTCTCTTTCTCTCTATCTGTCTCCCGCTTACTCTCACTCGCTTAATAAGGCAGATTTCATGCGTTAAAACTTAGATTTTGTTTTTAACAACTGTTTTAAAAACAAGCTCCTGCAGAGGAGAAATTCAGCAGATACTTATTTATTTGAAGCAATTTTAAATTTGAATTCAACTTGTTGTGAGTAGGAATCAAACCCATGACCTTGACATTGTCAGTGCCACATTTTAACTGCTTGAACTACTAAAAATTCTTCACCAAAAATGTAAATGAAGTCATGTAGTCACCCTCATGTTTCTTCAGATGTTTTCTTCTACTGATCATAAAAGAACAATTTTGTAAAAATTTTGTATAAAAATACTATTATATATAATTTATTTTATTGTATTATTTTCTGTTTTATTTATGATTTTATAGTTTTATAATTTGCATGCATGATTGTTTTATAAATTGTATTATTTGGTATTTTATAAATATTATTATTTTGTATAATTATAAATGAAATTAATATTTAAAATAATAATTTTATATTTTGTATAGTAATTTTATAATTTAAATTTTTATGATGTAATTTTATAATTTTTAATGGAGTTTATTTATTCTATTTATAGCATTATTATTTGCAAAAACATTAATAATAGTTTTATCATTAAAGTTATTTAATAGTTTTGTATTTTATTTATACTTTATTTTTTGCACTTTTTTAATAATAATGTTTATAATTCCATACATTTTATTATTATTAAAAAAAATAATATTAATAAAATTGTTCATTCATAATGTTTTAAATCATTTTTATGTATATATAGATTTTTAAATTGATTTATAATTTCATTATATACAGTTGTTGTCCTACTATTCACCACAATAAAAGCAGACCTGGAACCCATTTCTGCGTTGTTACCCACCATCTCAGTGATACTGTTTTAAAACCATCTCATTTACATTTTCTTGTTTATTTTTCTCCAGTTCATCTTTCGTCTTATTATTAGCTCCGTCTCCTTCATTCATTCATTCTCTCCCTCCTCCTTCACCTTACTGTGACTCATGAGTCTGAATGACGTGTTCTCTTACGTGTGTGGAGCCAAGACTCTCTTCATTTCTCTATCACTAACAATACATCAGTGTCCCTAATGAGAAGAAATGGACATCGACGTCAGCTGCTTTCTCCTAGTCTTTCTCTCTCTTGCAGTCTCAATTCTGTTCTGTCCCCTTCTGAACTCTTTTGAGCATTGAAATGTCCAAACGGCCACATGTGATGGTGACCTTGTGCTTTTGTCAAATGACCAGCGTCATCTTTATTGGTCAGATGTGTTGGTTAGCTGCCACATTCACCAGCTGTGATAAGCCCAACGCCATCTGCTTCGAAATGGTTCTGGAACAGTTTGTCGCCCTTTTTGAGCACCGAAGAACCTTCAGAGCTTTCTGGCAGATGGTATAGTTTTTAAAATAATATCTTCAG
The DNA here is from genome assembly GCA_036247105.1 of Cirrhinus mrigala. Lineage (NCBI taxonomy): Eukaryota > Metazoa > Chordata > Actinopteri > Cypriniformes > Cyprinidae > Cirrhinus > Cirrhinus mrigala. The sequence goes on along the minus strand of CM070008.1, from coordinate 35,127,500 downwards.
ATGGTACAGTCTTTGAGCTTTATTGATATTGAGAATACTCTGCTAAAAAAAGATTAGCATTGCTGGTCCTCAGCTTATATGCACGTTGTGTCCGATTCTGATGTTTCCACCAGGCTTTTTAAGCATAACTTTGGTCAACCAGCTTCATCAAGGCTATGCTGGATTTGACTTAAAACATTAATTTAAAATGACTTTAGGACCCTTTAAAAAAATTGCAAAAATTGTATAATATATACTTGCAAGTTATAAAGTGATATGATATATAAGATATGTGATCTTAAATCTTGCAATTGTGACTTTTTTCTCAGAATTATATGATATAATATATGACATATATATATATTATATGATTAGGGTTGGGTGCACCGGTACCCATGTGACCGGTATGTACCGGACCGAATCAGAACGCGAATGTCGGTGCCTCATTTCGGTGCCACTTAAATGCCTGAACTGTCGATTGAAATATTTGTCTTCTGGTGCTATGACACGGATGTAGAAGCATTGATTCATCAACATGCATGATCGCTAGTTAAATTTAAATACTGCATTCATGGGGTGTCAGAATGATCAGAAAATTTATTTACTAAATGAGAAAACTCACGTGAACGTCGGAAAGCTTTGATGATAGAAATCCAAGACATCTTTGTAGTTACTATCCATTTTCACATTTCGAATTAAAAGCACAAATCGTCTGGAAATGAGACCATCCGAGAAGCGCGTGAATGCTGCAACTATCTTTACACTTGCTCTGACTGCAGCAGGTGGTTTGCCATTAGCTTAGCTAGCTACATTAAACGCGTCTAACTTAAAATGCCAAAAACTAAACTTTCTAAAGTGTGGCTATATTTCACGAGAAATGATTCAGACACAGCGACGTGCAGCAAATGTTTTACAGCAGTTGCGTGTGAAGGGGAAAACGCGTCAAACCTAATGAAACATTTGATATATGTGGAATAAACTTGAAAGCAGAGGGATGCACCGTGTTTGACAGTTTGCAGACATCAGCTGGAGAGGTGTAGTATTTTGCCAGAGACGGCAAATATGTGATGCGATCTAGGAAACCCCAACACATGGTGAAATTTTACCTTTTTTAGGTTTTGACACCATATGAAAGCTGAGTTCAGGCCCCTTTCCAAAACTTTTATTTTTTTACATAACCTACGTTATGGCTATCTTAGGTTGGCTGATAGCGATGATTTTCAGGAATGGGATTTTGAGAAAAACGGCTTTAAAGTGAGACGGCTTTCACTTTCACTTTACGGGTTTAACGAGAGCTGTCTGTCAAGTTAGGAGCGCTACTGCATCATTAGACAAACAGACTAACGTTTGTTTTCCGTAGATCACCCATTTTATGTTTAGTAAATAATGCAGCCTACCTTGTAGTAAAAGCGAGCGCAGCGCAACTGTTCGCGCACTGTGCATAAAACAGACTGTCATCGGACGACTCCTCTTTAGTAACTTCATCATCCGATCCTTCATTACTGGATGTGAAATAGCCCGTAACATGATTTAGGGCACTAACATCACCAAAACTGAGCAGATTGAGACGAGTAAGATCGGTTAAGTGAGCAGCTGCAGTACTTTAGACGGCTTTGTTGAGCAAGGCCATCTCGCGATATTAAAATAAATAAATAAATAAATAAATAAATAAATAAGTAACTAACTTTGCTTGCCGTACTTTACACAGGACTGGTGGACAATGTGAACTGATACGCCTTTACTAAATATGTTAGATGTTTGATAGGTTTTTGTGGTGTTAAGGGAAAGCACCTCCGCAGCGCGTTCTTAACATAGGAGAAAGACAGTCATTTCTGCTTGCTGCAATAAATGTCTATTTTTCTGCACTAAACAAGTGAATTTCGAAGAGATGTTTTCAGAGATGATAGACAAGATGTTCTAGAATAATAATTTAATGAAAAATGTATTTCCTGAAAAAAAACGTCCCACCGCGACATCCGACGGGTTTTCCCAGATCTCATCACATACAGTCATATTTCTGCAAAAGAATTGCTGAAATTTTAAGCTGTTAAATTATTGTAGTTGGGTTAGGTGGCTTAGGTTTTATTGTTGTTGCGTTTTGCATTGACTTAATAATGTATAGTACTATTTTTTTTTTTATACTTTTAATACATTGTTCAATTTAAAGAACTTTTTTGTCCAATAAAAATATATTCTTGTGTCATCCACCACTCTGTGGCTTTTTTAAAAGTATCGGTTCAGGCACCGATTTGGCACCGGTATCGAAAAAACCCCAAACGATACCCAACCCTATATATGATATAAACTCGCAATTGCGAGTTATAAAGTCAGAATTGTGAGATGTGAGTTTAAATCTCGCAATTCTGACATTTTTTTTCTCGTTAACATCTTGCAATTCGGACTTTTTCCTCAGAATTGTATGATATAAACTCGCAATTGTGAGTTATAAAGTCATAATTGTGAGATTTGTGAGTTTAAATCTCGCAATTCTGACTTTTTTCTCAGAATGGTATTAAAAACTTGCAATTGCGAGTTATAAAGTCAGAATTGTGAGATGTGAGTTTAAATCTCGGAATTCTGACATTTTTGTCTCCTTAATATCTCACAATTCGGACTTTGTCCTCAGAATTGTATGATATAAACTCGCAATTGTGAGTTATAAAGTCATAATTGTGAGATATGCGAGTTTAAATCTTGCAATTCTGACATTTTCTCTCAGAATTATATGATATAAACTTGCAATTGCGAGTTATAAAGTCAGAATTGTGAGATTTGTGAGTTTAAATCTCACAATTCTGACATTTTTTCTTGTTAACATCTTGCAATTCTGACTTTTTCCTCAGAATTGTATGATATAAACTTGCAATTGTGAGTTATAAAGTCATAATTGTGAGATATGTGTTTAAATCTTGCAATTCTGACTTTTTTTCTCAGAAATGCATGATATAAATTCGCAATTGAAAGTTATAATGTCAGAATTGTAAAATATGTGAGTTTAAATCTCACAATTTTGACATTTTTTTTTTTGTCGTTAAGATCTCACAATTCTGACTTTTTTCTCTGAATTGCATGATATAAACTTGCAATTGCGAGTTATGAAGTCAGAATTTTGAGATGCTTAAATCTCGCAATTCTGACTTTTTTCTCAGAATTGCATCATATAAACTCGCAATTGTAAGTATAAAGTCAGAATTGTGAGATATGTGGGTTTAAATCTCACAATTTTGACTTTTTTTTTTCTCGTTAAGATCTCGCAATTCTGACTTTTTTTCTCTGGATTGTTTGATATAAACTTGCAGTTGTGAGTTATAAAGTCAGAATTGTGAGATATTTGAGTTTAAATCTCACAATTCTGACTTTTTTCAGAATTGTATGATATAAACTTGCAATTTTAAGTTATAAAGTCAGAATTGTGAGATGTTTAAATCTTGCAGTTCTGACCTTTGTCTTGTTAACATCTTGCAAAGTAAAGTTACTTTTTACATTTTTTTTTATTCAGTGGGGGAAACAGAAAAATGTTAGTTTAAATTGAAGTAAGTTTGAGTATAATTTGCACGTGCAAAGATTTGTGGGGAACATTTCTGAATTGTGAGATTATAAAGTCACAATTACCTTTTTTTAATTTTTTCTTGCATGTTAGGGAGAAAAACATAATTGTGAGATGGAAACTTGGAACTGTGAGAAAAACCATTAAAATTCAGAGTTTACGTCTCGCAATTAAATTTTTTTTTTTTCTCAGGCACTGAATTTATATCTGTTTTTGGAATTGTGAGAGAAAAAGTCAGAATCACCATTTTTTATTTGTTTATTCCATGGCACAAACAGGCTTTCTTAAAATTGTATTTTTAGGTATGTTTGTTGCGGTCGAAGGAAGTTTTTTCAGTGAGTCTATGTTGACCTTTTTTCATGCTTGGCTAGTCATTTCGGTAGGTTAGATACTGTTAAATTGGATATACTGAATATCTGAGTTTCTTGTGAATCTCTGGCAGAGACGGGCTGTGACTCCCACCAGCCCACGCCAAACCAGCACGAACCCACTGTTGTTATTGTGGCAGATTGTGCGAATTAGATTCCTCATACAGAACATCACAGATATGGTTATAATTATAAACAGTCAAGAAATGAGCCAAGCAACTGCATAAATGTGTGTGTGTGTGGTTTCATAAAAAGGAGCCCAGAAAGTTTTCACACCTTTAATGAATCAGAGTTCTGAGAAAAACACTGAGCACTGAGGAGAAAACACAGGAAAATGACCTTTGCTTGCATAGCTGAGCGCAGTTGGAGACTCTCTGTTCATTAAAATCATCCAGCTCTACATCTGCACGGATAGAGAGAGAGCCGGAGGAGGCCTGTACATAAGGAAAGGGGTGACAGCCCTGTCACACTGCTAAAAGTGCCGGAGTTTGACCACACAGTGAGATTCTCATTAGATCTTCCTTTCCCACACATACACAGAGCAGCCCGCTAACACCCTCCCTTCCTCTCTCTACCCCTCTCTACCCCTCTCTCTCTCTCTCTCTCTCTCTCTCTCTCTCTCTCTCTCTCTCTCGGTAGAGGGGCTATAAATATATCCCAGGGATGACTCATATACCAGACATATCAATATCTCCAACTACACGCACACACACACACACACACTTATTCACTCTAACAGAGCACACGCAGTCTTACACCAACTGCTGCTGGTGTTTGAAGTTGTGAAATACTAAATTTTCTATTAATATTCTTTGTTATATTAAGGCTTATATTGTATTAAGGCTTATATTATATCTTTATCTTTCTTAATTGTTATTTTCATAAGTATTAGTGGTGTTTACATGTACTTAGATACTAAGAAATTGCTAACTAGGGATGTATTATGTATTATCTGCCAGTATTTTTTGTATATTTATCTGTATTAGCCTGTCTGTCTGTCTGTCTGTCTGTCTGTCTATCTGTCATTCCATCTATTGCCTTATCGTTATGTGATTCCATCCATCCAGATTTTGTCGTTCTGTCTATTGTTCTGTAAAACAGTCTATCTATCTATCTATCGTTCTATCATTCTATCGTTTTATGTCATTCTGTCCATCCATCCATCCATTCATCCATCCATCCATCCAAATTCTATTGTTCTATTGTTCTGTAAATTTATAGTTCCATCCATCCATCCATTCAGATTCTGTTATTCTGTAAATTTATAGTTTTGTATAGTTTTAGTTCTGTAGTTCTATCTGTCTGTCTGTCTGTCTGTCCATCCGTCCATTTTTCTATCTATCTATCTATCTATCTATCTATCTATTTGTCATCATCTGTCTTATGTTCTGTAAGTCTATAGCTTTATCTATCTATCTATCTATCTATAGTTCTATCGTTCTATCTATCATTCTATCTATTGTTCTGTCATTCTATCTATCGTTCTATTGTTCTGTCAATCCATCCATCATTCTGTTGTTCTGTCATTTTGTCATTTCATCCATCCATCCATCCATCCATATATCCATCCATCCATCCAGATTCTATCTTCTGTCTTATGTTCTGTAGGTCTATAGCTTTATCTATCTGTCTATCTATCTGTCTGTCTATCTATCTATCTATCTATCTATCTATCTATGTATCTATCTATCTATCTATCTATCTATCTATCTATCTATCTATCTGTCTGTCCATCCGTCTATTGTTCTATCGTTTTATCCATCCATCCAGATTCTATCATTCTATTATTCTGTAAATTTATAGTTTTGTATAGTTTTAGTTCTGTAGTTCTATCTGTCTGTCTGTCTGTCTGTCCATCCGTCTATTTTTCTATCTATCTATCTATCTATCTATCTATCTATCTATCTATCTATCTATCTATCTGTCTATCTATCATCTATCTATCTGTCATCATCTGTCTTATGTTCTGTAAGTCTATAGCTTTATCTATCTATCTATCTATCGATAGTTTTATCGTTCTATCTATCATTCTATCTATTGTTCTATCATTCTATCTATCGTTCTATTGTTCTGTCAATCCATCCATCATTCTGTTGTTCTGTCATTTTGTCATTTCATCCATCCATCCATCCATCCATATATCCATCCATCCATCCAGATTCTATCTTCTGTCTTATGTTCTGTAGGTCTATAGCTTTATCTATCTGTCTGTCTATCTATCTATCTATCTATCTATCTATCTATCTATCTATCTATCTATCTATCTATCTATCTGTCTGTCTGTCTGTCTGTCTGTCTGTCATTCTGTCATTCCATCCATCCAGATTCTGTTGTTGTGTCTATACATCGTCATATTGTACATAATTTTTTGATGCCTAAGATCATGACTGATTTTAGTAAGCATATCATAAGAAAACACAGAAACTTAGACCAGTAACCTATCAACCACCCAGAGCACTCTAGCAACTACATAGCAACACCCTGCATTGTGGTGGCTAGATTGGGACAAGCATCAATCATATTTTCTTCAGACAATGTGAAATTCTAATTGCTATTCTGTATTGTAATTTTTTATCCACATCTAAGCTGACAACACTCTGGCAAACAAATGTACAGTCGTTTGTCATGCCAATAAAAAATGCTATATTGAATTGACACAGAGAGCAGGAGCGGTCATGCAGCAGTGACTCATGTAGATGTGCCCACTCCATTCTGCCCATGGGTGTGTGTTATGTGTGTGTATACAGTATATGGATGCATTTATGTTGGTCTGAGTGGAGGTGTCAATCTAAGGTTTTCCTCATCTTCCCCTGATGATTATTTTGCTTATTGCTTTTTATCTGATGTGTCATTCTCCATCTCTCACTGCCAGAGCCACAGATGGAGAACAGCAAACACATCCTGACAGCCAGTCTGCTGTCTCTCTCTCTCTCACATACACACACACACCTTCACATCACTGCAGAGTCGGTACAAACACACTCTGTTCTGTAAACTGGTGATACATTTGTCAATAACGTGTTGTGTAATGTTCGTAATCAGATACTCTGCTAAAAAACATCTGTTTGGTTTTGATTATCATGCTGATATCAAGCCATATTAAAGCCATATTAGTTTAAACTTATGATATAGGGTTTCCTGAGCATACATATCCGAAGCACGCGCACAGACAGCAGCTGTCACACGGCATGTGAGTACTAAAAAAAGTTCTCTTTCATGTCTTATTGCACTTAATCTATCAAATACACCCAAGTTTGTTAAAAACACACAGAGGTTACAAAAACAGTTGGTTATGTCTGTGAAGGTAAACAGCTAGGAAAGAAAACGCATGTTTTTATTAGATCTGTGTGGCAGCAATGTAATATACAGTAAATAAATCAATAAATGCACTGCTCTCTTGTCTCCTCTGAGGCTGGGACTCTAAATAGTGTTCTGTGCTCGTCTGTGCAACCAACTACAGAACAGTTAGCATCACTTGTAAAAACAAAATGACGGCACTCTGGGTGGAAATGCGCAGATTCAGGGGCGGTAATATAATACTAATATCCCTTTACCACATCATGGGTGGAGCGAAATCTGTCCTGCTCGATTTTTCACATGCTTGCAGAGAAAGGCTTACCGAAACAAAGTTACTCGGTTGTCCTTTTTCACATTTTCTGGGATGGTAGATGCATCGGGGACCAGATTATAGCACTTAAACAAAAAGTCAGATTTTCATAATATGTCACTTTAAAAAAAAAACAAAAAAAAAAGTACGGTAAACAAGAAAATACAAAATATTTAATATTATGCTGCCATTAAAGCAAAAGAGGACAAACCAAAAACTAAGCCAATCTTATATCAAATTCACATCAAATTTATCAGCTAATGACCATTTTAAACTTATTGTAAATTAACTTGCTACAATTTTTAAATAATGCAAGATTATATTCATACAGTAAATGTTTTTGTTGACCACCAGTCAAGTTTTTGAGCAGTAAGATTTTTAATGTTTTTTTAGTGTTCTAAACAAGCCTGCATTTATTTGATTCAAAGTACAGCAAAAACAGTAACACTGAAATATTTTTACTATTTAAAATAACTGTTTTCTATTTGAATATATTTTAAAATGTAATTTATTCCTGTGATTTTAAAGCTAAAATTTTAGCATCATTACTCCAGTCGCACAATCCTTCCAAAATCATTATTTATTTTTTTTAAATAGTAAAAATATTTCATAATATTACCGCTTTTGCTGTATTTTGGATCAAATAAATGCAGGCTTGGTGAGCAGAAGAGACTTCTTTAAAAAACATTAAAAATCTTACCGTGCAAAAGCTTTTGACTGGTAGTGTATATATGTGTTTTTATGGCCAGTAATTGACAGTGAACCACACTATTGACTCATTGTGTTTGATGAGCGTTAATAATAGGGTTTTATTGAACAATAGATGATTTGTGGATACCACAATATTCATTAAGGTCTGATTGGAAGGAAAGGTGCTTGTCATAAATACAAAATAATACATGCTGTTCAAGTGAGGGAGAGTGAGAGAGAGAGAGGCTTCTGAGAATTAGTCATAAATTGAAACTGGGAGAATCATGATGCGTTTGGCAGTGATCCATGTTTACCACAAGCTCCCAGCGGATCCTCTGATAGAAATTCCTTCTCCTGCTCATCGGCTGATTTGCAGCCAGTGATTCGAGTTAAAGCTTGATATCAATATATCCATGCAGGATCTGAAATATGATTTTCATATTTTGCACAACAGTAAATGGAGGATTTTTTAATCTATCTATCCACATTTTCACAGTTTATTGGTGTATGAAATGTGAGGGTTTGATGTGGCGTGAACGATGCACGGCTGAGTCATTTTGGAGGAATCTGTTTCTGATCCACAGATGTGTGCAGCGCTTGACTCATTCGTTTTAATTAAAAGGACGATGTTTGATTTGATGTTTCCATCACATCTTCTGTAATGCCATTCACAGACTGTCTTTTCTTTCACAACGCTGCACTGACTTGTCAGTCACCAAGTTTCTAAGAATGTCTTTTGTCTCCTTCGTTCTCCACCTCCTGATGATCTCTACAAAAGACAGTCGCTGCCGGCTTGTGGCCTTGGTTTCCATGGACACCGATACTTGTCCTAAGGACTGACTTGGCTTAGTTGACTCTAGTCTCGTACAGGCGCGGTTTGAAGCAGCCGAGCATCGAGTGCCACACATCATATACCACACAAAGAGTAAAGATTAATGACGTCAACTGAGTAAGGTCACTGAAACATGCTTTATATAGGAAAATGTATTCAAAATGTATCTTCACTCTTGAGTTTGTGCAATTCTGACAGGAAAAAATTACATTTACATTCAGTTGTATTGCTAAGTCAATGTAAACTGCCTTTTGCAAACCATTTTCGTTCTTACATATGTGACCCTGGCCCACAAAACCAGTCATAAGTAGCACGCAACAATTCACTGTGGGTCAAAATGATAGATTTTTCTTGTATGCCAAAAATCATTAGGATATTAAGTAAAGATCATGTTCCATGAAGATATTTTTCCTACCGTAAATATTTCAAAACTTAATTTTTGATTAGTAATATGCATTTCTAAGAACTTCATTTGAACAACTTTATAGGTACTTTTCTCCAGATTTTGATGTAGTGGTATCTCAGCCAAATATTGTCCTATCCTAACAAACCATACATCAGTGAAAAGCTTATGTATTCAATTTAAAAAAATGAACTTATGACTTGTTTTGTGGTCCAGGGTCACATATTTCTAAATTGAACATGATATTCATTGTGCATCTGGGAATCTGTTTGGAATATGGCGAATCTTCCATAAATATTGCTTGTAATAATCTTTACATGAACAATTTTTACAAAAAAAAAAAATAAATAAAAAAAATTGTCATCAAGGGCTAGTCTCCCAAGCTGTAATAAGGAACATTCAAGCATATTATTATATTAAATTAATAATAATTATTATTTGATATCACAAGGCTAAAGATATAGTAGATTTCAGTGATTCTCTCTAGGGTAAATTATCTGATGCTGACATCTACTGGTGAATAACAGTTATGAGATCCACTTTAATATTAAACTAAATTAATATTAAATATATTCAACATCACATAAATAGACATAAATTCTATAAAATATATATAAACCGCTCTAATAACACTGATCAATATTTAAAACTTACAAATTCCCTTTTTTAACAAAGTAACATTTTCTAAAAATAAAGGCACAGAAAAATAATACTCAAAGATCCTCTCGTAAATCACAAAACTTTATTCCGTATAACATAGTTTCAAGGCCAGATTACAAATAAATAAAGGAGTGTTTTGCTTCAACCTGCTTGTCATAAGACAGTAACCACTCACACAGAGGAGAAAAGACCCCAAACCTGGTCAGTAACAAAGATTAATCATATTTAAAGGAGATATTACATCTGTACATCTTCTAAATGCAACTAACTTTATGAATTTCTGACATAAAAGTCATATTTACAGAGCGGGTAACAGGAGAGAATGAATCCACCAAACATCCTCTCAATAGGCCTGTGTGTAGCTGCTAAGCATCAAGGATTTCAAGAATGTAAAGTAGGATGCGGTTAAACACAGACATGTCTAAGAGGCTGATTAATTTAGGTTAGCTGTTGCCAAGGGTGTGGCTGACAGCTGGACACACCAATCAGATGACAGTGCGGCTCAATAAGGTGGAGCTCTCTCTAGCCTAGCAGCTGATTGGCCAGATGCTTGTGGCTGGATCCAATGATACTGCAGGATGTAAATGAAGCACAATCAAGGTGAGCAGTACAGCAGCTCTAAGAAGGGATGAGTCACTCCCTGAATTCGAAGACGGAAATAAATTATCAAAAGTATAAATTCCTATAAACCACTTTTAATTTCCACTGTGTAAAAAAGGCAATCAACATCCTCCATCGAGCACAGGAAAGGCAGAGTTGTCTAGTTTAGGAACCCCATTTGCCTTCAGTTCCTTTTATGACAAAAATTATAATAAAACAAAAAGTACTTTCAGTAAAAAGCATCATGTTGTGACAGTAAAGCTGGAGTGTTAAAGGAATCAAGAAAACATTAAAAAATGTTCTGATCTCAAAAATGTTAAGTGCTAAAAAAAACAAATCAACATTTTTCACTTAAATAATGAATGAATGTACAGATTTAGAAACATTTGCATTTTTTTTTTTTTTTGTTGCAAATGCCACATTAGTCAACGTCCGTGATACAATATGTTCTTATTTGAAGCTTATTTGTTTAGTTCACATTTCCTGAATCATGCAAAGTCAAATGTGAATCAGTGATCTGCACAGTCTGAAGCAGAATAAATGCGTCTCTTCCGTTACATCAAAGAGGCTGGAAACATTCATGCTCTTGGGGCTGGACTGTGCGTATCATTTGATGTATCTCAGAATACATAAGTCTATTGCACATTCAAATTCATACTTTTTAAGTCACTAATCATTTCCTATGTTGACAATATCACAATAGAATAAAAAAAAATGTCCATTTAAGAAACAAAAAGATACCCGAACTACTCCACGGCAACACTTGGCTCCCTTGCAAAACATCCATGCAACACACTGTATGATCACATGACATTTTCAGAAAGGAATAAGTTTAAAGGCTTCACAAATTTAGACAAAAAGAAATAGACGCTGTAAATATGGAGTCATATATCCCGTGTGGTTCTTAAGCAAACCCTGTAGATGTGGGAGGAACAAGGAATGAATCACTGACATAGAAATGCACAAAATTTGGATCATGTCTGTGAAATTGGATTATTGTTAAAGTTGCCCTGACAAAAAAACTCTCTGCAGCATCAGTACAAGCTTCTTGTAGTATTAAAGCACGTCTCTGGTTTAAGACTGCTCTCCCTAACAACTTTAGCGCAGAATTAAAACTGCTTTGGTCGCATCAAAACAGACCTTTCGTGTAAACTGGTCTCTCCAGGTCTGGATCGGTAGGTTTTTCTGGTTTCGTTCTAGGTACACAGTCCTTAGTGTGCACTAGCTCCTGAAATACATAGTTAATTTCACACAGGGCAACAGTAACAGCCTTTGGATACAGGTAAACAACAGAAGCCGAAGTTCAAAGTAACAAAATGTCAAGTACAAACGCCAAAGTTCCAGAAAAAGTAACATTGTAACACATACAGTTAAAGAAGCATTCCGTACATATTCAAATCTCGCAGCTGATTCATACCAGAACAAGTCTTTGAAAAATAAAAGAGATAAGCAACAAAAAATACAGCCAAATTACAAAACGTTTCCCTGCATAGACTCTTGATGAGAATTCAGTGTGACCGCTTCGCAGTAGGGTGGAATCATCAAGCGCATCTGCCTGCAGAACAATGTGAGGGCGGGGTGAGAGGGGCGAGAGCCAATGAGAGAAGCAAGAGGAGTGGGCGGGGTCCAAAAACTTCTCACATTTTGTTGGTTGTGTTGTGTGTCTTTCAGGAGTCACTCTCGTGAATCGTCTGAGAAAAGTGCGTTATTTAGTACCTGCTTCAGCAGGTGGCGTATGCTGTTGCTCCGTTCCCTCTCATCAAATCATAAGTGAACGAAAATTCAAGTGTGTCCCTGTTTTGATCGCAGAGCATCACAGGGAGCAGGAAGGCAGAGGATTGTGGGTTGTTTTTTTCGTATATATAGGCATTGTGGTATGGTGTGTCCTAAACCCCCCTTCCCTCCCTCCCCATCACATCACACCACCTGGCTTCATTCACTTGCCGCCGTACATCCTCTCGATATCGTCCTGATAGTGCGTTTTTAGCTCCTTGCGTTTGAGTTTGAAGGCGTCGGTAACCAGGCCAGTCTCGGGCGTCCAGGGTTCGGCGCTCAGACGGATTTTCTTTGGGATCTCGAAGCGCTCCAGTTTACCTGTGAATCAGAATAGAGATTTTATTTAACATGGTGCTGGAAACTATAGCTTTATATATATATATATATATATATATATATATATATATATATATATATATATATATATATATATATACACACACACACACTATCAGTCAAAAGTTTTTTTTTTTTTTTTTTTTAGCATAAACAGTAATATTATGAAATATTTTTAGTATTTAAAATAACTGCTCTCTATTTCAATATATTTTAAAATGTAATTTATTCCTGTGATTTCACAGCTTAATTTTCAACATCATTACTCCATTCTTCAGTGTCACATGATCCTTCAGAAATCATTCTAAAATGCTGATTTGTTTTTTTTGGGGGTTTTTTTGAGAAAAAAAAAAAATTGTAGAAATAAATAGTTTTATTTGGCAAGGATGCTTTGAACTGATCAAAAGTGATGATAAAGACGTTTATAATGTTACAAAAGATTTCTATTTCAGATAAATGCTGATCTTCTAAACTTTCAAGTCATCAAAGAAACGTGAACAAAATCTACTCAGCTATTTTCAACATGATAATAATAATGTTTTTTTGAGCAGCAAATCAGAATATTAGAATGATTTCTGAGCTATCATGTGACTGAAGTAATGATGCTAAAAATTCAGCTTTGAAATCACAGGAATAAATTACATTTTTAAATACATTAAAATAGAAGAAATTTCTTTTAAACAGTAAAAATATTTTAAAATGTTACTGTTTTTGCTGTACTTTGGATCAAATAAATGCAGGTTTGGTGAGCAAAAGAGATTTCCTTAAAAAAAAACATTAAAAAACTTTTGACTGGTAGTCAGCAAGATGGTTAAAAGCTTAGGTAAAATGCTGTGTGTGGTCTTTTGCCAAAGGTTTTGAGCGACATTTTAAGTGAATTAATTTTTATTGGAACTGGGTCAGTGAAATGAACTGCCTAAACAAGCAACAAGCCAATTCATTAAAATGAATTAGACTTCCCAAAGTACCTAAGAAAGATAGGACAGTATTACGAGGAAGTCTCTCATGCTCACCAGGACTGCATTTATTTGATTAAAAATACAGTAAAAACAGTAATACTGTGAAATATTTTTGCAATTTAAAATAACCGTTTTCTATTATAATATATTTTAAAGTGAAATTTATTCCTGTGATGCAAATCTGAATTTTCATCTTCATTACTCCAGTGTCTTCAGTGTCTTCTTGGTATTGCAATTCAGAAATCTTCCCGTCAATCCAATTCAGCATTTATATAAGCTCTGGCCAATTCAATTCAAATTTCAATGGAGACGACTGTTATTTTGCTCTCTGTTGACAGACCTGTTATAGCCGCGTCTGTGATGATACGTAGAACCTCTTTCTCCATCTCTGCATGGTTGCAGATCTCTTCCCATGGTCCTCTAATGCCCTTCTGCTCAGCTAGGGCAGTTAACTGTTTCTGATTGGGCACCACAAACCCAATCACATAAGACTCATCGCTGTGTAAAGAGAAGGAAAGATTTATACCACTCAGATCTCAGCTAAAACACTAAAGAGCATTTACAAATGCATGCTTCTTGTGTGCCCTCACCTGTTGGCATAAGCGCAGATGTTGTCAATGAGCGGGCAGTTTTTGAGCACAGCCTCCACTTTGCCCAAAGACACATATTCACCAGCTTGCAACTTCACCAGGTCCTTCTTACGATCTACACACACATGCCACAACCAGTTAGAAAAACATACATAGAAATGACTATGATAACACTTAAAGGGATAGTGCACCCAAATGATTTCATCACCATCATGTAACAACTGATGGTAGCCATTGAGTTCCATAAAATGGAAAAAATACTTTGGAAGTCAATGGCTACCGTCAACTTTTTGGTTACAGATAGTATTCAAAATCTTCTTTTGTGTTTAACAGAATAAAGAAACTCATACAGTGTGACCATTTAAGTCACATATGCGACTATGAAAAAATATTTAGGAGCACAAATCCGACTGACCATTCAGCATATTTATGTTCAAAGGTTTCTGTGTTTTTGCAACATTGAGTAATGTATCACAGACATATCTTACAAATCTTTTCATAAACAAAGTGTAGAGAGAGTGTTTAGTTGATTATAATGGAACTTTGTGAGATCACGATGAACTAAGATGAGTAACAGCTTTTAATGATTTTTAAGGGAGTTTGTAAATGATATTGATTTATTACAACAGTTGAATAAACAAGGATTTAATATTAAGTGACTTACATTGTCTGACTATGACACCATTGCCTGATTTCGTCATCAAAAATGCTTTGAAACGAGTCACAACTGAGCCGCTGTGCATCTCAATTCAAACACAGCGGTGTTTCGTTATATGAATGAACGTGTTTTTAAACAAATCTAGTGAGTCAGTGATTCAGTTTCCCATTCATAAAGACAGTCACTAGCTTTATTCCTGAATGAAAATCAAATGAATGATTCAGTAATTAAATCAGTGACTTGCCGCCAACCTACTGGCAGTTTTAGTTTCATTTTTCAAGTATCTTTTCAGTTATTTAAATCATTTAATATTCCAATATTCAAAATTGTATATTTAAAACATTAATCTCAACATGAATTTATGAATTTGCTTGCACTCATGCCACCTCTGAGCCTCATTAAACATATGAAAATACACCTACAAGCCACTTTTGTGTTCTTCTGAGCCACCTCTGTAGTACAAATTAATTTTGTCAATACTGATTTCATTTTATTGGTAACTTATTCTACTTGTTCTTACTCTGTTGTTTTAATTAGACATTTTAAAGCTTATAAAATATAATTATTTAAAATTTGGACATGAAAGATGACTTAATAAGGTTATAAAAATGCCATTACAAAGGTAAAAACAAAATTTCCCTATAAATCATTTTAAGGAGTCAAATATCACCTCGTAATGGGCAGGCTAATTTTTTATCAGATTTTTTGATTATTGATTAGAAGATGCTCCTGAAATTTTGACTGTGCTCCTAAATGTTTTAAGTTATGAGCACAAGTGCACCTAAAAAGAGTGGAAGGAAGAGTAAATAATGACATAATTTTCAATTTTGGGTGAACTGTCCCTTTAAATAGCTCTGATATTTTGTTACAGTTTGTGTGTGTGTTTGTGTGTGTGTGTGTGTGTGTGTGTGTGTGTGTGTGTCTTCATACCGATAATCTTGAGGCAGCCGTCAGGATGAAACTCTCCTATGTCTCCAGTGCAAAACCAGCGCTGGCCGTTGTCATCCACAAAGAAGTCCTCTCTGTTCTTCTGCTCATTTTTATAGTAACCCATAGTGACATTGGGACCGCCAATCAGAATCTCTCCTCGTGGGTTTGGTTTATCTATGCTGAAATAACCACCTATGGCCAGAAACAGAGAGAAAATATTAAAATGGGCATTATTTAATACTATTTCAATTCTCATCATACTTTAATTATGATAAAAAAATGTTTTCTTCAACACGTATCAAAAAAATGTGTTGGTACTAAAAACAAAAACCCTTAAAAAGCAGCAATAGAGAAGTGTTCATTGTAAAAAGCCGAACTTGCCTTCCTCCCAGTTCTTTAGCATGATCTCTGAACACACCAGAGGAGCTCCAACACGTCCAGTGCTGTAATCAGACACTAGACAAACATACACAGTATTAGCACACTAACACAATCTAAAACATTCATTCATTCAGAAGCATTATTGTAATGTCACTGGATTTGAAGGTGTGGTTTCTATCATTTTCTTTCAAGTCTAACTGTATTTTCCCTTCCCTTAAGTGATCATATGAATAGTTGGATTACCACAGCATATTAACCCAGGAGTTGACCTGTTTAACATTTGTACCTTTTGACCCATAAATTCACATTACTTTTCCCTAGTTTTTTGTCATTGTTGGATAAGGATTTTAAAAAATAATTTCAAAGAGACTATACTCACAAAGCCATTTTTAGCCAATTAAATATTTAAAAGCAGAACATGATAATGACATTTAAGTATTAAAAAAAACTCCTAATTTCTCCTAATATTAGGTTGTGCCATATCCGTGATAACACTGTAAGCAGTTTTTAATTAATCTCTATGTAATTATTTTAATACTAGAATATACACCCTCAATTTGCAGTGCAGACTCACCTTTTAATTCTTTAATTAGTTTTAATTTGAGTAATTTTGTCTTTTTTTAGTAATTCAGTCTTACCTTTAAACTGATATACTGATATATATATATATATTTGGCTTTTTTTTACATTTCAGTTTATTACTACTACAGTAATATTACTCCTTAATTATTTAGGTTAGTTTTTCATTAAATATTTTTAGATTTTACATAAAAAAAAAAATAAAATTCAGCTTTATTTCAATTACTGATAAGATTTGGTTTTATTTTATAATAAAAACACTGGTCCTGTATAAACTCTAATAGTGTGAAATATTCTTACGATTTAAAATAACCATTTTCTATTTGAATATATGTGACCCTGGACCACAAAACCAGTCATAAGCCGCATATATATTTGTAAGAATAACCAGAAATACATTGTCAAAATTAGTGATTTTTCTTTTATGCCCAAAATCATTAGGATATTAAGTAAATATATTTTGTAAATTTCCTACTATAAATATGTCAAAACTTAATTTTTGATTAATAAGATGCATTGCTAAGAACTTCATTTGGACAACTTTAAATGTGATTTTCTCAATATTTAGATTTTTTTTTTTGCACCCTCAGATTCCAGATTTTCAAATAGTTGTACCTTGGCTAAATATTGTCCTATTCTAACAAATTATTCAGCTTTTAGATGATGTATAAATCTCAGTTTCAAAAAATTGAGCCTTAGGACTGGTTTTGTAGTCCAGGGTCACATATTTTAAAATGTAGTTAATTTCTGTGATGCAAAGCTAAATTTTCAACAGCCATTACTCCAGTCTTCAGTGTCACATAATCCTTCTGAAATCATTCTTGTCGAAAACAGTTGTGCTTTTTAAAAAAAAAAAAAACTAAAAAAAAAACTAAACTAAACCTTTAAACATTGGTGTATATAACCATAAAGTCATGGATAAATTAACTTGGACATGCTAATTTATTATTCAGTCATAAAATGAAGCACAGCTAATATAGCAATGAAGATAATCGGAGATTAGCTATTTATAATGACTAAAAAATCCATGGATAGACAGAATCATTTAGTTTTAGCTTTAGTTTATAAGCTTAATCGATCTCATGCTTACACTCGCTGATGGTCCCGGCTCCGCAGGTCTCGGTTAGGCCGTAGCCCTGTCCCACAGGACAGCAGAAACAGATGTTCATAAACCGCTGAGTAGCTGCAGATAAAGGAGCTCCGCCAGACAACAGCACACGAGTGTTACCGCCCAGCAACGAACGAACCTTCTTAAACACAAGCCTGCAGAACAAGAAGTAAATAAACATTTTAGAAAACAGAACTGCTTCTGAACAAACCCAGTGATTTTTGGTGTTGTTATACACAGCATTGCATTATACCTGTCACAGAGCGGCGTGCTGTATCCTTTGGAGATCTGCTCCATCTTGTAGTTGTACGCCAGGACAAAGAGAGTTTTCTGCACACTGCTCATCTCTTCAACTTTAGTCATCACATTTTTATAGATACGGTCCATAATCTCCTACAGACAGAGAAAAAAAATTCACATTTACACTACCAGTCAAAAGTTTTTGAATGGGAAGATTTTGAAATGTTTTTTAAAGAAGTCTCTTCTGCGCACCAAGCCTGCATTTATTTCATCCAAAGTACAGCAAAGACAGTAACATTTTTAAATATTTTTACTATTTAAAATAGCTGTTTTCTATTGGAATACATTTCAAAATGTAATTTATTCCTGTGATTTCAAAACTGAATTTTTAGTATCATTACTCCAGTCACACGATCCTTCAGAAATCATTTTAATATTTTGATTAAAAACATTTATTATTATTATTAGGTTGAAAACAGCTGAATAGAATTGTTTTCAAGGTTTCTTTGATGAAAAGAAAGTTCAGAAGAACAGCATTTAGCTGAAACAGAAATCTTTTGTAACAATATAAATGTCTTTATCATCACTTTTGCTTAATTTAATTTGCTGATCTTTGGGTCTTTTTATTCATCAAAAAAATCCTGAAAACAAATTACTGTTTTAAATATTGATAATAATAATACTAAAAAAAATCTTGAACAGCAAATCAGCATATTAGAATGATTTCTGAAGGATCATGTGACACTGAAGACTGGAGTAATGATGCAGAAAATTCAGCTTTGATCACAGGAATAAATTAAATTTTAAAATGCATTAAAATTTTAAATAAAAGTTATTTTAAATAGAAAAAAAGATTAGAGCTGTCAAACCATTAATCGCATACAAAATAAAAGTTTTAGTTTGCCTAATATATGTGTGTGTGCTGTGTAATTATTATGCATATACACCTAAATGTATGTATATATTTAAGAGAAATGTTATTTATATACAAAATATTTTTATTTATATATAATATAAATTATATAAAAATTGTAATAAGTACATATACCTGTAAATATTTCTTAAATATATACATGAATGTGTTTGTATTTATATTTGTTCATTTTGTATGTGATTAATCATGATTAATTGTTTGACAGCCTTAGTGAAAATATTTCATAATATTACTGCTCTTGCTGTATTTTGGATCAAATTAATGCAGGCTTGGTGAGCAGAAGAGAATTCTTTTAAAAACATTAAAATCTTCTGACTGGAAGTTTATATCAAACTCATATGACCACCACTGTGTGTATGTGTTTGTGTGAACATGAGATTTCTTACAGGTACGGCTGCCATCAGTGTTGGTCTGAGCACACTGGTGTCTCCTTGACTGCCTTTTTTAATTTTAGACGACTGTGGGAGAAAGAACAAAATATTGGCACTTCTTTTATTTCAAATCAGCAGAAATGTCTCTTCAAGATGCAAGGCTGTGTTATCATTGTCTGTAGTTGTGATGCAAATGCTTTGTTAGTCTGAAGTATTCTGAGACACGGTGATGATGACAAAATAGCATGACTCATGTGTGCGTGTGTGCGTTTGTACCTGGTCAGCGAGTGTCTGAGGAGACGAATATCCAATCCGGCAGCCATGTGACACACACACCAGCTCAGCGCTGAGCTCCAGGACATGAGCAAGCGGCAGGTAGCCGATGTACGTGTCATTCTCACTGCCACAATAAACAAAAACAGCATTAACAGAAAGTCCTTTGCCGACATCTAAACAAGCCACTACAGAAAATCTCACTTCAGGTTAGGAATGCGTTCAGCCATGCCGGTTATTCCAGCGATGATGTTGCTATGAGAGATCATGACTCCTTTGGGAATCCCTGTTGAGCCGCTGGTGTACATGATCACTGCGATATCAGACGGGACAGGCTGCCTGCGGGACACCATTACTGCACACAGAGAAACAGAGAAAACACATCCCTTCTTTAGTGGCAGGCAGCCATGTTGTAGTGGCATTCCAGACAGAAGCGCTCTAAAATAATTACTTTGGTGCCAAGGTTTTTTTTGCACTGCATGAATCTCTCAGTTCAAAGCAAATGTCATAAATCTGCCCAAGTTAATGTAAATTAAACCGCCAGCTTGAGTAAATGTGCTTTAGTTTAAATCAACAAAAAGCTGTGAAATCCTTCATCTCTGTCGAACTATTAAAAACTTTTTGTTTAAAAACATATTCATTAAAATAAACAAATAGAAATTAATATGAAATATTAATATTAACAATTAATGTTTGACAGTAAAATACAGATTATTTATTTTATTTATATAGATGTTCACCAAGGCTGCATTTATTCGCTCAAAAAAAAAACAAAAAAAAAACAGCAATATTGTGTAATATTACAATTTAAAATTACTGTTTTCTATTCCAACATTTTTAATTGGAATTTTTTTATAAATGTTATTAAATGTAAGCTATTTTTGTCACATGTATCACCTGATCCTTCAGAAATGGTTCTAATATGTGACCCTGGTCATAAGGTTACATTTTTTCAAATTGAGATTTATACATCATCCGAAAGCTGAATACATAAGCTTTCTATTGATGTATTGTTATGATAGGACAATGTAGATACAACTATTTGAAAAGCTGGAATCTGATGGTGCAAAAAAAATCTAAATATTGAGAAAATCGCCTTTAAAATTGTCCAAATGAAGTTCTTAATAATGCATATTACTAATCAAAAATAGTTGTGCTGCTTAATATTTTTTCTGAAAACTGTGATACATTTTTTCAGAATTCTTTGATGAATTTATTTGAAGCAGAAATTGTTAGTAAATGTCACTTTAATGTCACTTTTGATCAACATATCCTTGCTGAATAAAAGTATTAATTTCTTTAAAAAAAGTAAAATTTTTAATGTTTTTTTTTTTTTTTTAAGAAGTCTCTTCTGCTCACCAAGTCTGCATTTATTTGATCCAAAATACAGCGAAAACAGCAAAATTTTAAAATATTTTTACTATTTAAAATAACTGTTTTCTAATTGAATACATTTTAAAATGTAATTTATTCCTGTGATTTCAAAGCTGAATTTTTAGGATCAATACTCCAGTCACATGATCCTTCAGAAATCATTCTAATATTCTGATTTGCTACTCAAAAAAAAAAAAAAAACATTTATTATTATTATTATTATTATTATTATTATTATTATTATTATTATGTTGAAAGCAGCCGAGTACATTTTTTCAGATTTTTTAGATGGATAGAAAGTTCAGAAGAACAGCATTTATCTGAAATAGAAATCTTTTGTAACATGATAAATGTCTTTATCATCACTTTTGATCAATTTAAAGCATCCTTGCTAATAAAAGTATTCATTTCTATAAATTCTTTCCTAAAAAAAAATGATCTGACTCCAGGTTTTGAATGGTATAGTGTATAATGTTACAAAAGCCTTTTATTTCAGATAAATGCTGCTCTCTGAATCATTCTATGCATCAAAGAATCCTGAAAAAAAAAGTACTTAACCGTTTTAAATACTGACAATAATAATCAAAAATGTGACATTTAGCTTTGATCACAGGAATAAATTACATTTTAAAATATATTCAAATCAAAATCAGTTATTTTAAATAGTAAAAATATTTCACAATATTAATGCTTTTGCTGTATTTTGAATCAAATAGGCTTGATGAGCAGAACAGAAGTCTTTAAAAAAACATTACAAATCTTACTGTTCAGAAACTTTTGACTGATAGTGTATATATATATTTTGTGAGGCAAATTTTGAAGTTGTGTTAAAGCGCCTTCCAAACTACTGTTATTTTCAGTTCCTTCAAGAAAGTTCTCACTGCGGAGGGTGAAGCCTTCCGACAGAATGAGACATAGACATGATCATGTTTAATTGAATGCATCTAGTATCATTCATCCTGCTGTCTCATATGTGGGAGCACTAGACAGGCAACACATAAAAAACAAAGGTCTAATGCTCCAGTGAAACGTCTACACCTTTTATCTCAGTCTTTTTGAACCGAGAAAACCTGCTCTAATAATGATAACATCTCTCTCTCTCTCTCTCTCTCTCTCTCTCTCTCTCTCTCTCTCTCTCTCTCTTATCTCCAGAGGGCTTTTCTAAACACTCGCTCTTATCTGACACAAAGGCTGAGTGTGTGGGCTCTCAACACCGGTCCGCATGCCCTCAAAAGTCTCCTTTTCATCTGACAGGAAGATCCTGCTGTCTTTCTTCCCTAACAATCTATGTTTACAGCTCTTTTGGTCCTTATTGTGTTAGTACACTTCAGAACAGAACAAAAGATGCTGTTTTTGGACTGTCTAGTGTAAAGCGGTACGTGAAACAATATGCATCATGCAAATATATTAGTATGCATAGAAACATTTCAAACAAAGTCCTATAAGACGTACTATTTTCAGGTTTGGCCCCCAGTTGCTGCACAGCATCCATGCTATGGACCATGATGCCTCTGGGAAGATCAGACCAAGTGGTGGGCTTCTTATCAACCACGATAATGTGCTTCAGTCTGGGGACGTCCGTCAGAATGGCCTGAGAGAGAGAGAACAAATGATTCAGAGCATGATTGACAGCAGCTTTTGATAGCGGATGAGTCCACTGGTGTGTCGTGAGTCTGATACATAGTGTGTGATGTTTTCACCTTGAGGCGGCTTTGCAGCAGGTCTTTGCTGGTGATGATGTGTGTGACCTCAGTCTCATTTAGACCATGAGCTATAGCTGCTCCTCCCAATGTGGAGTATAGAGTCACCACTGAGAGCAAGAGAAAGAAAATCAGTTAGATTTGGAACTGTGCCTTTAAATATGAAAGGGTCAGAGAGAAATGTCAATCATTTCATACTTCTACAAAAACTGTCATATAATGAATAACAGTTTAATAATAATAATAATAATAATAATAATAATAATAATAATAATAATTATTATTATTATTAATAATAATTATTTTATTTTATTATTTACATAAAATCAATATAGATTTATAGTACTATTTAAATTCAACTGTACTGTAAAATAAAAAGCTAAATATTTATGAATAATAATTATAAATATTTAATTTAAAAACAAATTACATTTTACTAAAAAATACTATAAGATAAAAAGCTGAGTATTTAATAATAAAATAAGAATTATTTTTATTATACATTTTAATTTTATTATTTACATTTTATTTACAAAATCAATACAGATTTATAGTACTATTTCAATTCAATTGTACTGTAAAATAAAAAGCTAAATTATTTATTATTTATTATAGTTATATATTATATATTATTATTATTATACATTATTATTTACATGTTAAAAATTAAATCAATACAGATTTATAGTACTACTTCAATTAAATTCTACAGTAAAAAGGGTGAATATTTATTAATAGCAATCATTCTTATTATAAATATTTTTATTATTTAAATAAAAAACAAATTACATTTCAATAAAAAAATTATGTAAAATAAAAAGCTGAGTATTTAATAATAATAATAATAATAATAATAATAATAATAATAATAATAATAATAAATAGTTTGAATATGTATAGTAAGACAGTATTAATTTAATATGACTGTACATAAATAATAATAATAATAATAATAATAAATTATAATGAATCATATTTTATTATGTAAATGTACAAAAAAAAATATTACAATTTATTTTAAAAAAAAAAGTACTGTAAAGGCCAAGTATTTGATTTAATTTTATTATACTTTTCGCATGTTTAGTATGGTTAACGTGAATTGTAATGAAACTAGAGACTTTGTGCATCAGATTTCCTGCAGAATGCATGTAGGTGTGCTTGAATGGTGGAAAACAGTTCTGATTGCAGTGTAATGTGGTCTGTCTAGTACTACAGCAATGCTGCTATTTTGGGCCTGATATTCTCTCCTAGTCAGCATAATGCAGCAGACAACACTGTCTCTCTCTGTGTGTGTGTGTGTGTGTGTGTGTGTGTGTGTGTGATTTAATTGCTCACAGGGGAAGTTGTACATGAAGCAAGCCTGCGCCGCTATGATCCATTCAGCACGAGTCTCGCAGAAAACGGCAATGTTACATAGAGGCTTCTGACCCAGTGCAGCCAGCCCGCTACCAAACCTCTGCGACAGATGGAAAGTGTCTTCATACGACAACCACTCATAATCGCCCAAAATCACCTAGAGAGAGAAAGAGAGAGATGAGTCACAGTTGCATTGTATTAAAATTCCCAGCGGCTTTCACAGCAGCATGTGACTCCTTTGCAGTTTTATGTAAACAGTTCTGGACAACAACAGGCCAGAGATAAAAACAGTTTACACAGAGAAATGGCAACTGAACTTCTTCTTTTAGAGTTCAAGAGAGTTTCTGAGCAAGTTCTCTTCAGATCTGACCTTTTAACCTTGAATATCATGCAAGGACACCACCAGTCAAAAGTTTTTGTACAGTTACAGTTTTAGTGTTTTTTAAAGAAGTCTCTTCTGCTCACCAAGCCTGCATTTATTTGATCCAAAGTACAGCAAAAGCAGTAATATTGTGAAATATTTTTACTATTTAAAATAACTACTTTCTATTTGAATATATTTTAAAATGTAATTTATTCCTGTGATCAAAGCTAAATTGTCATTATACACTATTCCACTTAAAAGTATAATTTGTTTTTGGAAAGAAATTATAGAAATTAATACTTTTATTTAGCATGGATGCTTTAAATTCAAAAGTGATGATAAAGACATTCATAATGTTACAAAACATTTCTGTTTCAGATAAATAATTTATTTATTTAATTAATCTATTTTTTTTTTAACTTTCTGTTCATCAAAGGAACCGGAAAAAATTCTACTCAGCTGTTTTCAACTTAATAATAATAAAATAATAATAATAATAATAATAATAATAATAATAATAATGTTTTTTGAGTTTTTTGGAATATTAGAATGATTTCTAAAGGTTCATGAGACACTAAAGACAGGAGTAAGGATGCCAACATTTCAGCTTTGAAATCACAGGAATAAAATTACATTTTAAAATATATTCAAATAGAAAACAGTTATTTTAAATAGCAAAAATATTTTACATTTTTACTGTTTTTGCTGTACTTCAGATCAAATAAATGCAGGCTTGGTAAGCAAAAGAGATTTCCTTAATAAAAACATTAATAATCTTACTGTTCAAAAACTTTTGACTGGTAATGTATGCGTTTAGAAAAAATGTGTTTTAACCATGTTTAAGGGTTTAAAAAAGGGTCTCTGTAAACACTGAAAGCCTGCATCTGCTTTTAAGCAAACACTACTGTTTTTTAATAACAATAAATTATAAGGACATATTAAATTGGTCAAAAGTGACAGTAAATACATTTATAATTATTATTAATTATTTGTTTATTTATAATTATTAAAAGAAAGAAGAAAAAAAGCAGCACAAGCATTTCCAGCACTGATAATAATAATCTGAAGGATCATGTGACACTGAAGACTGGAGTAAAGATGCTGAAAATGTAATATCACAGGAATAAATTATATTTTGAAATACATTAAAATAGGAAACAGCTACTTTAAACTGATTATAATTTAAACTCATTATTGATTTTACAGTATTTTTGATCAAAAATAATGCAGCCTTCCTAGCAAAAACATTTTAAAAATCTTACAGAAAATAAAAATAAAATACATTTAGGACACGTTTTGGACTTGAGCAGATGCAAATTGTTTAGTTTTCCATACTGGCAGCTTACTATTTTGTCATTTAAAGGAGCAGTTCACTTCTAGAGCAAAAATTTACAGATAATGTACTCACCCCGTTGTCATCCAAGATGTTTGTGTTTTTCTTTCTTCAGTCGTAAAGAAATTATATTTTTTGAGGAAAACATTTCAGAAATTCTCTCCACATAGTGGACTTCTATGGTGCCCGGAGTTTGAATTACCAAAATGCAGTTTAAATGCAGCTTTAAACGATCCCAGCTGAGGAAGAAGAGTCTTATGTAGCGAAATGATCATCCATTTTCTAAATGGACTTATAAATATCTAAATATACTTTTTAACCTCAAATGCTTGTCTTGTCCATATCTGTGGGTACTCTGTGTAATCCGAGTCAATACAATTAGGGTATGTCGAAAAACTCCCATCTTATTTTCTCCTCCAACCTTATAGATAAAAAAGCAATGTAGGACGATTTTGAAGTTGGAGGAGAAAATGGAATGGGAGTTTTTCGACATACCCTAACTGTATTGACCCAGATTACACAGTACGCGTGCGCATCGCAGAGCTAGACAAGACAAGCATTTCTGGTTAAAAAGTGTATACATTTTTTTTTTCTTTGAAGTTGCATTTAAACTGTATTTTGGAAGTTTCAACTCACGGGCACCGTAGAAGTCCACTATATAGAGATAATTCCTAAAATACTTTACTCAAAAAACAATTTCTTTACGACTGAAGTATGAAAGACATGAACATCTGGATGACAGCGGGGTGAGTACAATATCTGTACATTTTTGTTCTGGAAGTTACCTACTACTTTAAGAAGAAAGTCTCCTGACATTGTCTTTTGACATTGGTTACATCATAACATAGCAACTATTGCGAATATATTGCAATTTGAATATGCTGATTAGATTTGCAGACTGGATTCAATTAACCAAATCAATCACTTGCAGCACAAACAAAGTTCCAAAGCCCTTGAGAGCATGTGACAGTAGTCGATGTGTGTGTGTGTTTGTGTCTGTCTCACCTTTTTAAAGACCTTGCCGTTAGGCTGTATCTCATCCTCCTCGCTCAGCAGCTCTCTAGTGCCAAGGCAGTCTCTTTGAGGGAAGTGTACTACAGCGTACTCAAACACTTTATCCAAAGTATCCACACCCTCATGCAGCAAGGACACCAACTTTAGCTGGCTGTTCACGGCCCGGTACGGCCCTGCCGGATTCCCGTTTACCTGACGGGACAGGAAATCAGAATGAGTTCATGGGGAAAGATCAGGACATGTACAACAAGCACAAAATGACAAAGTGTGTCAACACCACTTGTGGCCTGGTTCATCATTTGTTTCTCAAATTTTTTTTTTAACCAGCAATTTCATTAAATGACGTCGATCAGTAATGAAAGTGACTCAAATCCTTCCGTTAATCTAAGATAAACTGCAATAATCTCTGTGATAATTATGTGTTGAAGTACACTACTATTCAAAAGTTAGATTTTTTTTTCTCCAATTAAAACATTACTTCTATATTTAGCAACAGTGCGTTAAATTGAAAAGTTAAAGTAAGGACATTTGTCATAAGACATTTTCTATTCATGAAAGAATCCTGAAAATCACGGTTTCCACAAAAACATTAAGCACCACAATTGTTTTTAACACTGATAATGAAAAAGAAAATGTTCTTGAGCAGTAAATCAGCATATTAGACTGATTTCTGGAAGGATCGTGTGACACTGAAGACTGTAGCAGGGATGCTGAAAATTCAGCTTTGCATCACAGAAATAAATTATGTTTTAAAATAATTCAGAATACAAAACAGTTATTTTAAATTTTAATAATATTTCATAGGGCTGGGCAATATGGCTAAAAAATATTGACGATAATTTTTTTCATATCAGTCCAAATCGATAATTATCACGAAAAACGTCAAATTTTTATTTCTTTCACGTTTAAAGGCAGATTCTTGTTACAATGTGAAAGTTGTAAAACCAGACGATTAAATATGGCTTTAAAATATTCTTTATGATCAGAACATGACAAACACTTCATGTTTTTGGAATTCTTCATACTTTTTCCAGTCATTTTTCCTTAACAAAATAAATATCTTAATAGAAAAAAAAAAATTTCTTAGTTTTGCATGTTTTAATGAGTAATATTGTTTCAAATTAAGAAACAGGTTTGTGTTACCTGATAATATTAATAATAATAATAACATTTATAATAACATTTTTGTCTCTTAGAAATACACATTTGATAGTAGCTTGAGTTAGGATGCAGATGCAGATTTATGTTCATTATTAAAATCAGTAACCTGTAAAAATCTGTAAAAATTGAGCATCCTCATTTTTATATGGTGAAATGTAATTATTCTGACTGTTTGAGGGTTTTTTTTATTTTTTTTTTTTTTATTAACCACTGCACTTTCATAGTATCATCCATAGATCATGATAATAATAGTTAAAACCACAAATATAGGACCTCAACACCATGGTAAAAATGTAATATGATTCCTAGGTATTTGTATGATGCATAAACGCTATAGCTTAATCACAAAAAAAAACATAAAAACCCTGTAATTATATTCCATTATTCCTCCAATATATTTAACAGGTCTACATTAAAAATATAATAAAATTCGACACAAATACCCACATTTCTGACACAAATCATTGGTGCAGTTAGTGCTACTACAGTAAATCTATGATAAATGATGGCGAATTGTAGATTAAAAGCCTTCTGACTATATTGCGCAGTGTTTCTCTTGTTTGTCAATGCTGTTTCTTCTGGCTATAAACTGAGCCATTTGTGTTCTTTACTGAATTTAAGCGCTTCACACTGGTGCTGTTTAGTGACCGAGACTTATCATCAGCAAATGAACGCATCCACTCTAGTAAGTTTGCGCCATGCCACCTAGTGCCACCGTTTAAACTTTTGGCACGCTTTGATTAGTGCTCTTTTGTTCTGCCTTTGCCGCATAAACATACTGAACATTTAGCGAACTCTTTATCTTTATCGTTTATCAAGGAAATTCATATCGTTCGATAATTACTGTTAACGATTTATCACCCAGTCCTAATATTTCACAATATTATTTTATTTTTGATTGAATAAATGCATTCTTGTTGAGCATAAGAAACTAAAAAAATTGTACTGACCCCAAGCATTTGAATGTTAGTGTAGATCATGCCCAGTTTTTTAATGAATCTGTTGTGAATGTATGTTTTGGGCCTTTATAATCCTACTGTCATACTCACTGAGCGCGCTTTGACCCTCTTAGCCT
Organism: Cirrhinus mrigala; assembly: GCA_036247105.1. Lineage (NCBI taxonomy): Eukaryota > Metazoa > Chordata > Actinopteri > Cypriniformes > Cyprinidae > Cirrhinus > Cirrhinus mrigala. Next base: position 35,098,302 of record CM070008.1, on the reverse strand, counting down.
GGTTCCCGCTGGCTCCAGAGAGCAGGTACCAGGGCAGGAATGTGATGACGGAATAAACCCAGACGACTGATCGAAAGACCTGCAGCAGGAGAGGAGACATATCCTCCTTCAACTTCATCCTGAGAGGAACGAGAGATCAGAAGAAAGAGATGTTAGTGATTTACTGGCTTCAGTAAAACATTAGCTTTATCTTTTTTGTCCTCCACTCACTTTGTGTCGTTCTTTACTTTCCTCCGAAAATATGATAGTATTCCTCTTCTTCTGAAGGTCTTACTGGCTTCTTCTGTGTTATTGAAGCGCTTATGGTTACAGATGGTACTTTACTTTATGGTTGGCTTTACTACTGCCTTTTGTCAAACCTGCTTGCTAAGATGGCAACTTCCCGTTCCATTTCCTTTTCCCACTTTTGTTTCCTGCTCTGACGGGGTGCAAAGCCTCCTAGGAATTTGAATGAGCTTTCCCTGTAGGGAAATACAACAAGCATAGTGTTAAAGCCAATCACAGTGGACGTTCTCTGGTACGATTTGCTCGTTTCAGTTCCCTCATTGGTGGAAATGTTTTTGCAGAATCATGGGTAATGTAGTTTTTTGTTAGTAATTTTAAACAAGTTTTGGAAATGATGCTATCTAGACTCAAACTTGCGCCACCCGTACAAGCATGTGTGTTAACCACGTCTCTGACAGGATCGTTGTGCGGCTGGCAGACAGCGAACGCCATGAGCTCAGCCAACAAACAAGACAGGCTTTGTCGCTCTGGAAGGATGAAGCTCACGCTAAAACAGTGCTCTGTTTGAGAGGAGGATGCGTTTATGAATACGTGTGTGTGAGTTGAGGGGCAGAGATGGGGGGGGGGCGGACGAGCATATTCAGAACATGAAATATAAACCGAGATATCTGACCAATTTCTGACATCCAAAAATAAAGATTGACCTGCTAAACCAGCAGCCTATATGATTAAAAATTACATTCGAAATAGGTCAATAATTCTCAAGTGCAAAAAATCCCTATGGGAAGATGCATGTTTTACAGCCAGAGATAAACACAACACTCTTGTACAACAGCAAACAGCCTCTTTCTCATTTTCTTCTGGGAAAGATACAAGCTGCAGCCTTCTTTCTTTGGTTTTGATGCTTCAGAGGAAGGTCAAAAAGACAACTCAGGATAGAGATGTTCTCAAATTTCATCTACCCAGCAGAAATGTGTTCTTTCCTTCAATCGTGGGCTCAGTCACAACAGAGGTTTGAGGCAATTATAGGGTTGTGGACTCTGTATGCATGTCTAGACAGCATATAAGATCCTAAAAATGATTTTATGACATTTTACAAAAATTTACAGAACATTTACTCAAGATTCACCTATAGGGTTTTTGAAAAATGAGCACAAAAGATGATATTTTCAAGAATGTTGGGAATCCAACAACATTTGAGCCTACTGACTTCTATTGTATGGACAAAAAAAGCACAGAGACGTTTCTCAAAATATCTTGTTTTATGTTCTTTTATGTCTGTAACAACATGATGGTGAGTAAATGACTTTTGGTTGAACTATCTCTAAAAGACCCTTGAAATCCCAATATTGCAACATGTACTCTTCAACATTCTTCAACTTGTGGATTGCTAGCAGAATGTTGCAGTGATACACATCATATGGTTAAGTCGTTGTCCTCGAGCTGTGTGAGAGGGTTGAGTATGGAGCAGCAATAACACATAGCACATTCCCTGACTCCCATGAAATCCCAGACATATTCGCCTGGAGACCACTAGCACATGGATGTCAAAACCTTTTCTGTCCAGAGGAATGTCGCAGGCTGGAGATACGTGTATTATGTAGACATAACTCTAGCGTTCACAACTCTCTCCCTAGTCTATGCAGACCATTTATAGAAATTAAGCTGCAAAAACTAGGTCGTTCAGAAATCAGTTGTGTCAAAACCATTAGCACATTAACATATGAAGAGTTTGACAAAGGCCTATTCACTTATCAACACATATTCAGATAAACAGTGTGAAATATGCAGGATGAGGTTAGTCAATCGTGAAAAAGTAAGGAAAATCTTAATTTTCAACAGAAATAAATTTATTTAAAAAGATTTTATATACACTACTACTCAAAAGTTTAGTATCAGGAAGATATTTTTAATGTTTTTGAAAGGAGTTGCATTTATTTAATCAAAAATGCAATAGAAACAGTAATATTGTTAAATATTATTACAATTTAAAGTTTAAAAACTTTCAATTTTAATACATTTTAAAATGTAAATGTAATTTTCAGCATCATTACTCCAGTCTTCAATGTCATATTATCCTTCAGAAATCATCTTAATAGGCTGATTTGGTCCTTGAGAAAGATTTTAAACATTTAAAACTTTTTGTATTATTATCAATGCTAAAACACTTTTATACGTTTATAATATTTTTGTGAAAACTGTGCTACCTTTTTTTATTCATTGATTAACAAAGTTTAAAGAACAGCATTTTTTATTTAAAAAAAAAAAAAAGAAAAAAAAAAAAAAAGATTGTTACAATTGTTTTTTGCAGTCATTTTTGATCAGTTTAATGTAGTGCTGGGCAATGATTAATCACGATTAATCGTATCCAGAATAAACGTTTTTGTATTGTGTACTGTGTATATTTATTATGTATATAGAAACACAGACACATGCATGTATATATTTAAGAAAAATGTGTTTATATATTAAATATATTTATATATAATATACATTTTATGAATATAAATATTAGGGCTGTCAAACGATTAATCGCATCCAAAATAAAAGTTTATGTTTGCCTAATATATGTGTGTGTACTGTGTGTAATTATTATGTATAGATATATAAATACAAACACATTAATTTATATATTTAAGAAATGTTTACAAGTATAATTTATATCATATATAAATAAAAATGTATGTACATAAATAACATTTGTCCTAAATATATACATTAATTTGTGTGTGTATAAATATACACACATTATAATTACACACAGCACACACACATATATTAGGCAAACTCAAACGTTTATTTTGGATGCGATTAATCACGATTAATCGTTTGACAGCCCTATACATGTAAACATTTTCAAAATATATACTGTATGCGTGTGTATTTATATATACATAATAAATAAAAACAGTACACACACACACATATATAAACAACATTTTTATTTTGGATGCTATTAATCACCCAACACTTATTTAATATGTCCTTGTGGAGTAAAAGTATGAATTTCTTTAAAAACATTACTGACCTCAAACTTTTGAATAGTACTGTTATGAAATTACAAAATTATGATTTTTACCTGGTAGGTCAAAAACTTAAATATAACAAAACATAACATTCTCCCTATGACTTATCAGTCAGTAGTTAAATATATAAAAATAACAACAACAAAAACATATCTATTAACTCAAAAAAGCAGTATTTCTCAACAAAATCCTTACCAGATGGAAAGGAAGTGGCTAAAGAAGGCATTCTTAACGTTAAAAGTAGCAAACAGGCATCTATTAACTTAAAGCCTCTAGCTGTAGTTGTTTATTATTATAATTGCCTACTATAATGGGAGGGATTTCATTTCGTCAGGTTGTGACTTGCCGCACCAGACATATCTAGTCTAGACAGCATAACTATCATAAAAAAAACAAACAAACAAAAATGGGTGCAACATGTAGAATATGGCCTATTTTTTTTAAAAAGATCTCAAAAATTTGGACAGCGGACACTAAACCCAAAGAAAAATAACAGTAAACATTTAGCAACATGACCTCTTATAGACATCTAATAATTCTAATATATATTTTTATGCATCAATAATATGTACCATAACTCCACATTTACAATTCAAAAATGCTGGGTAGGCATAACCAGGTGATGCCAAACCACGTTTACCATTAAAATATGATTAACAAATGAGCAATCATCCCCAACACTGATAACACTAGATTGACTATTGCATCTAAATGAGGCACAGTAGTTAGTTATTAGATCATCTGTCATCTGAGAAGCGGTCAGAGTAGTGAAGATCTTCAGTCAAACTCGCATATCAAATATCATCTGTCCAAAGCAACCTGATCCAAACTCACCTGCACTGCAACAACACAGAGCTGAAAGAAAGAATGTGTTGCTCAAAGGCACAATGCTAGATCACCTGTATTAATAACTGTAACATTAATGCTTTAAAAATTCTAACTAGTCATGCTTGCTTAAGTAATATTCATAACTGAACAGGCCAAAGAAAAAAAAATTACTGACTTACATTGAATGATGACCGAGAAACATTAACCAGCCAGAACATGCTAGAAACATGTGCAAATAACCACTCAAAAACCAGAGCAACCAAATAGCAACACCCTGGTGACCACTCAACACCCTTGCACTGTGATTGTGAGTTTTGCACAGACAAGAACCAACATGGTTTATGCGTGAATAACTGAGCACACTTAAGCCTGGTGACAAAAGTATCATCTTTAACTTTGAGAGGAGGAACCGGTAAAGAGGTTTTGGTTGACTAACTACTAACAAGAGAGACAAACTGAAAACAAAACAATTTGGGAAAGTGTTCTCTTCCCTTTTCCTCTTTCGATCCAACTCCCCCGCACATAAAACGCAGACAACGGTTGCAGAAGTGAAGGAACAGGCGAATCTTTCTAGACATACCTACCAGGATATCTAATCAGAGCCCCATCTTTCATAATCCCTATTGCACACCACTAGAAGAAATGGGTGTGATCGGACCTGTTCGGCTGGTTCATCACCTCGTGCTCAGGGTGTGAGAATAGACGACATTAGCCATACACTCCTGTACCGGGACAATCATGGGGAATGCAGCCCATAGGGAAGGCGCAAATCAATTCACACTTAAAAACTGCTGAACACTCGATACTACAGGATTGTGTCACAATCTGTGGTGCATTTTAAGTGTGGAAATCATGTTTGCTGTGGCAGTAGAATATAAATCACTGCGTACTCTACAAACCAGAGAGATCATACTGAAATGTCTTTGTGAGCTACTTGGTGCATCTTTCCCTTCTTGTAATGTGTTTTTGAAATAAATGTCATTAAATATGCCTCAAAGCATTGATCGCTCTGTAAAAGATGGAGCAGCTTGCTTATGACTATTTATAGCAGAGTTCACCAAACTTGTTCCTGGAGGGCCGGTGTCCTGCAGAGTTTACCTCCAACTTTCCCCAACACACCTGCCTGGACGTTTCAAGTATACCTAGTAAGACCTTGATAAGCTGGTTCAGGTGTGTTTGATTAGGGTTGGAGCTAAACTCTGCAGGGACACCGGCCCTCCAGGACCGGGTCTGGTGACCCCTGATTTATAGCGTTAAAGGGATAGTTTACCCAAAAATTAAACCCTCATCTTGCTACAAATCCTTAAGACTTAATATTCAAACACACAACTCTGAGAGTGTTCTTTCCCTCTATTGAAAGTCTATGTATTAAAAATTTAGGAGAGCCAGAAAGATTGGCTTTTATGAAATGTGACGTGTGCTATGTATGTGTGTCAATCATTATTTAGATATTAAAATAAAAGCCTAAATTCAATCTGTTTATCATACAAAGCAATTGTATCTCTGCCTAAGAATTGGATTACACTGCTCAATTCATATGGATTCATTTTACGATGCTTTTATGACCTTTTAGTATTTTTTAGTGCCTTGATTTTCCATTGAGGGACAGAAACCTCTTAGGTTTGATTAAAAATGTTTTAATCAATCTAAGTCTTACTGGCTCAGAATAACGTGAGGGTCCATAAATGACAGAATTTTTATATTTGTGACCCTGGACCACAAAACCAGTCTTAAGTAGCACAGGTATATTTGTAGCAATAGGCAAAATACCTTGTATGGATCAAAATGATTGATTTTTCTTATGCCAAAAATCATTAGAATATTAAGTAAAGATGTTCCATGAAGATATTTTGTACATTTCCTACCATAAATATATCAAAACTTAATTTTTGATAAGTAATATGCATTGCTAAGACAACTTTAAAGGCGATTTTCTCAATATTTTGATTTATTTGCACCCTCAGATTTCAGATTTTAAATTAGCTGCACCTCGGCCAGATGTTGTCCTATCCTAACAAACCATACATCAATGGAAAGCTTATTTATATAATCTCAATTTCAAAAATTGACCCTTATGAGTGGTTGTGGTCCAGGGTCACATTTGTGGATGAACTATTCCTTTATGGAACGGTTCACCCAAAAATACTGTTATTATTCACTCTCACACATCATTGATAAATATTTCATTGTGTATTTGGGTAGTTTGACAACCAGTGTTTACTTACTGACTTAATATTAAATAGTAGCATTTACATTACTGGTTGAAGCATCCCTATAAATTGTGGCAATTTTGGTGATTATGAGCCGTTATTAAGCACTAGTTTGTTTTGAACTTCATTAGAACGTCAAGACGCAGAAGAACAATTAAACGCATGTTTAATCTTTTTTATAGTTATTGGTCATTTTCAAAACCAATAAAATAATTTTGACATTAATTTTCATTTTTACAGCAGACATGTATATCGATTAAAAATACTGGTTATCTGTAATAATCGGTATTGGCATCGGCCCTGAAAAACATTTATTGGTCGATCCCTAACATGTGTTTTAATTCAGTGCTCCTCTTCACATGCATACATGTTTAAGTCCTATAGGCCTTATTATACAAAACCTTCTCATTATCATTATCAAACAATATCAAGTTCAAGTCCAGTCGTTGTCACCATTCAACCACGCTGCATTTGTGCATACTTATTCTTAGTGCTGGCCTTCAACTGATAGCACATAATCCACCAGGATTATCTCAAAGCATGTCAACTCACTATCTTCCCAATCACACACAACAAACTGCAGTCCCATGCCACCGCCACACTCATCTGTGACCTCATTTACATCTTCATAATAAAATATGCTCGTCTGCCTTTCCATCACACATAGAATCTGATGGGGTGTGAAATGTGTAAATGTCACGCTTGTTGATGTGTGCTCGTGTTTAGTGTGCATGCAGGTGTATGCAGTATGAGATATGTGCATGATCATGGCTAAAAAGCACAAAATATGTTGTATATGTATACATGTATGTATGTGTGTCATTGCAGGCTTGGAGAAGAAGAGGCCTGAGAGATGATCAGTATCAAGATAGGAATGCGATGCCATCCATATCCTACATTCTTCCGGTTGAGAGGTGTCAGAGCATGCAAAGCCTCTTCAAACCCGAGTAATAATAACACGCACGATACTTTACTATATGCAGGCGAGCCCTTAATATGTAAATGAACGTTCTCGGCGCGCAACTGCACCACACGAGCCGTACAGACAATAAACACTCACCTTATTCTTCCACGCTGACGCCGCAGATTCAGTCAGATTCGCAGCCTCCCATTTAAAATGCTGAAAACGTATTATAAAAGACCTAGACGGGAGAAATACACGGCGATGATTGTTTTTTTTTTTCTGGGTCGGTGTATGTTGCAGTCGCTGACTCGCGCCGGCCGTCTCTCTCAGCCCGGAAGTGATGGAAACGTTGTCATGACAGAGGGCCGGTTTCTTTGCGCTCCCATTGGCTGACGCCGGGTGGCGCGTGTTGAAGGCTGTCGTGTCATCACGTTCGGGTTACCAGCGGTCATTATCGATTTGATTGATTTATTAGTGAAATTGCGTTGATATTTGTTTTATGTACTTGTACTTTGAGTTTTCACGAGTCTTTGTGAAGTGGTTTTAAGCAGCTAAAGGAAATGGTGATGTGTAAAAGTGGATAGAGCCGTTGATTCTTTTGTTGACTCGATGAGAGCAGTACTGCAGCGCCCCGAACAGCTGGCAAGCAGCTACTGAAGAGAAGTTTGAATCATTTCCGCGAATCGATTCTTTCGAACGTTTCGTTTCAAAGAACAGGTTCAAAAAGTAATTCTGTTATTAATTACGTCACTAGCGTGGCATGTTCTAAATGTTCCTTTAATGAAGTTTTACTAATATTAATTTATAATATTATAATAATGGCTAAATAATACGTCGTTTTGCCCTAACGAGACGGTTTTCTTTGTATGGATTAGTGAGTTTACTCGAGAACTTATTCAGTCCGACTCGTGAATGAATTTTCCAGACTGGTTTTGTGAATCAGTTCAATCCACGATTGAAAAGGTCTAGCTCAAAAGATTGAGTCATTCACAAAAGAGATATCACTACCGGTTCTGGGAATGTCACGTTCAGATATTCCCTCATGTAAATTGAAAAAGTATTCTAAGTAATGTGACGAAGGTGCAAGGATTTTAAATGATATTTACATTACGTTACAGGTAGGATAACTTGGGAAAGGTGGGATTTTCACCCTGTTCCCACAGGCGCCGCTGGTGTAGTGGTATCATGCAAGATTCCCATTCTTGCGACCCGGGTTCGATTCCCGGGCGGCGCACTGCTTTTTAAAGTAGAGTAGTTGGCAAATTATATAGTGACAAAAATTAAAAATTTGTGTTTGCATTAGCATGCCTTAATATGAAAAATACATTTGTAGAAGTGCAAATATAACATGTCTCGATTACCTTGAAATCATAATAACCTTCATAATAATGAGTATTAGATGGTATTACATGGAGTATAGCACATTGCACCAAAAAATGTCATGTCAAAAATGATTTAATGTCAGCCACTGTATGCTCATGCAGAATCAGATGCATAGTCGAAGTTTTATTTTTTTAATTATGCAAAAACAAACAAACAGCAATACTGTTGATGACAATTAAATAAGCATACAGATTATAAGTGTACAAACCATGAAATAAATATGTGTGGAATTATGATGCTCTGGGTGTCAGAAACAAACACTGAGTTAAATAAGAAATGTAAAATAAAAAATACAAATTAAAAATGAATTACATATAAAAAAAATTAAATGCAAATTTAAGAGTACTGGCACTATACAATACACAATAAACACATGTACTAAAATGTTTATTTTGCATGGGGTCCAAAAGTCTGATCTATTGCATATTGATCTTATATTGTATTTTTGTAGTTATAATCAATGTACATCATAACCATTTTCATTAGTTCATGTTTTAAAATTATAAAACATATTTTGTCTTTATTTCTAGGTTTAAATCACAGATTTTCAGTGTGTGAAAATCTGTGACTTTTGGTCTGTGACTCAGACTTTTGGTTTCCATTGTTACCATAAAGAGGTTGTGCAGATTCATGTTTGCAAAAGGCATTTGGTGCCTCTGTCCTCTCCATGTCAAATAACATTACAAAATCATAAACATTCCTCATGTGAGAAATCAAAAAAGGCATTTGTATGCTGAACAGTGTTACTTCATCAACCAGTTTCCTTACTCTCTTGTAATTTTGCTCGGGATCACCATTAATTGTGAAATGTGAATTAGTTTTGGATACAACCCCGATCACAAATGGCAGCAACATGTAGCTTGTTTTGGACCAAAAATGTGAGTCATTATTGTAGTTATTTGTATGTATGTGTTTTTATTTTTAGTGAAGTATTAACAGTAGTAAATGATTGTCTTGTCTCTTTATTTGGTCCTCTAGGTGGCACACAGGACCATTATATGGACAAATGTTTAGATGGAAGGCCATGCTGCTGTAGGATGCATGGATTAAGGCCAGTAGAGGTCGCTCACTTTCTAATCAGCATTTGGAAATGCACCTGCTGGCAGGCGTGATCCCAAAACCAAAAGGTGTGTTTGTTTACAATTATATACCTACATTTACTGCATATCGTAAAACGATTGTGAGTTAGGCTTATATATAATTGTTTACTTAACTTAAACATAATAAATCTACACCACTTCTGTGTAAAAGCCAGAGTAGTATATTTTACTCCAGTTGTGAAAGTGAGTTTGCTTTAGGCTATGATTTGAATATAAGAAGATAAAACTACCATGTACAGCAAAATGATGGCTGGAAAACACGCCTTCCTATTGAGTTGTTCTCACCAGTTATGCAGAAAAACAAACGCACAGCACGACAGTGTAGTCGGATTCACCTGTTCTAATGAGGCATTCTTTTATTTTATGACTGATTAATGAGCAGGTAATTTAAATTAATCCTTCAGAAAGACTTATGAACAATCTAGTTACTAGTTGGAGTAAGATGAATCCTTCACTGAATGAACTCAAAGCGCTTACTGAATCAATCATATCATTAGCGTGACAAAAATGACGCGATATTGATGTGCGCATGCGCAATAAACCCTGGTAGGAAAATCTGACAGGTAGGATGAAATGTTAGAACACCGGCTCACTGCAGTTAAATGAAGTAAGTTTGTGTACTTAAGGTTCGTGTTTGTTGATAAAGTTTGGTATTTCGTATGTTGATGTTGTTCAAGCTGTTTCAGGTATGTTTTTATTAAAATAAAGTACTATATTTAAACAAATGCTTAGTAAGCATTGTACGCTTAAAATATGCTTTGTTCTATGATAAGAATTCACGCAAGATCAGAAAAAGTATTTGCTTTATGTATGAAAAGAGCAGAAAACGTAGTTTTAGTGTGTTTTTTCAATACTATAATTGATTTGTATGGCCTTATATGCCTGGTGCTACAGTGTGATTTAAATGAAAACTGGCTTTAATCAATATAGCAACAATGACCAGAGGAAGCACAAACTACAGAGAGAGACAGGTGACTGTGTGCTGTGATTTATTTAATTTAAGAGCAACAAAATCTATAGAACACACTATAGGTGTATATGTTAGTGTGTGTGTGTTTATTCTGAGCCACTTAACCTTCAGTGCTCTTTCCGTATATTCAGTGGTGTCTGTTTACACACACTCAAGCCTGAACACATGTAAGTGACCTTTCAGCTTTGTACATGCCATTTATTGTGTCTGCCTGAGGCTCCATATGATTGTCAACTCTATTTGATAGTCAGTAGGGTGATTCAATAAATTTGAGGCTGCAAAAGTTTGAAAAATATAAAAATTAGGTATATTAAAGTTAAGTAATTATACATTGATCAGTTGTATGCATTAAATTGATCAAAAGTGACAAAGGCATTAATAATGCTAGTTCTTTTGAACTTTGTATTAATTAAAGAATCCTGGAAAAAAAAAAAAGAATCATGGTTTCTGCAAAGATATGAAGCAGCTTAAGTGTTTTCAACATTGATAATAATAAGAAATGTTTCTTGAGCAGCAAATCGGCATTTTAGAATGATTTCTTAAGGGTCATGTGACACTGAAAACTTGAGTAATGATGCTGAAAATTCAGTTTTATGTCACAGGAATAAATTAAATTTTTTACATATATGAAAACAGTCCTTTTAAATCGTAAACATATTTCCCAATATTTCTGTTCTAATGTTTGTATTTTTGATCAAATAAATGGTCTTAGACTTGTAGTTCCACAGAAACAGTTGTGGTTGCAACAAAGTGGTTGCCAAGCAACACACAAAAGTAAACAAAGGTGTATGTTTGTAGAGTAATTTACATTAGCTCAACCAATCAGAATCAAGGACCGGAAGATTCGTTTTATACACTTCTTTTAAAAAATTTTAAATCTTAAAGACCCCAAACTTCTGAACAGTAGTGAGTGCAACACATATAGTGCATAATTTTTCTCTTTGAGGTCATAGTGTGAGAAGGTCAGTGTGTGTGATGCTAGAGGGCAGATGAAATCTTTGTAAAAACTCTTTCATCTCTTGTCATGTCATGTCATGTCATGTGTGTGTCAAATGTGTCAATTATTGGCTGGGTGACTCAAGGGAACAAACCTTCTGTTCTCCACCAGTGTCCTGAAGCTGTCTGTGTGTGATGATGGCTAGTCATGTGTATATTCTTACATAATTAGACATCCTTTTAGTAATGTTTAATGTAAAAGTGATTGTGCATGTATGTTTTTATATTAGTCAGATGTATGCAAAAGTCCAATATTACACCCCTGGCTATTAATGCATTGTTTTTCCTTCTGAAGCATCAGTGTGCATTTGAATCTTCTGTAATAGTTGTATATGAGTTCCTCAGTTGTCCTCAGTGTGAAAAAATGGATCTCAAAATCATACAGTCATTGTTGGAAAACGAATACCACAACAATGCTGAAAAACCTAAAATAATTACCATTTTGCAGATTCTGCAAGGTGTATGTAAACTTTTGACCTCAACTGTAGTTATGGTGAGGTAAAGGGTCATTCAAGCACGTCTTGTTACTCCTCTCACTTGTTAGTCCTCTGCATTTTTGTTTCCCATGCACTGATACATTTTGGTCAGATTTTGGTCAATTTGGGGCTTCCATAACATTCCTTTTTTCAGAATAGTGTAAAGAAAACCTCCAAAATGCATTTAAGTGTTTATTATTGCTCTTGATCTATTAGTATCTGTAGATTACAATACATACAGTATCTTTAAAAGCCATTTTCTCCATTTTGATATTTTTTTTCCCTGCACTGAGCCAAGAATTTCCACTTGCATACACCAAACCAGTTTGTTTATATATCATTTGCCTGATTTATATAAATTCTAGTTAATAAACATGTTGAAACGTTCAACATTTATAAACATGTTGAAAAAATAAAAAGAGAGATTAAAAATTCCCCTTTGTAAAAAACATTTAATATGCCATCAAAATAAAACAAGAATTTGTGAGCCTGGATTTATCTAATGTTCACCATTCTTTTTAAGAAATGTATACAAATGTGTGCATATTTTTTTTTTTAAAGATTTTATTTTTGGCTTTTTTTATTATGATAGGACAGATCATAGCTGACAGGAAACGAAGTAGGGGAGAGAGAAGGGGGCGGGATCGGGAAAGGTCCTCAAGCCAGGATTCGAACTCGGGACGCCTGTAATGCGACGGCGCTGTATGTCGGTGCGTTGCCCACAAGGCTATCGGCGCCGAAAATGTGTGTGTATTTAATTAGACAATGCATAATTTGCATATTGAACATTTCAGAAAAGTTTTAAAACATATAGTCGATAGATAATAGTTAAGAAAAATTGTCTTAATGTACTATGATTAATAAATAGTCACAGGGGAGGTGAGATGATATCTCTTAAAAATTTCAGCTTATTCACCTGTGGTATTTTGCCTTAATAACATGTTCTTTATTGTCTGAGGTAACCTGCAGTGAAAGTCAAGCGTATGTCCAACTTGTGAACTTTGTAACTGAACAAGCGGTTTGAGACGCACGAGGGCAGATTCCTCAGCGTTCGGGACGAGCGCGGGTGGGGAAGAATGGCTCCATTGAGACCCCGAGCTTCAGCACAGCCTCTCTTTGAGGTCCAGTTGGGCTTAAAATGTTTAAGACCAGAGAAGGATTAGAGAACAAAAAGATCCTTCTCTGTCATCAAAGAGGATCTTCTCCGGGACTCATCTAACTGCTCTCCACGCCTGCCCGCAGGTCTGAGCGATGGCGAGAGAGAGGAGCAGAGTTATAGGGAGAGAGGAGGGGTGCAAATTTCAAAGGTAATCTTTAACTCTAAGCCTGGCAGACTGGCTGAAACAAACTCCCTCCTCCCAGTCTGAGCCAGCATGTTGTCCATCCCTCCCAGTGGGTTCACCGCTCCCCCAGTCGCCTGCATTCTTCCTGCCCTTTTGTTCCGAGGGCACTGAAGTGGCTGTATTCATGACCGGGCCGAACCGAGGAGAGAGGAGGATTTTGCATGACCTCGAAAGGGGGTGACTTTAACTCGAGACCTCTAAGTCTCTTCCTAAAACAACACTCCCTTGAAACAAATACCTGCTTTGTTCCGGCATCTCTTTCAGGGCCGCGGCGGGCAGGCTATTAACACAAAAAGAGGGCCGTCCAGGAGAGAGCGGCCGCTGTGGTCAACCGACATGATCCCAAAACAGATATGGCTTGTGTTGGCGTATGTAGATGACCTTCTCTGAAAGTCCACGCATAAGGAGCACACTTTGTTTGATTAAACTCACCTCGGATGACATGGGACAATGTCTTTTGAAGCCTGGATTGTTGATCGTTAGCTTTTGTAAAAGATTTAGAGGCATTACCAAGGGTTTTTATGGTTTTGTTTAGTTTAGCGCATACATGAGAATAGCCTGTTATGTTTGATTGATTCAGTAATCTGTGCCGGACTAAACAACTGTTTGTACATGTGCAGACAGGACATTTATTTTTGCATTTAAAAGGACACTTACAGTAATACCTACAGTACTTTAATTTGATCAACTAGTAGCAACACCAAGGTTATGGGTTTGATTCCCAGGAAATATTATTATATAAATATTATTATAGTTATAATAATATAAATATTATTATAACTTAAAGCAACTGTTTTCTATTTTATTATATTTTAAAATGTAATTTATCCCTCTGATGCAAAGCTGAATTTTCAGCATCATTATTCCAGTCTTCAGTGTCAGAGGATCCCTTCAGAAATCATTATAATATGCTGATTTGCTGCTCAATAAACATTTCTCATATCATTCTCAATGCTGAAAAACAGAAACAGTTATACTGCTTAATATTTTTGTGTGAACCTAATTTTTTTTTTTCAGGATTCTTTGATGAATAAAAGTTCAAAAGAACAGCATTTATATGAAATACAAGTCTTTAGTAACATTATAAAAGCCTTTGCTGTGACTTTTGCGACTCTTGATAACTTATTTGCTGATGACAATGATCTCTTTAATTCATGTTTTTCTCCCTTAAGAATTTTTCAGTTTGAAGCACAAATTTCTCATCAGATCCTTCACCTGAAGCTTTGGCTCTTTGCATGTTAAAGCTGACTTCTAATGCATTGTATCCTCCTTTACATGATAGAAACCTACGTGAGCTGTCATCAGTTTTGTTTGCCATGCAATAAAAACAACTGTTATCTGCATACGCCATAGTGAAACAGTTGTTGTGGCATTGCAGCCAACTCTCTGAGCTTGTAGCTGTATGATTGCTGGTCACGGACCATCAACACTGTGCCCTTGAGCAAGACAATTAACCTCAGAATGCTCCATGGGGATTGTATCTTTATAGTACTGATCTGCTTTGAAGAAAAGCTTCTGCTAAGTGGCTACTTGCTTAAACATCTTTGTACATTTTAATGTGTACAGTTCAAAGAAAAACTTTTTTTTTTTTTTCAATATTAAGCACATGCTGTTCTTAAAGGGCTAGTTCACCCAAAACTAAAATTCTGTTATTTACCCATCCATCCGTCCGTCTGTCCATCCATCTATCAAAATGGAAGTCAGTGGGAACTAAAACTGTTTGGTTACCAACATACTTCAAGCTGAAGGTCAGTGGGAACCAACACTGTTTGGTTATCAGATTTCTTCAAAATGGAAGTCAATAGATACTGAAAGTATTTGGTTTACCACCTTTCTTCAAAATTGAGGTCAATGAGAATTGAAAGTGTTTGGTTACAAACAAACTTCAAAACGGAAGTCAGCAGGAACCGACATTGTGGTTACCAACTTTCTTCAAAATAGAAGTCAGTGGAAACTGACTCTGTTTGGTTACCAACTTTCTTCAGAATAGTAGTCAATAGAGACTGACTCTTTTTGGTTACCAATTTCTTTAAAATGGAAATCAATGGGAACCAGTACTGTTTGGTTATTATCAGCTTTCTTCAAAATGGAAGTCAATGAGGACTGAAAGTATTTGCCAACTTTCTTCAATATTGAAATCAATGAGAACTGAAAGTGTTTGGTTACCAATAAACTTCGAAATGGAAGTCAATGGGAACCAACACTTTGGTTGCCAGTTTTCTTTAAAATGTAAATCAATCATAAACCAATACTGTTTGGTTACCAAATTTCTTCAAAACGGAAGTCAGTGGGAACTGACACTGTTTGGTTACCAACTTCCTTTAAAATGGAAATCAATGACAACCAATACTGTTTGGTTACCAGCTTTCTTCAAAATTGAGGTCAATGAGAACTGAAAGTGGTTGGTTACAAACAAACTTCAAAACGGAGGTCTATGGGAACTGACATTTTGGTTACCAACTTTCTTCAAAATAGAAGTCAATGGAGACTGACTCTGGTGGTTACCAATTTCTTTAAAATGGAAATCAATGGGAACCAGTACTGTTATCAGCTTTCTTCAAAATGGAAGTCAGTGAGGACTGAAAATATTTACCAACTTTCTTCAAAATTGAAATCAATGAGAACTGAGAGTGTTTGGTTACCAATAAACTTCGGAATGGAAGTCAATGGGAATTGACACTTTTGTTGGCAACTTTCTTCAAAATAGAAGTCAATGGGAACCGACACTTTGGTTGCCAATTTTCTTTAAAATGTAAATCAATGGTAACCAAAACTGTTTGGTTACCAGCTTTCTTCAAAATGGAGGTCAATAGGGACTGAAAATCTTTGGTTACAAACAAACTTCAAAATGTAAGTCAGTGGGAACCAATATTTTGGTACCAGCTTTCCTAAAAATGGAAGTCATTAGGGACTCAGAGTGTTTGGTTACCATCTTTCTTCAAAATTGAAGTCAATGACAACTGAAAGTGTTTGGTTACAAACAAACCTCAGTGTGAAAGTCATTGAGGACTGACATTTTGGTTACCAACTTTTTTCAGAATAGAAGTTAATGGGGACTGACACTGTTTGGTTACCAACTTTCTTTAAAATGGAAATCAATGGGAACCAGTACTGTTTGGTTATCAGCTTTCTTCAAAATGGAAGTTAATGGGGACTGAAGGTACTGAAGGTATTTACCAACTTTATTCAAAAGTGAGAACTGAAAGTGTTTGGTTACTAACTTTCTTCAAAATGGAAGTCAGTGGGAACTAAATCTGTTTGGTTACCAACTTTCTTTAAAACTGATATCAATGGGAACAAATACTCTTTGGTTACCAACTTTCTTCAAAATGGTAGTCAGTAGAGACTGAGTTTGGTTGCCGGTTGTCTTTATATTTGAAGTCAGTGAGAACTAAAAGTGTTTGGTTACCAATACTTTCCAAATGGAAGTCAGTGGGAATCAACACTTTGGTTACCAACGTTCTTCAAAATTAAAGTCAGTGGGAACCGACACTGTTTGGTTACTAACTTTCTTTAAAATTAAAGTCAATGAGAACAGAATGTGTTTGGTTACAAACAAACTTCGACGTAGTAAGTCAATGGGAACCAACACTTTGGTTACCAATGTTCTTCAAAATAGAAGTCAGTGGAAACCAACACTGTTTCTTCAAAATGAGAAGCAAAATTATTTGGTCTCCAACGTTTTACAAAATATCTTCTTTTGTTTTCTCAACAAGTGAAGTCAAATCAAGTCAAACAGGTTTGGAAAGAGACATGTTTGAGTAAATGATGAAAAGAAAAAAAAAAAATCATTTTTGTGTGTACTATCTCTTTAAAACAGACTAATGGTTGATGCGGAAATTACTTGAATGCATTATCACTAAAAACTGATTTCATGCCTAAGTGCTGTATTTCCCCATGCAAAAGTTGAGCTTAAATCAATAAAATCCATTAGACAGTTGAAAAACACACCACAACTTGTGATATTGACAGGAACTGCTCTCCTCGCGTTGACCTTGTGAGAATCTCAATAGCTTCTTAATGGACTCTGTATGTGTGTGTGTGTGTTTGTATGTAGAAAACCGGCTTACAGCATGCTCAGTAAAGATCACAACTCTTGTTTTTGTAATATGCATGTCAAATTTGATGATGACTGTCAGAGGAACATGAACTGGACATGCATTTTGTTCTGTATCATGTTGAAGCTATAGTTTCAGTCTGAGAATGATCTTTTAACCTCTGGCATATAAAGATGTATGGCACAGTAGCCTCAGGTAAGTTTTACTAATAACTGTGATGTGTTTCAGGAATATATCTAGATGTGAAAAGACAAGCATTGTTTAGCTAGGGGTGTGTAAGATGTTTGCAGTGAGAGATCATCTAAGCCTGAGGCTTTCTATAAAACACAGTTTGTCCCAAACAACGTCTTTTTTTGCCCTTGTGATGGAGCGTTGCAGGGGTAAAGCACAGGACACAGAGATTCATAATCTAATACGATCCAGACATTAAGACACTAAACTGATGCATTTATGCCTTTGTGCAGTAGAGGGGAATATTGACTGGAATATTTTGGTCTGGAAAAAACAAATGTATTTAGACAGACAGAGTCTTTTTTTCATTGTAATGCCATTTGGAAATTAAGTAAAGACTTAGCATGAACATTTATTGGCCAGTTATCCTGTAACAGATTAAGAACACACACTCACACACAAACAATAGGTTATACGAGTAAGGGAAAAGCTAAGATTTTTATTTACTTATTTATTTAGATCTTATTAAGATCTAGGACATGGTTAGTTTTAGAAGTCGATCAAGAAATCAAAGTTTTATGAAGGAACAACGTATTAAATTGATGACGGTACATTGAAGACTTTTACATTGTTACATAAATTACATTTAATAAATTACATACACAATGATATTTTAAGATGTGACAGCTTAAACATATATAACAATATTTTATTTTATTCTGTTTTATTTTTTTTATTTTATTTTATTTTAGATTGTATCAAGGTCTAGGTCCCACTTTATAATTTAAAAAGTCGGAACATACTTGTTACATTTTTAGACCTCAAGGTGGCGATGTCGACTTTTTCTGTGTTGTTAACGAATAGAGTTATAGAAAAAACTGCTTTCGGGTTTGTTGACAGCGTTAGATGTTAGTTTATTAAATTGTTACTGTTAGATCTTATAATTCCTTGTAAATATACTCTGTTTGACTTTAACTACAATACAAACTGAGTAGAATACATCTATTGAACTTTTGAGACTATATTCTGATTAAATGAACGGAAAGGCAGAGAAATATTGTCGGTCTTGTCGGTCACGTGATCGTAGGGTGGCAGTCAGGAGGTGTGAATCTCCCGTGTTGAGCGCGCAGGAGCTGTCCGACAGCAGAGGTGCTGAAATCGAACACAGGTCGCTAATTATCTCCATTCACAAATCACAACGCTGGCGCTTAATTTAACATAGCTGTTGCATGCATGTCTTACAGACACGGCTTAAGGCTAGTCCCAGACTAAAATACATGTTTAAAGCTGTCTCATCTGAAAATATCTTACTCTGACATATTTTAAAATATGTCAGTGCCATTGTTCTGTTTTAAGATGCACACCTGTAATGGCATTTTAATAAAAGCTGCAGGGTAACTGGCCAATAAATGCATGCGTGCAATAAATAAATAATAACCAGCTAGCTGTGTTTGTTATATATATGTTGTTATATTATATGTGTTTGCGTGTGTGTGTGTGTGTGTGTGTGTGTGTGTGTGTGTATGAATGTATGCTGTTTATCTCAGGTAGGTATTGATTAACTGTGCATTTTTTGTTGTCTTTGAGAGAACGTTATAAAGAACTAAAGACTTAAAAATAATAATAATAGTAAAATCATTGCATAATATAACCAATGATGTCATTGCATTGGAACCAAGGTTATTATAATTAATCAAAACTAAAACCTTAAATTCTTACTTGAACGTTACGTTGCTTAAACGTTAACTGGTGTAAAATAAAATATAAAAAATAACCTTTTTCCCCATAAAGTTTTTTCTATGCAGTCTTTCTCATTAACTTGAAGCCTTTAGCTGTAACTTGATGCACAGCAAACAACAAATAAACAAGTCGAAATAAAAAATTACTAAAAATTAAATAGACATTAAAAAGAGCATAATGCCATTTTATATTTTGCCACTGACAACAGTGAAATGCTTTTTTGTCCACTTTTTCTTGTATTTCATGCGCCCCCTGGTAGACAAAGGTATATTACAGCTAAAAACTCTTGGAGCGCTTGAATCTTCATATCTCTCAGACTTACCACCTGTTGAGAAGAGCGCTACTGGTTGCCGTGATCACCTGAGAGCGATAATGCCGGAGCACTGGCCCCGGGGCCAAGGTTCACCGCAGGGGCAATAAACTCCCTGTCCTCCTGCCATCATGTAAAGACATTACCGTGCCCCGCGGCCCTCACTACAAACGCTTCATTTCCAAAGGCTCTCTGCCTCTTACTGAGTCACTTTATTTACCCTGTGTCATGCAAAATTCTTAATTTCCTTTGAATCGCAGCGCTACTGTATTGCCTTGAGTTACTTACATTCATTACCACCATTTAATTAGTGCCATCAAACACTTCACGGCTTACAGTAGCTCAGTGTGACATTAGTCGAGACTGTTAAACTCATTAGCAAATACTGATAAGGGGTAAAGGTGAGATAGGTGGCATTTTCAACTGTCAGAAATCGATAGGCCTGTACAAAGAGCCGGTATGTACGTTTTTTTTTTTGTTTGTTTGTTTTTAAACAAAAAGCATTTTAATGCAAATGTTTTTTTTAATAATAATACATTTGAATAAAATAATATTCATTCTATTGTTGTTGCTCTTTGTTATTGTTATTATTATTATTATTTCAATTAATGAATGCGGCCGTTTACTTTTAGTCTTGTAGTGTAGTGACAAATGCTTAAGTGATCATTTTAGCTCTCTAAAATAATAATAGTAAATTAATGCATAAATAAATAATCAAATTTAACAAACAAACAAACCGATATCTCATCTCAAAATTGTTGGCAATTCTTGTTAGTGTTTCTGTGAGCTGAACTCTGCCAGAGCAAACGCGTTTAACATGAGAAGGAAACTGCTAACAACCATCTCTTTATAGTTATTCTAATGAGCCGGGGGAGTAAATAAAGTCATCACAACAGCAAGACTCCATTGTGAAGAAAAGTATTATTGAGTAGTTTGTCACTTTACTGTAAGAGCGATGTGTTTCCCACAGCAGCTCGAGCGGTAAATATTTACTTAGGCATTAGACAGTGAGGTGGGATGTTTTACATAGTAGTTAAATACATAGTTCGAGCTGTTTCCATAATTGTTATTTCATGTAATTTCATATATAATTTGTTACACAAAAATGGCTTTTGAAGATGTTGATTTTATATTAAAATGTATAGAAAATCCTTATGTAAATATGTATATTTTGGGCGGACTCTTAGTTTAACTGGTTTCGACTATTCTGATCACTTTGCATTGCATTTAAATAGTTTTAGTGGAGCGACAAATGAAATCAAAACATTTTCATGTACTCTCTCAGTCGCGTAATAATTCTAAGAATTTTTAAGAGTTCTAAGAGTTTTAGATTAGTATCACTGTATGTCATGTTCACCCGCCTGCTGTAATTGTAGCTGTGGATTTTATGTATCCTTGTGACTTGTACAGTTTTTTCTTTTATCCATTTAATGTAATTATGTGTTATGACGTTTGTAATTTCAGCTCGATTTTCAAAAGCGGCACTGCATAGAGTGCAGGGAACTTTTGCACAACTTTGGTTTTACTTCAATTTTTTTTAATACATTATTAATAGAGCTTTAAATTTATTGGGCTTATTTTTTAATAATGCAGCCGTGTAAAGTTATATTTACAAATATATTTGAGAAAACCTGTGTGACCCCTATCCAGAGGCCCATTTACATGTGAAGTCTGAAAACGATCAATTCTAAAGTTATAAATTATGAGCAGAAATGACCTACTGCTGAGAGTGAACATCAAACCATCTCTTCAGTCACTTCGCTTCTGTCTCAATCTATCAGTGCGTTTCGCAGTCAGTCTCTCCTCAGAGCTGAAACATTGTTCTTGAGTTTAATCATAATGGCATTTTTTTCCAGAGTTCTATGAAACACATCCCGGGGTTATTTGGTTTTAGAGTCTAAACTAAACCAGGGGCGCTTACGTTTCTCCAGTGTGGCGTTTGCCTCTTTATTTATGATGTCTTTTCTTCCACCGATGTAGAAAATTTCTGACTTGGATTTTTCACTCCGAAATTGATTTGACACGGATATCCAGTATCCCTTTAAAGATAATCAAACTGAGTCTCTCCTCATTCCGCATATATCCCCACTCACTTTATGACCATATCGAGTTACCACGAGCCTGTTGTGAGCAATAGACATTCTTCAATCTGAAAACATTATTATAGTGTTTATTGCACTGTAAGCGAGGGAAAAGAGCTCATGTTCGCCCGAAACATTTGTTCATAGCAGGGGTTTCTGAGATATGCAATGCAAAGAATTAATTAAAGTTTGTTGTGCCAATTCTATAAGATCCATCACCTCCTTCTCTCTCTCTCACTCTAACACACACACATACACACACACACACACACACACGGAATGCGCTAGCAACCAGGCCACAATACAAAGAAGCAATTAGTAAGCGGTCAGTTGCGCCAAAAGTGGCCTACCAATATGGACACGAATACTTGAAAAATCATAAAAGTAATCAGGATGGTTTACTTAAATTGGAGTCTTAAAATACCAATACAAATACTTTTTTTCAGCACACGCTAAGATCATCTCAACCTCATACTCACAGCTGGTTGTGTTAATACAAACATTCTAAATAATTTTGTCAGGAAACTGAGAATATGCTTACGGAAACTTTTTTTTTTTTTTTTAAAAAAAGTCATGATTATGATTTATAACTTCTAATCGACCTGACTACTTCAGGCTGCATCAACGAAATAGTTTTAATGGGTCCGGTCACTTAGAAATAATTTTCTTTGGATAGCACCTTTACTTTTTTAACTTTTATATTTGTGCATGCATTTAATAGCCTTATAACCGCTGTAACTTTTTCTCCAGTTGTCTTTTCTTGTAACAGATTTCAGGGCTAGTTAAACGACTCAGCACAACGCGTAAAAAGCCCAGAGCTTAACTTAAAATCTAGTTGTAAAAATTAGTGAAATATTATCAGTACACATTCCTTGAATTAACGTAATTTCCCAAATGTGGGGTTAGGTGTTCTTTGATCTATAATAGCAACAACGAAAACAACAATAATAACAATAATGGTAACACTTTACAATTCATTGGTTCATTAGTTAACATTAGTTAACTACACTAGTTAACATGAACTAAGAATGAACAGTACTTCAGCATTTATTAATCTTAAACTAACATTAACAAAGATTAATAGTGTAATAAAAGTATTGTTTGTTCATGTTAGTTTATACATTAATGTTAACAAAGGACACATTGCAATTATTTTTGTTGTTGTTATTGCTGAGGCTCATTTATTTCTGGAAAGTCATTTTTGTGGTGTTTTCCAATATATTCTTTAGTTTACAAATGAATGCATACTATTTAGACATGGTGCTTAATCAGCGACAAAACAGCAAACGTTTTATTCCTCCTGTTCATGTTGTTAGTAAAAACAATTACATGCTTAAATATAATATACAAATCTAAAAATATAATTATTATATAATTTCAATATGAATATAAAAATTGTGATAATAAATGTTTTCTGGGTTTTATGGGGTTTTCGATAGAGAGATAGATAGATAGATAGATAGATAGATAGATAGATAGATAGATAGATAGATGGAAATGTTATGAATCTCACGTGGGAAATGTCCAATAATAGCAATAATATCACTTTTGATGTTTTGTCCCTCAGGCCAATCCGGCAGAAGCGGTCAGATGTCAATTAAAGTCAGGATGGGCGGCTGTGGCGCAGCTCTTGTTCTGAGGGCAGCCTGGCCTGTGGCGTGCGGGCTCCGCTCTCCACGCCGCTGCGCTAATCCGTTTATGGAGCACCTGGGACCGTGGACGGCAATAACATGCGCTTATCCGTCGCCGCCGCGAAACATGCTCATCTGAGCACAGCAATGCGATAATGCCCACATCCCATAAGACCAGAGGGCCACTTTACCCCTTGATTGAACTGTCGACGTCTTTGGGTTGATAGCTCTAAGATGACAGCCAGCGTATTTTTCACATTAGCCTGATGGAGATCAGACTCGTGTGTGCCAGCCTATTTCAGCCTGTTTTAGCAACAAATATATATATATATATATATATATATATATATATATATATATATATATATATTTAGGACTCATTTTATATGTTCAGAGTGTGTTCTTCTGTTTGAACAGTTGAAAAGTGTGATAGTTTTTTTTCTGTTTGATTGATCAGGGTTTTCTCTGAATGAACGGGGGCCGTTTGACTGACGTGAGTTTCTCAATGAGCTCCTGCAAAGAAAAGGAACTTCAGTGACTGCGGGGAACAGAGGAGGAGCATCTGAAAGCGAGATGGAGTGAGTGAGTGTGTGTGAGAGAGAAATGCGGAGTAATGCAAGAGAATGAGTGGGATGGATGACTATATTGAATGTCTCTGCGTTATAAATAACGCTTCTTCACAATTGTGTTCGTCTCCACAGACAGCTTTTACGGCACTCTCGGCGTCATACCCTGCTGAGACCCCCGCAAGCTGCTCCTTTCATTCTGCAGAGACTCTACTGTCCACATGCATACAATAAATACCTCTGTGCTGTGCAGCTTTTGGGTTTTTCCTTGAAAGTTGGGTTTTGCAGAGGATTCATGTTCAATACCAAAAGACGGTTGAAAGTAAAATGGAGCAACTCGGGAGTGTTACCCAACTTTGTTCCTGGAAAATTCCCAACTCATTATCTGACACTTCCATATCAGGTCTTAGAGCCTCCATTTACCATTTATGAGTTTAATAAGGTGGATTTGATAAGCAAGACATTCAAATTGTCAACTTTTGAAAGGCGTCTGGGAACAGAGTCAAAAAACACGTCTCCAAACCAACTGAAATGGTTTCAATTACTTGGAGAAAGCGGTCAGCATTATCTTCCAGATTGTTCTCAGCATCACCGTTATGTCTGAGGGTGTTATCGGTGACACATCCCCTTGAACTCCCGAGGTCACGGCACAAGAAAGTTTAAGGATTTGGACCAATCAGAAGGCCTTCCCAAGTCTTTAGACCCTCCCTCCCTGACCAATCACAGTCGTCGACGGGTAGAAGGAGCCAACAACTCAACAACTGATAAAATGTTTCGCCACTGATCACCGTTCCAATTCTCAACAACAAGTGTGTCAACAACAACTGAACGAAGCTCTGAGAGTTTTATCTTCCAAACTGCGTTGAGATAAACAGCGATTGAAAACCTGGATATCCGTGATTAACTTCCGAGGATTGGCAGCGACGTTTTGACTTTTGAAGTTGACTTTTCTTTTTCAGCTGAAGACGTGATACTTCAGCAATCCATTGACACTTGACGATCAGCGCTTCTCCTTTGGATAACTTCAGTTTTTTTTTTTTTTCTATCAAGTGCACCGTGCACCCGTTTCTGTCTTGTAGAGGAGATATGACCGCATTAGCGGGGGGCATTTCCAGGATGATGCGCCCCACGCCACCCCAAAACTACCCGAGAGGAGGCTATTCCTTGGAGGGTAAGGTGTTAGCTGTGGTTACGACAGAACAGCCTTAGATGTTATTCACAAAGTTGATTCTTTATGTGACAGATTTCTGATGCTTGGCAATATTCTATTTGGAGAAAGAAGTGACATCAAAAATATTTAAACTATAATGTAAAAAATTAGCTCACTAACAGTGAAAACTTTAGGTTGTTATTTTGTGATTTGAAAAATTACATCTTCCAGTCACTTGGAATGACTTTACTATTTCAAGCTGAAACAAAATAAAACTAAAGCACATGATGAACGTATTTTTTTTTTTTTTTAAACTGAATTCTTTTATGTGAAGTAGTAAAGCTTATTTAATGCTAAGCTAACATTCTGTACAGAAAACCTTTCTTTTTGCATATATAGTTTATATATAAAATTTTACAAACTTGATTGCTTTTATGCACTTTTTAAATATATAAAGTACAAATATATAATATAAAATCTGTTCTGTCAACAAGTAACATCTTTGCAAATTATAATTATTAGGTTTTTTTGGTCAACTAGACAACCTTTTTTAGTATTAGTAATAGTATTTATAAATATTGTTTATTATTTAGCATTAGTTTTGTTGTTGTTATGTTAGTTGTTTTTGTATTATAAAAAAGAACACACAGCTGTCATGATTTTATGATTTATTTTCACTTTTAACGAAGCATTAAATCAAACGCACAACTTCTAGTGATGCAAGTTAGAAAGTTAGACTTTGTAATGAAATATATAACTGCACACTCACATAAGTTTATGAAAGCGTATTATATATCTTTCTTTTCGGAATATATTTTCAGTTTAGCACAAGGGAATTGTTGTATAAACTGTTAGTACTGACACAACCTTTTTCCTCTTCTTGCTGCAGTCTCAACGCCGTTAGGTCAGGGCCGAGTGAACCAGCTCGGTGGAGTCTTCATAAACGGACGCCCTCTGCCCAATCACATCCGCCACAAGATAGTAGAGATGGCTCATCACGGAATACGGCCGTGCGTCATCTCCCGACAGCTGCGGGTGTCGCACGGGTGCGTGTCCAAAATTTTATGCAGGTACCAGGAGACCGGATCCATTCGTCCCGGTGCTATTGGTGGCAGCAAACCCAAGGTAGGACATCACCGAGGCCATTTCATGTCCTGCTAGGACTGAATTGTATTATAGAATTTATTAGAAAGTTCATCCCAGTTTCACATTTAAATATGGAGTTCTGCAAATAAATTTTGCTGTTTGACTAGACTAAAATGTGGTTGGTATTTATTCGTTGCTATGTCCATTGATTTTTTTTATTTATTTTTTTATGAGTGTACACAATACAGACTATGTGACTGCACCTTATGTTCAGCAAATAATAATTTCAACAATAAACAATTTTTACTGTATAGAATAATTTAGTCTTTTTCTTATTATCCTAAAATTTCTTATATTCGTCATATCAGTTCGTTTGACTCCAAAGCACCAGTGCACAGATGCTTTTTAAAGAATTACAGAATAAAACGTTCCTCCATGGCCTCAGTCTGTAAAACCCTTATTTTTAAGAGCAGTGCAAATGTAAGACCTTTCTTTTTTTTTTTTTTTTTTTTTGACTTGTCAAATGTGCCTTATGAACCCAAACAATAAAATAAACACCCTATTCTGTAATAGTAACCCAGTATTAATTAACTGTTTAGTATTTCGTAACTAAATTGAAACTGAATCTGTACTGTCTTGTTTTAATTGTTTCTAGATATTTTAAAATTTCTCAGAAAATTTTATAAATATATAAAAATTTAACAAATTATGTTACCATTGTAATGAAAGCAGAGCACAACTCCCGATGTGGAAAAGAAAATCGAAGAATACAAGAGAGAGAATCCAGGGATGTTCAGCTGGGAGATTCGGGATAAACTTCTGAAAGATGGAATCTGCGATCGAAATAACGTGCCCTCAGGTACTGAACTTTATCCGTCAATCAGTGCAGTTTAGTTTATGTCTCTAAGATGTTGCTTCCCACACCTGTTGCTTGGGGGATAAACAGATGGATTTTAAGTAACGCTGTATATATATATATATATATATATATATATATATATATATATATATATATATATATATTTGTAGTCTCTCTCTCTCTCTCTCTCTCTCTCTCTCTCTCTCTCTCTATATATATATATATATATATATATTGTTTTATATATAACAATATTTTATATTGTTTACGGACTGAAATTTTATACCTGCACATTTTCAATCGTTTAAACATTCAGCAAGTGCAGTTCTGTGATGCCCTTTAATGACACTTTCCATGTCTGTCCGCAGTGAGTTCCATCAGCCGCATGCTGCGCTGTAAATTTGGTGGAAACGGAGATGAAGATGAGGATGATGATGAGGTGGAAAAAAGGGAGATCGAGGAAAACGAAAGAAGAGCCAAACACAGTATCGACGGGATTCTCGGCGACAGATGTAAGTTCTAACGAGTTTTTTTTTTTCTTTTTTTACCAGAATTGAGATAAGCAAAGTGAGTTTACAGGTATCTTCAATAGCTGTATTGCAGATAGAACATTTTTAGGCCTAGCCTATGTGTAGGTCATGAATGTATTCTTCTTTTTCTACTTAATAATAATGAATTATTATTATTTTATTATTATTGAATGCTAACTTGTGTTCTGTTAAAATTATTTTAAACTATTTGGAAAAAGTAGTGTATATGTTTGAAATTGCGTTAATATTATAAGCACATTTACGGTTTATTTTTCCGAGCGAGTGAATATCGCTTATAATGTTTCACTTTGAGGTTTTTGCCACCAAATGCTAAATAGATTGATGGGAAAAATGGACCTTGTCTTGAGTATATTTTTTTTTAGCGTTTTTTGTGTCTTTCCTTAAACTCATTGAAACTGAATTGAGGAGCATCAGAGATTAACCTCCTAAAACGAGACGTTCCCGGAGTGAAACTGGCCGAATCAGTAAATCAAACATTTGTCCAAGAATAGCGTTCACTAAAAGACGCTCCTGCGGTGCACAATCGGACACTTGAGGATGAACTTGGGAAACAAAAGCGAAAGAGTCCATGAGACTCACGCTTCAGTTTCCCCAGGACAAAGCTCGGCCTAGCAGTAGCTTGGTCCTGACAAAAGACTCCAAGCTTTTCAAAATTTGGAAAGAAAGGAAGAAAAAACGGTCGAACAAAAGGCGCAGAGAGGACATTATGGACGGGCAATGAGAGATGAATTATTCACGAATGACCGTAGTCCCGGCTCAGAAGTGTTTTATAGACTTCGAGGCCTGAATAATGTGTCCATTTTTAGCTAGATCATGTCTTGGAATTTTCCCTTTCACCCCCAAAAACGACGTCAACAGCACTTGGAAGTAATACTTAATTTTAATGATTACGTTTGAAGCAAAAAAAAAAAATTAACACCTGTTGATTAGAGTGTATATGAATTTTCACATTGAGACCATTAAAAATAAAGTTTCTCATTTAAACATTTGGATTAATGGAATTACTTGTTTAATGATTTCACGTAAAACGCATAATATGCGTACTTTTTGGATTTTCATAAATATAAAAAGCGTTATAGCGTACATTTTCGTTAACATTTTCATAATTACGAACCTTCCAAAAAAAAAATAAAAAAATAAAAAAATAAAGCTTGATGTCTCAATTTTTTTTTTTTTTTTTTTGGATATACCGTTTAAACATTTCAATCCTGTGCTAGCTCGTTTACCTGTGGAGGTAACCATAGCAACGGTTTCCCGCTCTAGCGCGAATACCGCGAAAGTCGCATACTCTCGGATCACTTTGTTAAAAATGTACAAATCACAGGTGTTTTATAATTTTTTTGTTGTTAAGATTTTTGCTTGTTTATAAGCATTATGTTAACACGGTTAGCATTGCTAATATTAGTATCGCGAGAGACGATTACGCCGCGAAAATCGCGAAATAATTCATACGTTAGATAGGCCTAGTTAGCAAATAAAATATGTGAATTTTTCAGCGAAATTTAATTAGTGACATTCACACGTCAAAACAACGTGTCAAAATATCAGGAAAATCTTTAACATCCACACAGCGGATAGCCTCGAGGCAATACCCGTTTCCCCAGTCGCAGAAGAAATTGTATGTATTAACTTGGAAATTGATACAGGCAGCGCGTTTTTCTAACCCCCACCGGCCTGAAATTCTTGCGCAGAGGAGTTTGTTCTGGATGTCAAGTGGAGAGAGAAACTCTGAGCCGTGAGCGCGCTAGCCGGATCACCCCGCGTCATGGGCCGCGCTACAATTGGCGCACATTATACTCAGTCATTGCAATGAAAACCTTTTCTAGTAGATTAAATCGAGCCCTTTATTCGTCCCCACTTTCATCTCAGGACAAAAACCCGCCCCCTTCCTCTCCGCCCGGGGCGCGCATTCATTCCTCACTGCCCTTTTCCTTCTCTCTTTTCCAGCACCGCCATCACGAATACAGATCAGTTGGTAATTAGTTTAACAAACGACTGTCGATATGTTGTTGTTTGGAGATGGCTGATTGATATGAACTTTTGAAACGCACAACTTTGCAAAAAGCTTGTTGCGTTAAGAGTTGTCATTAGTTCAGCTCCATATTGTAGAGTAGCTCTAAATTGATTTCTTATTTGCTTTTTAAATTTCTAAATATATGTTAAACAACATTCACTCAATATACATTTGTTCTGCTTTGTAGTGCAGCTTACTTTTTCTAATTACATGAACTTCAGCATGGCATTCTATCAGGAATATGGAACTTTTTAAATCATAGACTCATATTGAGTAATCTTGATGTTTTGTCCAGGGTTTGTTGCAAGCTCCTAACATGCATTTCAGGCTGATTGCATTATAGTGTTACAATGTGTTGCTATTTGCTGACTCTTTTAGTGCTGTTTTGCTGTCATTGTTGGTTATTTGTTGTGATGATGATCTTGAATGAGCTTTTAAGTAAGTACAAACAAATTAGGTAAACAAAGGAGTTTTACTACAAGCCCATATTGAGACAATTCATTGTGGCTTATTTTTCATGTTATGAAAGCGACATTTATACTTCTTCCTGAAGGATTATTTGAAACCAAGCTAATAGATGAAAACATTCATCATCCACTTTGACTTTATAGTGTTAAGTTCATTACAGTATGAAAATATTTGTGATTTTCTTGGCAGAAATTGTCCAACGGACTGAAACAATTTATTATTAAAGTTTTTTTTTTTTACATCTCTTTTTTTTTTTTTTTAAGGCTAAAGCATTAGATGGTTTTTATGTTGTATTTGCGTACATTTAAACCTGGACTTGCAACAGAGTTACTTAGATGTCTATATCTGCATTGAAAAAAAGAAAGAAAGAACAAAACAGTGAATGAAAGAAAGGAAGCGCAAGGAGAAAGGAAAACAGCCTTTTCAAAGCCCGGTTAATGTTTTTGTTTTCCTAGAAGGATCAATCACCTCTGGCTTTTATTCACATGTAGATGTGTCTACATCATAAAACTCAATGAGTCCTGATCTCCATTGACACACTGTAAACTTCTCTTCTCTCCATTCACTCTCGTCCGTTTGTTTGCAGTGGGCTGATTCCGCACTGGCTGTATTTCACTCTCTCCTCCCTGCTTGTGGGAGTTGTTGTTTTTTCCTATTCGGTGCTCAGTTAAAATCTCAAAAGGGTGTTTTCAGAATCAAGAGGGTGTTCTCTAGCCAAATATTGATTAAGTACGTGTTTGCTGAGTCTATAGTTGTCGGGTAAGAGGGGTGTGTTGGCTCTGGGCCCCTGCTCCTTCAAAACCTATTGTTGGGCCCCTTAAAGGCTTGAGATCAAAGCAAAGGCCCCTTCAGATTTATTTGTCTGGGAAAAGCCAGTGTAGAGGACCATTGCTTACTAATACCGGATTGAGCAAACACCTCAAAAGATGTTTCTGAAAAATTGTTTAGATTTTGATTTTTTTTTTATAATATTTGTGATTTTTAAATTATCCTAAAAAATGTAGATGTTGTTTGTACTCCTGTTAAAAGTGATAAAAAGTGATTTTTGTTGTGCAAATTAATGTATATAGCATATGTTTTTGACTTGCATAAATAAACATTTTTTGATATAACATTATTGGACAATGTTTATAAGAAAACAACAATTTGTATCTATATCTATAATGACTTAAACTGATGAATCGAAAGCTAAAACTTTCCAAAGAAAGTTTTAAGAACTGCCAAGGATCGTTCTAGTGCCTCGAATCGTTCTAAGCGAATCGATAAAACTTATCCCACAATGGCGTGTTTGCCTGAGCGCATCCCCTCCTTTTTCCTATACCATTAACTTTGGGAAAACTGACAATCCTCGAGCCTCATTTAGCTAATTAAAAGTAACTAAAGTCATCAAAGAGCCACGGCCCCTCTCTCACAGATTCTCATTCACGGCAGGCGAAAAAGAAAACTCAGAAATACAAACAGTCAAAGGGATCAAGTTTTTTTGAAAGGGAGTCCCGTGGAGGCCAATTGAATGAGCTTAGTGCTTTCAGACGTGCCATGGTGAACGCAGTCAACATGTAATAATTAGTTTCATTGAGCTGCATTCCAACAATCTGCTGCTTTTCTCCTGGGCTCATTGTCTCCCAGCAGGCCAATAGCCAGGAGGACAGAGAGAATCAAGCAATGACAACACATGAAAGATTCAGCTGCCTTTGTCCGAGAGAGCAAGGAGGACTTTGTTTGTGTAAATAAAATAGGGCTTTTGCCTGCTTTGCTGACTGGATGCTTGCTCAATAGAAAACGGAGGAAAAGAGAGAGCGAAAGATGCGCCGCAAATACAGACAGCTGTGGCGCACAATAATAAACAGATATTTTTGGGACGATTTATTTTCTTCCACGACCACACGACCACTCTCAGCAGTAAAGCCAGATGCATTCATCCAAAATTAGACCACAGCTATAGCCATGTATGGCTCGTGGGGGTCTAGTTTTATACATTTTATGAGGTCTGTCTCTCTGATCAATAAACAAGGGCTCTTCTCTCTGCTGGAATGTTCCTCAGTCATGATTCCGGGGCCCTGCGGGAATAGAGATGAGCAATCATCTGCCTTTTATTCAGCTGTTCCTCGAAACCTAACAGTGTTCGTCCATTCTGTTTAGTTTATCGAGGTTACGGATCGCACGAGTTACCCGAACATCAGTCGAGGTTTTTTAAGGCCGTAATAAAGATTAAACGACTTTCAGCGGAAGGCATTGTGTAGCGCCGTTGTTGTCGCGTTTCGTGCGGCGTTCTCAGAAACGGCCCAGGCCGTGCATCATTTCCACATGATGTCATTCCATTCGATTTCAAAGTGGCACGCAAAGGAAGAAAACACGCATGCACGCGGTCGCACCGAGCTTATCTCCAAGTGAATGCCGCCTGTATGCTTCATTAGGTCGGCTTTATACGCTGGCACCAGCATTGTGATCCTCAAATATTAATTCAAAGAACAATTAATGAATGCAAACCATCTTTGAAGTGGGGGGTGCGGGGTCAAACCCGGACCAGCCCCTAGCGACTGATGGACTCCTCTTCCACTCCTCTCTTCTCAAAGACGGTTTGAAGTGTCCAAAAGAAAAAGTGAGCAATAGAAGGTCAATGAGAATAGGGGCTCCTCGCCGAATAGAGCGCTCTGTTTTCTTGCAAGTGTTTGAGTGAGTGAAACTCTGGCAAAGGAGCCATGAAAAGGAGGGGAAAGGAGAGGTCGAGGGTTTCAGGGGCCTTGCCATAAAGACTCACAATGAGGCAGTTAATTGAGAAGAGCTAGATGCCGTTGTCAATCACTTAACTTGAGGAACTTCACTTCTTAACTGCTGCTGAGAGAGGGAGAGCATGGAATCAGGGAGAGTGGGAATCTGTAATAAATTACAGCAGAATCATGACTGAAAGCTTGATGGAGCTGTAGCCTATGTAGTTGTTCTGGAGGTTTTGGTGACTGGAGCTCCAGCCTCATGACTTCCAGCTTCTACAGTAGACCATTGTTAGCTCGCTTGCTCTGCTGCGTGTAACTTAGACGAGCAGAAATCATCATTTCCAACTCAAACGTGCAATTTCTGATTTGTTTCAGACAGAATTTATTTGTTTTTGGAGAATTCACAGAAGACTTTCTGTTTGGCGTCAATTGGAATTTCAAACGCCTTCCAACTGTTGTCTTCGCCTGTTTACTTTGTGATTTAAATGAGTAAAATTTGCAAGGAAACACTGTCGTTTTTCAATACTACATCTAAAAGATGCTTTACTGAGTGCTTTTTATACATTACATGCTTAGGTTTGTGAACTGTGTTTTACATTTCACCATTAAAGCTTCAAAGCTTTTGAAGTGTTTCTTTGAAGTGCTTCAGCTTTAACAAAGAACTGTATTCATATCAAGAATGAGGTTAAGTTGACTCAGTGGTATTTTGGTGGCTAAAGAAAACTTGCATTGATGCAAATTCCATCAGTAAATAGATATGAAATGTAAAATACTTAGGCTGTTAGGCTGTACAACCCCCTTTTAACAATGTGGTGCATGTTAGCTGCTGTTTTCTGAAATGCAAGATGTTTTACCTACTTAGTTTGGTTTCCAGGTTCTTGTTGAATCCAAATGTATGTGTGTATCTGAGTCAGAGCTGCAGGGCTTTGCATAGGGCTGTCAGAGCTTTATTCGTACCCCAGAGAGGGTAAGATGTGGCTGGGCAGGGTCAAGGGGGAGTCCTGGGTCAGTGGCTGTGCAAACTCCCTCTCTGTTGGAAGTGCGGGTTAAGATAATGTGTTTGTTCAGTGTGACAGGTAACAGACTCTCTATGATGGTCCATAAATGCTTTGAAACTAAGGAAGACAAAGGAGAACTGATTTTGAATGGTTGCATTATAAGTTTCAGGTGTTTTATAAACTTTAGATGTGCTGTTTAGCACATGGAGTGCTATTTAGTGCTTTTGTTTTTTCATGGAAAAATATATTATTTAGAAACATTATTTAGAAAAAAAATGTCCTAATCAGTGTATTTTTTTTTTAAATCCCTAAAACAAGATCAAATGATATGAGAAGGAAAATATAATATTAAATATTTTTAAATATTTTATTTTAAACAAACATATTTCAATTAATTTTATTTCTAAATTTAATTTTATTTCTGCACATTTTATTTCAAAATTTCTAACAGGCATTTTATGCAGTGTAGTGAGGTTTAGTGCTAGTTTAAGGTTAGAAGTAACTATTAAACATAGTGTTTTTGTGTATAATAAGAGGTAAAGTCTGTATTTTGACCAACTTGTGGATCGTGGATCTGTATTTTATCAGCTTAGCATGTGACCCACCTGTCCCAGTCCTGGCTTACCCCCAGTGTGCACGTTTGGAACGAAAGCACGAGTCAACATAAATATAATGTGATGTCAATGTAATGAGCGCTCATATATTTAGGAGCATGTGGTGTGTGTTCCCATGGTGTGATCGCTGCGTGGGTGCTGCGTTTTGGCTTTGTCCCGTTGTTAGGAGCGATTCCATGCTGCAACAGGCACCTCTGTACTGTTCAGACATCATAATGAGCAAAGCATGCAGGGAACCCATAATGCCTCAGCATCCCTCCTTTATGGTCCTCGTGTCGGTCTCCAAAAATGGATCTTAATGTATTTCTTTTTAATACACAGAACGGCAGTTGTGAACTCAGTGGCCTCTTTTAAGGGCCTGAATTTTGATTTCAAACCATCATTTAGATTGTTGTATTAAATATTTTATATATGTGTATATTACACTAATGTTTTGGATCAGTAAGATTTTTTTTAATGAAATTAATAATTTTATTCAGCAAGGACACATTAAATTGCACATTAAAACTGTTTTCAACATTGATGATAAGAAATGGTTCTTGATCAGCAAATCTGCATATTAAAATGATTTCTGAAGGATCATGTGACACTGAAGACTGGAGTAATGATGCTGAAAATTCAGCTTTGCATTAAAGAAATAAATTTCAATTTAAATTTTGCTAAAATAGAAAACAGGTATTTTAAATTGTAATAATATTTTAGATTTTTAGTGTTTTTACTGTATTTATTATTAAATAAATGCAGCTTTGGTGAGCATAATAGGGCTGTGTATTGCCAAGGATCTGGCGATACGATATGTATCACGATACAGGGGTTGCGATGCGATACATTGCGATATTGTAAACAAGGTGATATATTGGGATATTTCTTATTTTATGAATAGGACAATTTTTGGAAAGCTGTAATTAAGAACACACCACCATATGCAAGCCATTCAATGTTACTGAATCACTTTGTGTGCAGTACAAGTAAAGGGGGAAAATAAAGTGCTTGCAAGATTCTTTAGTTATTAAATGTATAAAATGTAAGCTTTTATAAACAGACCATATATTTTTTTAGACCCTGCTTTACAGTTTAAGTTTACAATTGTAACCATGTCAGATCATTTTGATCTGAACTTAAGAATTACGTCTGCTTAATATCAATAAAAAATAAAGTGCTTACAGGATTCATAAAGAAAACAAACGAATTGTAAAACAATAAAATAAATACAGATATTGGACATTCTGAGAACCTGTTCTGAGAATTTCAAAAGTTTTGGATTTCGCAAGTTTTTCCGTTTATAATTATGCTCCCCGTGGAATCCCCGAGACCGAGACGCGAGTATCGCCTTAACTGCCGAGCGGCTACCCCACTGCGCCCGGCGCGAAGGCCCTTTCACGGGACGCAGCAAGCTCCGGAACCGCGGCGCGGGCGCCGCCTCGGCTACACGGGGCGCTTCTGCCGCACAGACGGGTGGCGGCGGCGCGACGGTTCCGCTGCTTGCCGCGTCCTGGAGCGTACGTTACCTCAAAAGCTGACATGACGCCACACTTTACATCGAGACGGGAGCAAGACCTATTCTTTCATCCTCCATTAACGCTAGCATTAGTGGCATGCTCTTATGCTAGTATTTCCTGTCACTGTTTAAGTTTAGAGATAAGAAGACTGCAATCTAGCGGTCAGGATATAGGCTCAAAACGAAGCAACTGTCATTAATCTTGTATAAGGTATTAGTCATATATATATATATATATATATATATATATATATATATATATATATATATATATATATATATATATATATATATATTTTAATATCGATATTCCGTTTTTCAAAATCGATACAGTATCGCCAAACAAAATACACACGTGAATCAGTATTTTCTTACACCCCTAGAGCATAAGAGACTTATTTTAACATTATTAAAAACTCCAAACTTTTGAACGGTAGTGTATATTGATATATTTGACTCTGGACGACAAAACCAGTCGTAAGTAACACTGGTATATTTGTAGCAATAGCCAAAAATACATTGTAAGGGTCAAAATTATCGATTTTTCTTTTTTCAAAAAACATTAGGAAATTAAGTGCAGATCATGCTCCATGAAGATATTTTGTAAATTTTCTATTGTAAATATATCAAAACCCAATTTTTTATTGGTAATATGCATTGCTAAGAACTTAATTTGGACATCTGTATAAAGCTGATTTTCTCAATATTTAGATTTTTTTGCACCCTCAGATTTCAGATTTTGGCCAGATGTCCTATCCTAACAAACCATATGTCAATGCAAAGCTTATTTATTCAGCTTGGCATTTTTTTCAGATGTATAAATCTCAATTTAAAAAAATTGACCCTTATGACTGATTTTGTGGTCTAGGGTTTCATTATGACTAATCATAACAATAAAATAAATATGTTATGAGCAATTTCATGCCATGTAGGTTTTATAAATTTTGGAGTGTACATGTAGCCCGTTTGCACCCACACAGACAACACACAAAAAGAAAATGTTTCCCCTGATACCATAGCACTATATTTCAGTACCATGGTAAGAGGTTAATCTCACTTAGCAGTTAGTTAGGCATGTCCAGAAAATATCTTAAGGAAGATACTGTCCAAAATCACATGTTAGTCCACCTGCAAGGTTAAAAATGATCTTTCAAATGTGTTCTCCTCTTTGTCTTCCTCTTTCTCCATCTACCACTTTTTCACTCTCACTCGGTTTCTCTCGGGGCAGCTGCTGGGGTCGTGGCTCTTTAGCGAGTTGAGTGACTCCCTGCTCCTCCCTCTTAACAAAATGCCAACCCCAGATGGAGTCGTGATCGTTCCGTTAACCATTCTTCTCCCTACATCTGCTGGGATTCTATATACTCCTTAATTCACTCACCAGTGGCTGGCTGGGGCGCGGGCTGAAAGGGCCAGCACTCCTCCACGCTGCAAATAAATGCTTCATTTGTCTCTTCTCTCTTTTGTTTTGTTTGGGGAACACATGTCACGAGCTCAATTACCCAACCATTTAACAGCCCCTGAGGAGGAGAAGACTCTCCCCTACCAGGAGCTATAAACTGCCCAGATGGTCGTCTGTGGACTCTGGTGCTCTCGCTCCAAACATCCCTGTGTTTACTTTCACTTTATCTGCTCTCTTTGTTTTGCCTGCTTTGTTGGCGTGTCAAAGTGTGTGTTGCATTAGAGTCGCCAACCTGACTTTCCTGAAGAAAAATCACAAAGGATCTCTTGAGAATCTCAGTGGCTTCTGCAAATGGAGCTTCCAGGTCCTCAGATGTATAAAACTCAAGTGATCTTGCAGAAGAGACCTAAACGTCTCAGAATGTGCTGAGATTTGACAAGATACCACGCAAAAAAATCAGCTGCTGTGAGTATTTACTCACCCTCGGGTTGTTTCACACCTGTTTGGATTTCTTCTGTGGAACATATAAGAAGATATTTGAAGATTTTGTCCATGGAAATCAATGAGCTCCAATGTTGTTTGGTTCCCAGCGATCTTCAAAATGTCTTACTTTGTGTTCCGCAGAAGAAAGAAAGTTCGTAATGACATGAGGGCGAGTAAATGATGTCAGAATGTTGATATTTGGGTGGAGTATCCCTTTAAATGAAACGTTACTGAGAGCTCAATCGAGTCTCTTGAGCTATGAAATTAGCAAGCTTTGAGCAATAGCTTTCTTCTGGCTTTCCAAATCCATCATTTTAAAGTCAACAAACTCTCGCTTCGAGTTTTGCACAAAGCTGCATTTGCTTTGCGTCATTTTGGCTTCTGTTTTTCAGCCTTCTCTTGTTTCTCTGTGATTATGCCTGGAATTCACCACAACCCCTTTAACGTCCATCCAAATGCTACGGAGTTCATTCAACAGAGCGCTCATCATTCTCTCTCTCTCTCTTTCTCTCTCTCTTTTCTCGAGTGCACTGATAAATGCTGTGTGTAGCTGGCAGGCTGCAGGTTTGTGGGGTTTGTCCTGCGTGTGAGAGGAATATAAATCTGATGTGTGAGCGAGAGGCACCATGCGCTGGTATCATGAATTAACGCTTACCAAATAACAATAGGCCCACTGGTGACTCTTCCTGTGGTTAGAGACTTCAAAAATGCAACATGTCCTCCTGCTAAAGGCACATTTAAACAATTACTGAACTTTTGCCTATTATATGTAGATATTGTGAAGCAGCAGTGTAATTAATAACAAAAAATAATTAATTATAATGAATACATTAAGACCCAGTGTGTTACGGTATATTTGAAGCTGTATGTATAAATATAATTTTACACCTATTTGCAGTTGTAGAATTCCATCTAGATCCTCAATCAACATATGGAAGTAGATTGTCTCTCCAGTTACACGTTGCATATTTTTGCACACTTTGCGTAACCAAATCATGACAGTAATTTCAGGATTTATAACATTTAATCATTTATTTTGTCAGAGCAAATGTTTTCACCCCCAAGTGCTTGCATTTGTTGTTTCATACTTGTTTTAAAATTTAATTCATTTTGATTGTTAGTGTTATACAGATGAAGTGGTCCTCATGTTACCTGTCTTGCTTCCTTAGTCCTAATTCTCATTCTGCTTTCTTGGTGCATCATATTATTCATTGCAACTAGACTTTCCGTTGTCTGTTTTCATTACAGTTTTGCTGAAAGACAAAAACCTCTATCAAAAGTCAAAGAGATGCAAAGTAGATGGAGAGAAGATAGATGGGTTAAGCGGTTGGTGGTGTATTGGGACAGGTATGCTGTGGGAAGTGGCCACAGTATGAGTTTCCTGTCCTGCTGAAATTCTGATGGACAGTGACTCTCTGAATCTTTTGGAGAGCCTGTCAGTCTCGCTGTTTAGCAGTATGTAATGTTTATAGCTCATAAGACCTTTTTTTGCTAGAAAATCCCTGATTGATTCAGAAGTTAAAAGATAATTGAAGAAGTGTTTTCACACAATTCTAGGCTATATTTTTTAAATTTACTGATCTCTCTGTTGGATGTTTGAAGTTTTTGGTTATTTGTGGAAAATTCTATGCATTTTTAGGTTTTCAAATTTTCATTCAGAATTCAAAACTTAGTAACATTTTCAATCATTAATAAGTGTTTTCACACAGTTGCAGTCAGTTTTTTCTAAATGTACTGATTTGTCTGTTGGATATTTTAAGCTTTTGCTTATTTGTGGGAAATTCTATGCATTTTTAGGCTTTCAAATTTTTATTCAAAATTCAAAACTTGGTGACGTTTTCAGTTATTAAAAAGTGTTTGTTCACAATTTCAGGCTGTTTATTTATTTATTTTTTTAGTTATTTATTTTATTTTATTTTGTTTTTTTCATTTACTGATCTCTCAGTTGGACATTTGGTGTTTTTGGTTATTTGTGGAAAATTCTATGCATTTTTATGCTTTCAAATTTTCATTCAGAATTCAAAACTTAGTGACATCTTCAATCATTAAAAAGTGTTTTCACACAATTACAGGCTGTTTTTTTATTTACTGATCTCTCCTCTATTGGACATTTTAAGTTTTTGATTATTTCTGGAAAATTCTATGCATTTTTGGGCTTTCAAATTTTCATTTAGAAATGAAAATTTTTTTAGTGCTTTGATATATTTAAGATATTAAAATCAGTTTTTTATGGGAAATATGGGAGCGATATGTATATGTGTCGATCTGATTCTCTGGGTGAATCTGGTTTATGATGTTAAATGAATCTCTAGTCCAATGTAATGCTGTTTGTTGACATCCCATGTCAGTGAAATCCTGGGAAAATCACCTAAAAATTG
Organism: Cirrhinus mrigala; assembly: GCA_036247105.1. Classification (NCBI taxonomy): domain Eukaryota; kingdom Metazoa; phylum Chordata; class Actinopteri; order Cypriniformes; family Cyprinidae; genus Cirrhinus; species Cirrhinus mrigala. The sequence goes on along the minus strand of CM070008.1, from coordinate 35,058,075 downwards.
AGAGGGAAGTGCCTGTTTAGCGTACGTCAGTGCTGTAAATGGACATGATGGACGAGACCGGGACTGACAATCATCTTAAACTAGAATCGCTATTCCCACACACCCCTCACTAGTCACTAAACTAGTCCCCCAGGTGCCATTGAGCGATCTGCCCCCTCTTCTTCTCCTTTTTTTTTTTCTCTCCGTATCGCTCTTTCCCCGTCACCCCCCCACCACCTCCACCTCTGTAACCCCCTGGCCGTGGAGGAGGAAGGGTTCGGGGGCGGCCCCCCGCTGTTCCCCTGCGGAGCCCCCATTGCCCTGCGTCCAGCCCTCATTGTGCCCACCTCCCCCCCGCCCCCTGCCAGGCAGGTGACAGGGGCCTCAATGCTGCCCGGACCGAGCTCATGGAACCTACAGATGGAGCGTGGAAATCAGACTCCAAAGAGCTCAGTCACCATTCTCACTAAACAGGCCAACAAAAGACTGCCAAATAACTCCCCAAAAGAGATGGAGCAAGAGAGAGAGGGAGCGCGAGAGAGAGAGAAAGAGCCAAATGCAACAGTGTCATTTACAGATTACAGTCTGTAGCATTTGACTTTTTTGCAGCAGTAATGATAGAAACTACACGCAGTTATTGGAAAGACTGACTTACTTTAACTTATTTTATTTTATTTTATTTTATTTTTGGCTTTTTTGCAGTCAAATGATACATGAGTTTTTTTTTTTTTTTTTTTTTTTTAATTTACTTGTTTTCTATATTATTTAAACTGTTTTTACATTATTTGTTTTTGTTTTTTTTGTTAACTTTTATTTTATTTTATTTGTATTATTTGACTTTTTAGCAGTGGTAATGATAAAAACAGGAAAATTATGGGCCTGATTTTTTTTATTCTATTTGACTTTTTTGCAGCAGTAATGACAGAAACTACAAACAGTTACAGGAAAGAATTACTTATATACTTATTTTTGTTTAATTTTATCTACTTTTAATTTAAGTTAATTTATTTTATGTTTAGCTTTTTACAGACAAGTTTTTACTATTATATTATATTATTTATATTTTATTATTATATTATTTATTATATTATTTAAGCTATTTTTACATATATAGGTTTATATTTTAATTTATTTTATTTTATTTTATTTGTATTATTTGACTTTTTAACAGTGGTAATTATAAAAACAGGAAAATTATGTGAAGACTGGCATTTTTTTTATTTACTTATTTTTTATTTTATTTCATATTATTTTTTATATTTTATTTGACTTGTGCAGCAGTAATGATAGAAACTACAAGCAGTTATGGGAAAGACTGACTTATTTTATTTTATTTTATTTTATTTATGTTTGGCTTTTTGCAGCCAAATGATACACATTTATTAAATTTATTTATTTACTTGTTCTTTATATTATTTAATTTATATTTTATCATATTATTATTTACTTTTATTGCATTTTATTTGTATTATTTGACTTTTTTGCTGTTGTATTAATAGAAACTTAAGGAATTAATGGACAGGCTAATTTATTTTAATTTATTTACTTATTTTATTTGATTTACTTTATTTACTACTTATTTACTTTTTTTTTTTTTTTTTTTGCAGTGGTAATGAAAAAACCCTTTTTTAACCTATTTATGTTTTGTTTTTTATTTTATTTGTATCATCTGACTGTTTTTTGCAATGCCATGATAGAAACTCTGACTTTACTTATTTTCTATTTTTTTTAATTTGATTTACTTATTTTTTTAAATTTTATTCTATTTTATTTTTAATATTTTATTCTATTTTATTTTACTTTTTTGGTGCCATAATGATAGAAACTCAAGGGAATTATGAGAAGGAAAAAAATCGAAAAGTGAGATGTTTTACTTGTACCCAATTCATAAAGCGATTTGGAAACTCTCGTGCCTTCTTTTTTTCTTGCCGGATTTGATTTGACGGTTTGATTTCTGGATGTTAGTTTTGGGAGGATAACATGTTTTTATGTGCTTATTTTAATTTGCGAGTCAGTTCTCTGAGGGCTTTCTTTATGAGGAAAATGATGGATGTCATATCCTCAATAACTGCCTGTTCATTCCAGGTGCTGTCTACTGAAATAGTCCAGACTTCTGGGGGAAATGGCATGAAAAGAGACTTTTCTGTAGCGTTAAAGAGTGGAAAAGTGGTGAAGGACAGTCATCCCTCCCTCGTGAGATACACGATGGCACCGGGCAGCAGCATTTCCTGTTTGGCTCCAGGGTGGAGAACGAAGAGTTTGCTTCGCATGACTCTTCACTTTTAATTAAACCGCAAAACCTCTCTTTCTTCCTCACTTTTTCTCTTGTTTGCACTCTTTCTCTGCAGGAGAAGTACACCTGCATATTTGTTTGGAAGAAATAGGAAACATCTGAAAAGTAAATTTAATGGCCGGGTTTTGATCGCATGGATCTTTGGATGCGGTTTCGCTTGGCGAAGTCGGGCGTCTTTTTACGTTTTGTGTTTTCAACCATATGGGGGTGAAAATCGAAGAGAGAGCGAACAAGAGAAAGGAGATGGCTAGTGTCAGACGAAGCAGATGTGGCGTTGGCGAGTTCTGGACGGGGGCTTTCGAGGCGTATTACTGGACAATAGCTGGCTGTCACGCTAGTTTGAGGAGCCTAATCATTTGATAGGGCCCCCCTCCTCTGGGTACAGATTCCCTGAGCTTTAGTCCACTCACACTAACATTCTCTTCTGCTGAATTAGCTACGAAAGAACCTCTCACCCGCTCCAACTTCACCACAAATAATACCTGCATATGAGCGAGTGCTGATGTGTGTGTTTGTGTGTAAACACAGAGCGCTGGGTTGAGAGATACTGGCCTTCTAACAATATTGTGTTCAATTTATTTAGCCGAATATAGCAAGATTAAAGTTTTAAATGTTATTTCTCAGATATTATTTTGCATATAGTTATTATAATTATTTGGACAAGTCATACTTTTGTTATTATTGTAACATGAATATTTTGTTACATTTTGTATATTTATATATTCGTACATTGAGTCATGGAGCCCAAAATAATTTCCACAGCATTGCTCTTTAAAAACCATTTTAACAGTTTAAAGGAACATTTCACCTATCTATTCATACATTCAAAAGTGTTTGTTTAATTTATTTTATGAATTTATTCAATTAGCTTTAATTAATTAGCTTATTGTATTTAGTTTATTTATTTATTTTACATCTTTAAGTTGTTTTATAAATAATTTGCTTTAGTATTATTTATTTATTAATGTAAAGTTCTTATATAATTTGTTTTATGAATTTATTTAATTTGCTTTAGTATTTTTATTTTATTTTAAAATATTATTTATTTAAACATTCAAATGTCTTTGTTTTGTGAATTTATTTAATTAACTTTAGTATTATTTATTCATTTTAAATCTTTATTTTATTTATTTATTTTACATCTTTAAGTTACTTTATGAAATAATTTGCTTTAGTATTAATTATGTATTAATTTGTTTTATGAATTTATTTAATTACCTTTAGTATTATTTATGTATTTAAATAATTAATTATTTTATTTAAACATTCAAAAGTCTGTTTAATTTGTATAATAATAATAATTTGTGTAGCTTTAGTATTATTTATTCATTTACTTGAATTTTTTTATTTATTTTAAATCTTTAAGTAGTTTTATGAAATAATTTGCTTATTGTTAATTAGTTTTATTTTAGTAGTATATTAATTAGTATTATTTATATGTTTATATGTATATTTATTTATTTTGCTTTAGTATTTTTATTTTATTTTATTTTCAAAAGTCTTTAATTTTTTTATGAATTTATTTAATTAGCTTTAGTATTATTTATTGATTTATTTATTTTAAATCTTTATTTAATTTATTTTAAATGTTTAAAGTTGTTTTATGAAATAATTTCCTTTAGTCTTATTTATTTATATATTTATTTATTATTTACATTTTTATTTAATTTGTTTTTACATTTTTATTTTACTTTTTAAATATGTCCGTGGAATACAAATTTTTAAAGAATTTTTATACAGTGAATGTCACTGAGGACTGGAGCTGTCAAAAGCACCATAAAAGTATCTTAAAACGTTGTTTGTATGACTTGTGAACTACATTCCAACTCTTCTGAAGCCACATAATAGCTTTGTGCTAGAAACTGTCCCAAATTCAAGTCATGAACTATTCATTTAAAGTTTGTGCTCTGCTGAAACAAATGAAAATCTCTCACAGATGGTAACAGAGTTCTGGATTGAATTTTTACTTAATAATAATCTCATTTTCATGTTTTATTTACAGCAAGCCACTCAGACGAGGGCTCAGATGTGGACTCAGAACCGGGGTTGCCATTAAAGAGGAAACAGCGGCGCAGTCGGACCACGTTCACGGCCGAGCAGCTGGAGGAGCTGGAGAGAGCTTTCGAACGCACACATTACCCCGATATTTACACCAGAGAAGAGCTCGCTCAGAGAGCTAAACTCACCGAGGCACGAGTACAGGTACATAAACGCTTACACCTTTGATATCCAACTCTGTGACCTCCTGTAAAAGCAGTATCTTTGTGGAAATGATTACTCTACACACACTTTCTCGTAAGTCGCTTTGCTGTTTTTTTTAAAAAGTAAATGTGGTTTACACTGAGAGACTAAATTTACCAGCATTTCGCCCTGCACCCTTTGCCCCAAAGTCACATGACACACCCGCATAAACACAGGCTTCTTTGTGCCTTGTCTGACCTCTTGTTTTTACCCTGGTATTCTGTCGCAGAAAAACCTCAAAACAGAATCTTTTAATAAACTCTATTATTGGGTCCTTCTAACCCAATTAAACTAGAACCCGTGACATGATGTCACCGCTTTTTAATGAGCACAGATGTTTCGATCGCAATCAGACCAAACAAGCTTTCGGCTACTGAACACACAAAGAGCGCCTGTGTACGCTCAGATACATCACACACACAAACACATTCTTATAGGAATAACACGGTCCCATATCTGATTCCCGAATAAAGGGGGGTGTTATGGGAAGCCCATGCTGAAATGTGTCATGTTTTATATTTGGCACCGTTTTGTGTATAAAAACAGTCTATGAGTGTTAAATCTAAGTATATTGTTTGTCGTTTGCCTGTTCTGCAGGTTTGGTTCAGCAATAGAAGGGCTCGCTGGAGGAAGCAGGCAGGAGCCAATCAGCTCATGGCGTTTAATCACCTGATACCTGGTGGTTTCCCGCCCTCTGCGATGTCGAGTCTTCAGCCCTATCAGCTGGCGGATAGTCCTTACCCTCCCTCATCTATCTCTCAAGGTGAGAACTGTAAAGTAGAGTAATACACTAAGTTTGAGGTCAAACCATGCATTAAATTGAGCAAAAGTGACATTAAAGACATTTAGAATGCTTAAATTTCAAATAAATGCTGTTCTTTTGAACTTTCTGTTCATCAAAGAATCTTAAGGAAAAAAAATATGTATCACAGCTTCCATAAAAATATTAAGCAGCACAGCTGTTTTCAACATCAATTAGGGTCACCAGACGTCCCCGTTTTTTGTGTCCTACCCCCAAAAATGATCCTGTTTTACAGCACGTTCAAAACCACCCACAAATAATGTTACACTGACAGCGTGATGTGACAGAATCACTGAAATATCACAGCCATTTAGAAGCGCAGAAGTGCACTGCACTTCCTACGAAAAAGACGAAATAGTTTATAATCTAACTTATAAATATTAAAGGAGAAGTCCACTTCCAAAACAAAGATTCACATATAATGTACTCACCCCCTTGTCATCCAAGATGTTCATGTCTTTCTTTCTTCAGTCGTGAAGAAATTGTTTTTTGAGGAAAACATTTCTGCATTTTTCTCCATATAATGGACTGATATTTTGCCCCGATTTTGAACTTCCAAAAGGCAGTTTAAATGCGGCTTCAAACGATCCCAAATGCGGTTGTAAACGATCCCAGCCGGGGAAGAAGGGTCTTATCTACTGAAACGATCGGTTATTTTCATTTAAAAAATACAATTTAAATACTTTTTAATCTCAAACGCTCGTCTTGTCTTACTCTTCCTGAACTCTGTGTATTCTGACTCAAGATAGTTAGGGTATGTCGAAAAACTCCAATCGTATTTTCTCACTCAACTTAAAAAATCATTTCAAATGATCCTACACCGCTGTAGAAGTACTTTGTAAAGTGAACATGCAAAGAAGATCAAACACCCTTAACGAAAAAGGTAAAACAGCGATATAGGACGATTTCGAAGTTGAGGGAGAACATGAGGTGGGAGTTTTCTGACATACCCTAACTGTCATGAACCAGAAGAAAAACAGTCCAGGCAGAGTAAGACAAGACATAATTTGGCATTAAAAAGCATATAAATTGTATTATTTTTATTAAAATACCCGATCGTTGTGCTAAATAAGACCCTTCTTTCTCGGCTGGGATCGTTTACAACCGCATTTGGGATCGTTTGAAGCCGCATTTAAACTGCATTTCAAAATTGGGGCACCATATCAGTCCATTATATGGACAAAAATCCTGAAATGTTTCCCTCAAAAAACATAATTTCTTTACGACTGAAGAAAGAAAGACATAAACAACTTGGATGACAAGGGGGTGGAGTACATTATATGTGAATCTTTGTTTTGGAGGTGGACTTCTCCTTTAAATATTTTTAACATCACTAAAACTACATACTTAGTGACTGATACCATCTTTGTCATGGAAAACACTTGTTGGTTTGTATTGAGTTTGCAGTTTCAACGTAGGCTATAATTGCTTAAATTAATTTTGAAGATCTGAGGTAAATTATCTATTGTTGCTTTCAGTATGGCTATAAACACCATATCATATTAGACACTTTTAACATTGAATAAAGCACATAATCAGTTCCTGAGATTATAATTGTCATAGTTTGTATGTTGTTGCTCCAGCCGCGACGTCGCAGAAATAGAAACTGTTTCAAAACTAGAAATTTCACGTGTCGCCATCGCGGCTAGTTAGGACAAAAACTCAGATTAACATGGAAAAGTTGTAATTATTGTGCTCGCAGTTGTGAAAATGTTAAATAGGCCTACAAATAACATATTTGTTAAATACAGTTTTATCATATGTTCTCATATTTATTGTTTTATTTTTAATGTGTTTTTCTAAGTCCATAATTTTGTTATAATACTACTGTTTTGATTATCTTTGCTATTTGCAGTAGTTACTATTTACTGTTGTATTAAAAACTACGTTAAGTTTGATCCTCAAACATCACTGTACTTATGAATTATGATATTATTTTATGGAACCCACAACAATTAAAAAAAACATTTTGTCCCTGTTTTTTAATTCGTAGATAATCACATAGTGATTCACTCATGTGAGATTTTAGTGATATTTTCACCACTGAACTAGGAAATGTCCCCGGTTTTCATTTCAGAAAACTGGTCACCTTAACATTGATTGTAATAAGAAATGTTTTTGAGCACCAAATCAGCATATTAGAATGATTTCTGAAAGATCATGTGACACTAAAGACGCTTTCTCGTTCTTTCTCATTAGTGTCGGAGCAGCCCAGCACGGTGCACCGGCCTCAGCCTCTTCCCCCCACCTCAGTGCATCAGACTGGGCTTGGCAGCGGACCGGGGGCCCAGGAGGGGAGTTCGGCCTACTGCCTCTCCTCTGGACGTCATGGCTTCTCTGGTTACTCGGACGGCTATGTGGCTGCGCCAGGCCATGCGAACCCGGTGAACCCCACCATCAGCAACGGCCTCCCATCACAGGTTAGTATCATTTCACATTATGTACAGTTTGCGCATACAGTATATGGCTGCACATATTGATGGGTTGCCAGAGGTTTCCACCAAACAATCTGTGTTAAGGTTGGGACGTTGTTGCTCAATTTGCATGCAAAGAGGTTAGGCAATCATACAAGGAAATCTTGAAGTTATAGTCACAAGAGATGCCTCTTTGAGTCTTAGAAAATTGTTGTGTAAAATTAAATTATAACAGTTTGGGGTTGGCATTTATGAGTGTTTTTGAAAGAAGTCTATTATACTCACCAGGGCTGCAGTTATTTGAATAAAAATACAGTAAAAAAATCTGAAAATATTATTACAATTTACAAATCATTTCCTATATTAATGTATTTTAAAATATAATTTATTCCTGTGATGCAAAGCTGAATTTTCAGCAGCTATTCAGCAGCTACAGTCACATGATCCTTCAGAAATCATTCCAGCAATCTGATTTGGTGCAATGTTAAAAACAGTTGTGTTGCTTAATATTTTTATGTAAACCATTATATATACACTGTCGCTCAAAAGTTTGGAATCAGTAAGATTTTTAAATTTTTTTAAAGACGTTTCTTATGCTTATCAAGGTTGCATTTCTTTGGTCAAAGATACAGAAAAAAAACAGTAATACTGCAAAATATTATTACGATATAAAATAATGGTTTTTATTTTCATATACTTTAAAATATAATTTATTCCTGTAATGCAAAGCTGAATTTTCATCAGCTGTTACTCCAGTCTTAAGTGTCACATGATCCTTCAGAAATCATTCTAAAATGCTGTTTTTTTTATTAGAATTATCAATGTTTGAAACAGTTGTGCTGCCAAATATTTTCTGGAACCTGTGATTCTTTTTTTCAAGATTTTTAATGAATAATAAGTTAAAAAGAACAGCATTTATTCAAAATATAAATCTTTTCTAACAATGTAAATCTATGCTATCACTTTTTATTAATTTAACACATCCTTGGTGAATAAAGGTATTCATTTCTTTCAAAAAAAGAAAGAATAAAATTTACTGACCCCAAACTTTTGAACAGTAGTGTATATTGTTAGAAAACCTTAATTTTTTTTTAAATAAATGCTGTTCTTTTTAGCCTTTTATTGATCTAAGAATCCTGAAAAAAGTATCACAGGTCCCAAAAAAGAAATATTAAGCAGCACAACTGTTCAACACTGATAATAAATCAACATATTAGAATGATTTCTGAAGGATCATGTGACACTTCAGACTGGAGTAACAGCTGATGTATATATATAACATTTTAGATTTGCACTTATTTGAGTACATTATAAATGTCTTTACTGTCACTTTTGACCAATTTGATGCATCCTTGCTGAATAAAAGCACTGATTTCCTTCAAAAAGAAAAATCTGACCCCAAACTTTTGAACAGTAGTGTATACTTGCTTAGAGAAAGTCTCAAGTGTTTTTGCACCGACCAGCGGCTTGGCAATGTGAGTGAATGTGAGAATGAAGGTGTGAGGAGGGGTAGGACACGACTGAAAAGGATGATGATGATGGAAACGAGAAGTGAAAGACAATTATTTGTGATTACACACTCATCAGCTGTTATCTGTCGGCTCGCCTGCTGCGCACAACGTGCTAACAACCAGAAAATGAGCTCCTAACTGCCTCAAAGCATCCGGTAGTTAGAAATGAGCGGCATTCTGGGTGATGTCCTCAAACTCAAACCGCTCGGAGTGCTGCGTGATACAGATAAATGGAATGAAAGAGATGGACGGAGAGAGAATGAAATGGAAGCGAGGGAAAAAATAGAATGACTGAGATAGAAAGCGGCCCTGGGGCTATAAGACAGAAGATGGTTTTGAGAAAGAGGTTCTTTCTCAAAACACACAAAAAAAGCAATGAAGTGCCAGTAAGATTACCAGTAAGATTTATGGAAAACACTGCAGTCTAAACATAAACCCCATTTATCAGATGTGTTATGGTACAATAACGTTTTTGTTAAAGGGACAGTTCAACCAAAAAAGGAAAATTCTGTCATTGTTTACTCATTTTGTTTTAAACTTGTATGACCTTCTAGAAAATATTTTGGGGAATCGCTACAGCTTTTGCGCTAAGCGGTTCACTGCATGGTTATATATTTATATATTTGGGTCTGTTGCTTATTTAAATGTGTATATATACTACCAGTCAAAAGTTTTTGAAGAGTAAGATTTTTAATGTCTTTTAAAATAAGTCTTTTCTGCTCACCAAGCCTGCATTTATTTGATCCAATGTACAGCAAAAACAGTAAAATTTTAAAATATTTTTTCTATTAAAAATGACTGTTTTCTATTTGAATATTTTTTAAAATGTAATTTATTCCTGTTATTTCAAAGCTGAATTTTGAGCATCATTACTCCAGTCACATGATCCTTCAGAAATCATTCTAATATTCTGATTTGCTGCTCAAAAACATTTATTATTATTATTATTATTATTATTATGATTATGTTGAAAACAACTGAGTAGAATTTTTTCAGGTTTCTTTGATGAATAGAAAGTTCAGAAGAAAAGCATTTATCTGAAATGGAAATCTTTTGTAACATTATAAATGTCTTTATCATCACTTTTGATCAATTGAAAGCATCCTTGCTAAATAAAAGTATTAATTTGCTATCATTTCTTTCCCAAAAACAACAATAACAAAAAATTATACTGACTCCAAGCTTCTGAATGGTAAAGTGTATAATGTTACAAAAGCTTTTTATTTCAGATAAATGCTGATCTTTGGATCTTTCTATTGATCAAAGAGTCCTGAAAAAATGTACTCAACTATTTTAAATGTTAATGATAATAATTAGAATAATAATAAATGTTTCTTGAACAGCAAGTCAGCATATTAGAATGATTTCTGAAGGATCATGTGACACTGAAGACACTGAAAATTCAGCTTTGATCACAGGAATAAATTACATTTTAAAACATATTCAAATAGAAAGCAGTTATTTTAAATAGTAAAAATATTTTACAATATTACTGCTTTTGCTGTATTTTGGATCAAATAAATGCAGGCTTGGTGAGCAGAGGAGAATTCGTTAAAAAACATTAAAAATCTTTCTTTTCAAAAACTTTTGACTGGTAGTGTATGCATGACTCCACACGACCACTTTTATGATACTTTTTTTTTTTTTCTGTTCAAGGGTTACGTGCCTTGTTTCCTAAGAAATGTTATTACGTCGAAAAAGCTGTGTGATGTATTTTTTGTTTAGTGAAAAAATAGCATACAGGTTTAAAACGGTGCAAGGAGGAGTATATAATGACAGAATGTTCACAGCAAAATGCTGGTAACATTACATAAGGTTTCATTTCATTCAGTTTAACATTGAAAAATACTTCTAAATTATTTATTAATCTGAGTTATTGTTAATATCAATATTTAACAATACATCATTGAAATAAAAGGGGAAAAAAAATTATTTAATGGACTAACATGAGCAAAAATAATAATAAATGCTGTAACAAATATATTGCACGTTATAAGTTAATGTTAAATAAAAAACAAACCTTATGAAATAAAGAATCCTCTGTGTGCATTTGGACTCTCGCCTCGTGTACAGTAATTGAACTGCACAAAGTTATTTAACATGACGTATTAATTGAAGTGTGTCTAATTGCAGCGCCCCCAGCAGCAGGGTTTGTAATCAGAACCAATTCCTAGTCATTAAGGCAGCATTCCTGCGTCAGGACTGACTTAGAGGTCAGGTAGCTCTCACACTCACACTCAGTCTGTTATTGCCATTAGTGTGTGTGTGTGTGTGTGTGTGTGTGTGTGTGTGTTTGTAACCTGGCATAGGGTCGGCTAGTGCTGTTGTGTTGTTGTTGAAGGGCAGGGATTCTCGTCGTCATGACGATGCTGGAACTCTCAGCGTCTGGGATTCTAATTATGGGATGCTCTGGACTCTTAATTGATTGGAATGGGAGAATTTACCCTCCGTAATGCGCTGTGTAATTTATGCAAATGAGCCACTTTGTTGGCTAATTGTTTGAATTATGTATTTATCTGTGGTTTAATGTATGCTGAAATAAGCTTGGGATTCGGGGTGCGTTGAAGAGGCTTGTCTCTGCAGATTGGTTTGTAATTTATTAGCAAATGAAACTGTGATTATTTATAATTACATATCATTTTAATTTTTTTTATCTATTAATTACAAAAAATGTGATAGTACAGTGATGGAAATGACATAAAACTTTGATAAATAACAAATCCACAGAGAGGATTCTTTATGTCAAAAGGTTTATGCTTAAAAAGGACGTTTTGGTAACACTTTACAATTAGGTTAATGCATTAACTAACAATGAGCAGTACTTTTATTGTAGCATTTAGTAATTTTGGTACTGAATTACTGCTGTGGTACATGTCCAAAAGAAAAAAAAAAAACATGTTTTTGTTGTGAAACATTACTTGCACAAGAACAACGATTGACCTATATATCAATTCAAGTCAGTCTCACATGGGTTTTCTGATCCAGATCACTCTTTTTTTATCATGTAATTTCCTGTCCATTGTCTCAAATGAATGTTTAAGTTAAAAAAAGATCAGAAAGTGATAAAATAAGTTTTGTTGCAGCTGTAGCCTGTTTTCCTTAATAAAAAGTGCTAAAAATGCACTTAGTAACATGTAATTTCTTGCAGTGGTTTGTGAGTTTAAATGAAATAGTCCAAGTTAAATTTAAGAATTAAATATATTTAATGTATTTAATCTGAAATAGTCCATCTATATTAAGTTGGGAGCATTGCACGTTTGCTCTTTGGGCTCTGGCGAATGTGGGCTGCTTCATCCCTCAGGTTCCTCCGGACAGCTGCGTACATGCATCGTCCTGGCTGGGAAAAAGTTTTATGAGGAAGCTTTTTGTCAACATCTCCTGTCTGTGGTCTCGACATGGAAGGAACATTTTAGCTTTCACCTCACATGTAGCCGGGCCCGGGCCCCCCATGGGGAGGTGAACGAGAGAGTTTAACCTCCATGTGCTTTTCATTTGTTAAGCATCACACATCAGCGTGTGACTCACACATGCGCCGCTGTACATGATATACGCTGTCAGCTCGTGTGATCCTTGAGTTATCTGCAAGGTGGGGAAAGCACCTGAAAATCTGCGAGCTCTTAGAGCCCTCGGTCCATTTCTCTTCCGAAACAGCTGTTGAAGATGAACCCCAAAAGGAATTTCATGACCCTTCACACTGCTTGTAAAAGCGCACAACCGCACAAACCACACATGGTTTCCTTGCTAAATGAGGAAATACCATAGGCGCCTATTGTTTTATGTTACATGGAATATTCCGGGTTCGATACGGGTTAAGGTTATTTTATACCACTTGTGGAATAATGTTCATTGCCACAAAATAATTTTGTCTAGTCTCACGTTTTCCTTAAAAAAAGAAAAATGGAAGTAGAATGGAACTGAATAGGGACCAAATGTTTAAATGCTTAAAATAAATGCTTTTAATTTTTAAAACAATTCACATTTCACGTTTCTATTAGAACTTGTGTATTGTTTTATTTTCATTCATTTTTGTAGTCAATATAACTGAATATAACTTGAGAATGAGTAGACAATGACAGAATGTTAACATTTCATATGAAAACATCTGTATTTTTCTAAATATGCAAAGTTCACTTTATGATTTTAAAAAGCATAAACCTTATAAAATAATAAAGATGCTTACAATGGAAGTGAATGGGGCTGATTTAGGATTTAAAAGCAAAAATGTCTAAATTCTTAAAATTATTTTACATGCAAAATATTGTACAAAAATACAAAAAAGTATGTAATTACATAATAACTTTTCTGTTTAGTTTTTGTGTGTTATTTCATTTTAAATCATTTTAGAGTTTTAAATGTTGAATTTTAAAACCGAATATAAGGTTACACAAAAAAGGCTATATATTATATTATGCTATATAATATTTTGAAATAGATTTTATTATTTTAGTTAAAGTTTTAGTAATTTTGTTGTATGTTTTTGTATTTTTGTTATGTTTTTTTATGTCTTTAATTTGATGTAAAGTTGCCTTGCAACGATATGTATCGTGAAAAGCGCTATACAAATAAATTTGAATTGAATTGAACTGAATGTTTTAAATATGCCTGTGTAGTTTTTATTAGGCTTTAGTTTTTAGTTTTAGTTTATTTTGTCTTAGCTGTTTTAGTACTTTAACTCAGACTAAACACAAATGATAAATATTAAAATAAAAATGAAAATGAAAAATGAGAAATAAAAGAAGGGTTTTTAAAAATGTTTAAATAAGCATTAATATATTTAAACATAGTAATAAAAATATATTTTTTTTCTTTTTATTTTTAGTTTTAGTCATCAATAATAACCCTGGTTTGTCATATGAAACTGATTTTTGTTAGGTTGTTTATATTATTATTATTTATAACTATGTCTTTAAGTTTTAAGTTTTAAGTTTTATTTTTTTAGCTTAGTTTAGCTTAGCTATTTTAGTGTGTGTGTGTGTGTGTATATATATATATATATATATATATATATATATATATATATATATATATATATATATATAAAATGATTATTTAAACATTGTAATGAAAACTTTTTTTCCTTTATATTTTTATACAAATATAAAGATATAAGTTTTCTTTTATATTTTTATATTTTTAGGTGTTGAATACTTAACCTTACACAAAATTAAACATTTTTCCATGCTAAATTCATGTTAATACACACTGGTTATGTTTTGTGGCTATACTGTTGAAACAGTAATTTAATGATTTAAGACTAGCAGCCTTGATTTCCACCATAGGTGCATCGCTGTAACTGAAATAAAAATATAAAAATATAATTTATTGTTTTATATAATTATTTTTCTAATTTAGGACCTCTCCAGATGACCCCACAGGGAGTTTTTGTCATATTTAGTTCATATCTGAGGACAAATTTGCCCCTAAAGAATATCTAAGCAAACCCACCCACATATTTAATGTGCAATACTTCCTCTGCAACTGATATTCCTCTTCTCGGCACATATGGCGCACGTATTACATGTTTTGTTTGTTCAATTGGTTTTTAACATCAAATCTTCATAGAAAACCCCATAAAACCTGTTTTTTTCTTTCTTTGTTTTCTTACTCTCATTTTTCTTTTTTTCATCTGGCTGTGCTCTCTTCTCAAACACACACAACTCTACACTCAGAATTGTTTTCAGGAAAATGTTAACCGGGCAAAGAAATACAGCCCCTCTCGACCAACTCCACCCCCTCTTTGGTTGCACCGGGTAACGGTTTAAAAGGAACCATGTGTCCGGCAGGATGGGGAATAATTTGACTCTGGACGGAGTAAGTGGGCCGGCCGGTTGTTCGGTCGATCGGTGTGCAGGAGATTTTTTTTATTTATTTTTTTTTCTGGGCTGGCCTGGTTTTGATTAATGATTAGCAGAGGGAGGGAACTGATCTGTATTTGGCCCATCAAGCAGCGTCCGAGAGCTCACAGACACTGATGGCACACTCGCGTCTCGCTTCCATCTGTCCGTCACTGGTGTGAATTAGACACGGGCGACCAGAGGCGCTGTGTGAGAGCTGGAGAGATCCTCACTCGCTGTCAACAAATCATTTCAGATGCGTGTTACACACACTGGTGTTTGATAAAAAGGAGGGTTTTTTTCTGAACGGACTGAATTAAAAACGTTAGCGTTGCCATTATGTCCAGTTTGCTATGTTGAATTCATTTCACATCACAGAGTTTAAAACAAAAGCAAATTTTCATTGTTTTATTTGGTGAAGATGAAGAATTCGGAAAGATCTGAGAACTTAAGTTAATCCAGGCGGATTAAAAATGTATTTTTTAAATTTAAAAAGTAGATTTGACCAGTACTAATGGACTGTTCTGCCATTTAAATGCAAGTCTATGAGATTTTCTACTATTTTGTCATCTGTCTGATCATTTGGGAAAGTATATATACCTCAAATTGTTATCTGAGCATTACTGATATACTAGTTTAGATTTAAATTTTCCTTAAAGTTTTAGTAATTTTGTTTGTATTATTTTTTTTAACATGTCTGTGTAGTTTTTAAGTTTTAGCTTTTAGTTTATTTAATTTTAGCTCTTTGAGTACTTAAACTCAGCCTAAACAAAAATCATTTAAATCATTTTAAAAATCATTAAAAAACAATTTTAGTTTTATAATTTTATTATATTATAATGTAATTAATTTTATTTCAATTAATGCTTATTTAAACTTAGTAATGAAAATGTTTCAGAAAATATTTATAAAAGAAAAAATATTTTTTCTTTTTAATTTTAGTTTTACTTAACAATAATAACCCTGGTTTGTCATATAAAACTGATTTGTAAGCATGCAAATGATTATATGTGGTTTTCCAAACTTACCAGCATAAACCAGCTTGAACAGCAACAGCATTGGAATTCATTGGTCTAGGCTAGTGTTTTTCAGTAATTTTCTTGTTTAAAAAAAAGTATTTTAGCATAGTTATACTAAAGTGTTGTGTTGTTTTTTCCTCAGGTGATGGGACTGTTGAATCCGGGTGGAGTGCCGCATCAGCCGCAGAGTGATTTTGCCCTCTCTCCGTTGACGGGCGGTTTGGAGCCCAGCACAGGCATGGCTCCCAGCTGCCACTCCTCTCAGAGACTGGAGGGTCTGCCAGGCCTTCCCAGCATGCCAGCTCTGCCCAGCTCCCAGTCCTACTGCCCCTCCAGCTACAGTTCACCCGGCTACAGTGTGGACCACGTGGCATCTTACCAGTACAGCCAGTATGGGCAGAGTAAGGTGAATACCAGCACTGTTTGTACTGTAGTGAGAGAGAAAGCTGTTGTTCATTTGGA
This sequence comes from Cirrhinus mrigala, assembly GCA_036247105.1. Taxonomy (NCBI): domain Eukaryota; kingdom Metazoa; phylum Chordata; class Actinopteri; order Cypriniformes; family Cyprinidae; genus Cirrhinus; species Cirrhinus mrigala. Next base: position 35,041,520 of record CM070008.1, on the reverse strand, counting down.
CAATTTTAAAGGCGATTTTCTCAGTATTTAGATTTTTTTGCCCCATCAGATTCTAGATTTTCAAACAGTTGTATCTCGGCCAAATATTGTCATTTCCTAACAAACCATAAATCAACGGAAAGCTTATTTATTCCGCTTTCAGATGATCTGTAAATCTAAATTTCGAGAAATTTACACTTATGACTGGTTTTGTGGTCCAGGGTCACATTTGTGTTCTAAAAACTTTTAATTTTCAGTGAAAAGTTCCGTTTTGGATTTTATGCATCGCTGTGTTACTTTATCGATACTTTTAGTGTTCGTTCATTTTGAATTGTTTTTGTTTTAACATTTTCTCTTTTCATTTTAATTTTAGTTAAAGTTCCAGTAGTTTTGTAATTTTTAATTAGTTTTTTTAAATATGTTTTTATTATTTATTTAATTAAATGTTGCCTTTGCAACTTGCTGAAATAAATAAGTATTTTATATATATATATATATATATATATATATATATATATATATATATATAATTATATATATATATATATATATATATATATATATAATTATATATATATATATATATATATATATATATACACTCAAAGGTTTTTGAACGGTAATGTTTTTAAAGTAGTCTCTCTGCTCACCAAGCCTGTATTTATTTCATGTACAGCAAAAACAGTAAAATTGTGAAATATTTTTACTATTTAAAATAAGTTTTCTATCTGAATATATTTTAAAATGTAATTTATTCTTGCGATTTCAAAGCGGAATTTTTAACAGAACTGTTTTGTATTCTGAATTATTTGAAAACATAATTTATTTCTGTGATGCAAACCTGAATTTTCAGCATCATTACTCCAGTCTTCAGTGTCACACGATCCTTCAGAAATCATTCTAATATTCTGATTTGCTGCTCAAAAAACATTCATTGTTTGTTCATGTTTATATTCATGTTGAAAACAGTGGAGTAGAATTTTTTTTTCAGGTTTTTTTGATGAATAGCAAGTTCAGAAGAACAGCACTGATCTGAAATAGAAATCTTTTGTAACAATATAAACGTCTTTATCATCACTTTTGACCAATTTAAAGCATCCTTGCTAAATGAAAGTATTAATTCCTATAATTAAAAAAAAAAAAAAAAAGCTCCAAGCTTTTGAATGATATAGTGTATAATGTTACAAAAGCTTTGGATCCTTCTATTCATCATTCATCAAAGAATCCTGAAAAAAAAATACTGTTTTAACTGTTTTAAATATTGATAATAATAATTAAAAAAAAAGAAAAATATTGAACAGCAAATCAGCATTAGACTGATGACACTGAAGTACTGATTACTGAGTAATGATGCTGAAAATTCATCTTTGATCACAGGAATAAATTACATTTTAAAATATATTCAAATAGAAAGCAGTTTTTTTACATAATAAATATGTTTTACAATATTACTGCTTTTGCTGTATTTTGGATCAAATAAAAGCAGGCTTGGTAAGCAGAAGAGACTTCTTTAAAAAACATTAAAAATCTTACTTTTGACAGGTATTGTATTATTTTGCGGATTAATCTGTCAGTTCATCGCTTTTTGATTGGAGGCAAATCTATATGCAGTTGATTGTAAAAAAGGGGCAGGATTTATGCAGACAAAATTGGTCCTTAATAAGTCTCTAGAGAGAAGTCCGTAATTTCACTGGAAGATCCAGTTGTGACATTTTGATTAAAAATTAAGTAAAAAAATATATATATGCATGGATAAATCGTTCACAATTAACTGTGAAAGAGCAGTTCATTTTAATGAATGTTTTGTTTGTGAAACTTTTTCAAACGGCAGTTCAAAAATGCATTAACAGTTGTTTAATCTTACTTTTACTTCTAGTCACATTGATTCCTTTTTCATTTAATTACATTTTTACACTTTTACTGATCCGTGCCATATGATTTTGATGAACTGCATCACCACATCTCAATATTTTTACATAACCGTGCTAACCGCTACAGTTCAGCCAGGAAACTTTTTTTTTTTAAAAGTCCAGTGATTCTGTAGAGAAACACGATCGTCGAAACGTCAACTGAGATTATTTTCAGTAAAGCATTCGTCTTTTAATCTGAGCCGTAATCATAGGTTTACATTAGTTAGTTGTAATCCGCCGGGCAGGTAAACGCCGCCGTGGTTTACGATGTTTAACCCGTGACCTTTCACGACCCTGTGAGATGAGCTATATCTCATCAGCTCCAGGCATCCGTCAGCCAGCCATGTAATGAGCTCCGGGTAACAAAGATATCGTTCATGATCCACTCAAACACGCAGTGAAATGAGAGGAGCAGCCGTCTCAGAACATGTTAGACAGAAGCCGAGGAGGGGGAGAGAGACTTACACATCAGGCCTGCATGTCGAGTGCCCAATCCAGGACTGCATCTTGATATCATTAATTTGCTGGGGTCTGCACCCTGTAAGCACAGAGCTGGGGGTCCGTGGAGGAGTTAGCGGGGGTCTCGTGTAGGAGTGGAATGGCCCGTGGCAGGCAGATATTAGAACCATGTGTTTCAGACGGGTCAGATCTGTAGTTGCTGTTGATCATTGACTCGGATCCATACTGAACTAAATATGGGACAGCTCTCTTTTCATTTTCCCCCCTCTCAATCTCTCTTACTTTCTTTCTCTGTCTGTCTCTTTAGTGGAATTGGCACACACTGGCTCGTTCAATCATGTACTGCGTTTTGTTGGATCCTTCACTTTTACGTATTTCGAATTTCTTTTTCTTTCTCTTGGCAAAGGTTGTGTCAATATAATCATATATATTGATATCACTGGTTCTCAGCCATCTCTGCCATTATCCCAGAGCCCACTAGGAGGCATCAGTAGTCTTCCTAGACCTAATATAATGTTATTTTATATATATATATATATATATATATATATATATATATATATATATATATATATATATATATATACATACAATTTAGTTATTCCCCTAAACAACTATTGCTAACAGTTACTAATTATTTTATTTTATTTTGTTTTATTTATTCTTAAGAGATAATTACTCATGTTAAATTTCTCCATAGTAACAAAGAAATCTAAAATAGTGTAGAAACATGTCATATAAATAAGGCCTAACATTGACATTTATTAATTTCTATGAAATTCTATATACATGTTATGCATTTTTTTAAAAAATACAAAACTTTGTCAAATTTTAGTTATTCCCCTAAACAACTATTGTTATCGGTTACCAAACATTTTTATTTTATTTTATTTTATTTTATTTTATTTTTTATTCTTTAGAGATATTTACTAATGTTAAATTTCTCCACAGTAACAAAGTAATCTAAAATAGTGTAGAAACACTGCATATAAATAAAGTCTAACATTGCCATTTAATTTATTTGAAATTCTATACATCTATATATTTTAAATGTTGTAAAAAATCTTAAAACATGCAAAACTTTGTCAAATTTTAGTTATTCCCCTAAACAACTATACTAAACATTTTTATTTTATTATTTTATTTCTTAGAGATATTTACTCATGTTAAATTTCTCCACAGTAACAAAGTAATCTAAAATAGTGTAGAAACATATCATATAAATAATCTAACATTGACATTTATTAATTTATGTTAAATTCTGTACATTTTTATATTTTAAATGTTGTAAATTTTTTAAAACATACAAAACTTTGTCAAATTTTAGTTTTCCCCTGAAAAAACAATTGTTATCAGTTGCTAAACATTTTAATTTAATTTTATTATTATTATTTTATTTTATTTTATTCTTTAGAGATGTTTGCTCCACAGTAACAAACTAATCTAAAATAGTGTAGAAACATGTCATAAATAAAGTGACATGTATTAATTTGTATGCAATTCTATACACTTAACATGCATTTCATTTATGTATTTATTTATTAAATAAGCATTTTATTAATTTTTAAAACACGTTTACATGTTTCAATTTATATATTTAATAAAATCTTTTTTGTAACTGTACATTGAAGAATGATTTTAATATTGTTAATATATTGTAATAATATAGTTTTTGTTAATATTTTTAAATTTTATTTTTATGTTTTCTTTAAATTTTCTTTAACGTTTTTGTAATGTTCTGAGTTTTTTTTTTTTTTTTTGTCGTTTTTATTAGTATTTGTTTTTAAATATGTATATATGTTTTAAACTAAATGAAAATGAGAAATGTTGTCTTGGCACCTAACTGAAATAAAATACGTTTATTTCATTTCTGTTAATGTTTATTTAATTTCAAGTCAAAGTTTTTCCATGCATTTAGCTTTAGTTGTAGCTCATGATAATAACCCTGACCTTAAATTAATATCTCTCTCTGTCTCTTTCAGGTGCCTTTCATTATCTGAAACCCAGCATTGACTGAATGAAGACAGACAGGAGATGAGGAGATGAAGAGATCTATGGATGGTCTGACCGTAAACTCCTGCACTTGAGCTCTCCTTCACCTCTTGAATGTTTGACCAAAATGACCATCCATCCTCAAACTCCCGCTCGAGGAGCTCTGCGGAGAAGCCAGCGGTGCCGGCGGTCCTCTCTAACGCCTGTGGGTCCAAAGTGCAACTGAGTTGTTTTTTTACGAGGGTGATATTGTGGGTAGGGATGGGTAGGAAACAGCCTCTCCGTATTTCCATCTCATTTTGGAGCAGGCAACGGCATCACATGTTCTGACGACACTTACCACCTCCTTCCTGAAGAGCCATAAGCCATGGAACACGAGGAGGACAAAGGGAAAGGACAAAAAAGGACACATAACAACTCAAAGACTGAGACTGTGCTTATAACAGCATGGAATGGCAGGGAAGAGTGTGGCGCCATACTCTGATATCAGCTGTCCACTGACGGACGCACTTTAGTGGCTGGTTTATGACACAACTCGACGGTGACTCTTTGGTTGAGACACATTTTGTTGATATATTTAGGAAATAAGGGCTTGGAAAAGACTGATGTGCCAACTTTCCTTATTTCTTATTTTTAAGAAGTGAATAAATACACAAGAACTTTTTGACCCACATTCGGCACAACGCTCTCAGGTCCTCTTCACAGCGAGAAAGAGGGTGACCTAAACGGAATGCACTCAAGTGTCCGATGGCATTTCATGGACTCGGTAGTGCAGATAGACTATGTGACACAGACCCCGTTTTTACCAGTCATCTGAGCACACACAAAATACCTTATTATGAGACAGAAGTGATGTTCAGAATGGAATACTATTGTACTGCTTATTGCACATTTTAAAGTAAATGAAAAATATTTCAAAGTAGCATGCTACCTTGCAAATGCTTTTGGGTTTAGTGTAAAAACACTTTGATTTGGCAGATGACGTGTCAGGAAAACAGTAAAACACTTGGTTATGGTGGCATAGCAAAGTCAAGTTGAATGCATTGCAATGTGGTATATAATATTGAGTAGAAGGATAGTGTAGTTAGTTTTGCATGCAGAAAAATGGCACAGGTTATACATAGTGCATACTTAAACATTAGTGGTATGATAGTATGCTATTCTGAACATTTAGAGAGACCCCCGCCACAAAACGAACCCAAGGAAAGTGCAATACACACTCAATACCTCATAAACACTCATCTGTTCTCACTCGCTCACAAAAATCATCTGTTTTTAAACTCTGATTGTTTTTCATGCAAAGAAAAGATTCCAGATGATGCAGAGTTTCATAACGTGGATGGATGTCACCTTTGTTTTTACTCTGCAGTTTGGAGAAGATCTTTGTTCTCTGTAACACAATGTTCATGTCTTATTTTTTACCTTGTTGTTTTTTATACTTTTTTTTTTTGGTTCTCGACTGCATATAATTGTTGAAGAATAATGTGTAAAATGCAGCACTATTTACTATTTATAAGAAAAAATAAATAAATTGCATTCAAGCTTATTGTTGTGTAATTATTTGTGACCCTGAACCACAAAACTAGTCTTAAAGGAGTAGTTTACTTCTAGAACAAACATTTACAGATAATGTACTCACCCCCTTGTCCTCCAAGATGTTCTTGTCTTTCTTTCTTTAGTCGTAAAGTAATTGTTTTTGAGGAAAACATTTCAGGATTTCTCACCATGTAATGGACTTCTCCCCAAATTTGAACTTCCAAAATGCAGTTTAAATGCAGCTTCAAAGGGCTCTAAATGATCTGAGCCGAGGAAGAAGGCTCTTATCTAGCAAAACGATCAGTTATTTATTTATTTATTTAATTAATTACAATTTATATACTTTTTAACCTCAAACGCTCCTCTTGTCTAGCTCTGTGTGAACTTTTTTTTTCAGTCATGACAGTTAGGGTATGTCTAAAAACTCCAATTTCATTTTGTCCTCCAACTTTAAAATCGTCCTACATCACTGCAGAAGTGCCAACCCAGAGTTTACGAAGTGAATATACAAAGATCAAACACCTTTTACAACAAAGGTAAAACAGCGATGTAGGACAATTTGAAGTTGGGTGAGAAAATGAGATGGGAGTTTTTAGACGTACCCTAACTGTCCTGACCAAAAAAAAAAAAAAAAAAACAGACTTCACACAGAGCTAGACAAGACGAGTTTTTGCGGATAAAAAGTATATAAATTGTAAATTTGTTTTGGAAAATAACTGATAGTTTCGCTAGATAAGACCCTTCTTCCTCGGCTGGGATCGTTTAGAGCCCTTTGAAGCTGCATTTAAACTGCATTTTGGAAATTCAAATTTGGGGGCACCACAGAAGTCCATTAAATTGAGAGAAATTCTGAAATGTTTTCCTCAAAAAATGTCTTTATGACTGAAGAAAGAAAGACATGAACATCTTGGATGACAAGGGAGTGAGTACATTATCTGTAAATTTTTGTTCTGGAAGTGAACCTAATCCTTTAAGAGGTTGAATGGGTATATTTGTAGCACTAGTCAAAAATACATTGTATGGGTCAAAATGATTGATTTTTCTTTTATGCCTAAAATCATTAGGATATTAAATAAAGATCATGTTTCATGAAGATATTTTGTAAATTTCCTACAATAAACATATCAAAACTTAATTTTTGATTAGTACTTCATTTGGACAACTTTAATGGCGATTTTCTCAATATTTTGATTTTTTTGCATTCTCAGATACCAGACTTTTAAATAGTTGTATCTCAGCCAAATATTGTCCTATCCTAACAAACCATACATCAATGGAAAGCTTATTTATTCAGCTTTAATGTGTATAAATGATAATGTATAAATCTTAAATTACCCTTATGACTGGTTTTCTGGTACAGGTTCACATAAAAAAAAAAAACAACAACAACAACAACAAAAATATATATATATATATATATATTTTATTCTTCTTGCTTAGTCTTTTCTCTTGTTTCCTCTCTCTCTCTTTTTTTAATAATCCTACATTTGCTTGTGGGAATAAACAACAAATTGCATTACTTTCCTGGATCATGTTTTAACATTTTTAAAAAGCATTCTGCACCTGCATAAAATAATAAACCATGTATAAAATGCTGTTTTAGGGAAATTAGCATGACGGTTCACAATGGCTATCAGATTTATTCAGCCTGTAGCTTCATAGAGCACTTTTATTCATTTAGAAATATATTCAGTTTCATAAAACACTCCTTCATGACAAAGTCCTTCTCTCCAGGGAGCTCTTAACAGGGTTAATGACTAAAGCAGAGGGCTGTAAACCATCCAAACACAACAGAGAATGAGAACAAAGTCATTTCTTTCTTTCTTTCTTTCTTTCTTTCTTTCTTTTTCTCTCATAAATGCATCATGTGTCTTCAGCTGGTCTTTTTCCTTCTGTATACTTTGACAAGTATAGATTCATGTTTAGTACAGTAAAATATAGAGCAATATAAAAAGCCCCAAATGTGTTTCTTAACACTTTTTGTATTGTGTACCAGGCTTAAGTGTGAAAACAGATCAGAAATGTGTTCACTAAAGCCCGTTCACACCAAAAACGATAACTATAAAGATAACTACCGTATATTAGCGTACACACCAGCGGATGATATCGTCTGTTTATTAGGCGTCTGCCGCTTTAAATTTTCGAACTCGTGATAGCAGGATTCATTCTGATTGGCTGTCAGTGTTTTTATACACTTTTTATACACTTTTTATACACAGTTCATCAGCCGGAAAAAAATCTCTCTGAAAATGATTCCAACGATATCGTTTCTCTGTGCTTTTATCGTTATAGCTGTGGTGTGAACTCTGCTATTCTTCAATAATGAGAACCATTTTCAGAACTATATCTTTAACGTTATCTTTATAGTTTTTGTCACTGGTGTTAGAAATCTGTCATCTACACAAACTGACAAAATGTACACATTTTGTTTTCTTTCCTTAAAAGGTGACTGAATGTTTTAAGCATCATTAAAAAAAATTGATTATTTAATTATTGATTTCATCAAATGTATTTTTGATTTCTATTTTTCTCACATTTTTAATTTTAATGTCATTTTTGTTTTATAGGCTTTGTCAAAGCAGTTAAAGTCTTTCCAAGTACCCCCTGGAGCCTGCTTAAAGATCTCCCGGGGTCAGGAATCGCTGGTTTAAAGCATCTTTTGGACATTAAGTTTAATGTAGCACACCTTTATGTCTTTACATTTGTTTTTCACATCCACAAAATCTGTCTGTCTGTGGAAGTGTCCCTCTCTTTTGCTCGCTTTTCCAGCATGGAGCCTGGTGTCAGACACAATAACATATACTGGAGACAACTTAACCTCTGACCCCTCGCACTCTTTGAAATCAGTAGACAATCACAGCATAGCTGACAGGGCAAGAGTTACTCCCCACTCCCCCACGTCATTCTGAGACAGACGGCTGAAAGAGGAGAGAAACGCTGGAAAAAAACAACAGGGAGAAAAACATGAAAGACACGAGACTGTTTCTCGCAGTAACGAATGACATGGAAGTTGGTTAGGTGAACCTCGCGGCTCATACGCAAACATGCAGGACAGGATGGGTGAGCAAATCATTCAAGAGTTTAACTTTTTGAAGATGTTTTGCCACTGTCCTGAACTAGTCATCAATCGAACCGGTGGATCGTGACACAAAAATGGGTCGCAGGTCTGTTCTGATGGTTCACAGACGATGGGGGAAAAGACAAAGTTAGATACAAGTAAGAATATGCAACTAACCAGGCATTCATATCGGCTTAGTGACTACAGGGAGGAGAAAACACATCTAATCAAACTCTACAGTGTTATGGCATAATGTGTCTGTCACTTGGAAGAGACTACAGCCAAAATCAGACAGATGCCAGTGTGGATCTTTGTGAGACATGTCCTCATGCTCAAATACCGTAAAGCGTGCAAAGTAAAAGAAAAAATTACACAGATTTAATTAAATACGTGTTTACTTGCAATGCCGACGACAAAGTGTTTTGTGCTGTGAATTATTGTTCCTAGTAATAATAACATATGTGACCCTGCACCAAAAAATCCATCATAAGGTTCAATTTCCTGAAATTGAGATTTATACATTATCTGAAAGCTGAATAAATAAGGTATGGTTTGTTAGGACAATATTTGGCCGAGATACAATTATTCGAAATTCTGGAATCTAAGGGTGCAAAAAAACAAAAATACTAAGAAAATCACCTTTAAGGTTGTCCAAATTAAGTTATATTACTAATCAAAAATTAAGATTTGATATATTTATGGTAGGAAATTTACAAAATATCTTCATGGAACATGATCTTTCCTTAACATCCTAATGATTTTCGGCATAAAAGAAAAATTGATCATTTTGACCCATACAGTGCATTTTTGGCTATTGCTACGAATGTACACATGCTACTTGGTCCAGGGTTACAAATGTAAATATTACAAAAAGCCAACTTATGAAATAATAGTCAGAGCATTTTTTTTAAATGGAACAGTTTATTGGACATTATCTTTTATTTTGAAAAAGTTTGCATGTCTGTTTTTTTTTGTTTTTTTTTTTCGCATGTTTATCATATTTGATACATTAGGCTTTAATGGCTCATTTAGTGTGATGCATTAAGATTATATTTCGAGGCCCAAACTGAGCAAAAATATGCAATTTGGTGCAGTTACTAATATTTATTTGATTTATTTATCTGATTTATTTGATATTTATATATCTTTATATATCTCTATCTATCTATCTATCTATCTATCTATAATATATATATATATAAAGCTCTATAGATTTATTGTAGGGATCAAAACAATACAATGATGATTGAGAGATGAACAAATAAACATTCCTCAAAAGCTAGATGGATCACATGTGATACTTTAATTTTAACATGATTTCTCTACAAAAACAGTATATGTATAATCAAGTAAACCTAAGTTGCTTCAGTACAGTAATTGTTAATTTAGAAACATAACTATATACTAATGATAAAAAAAAAGGTTTAACATTACATAAAACCATTTACATTACATTTAGGAGTAGTTATGAAAAAGACACATCAGCCAAGACCTGAAAGTTGTTTTTTTAAACTAAAAGGCATTTTCTCAAACAGAAGGCATGTAGTAAATTGTGTGCAACAATTTTTTATCATGTTGATCATTTTTTGGCTTTAGAAATTGGCATCAAATGTGATACAGTAGACTTTATAGGGTTATAGATGTTTTGGTACTATGTTGGGATTCCAATTTATGTCTGATGTAAAATTTCGTTCCTGAAGCACAACCAGAGCATCAGATCTATAGTGTTGGAAACATTCATTGAAATTGCTTTGTGTGATGCATTACATTTTATGCAGATGGTTTATCTCAGGCTAATTACTTTGCATTGCAGGTGCATTTTATTGAAATCAATTTAAATGTATTTAAATATTCAAACTCTCCTGTTTGGGCTATAGGATTGCTTATGTTGTTAGACTCTTAATATTTTGTGGAAAGTTGCTTTTGCTTTACATTTGCATTATTATTTTTCTCACAAACCAGTGTTTCTTTTTTTTCTTTCTTTTTTTTTTTTGAAAGGTTCAGTATCTTTACTATAGACATACCTAAAATCAATGTGTATAAATTTAAAAAGTGACACGTTAAAGCATTACAGTAAGTAAATTTCACCTAAACTACTGTTGTCGGCTTTAGGAGAGCATTAAGGATCCTGTATGTTGAGCAGCAGTGGTGTTCAGTGGCAGTGCAGGGTTTATCACAGCATAAACGATAAAGAGTGTTTATCATGGCAGTGCATGTCGGGCAGCATTCCTTTCCAAAAGCGTCTTGCCTGCTATCATTTCTCTCTCTCTCTTTCTTTGGTCAGGCTACATGTTGGTCATGAAACAGACAGAAACCCTCATAATCATCAGAGCAAGTCCAACTCACCACTGCAGTGGAAGAACTTCAGCAAAATCCTCTTGAAGTCCCTTTGACATGCGGTTTAAGGAGCAAAACAAGCTGCATTTGATAACTGGCTGACTCCAAGACTGAAGCTTCAACGTTTGAACGTTAAAGTTAAGTTGATTGACAAAAGAAATCAGAAGCCTTCTTTCTGAAGAAAAAGAACTTCTGTCACACATTGACATTCTGGAATAAACGCCTCCATCAGAGAACAACTTCTAAACGGCACGGATAATCTATCCCATACTGTTCCAGCAGCTCCATATCTGCTCTTTTTTGTGTACGAACTGAACTCTACTATTTATCATAGCTCAGGGTGAAGGAATTGTCTTTTTGACCTTGTGGAATACTATGAACAGATGAAATTTGCTGAAGTTACAGCGTCTGTTTTCTCTTGAGAGATTAAAACCTTGAATCTGACCTTAGTAGTAGTATCAACATGCCTCTAGGTAGCGCTACAACGAACCAAACAGTGCTTCTCGCTCTGCTGGACAGGTGCCGACAGGCTATTCTGAAGGAAATCGAGACAAACTATCAGGACTCCCAAGATAACGCGACCACAACAGCCCCGACCTCGACGGCTCTCGCCACAACAAGCAGGCGAACCTACGACAATTCCTATTGCTACATCCTGTTTGTGATGTTCTTCTACTCCTTCCTGGCTCTGACTCTGTTTAAAGGTTTTGTTCAATATGATGAGGGCAAGAAAGAGCCGTACGAAGAGTTTATGACCCCCGCTGACTCCTCAAAGCAGAAATGCAACGCAGGCCTAACTGCTGACAAAATCGACTTTGAGGAGGAAAACAGCATCTGAGACAAGAAACACGTCAGTATTCAACACTACCAGAGAATTTTCATGCATTATTAAATGAGATTTTACACAAAACAGATTTAACTAAAAAATCTAAGAACACAGGGGATTATTGTGAGTTTGGTGTGGGAAAGTTCATTAGCCACTATAGGGAAATAACGAGAAGAATAACAACGTGCAGTAAATGGTAAAACTGCACTACAAACCAGTGTGTTCATAATTGAGATAATACATTAAAATAATATGGTGAGACACACCAATTTGCATTATCAAGCAGAAAAAGGAGTTGTTTTGTACAGCTAAAATTAAACAGATGTGACCAGAAGCCGCGCCCACTCTTACGGGAAAGGTGGATTGGTAGTAAAATTCGTAGGTGTTATTAAAAATGTAAACACTGAGTAGAGAAATGTATTTGAATGCATAATAAAAATATTATTTTTTAAAGTGAACTTCTAATAGTTTCCATTCCAAATGTTGTGTTGGCGACCATTTTAATAGCAAGACAAGCAGTTTGTCTCTCAGTGACCCCTGTGCGCAAAGTTACCAGCAATTGCAAGGTGAATTTACAAATTAACAAACGCAGCCCTATAATTACATTTGTTTTGACAAAATCAGTATTAGGAAGTAAGGTTATACGATGTGTGCTCGAAGGTTTTTTGATGTGGAGAGGTTAGATTTAATCAAGCAGAAGGCAGAAGGCAGGGACGCGGTGCAGGGGACGGCCGTGTACGGGATTTGATCCGTGTAGAAAGCGGCGAAAAATGCGCACGGAGAGCGCTCGTCTAATTTCAACCTCCCACTGACCCCGTGTGATCTTACATCTTCGACCCAGAGCGGCGAGGACGCATGGAACCTTAGACTTTATCGGTTCTGTGAATTAACGTCAATTGCATCTAGCAAGGATGGCGGGGGATGCCTTTAATGAGAACATACGCTTTTCATTTTGACGACATTCTGCCGGCCAGATCATGAAAGCCAGATTGAGAGAGAAAGAGAGAGAGAGAGAGAGAGAGAGAACACGTGTGTAATCTTAGGTAACGCACCAACAACTTGCTATTTGCACCCCTCCCTATATGAAGTTTTGAGTTTCTTCGAGTTCCAGAAGCAAATCAAACGCTCATCGTATGATGGTGGCCAGGAGAAGCCAATGGAGCTGGAGATGTCGAGGGGACCTGATCGAGCGTCAAACTGCACCTGGAACGGGCACTGTGCTGTGAGGCCGGGGGGGTTGGATGTTATGTACAAATAATGAGAAATTACATCACAGTTATGAGAAATAAAGGTATAACAGCACAGTGTAAAAGAGATACTGCACCATTGTACAAGATTAAAGCTGCTAGGAGGTGTTCCGATGGCGCTGTTAGTGTTGTGGAGGAATATTTCTCTATTTCACATTGCGGGAGATATCACTGGCATACATTAAAGTGATGTTTGTCTGTCTGTATTGGTTGTACATCTGCAGTGGCATGTTTCCTGGTATTAAAAGAGTTTGAGGCCTCAAGGTACTGGCTCATTTGGCCTGGTTTATAATATATTATAATCTGGCATCATCATCATACATGCCTCCACTCTTAACTTCCAGTTATACTGTCAACTGAACTGAACTGAGCTGGACGATGAGATCACTAAATCAATGATGAACTGACTGAAAACTGAGTGTTTACTGTTGTCCTTTTGCATTATCGACAAACTGTTTTCCTGTTTAATACTGTAAAGCTGCTTTGACACAATCTGTATCATTAAAAGCACTATATAAATAAAGGTGAATTGACTTGACTACACAATACAAAATGTGACCCATTAAAATTGGAAAGTTAAGATTAACTGCCGTAAATTTTCAAGTAAAATCAAAGAGATTCTGAACTATTTCATAAGTTTTTTGCAACCATGATAATTGACATTTAAAAACTTTGAGATTATTGTGACAAGTTTTATACCTATTGAGATTAAAGCTTTTTTCAATACCTTGCACTTTCCGCTTTGCCAGCAAAGGTTTTTGCAAAGCATGCTAAGTCTCCGGTGTGTTTGAGCGTTGTTAACTCTAAGCAGGTCTGATTTGCCTTGAAAATAAACTTAACCTGAGTTTGATTTGCAAAAAATGAGGGATAAATTAATTATTTAGTGGGTTTATCTTGTAAACTGTATCCACCTTATTTTTCAATGCGGAAGTAAGCTGTTTTCTGGTAATGTGTTAGACGTCCGGTTCATGATCCGCCATAGGGAAATAACGAGAAGAATATCGAAGTCCAGTGAACGGTAAAACAGTCTGCACTACAAACCAGTGAGTGCATAATTAAGATAATACATTAAAATAACATGGTAAGACACACCAGTTTGCAATATCAAGCAGCAAAACAAGCTTTTTGTGCAGCTAAAAATAGCTGGAAGTGGATGAGACCGGAAGCCAGACACAAAAAATTTACAAATGGCTGCACACACTCTTATGGGAAAAATAAGGTGGATAGAATTACAACACACATCATGTCTGCATAAAGACACCAAATGAAAATAGTGAGAACATTAATTAATCATGTAAAATTCTACATAATAGTTGTTAGATTGAAGTCCTGCTGGAAAAAGTTTAATATAGCTCAAAATGGTTGCTGGTTTTAGAAGACGTTTTGGCATTTTACTGATAGTTTAACCTGCTTTTTTTCTGAAGTACTGTAATAATATACTATTTAACTGTAAATAGTAAATAAAATTAATGTAAGGAGTCGCTTTAAGTGGTTTATTATAAAATGGCTGCAACAGCTGTATGATTAAATACAAGTCAAGTTTTATTTTTATAGTGCACAATATTTTCACATTATAAATATTGTTTAAAGCAGCTTCACAATGAAATGGTACCTTTGTTTTAGAATATTTTAATGCATTAGAAATAATAACAAATAATTATTATTCTCTCTCATATGAAGAGTTCATTTGCAAAAACAGAAAACTCTGTTTTTAAAAATGTTCAAAAATTATGTTTTTTGTTTTTTTTTTATTTTGCATTCTAAGTAATATCAGTCAAACTGCAGTTGGGTTGTTTTGATTAAATAATAATAACAAAATACATAAAAAATACAGCTAATTAACACAATAAAACACAATAAAAACATGATTTATGATAATTAATAAAAACGTTATCTGTTATTTATCTGTTTTTGCAAATGAACTTTTCATATTTTTATAGAATTGAGAACAAATAAAATCACTGGTGTTTTATTGTTTTATGACAATAATTTAATCTGTAGAGGCTAGCACTTTCAGTGACTTCAGTTAATTGGGATATCAGTAAGCTGGATATTTGACCAGAACTCAGAAATTGTTTCTCTGAGGGCAGCTGCGTATCCTGGGTCAAGAGAGGAGCATCCTGACCCGAGGAAGAGCCTGACCTGTCTTAATTTAATCTATCCGCCCGCTGTCTTTGAAGACAAGTTGAAGCCCGGGGGCAGAGCTGAGCTGACCATCTCGCTTCTTTGACCTGATCGTACCTCCACAACTTCAGAGAAGGGGCCAAGGCAAGCTAACAAAACAAGAAATGTTTTGAGTTGACAAAAAAAAAAAAGTTTTAGAGTTTTAAACATACACATTCACTTAAGATTTTGTGGAATTTGGATTTTAGTAGGTTTACATCTTACCCAAGAATATGCTGTAAATAACGGATGCACAATGTTTAAGCAGTAGCCACACAAACATAAGTTGTAGTTTGCATAGAAACACGTATTTAGTTCCTCCTTTGCGCAACTGCAGTGTAATGTGTAATTATAAACACAATAAGGGTTTAGTTTTCCTTTTTTGTCCACTTTTTACTTTTAAACTTGATGTAGGCCTACTCATTTTTATCAGCAGCTTTACAAAACAAAATAATCATTAGCATATTAAACGGCGCGACATAGCCTTTTAGTTTGTCAAACATCAACAAAATACAAGTGAAGTTTTTATTATATGCTAATGATATACTAGATTGATTGCTATTAGTTATAATAACCTCAAAGACATTCAAAAACTTCATAATAAAATTGCATATAACACTAAAGCGTTTTACCTAGAGAAAATGATTTACGTAGTGACGCACATCAGGCGAAGTTCCTTTACAGGTTTGGTCCCCCCATGCCATCTAGTGACAGCATTTACACACCGCGGAGTATGAATCAAACACGTGGAGGAAGACCAAATGCTAAACGTCAGGTAAAAATAATCAACTACTTATTCTTACAGAAGTTCTGCTGGTCGAATATAGTAAAAGTGATTTGATGTTATGTTTCTTGCTGTTGTTTATAGCACTCGTAGACTGCAGTCTAAACATCTAAGTTTAGGCTACAATTGCAATGCATTTTTGTTTGAGAACTGTCTTTTATGGAAATATTCTGCATGTGTCTTTTTTAAGCACGGTTGAGCTGATTATACGATAGGGTATATATTTTGTCTTGCGTTGAATGCATGTTTGAATGTAGTGAGGATAGCAGACAGACTGAAGAATTTATCACAAAAACTTTCCTGCCAGCACAGCAGCAGCAGAGCATTTTGGGCTGAGAGATACATGAACACACGGAAAGCTCTGTTCTTTGGTAAAATTACAGATTGACACAATACAGCTACATTCCTCCGTCTAGACATGTCAAGGTGTCATATGTTTTTTGTTTTGTTGTCTGATGTTACTTTGGATGTAGTAATGTGTCATATGACACTGAACACACGCCTAGATAGATTTGCACCTTGATTGTGTTTAAAAGGGCAATTATTTACTGGAATTTAAACTATTTCTGAAGACACAAAACAATACTTGCATTGTTTAATCGATTTTTTTTTTTTTTTTATTAACTTATTTAACTTATTGCATTAAGATTTAGAAATGACACCAGCTGAGTAATGTACCTGGTTGTCTGAAAGTTTTATTTTCTTTTTAAAACACATTAGTGAGACACACCCATGTAGGTGTAAAATATATATATTTTACATTTCCTGTTACTACCTCATGTTTTGAAAGTGTATCTTTTTTTTATTTGATCTTGCCATTCAGGTTTGTATTACAGTAAGGAATTTAACATTTAACAGTACTTCCTGTTTGTCTGAAGCATTTTTAACCTCCCAAATATGAGTAGAAAACAGAGCCATTAAAATCATTTGTGACCCTGGACCACAAAACCAGTTATAAGTAGCAACAGGTATATTTGTAGCAAAAGCCAAAAATACATTATATGGGTAAAAATGATAGATTTTTCTTTTATGCCAAAAATCATTAGGAAATTAAGTAAAGATCATGCTCCATAAAGATATTTTGTAAATTTCCTACCGTAAATATATCAAAACTTAATTTTTGATTAGTAATATGCATTGCTAAGAACTTCATTAGTACAGATTTAAAGGTGACTTTCTCAATATTTATTGACCCTTATGACTGGTTTTGTGGTCCATGGTCACATTCGAATCATGTATGTATTTGTAAGCTGCTTTTAAAAGCATTTGTCAACAACACTCCACTTTAAATAATAATAATAATAATAAAAAAGGCCTATAACAATAAAAGCAGCCTGTGTTCTTTAGACTAATTAAGGTTAGACAGTGATCAGAAAATCTCTGATTTCCATTACAGGTTTGGTCCTCTACTGCCATCTAGTGACACCATTTACACACCTCGGAGTATTAAACAAACGTGGAGGTCAGGTAAAAATAATTAACTACTGAAAAACAGTTTATTCTCACATAGATTTGACTGCTCTGAAGTAAACATGAGTTGATGTTATGGTCAATTATGTTTTTTGCTGATCTTTAGCACTCGTAGACTGCAGTCTTCACATTGCTGTCTTCTCATTAAGCCCTCGAGGTGGAGAACGAACTAAAGCCAGAAAAGAAAACGGAGAAAATATTCAAAGTGTATAATACTCATCTAATATGAATGTGCTAATTATCACTTCTCAAAATAAGATCTTACCAAGTCCTTTACCAAGATGTACAAGTAACAGCCAAACAATTGCTACAGTTAAACCAAAACGTTTTTAAATATAATTCAGATTGCTAACCTTGAGGGGAAAAATTGTGCTTTGTGTTCTACGTTTTTTATAATGTTTTTCTTTCATTTCAACATGCTGTACAGTTTTAGCTACAGGAATAACTGTTTTGATGCTTACTGTAAGTGTTAACAGATAAACCCACTTAGATTAGTGGAAAACAGTGGAAAAAAGTCTTAAAGATATAAACAAATGCAAACATGCATTAATACAATTAATATGGATATTTAAATGGCCACAGTAAGACAGTTACTGTACATCATATGCTGTTCAAATATATTTTAAAAATACACCTTTTACATAATCTAAAAGACTGCGTTGCCAGTTATAAGCTATTTTTAGACATGTAATGTATGTTATGATGTAATGTCTTTACTTAATATCCTATGATTTTTAAAAGAATAATAGATCATTTTGACCCATACAATGTATTGTTGGCTATTGCTACAAATTTACCTGTGCTACTTGTTCTGTGGTCCCGAGTCACATTTACCCAGCACTGGTGACAAATTACCCAGTGATGCCTTAATGAAAATAATTTTTAAAAATTACTTACATCTTGCATAGCCTTCAGCCTTGCCTCCTCATTGGCTCCTGAGCGAACACGCATATGGAAGACTGCGATTGCACTGTTTTCTGAAAATGATTATTGAAAATGACTGAAACTGACAGTATTTACTGGAAGTCTAAAGATGACTTTATATGTTAACATATGCATTATTTTTTCTATTCTATTCTGTTATAATGAACTGAAATTACTGAATGAAAATTGATGCAATATCTATGCAAACAATATTTGCATTTTAGCATTTTAATAGCTGGCGTGATGATTTAATGTACTTCTTGGTGGGGATAAAGAAGAAGGTGGTTCTGAGGTTGGTGATGATGATTGGTTGGTTGTAGGTGGAGAGGATGAAGATGGTGGTGAGGTTGATGATGATGTGGCTGATGAAGGCAATGTTGAGGATGGTAGTGAAGCTGGAGATGAGGATGATGAAGAATGGTTAATGTTGAAGAGTATGAAATAAATATGAAAAACAGAAATAGATTTTTATTAATATACAGGAATGTTTTAATTCTGGTTTATCATAAAAAATAGACAGAGGCAGGGTTGTAGTTTGTATATTATTCATTCGTTTAGTTAATAGTGAGCTAGAATCTGTTTTAGATAAAGACTACATTTCATCATTTTCAAATATGTAATCTAGTTGCTGATTGATGTTCAGATACCAATATCCTCTCTAAATTATGAAAACTTAAATTGAAGTTAAATTGTTTAAAGAATAATATCTCATTGAAATGTTAAAGATTTGTCTTTTTAGGCAATGTTGAGCTGATTATAAACATGTATATTTTATATCGAGAGTATTTAGTCTTACGCTGAATGCATGTCTGATTGTAGTCAGCACAGCAGTCCATTTTTGTGATGCAGTACTCATCACAAAAACACCCAACACGGTTGCACTGGCTATTCTTTCCAGCACAGCAGAGCACTGTGGGTACTGAACACTGGGCTGAAAAATACGAGACATAAACACAGAAAGCTCTTTTAACAAAGATGTGTATCCTTTGCTTTTGTAAAACACAGATCTGACTCTCTACAACAGCTTCACTGCTCTCTTTCACAAAAAATGTCTAGATTTAATCGTTTTGTACCACTACAAAAAGAAATTCTCATTTTTATTACTTTTTCTAAACATACTTCTCACACAGCACAGTTATAAAAGTAACATTACATGATGGAGCGCTTGGTTGAAGCTTTTGTAATTGCTGTAGTTTCTCACAGAACTGAAGCATGCTGTCAGTCTTACCTGAAACCTGGTTTCTGTCAGCTTGGACCAGGAACAATAAGAGAAGCCAGGAGTGAGCATCTGAGACCTTCATCTTAGTCCAGCAGAGTGTGCACATTGCGGTTTGGGTGTTTTTTTTTTTTTTAAGTAAAGCATTAGTGAAATTCACACCCAGACACTGACATCATTTCCTTGTACTACTCATGTTTTAAACATTTAGCTTTTTGCATGTATCTTGTCATTCAGGTTCATCTTTGATTTGATGCAGAATTTAATATTTAACATGTTACTTCCTGTTTGTCTAAAGAAAAATACTGATCTTCCAAAGAGTGGAAGAAAACTCTTCTACTGAACACTGCTGTAAAATCAGTGTATGCAGTACATTAAAATGGGCTGTCAGTCGATTAAATTTTTTTAATCTAATTTATTACTGGCTGGACAATTGCAATGCTCTTTTGAAATGTCTTCCAGACAGTTCTATCAAACCTTTAAAATTAATTCAGAATGTGGCTATTCAGAATAATTTTTAATAAACCAAAAAGAACGCACATCACACCTCTCTTCATCAATTTGCACTGGTTACCAATAGCTGCTTGCATAATGTTTGCCTACGAAACCACCACTGGCTCTCTATTCTAATTCTAATTCTATTCTTTATTTAAAAAAATTAAAAAAGTTAAAAAAAACTTGCCCTTTTAGACTTATACACTATTCATTTTCTCACTGCTTGTTTTCTTCAAAAAAGGTTTTGTTTTATTTTTTCCTCTTTATTTATTATACAATTAACAAAAAGCAAAAAAGAAGGCTTCTAACCCTAGCTTGCTTTTTCTTTTTCTGTTTTCTTTTTATTTGTTATAAAAAAAATATTTTATTATTTAAAGATACCTTGCTACATGTACTGCATTAGGCTAACTGGGACTTGTCATAGCACTTGCACGTTATTGCTCTTTTGTTGATTTTTAATTGCTTCCATTGTCCTCTTTTGTAAGTCTGCTAAATGTAAATGTAAATTACATGATGTGTCGATTAATTAATCTAATTAATCACATATTAATTGAAATATAAATTTGACTTTGGAAATACCCACAAAAGATTATTTAAAGTTATTTTTGTGTAAATGAGAAAGTAGCAAGTAGAGATTACAAACTGTAGCTTTAGAAAGAAATATTTTAGACATATAGACTGCAACTGCCTAATGAGAACTATGGAACATAAAAGAAAATCATTAGAGTAACATCTCATGTTCATATAATGAAAGTCATGGTAACCAAAACAGCTTTGTTACCAGCAGTCATCAAAATACGTTCCACAAAAGAAAGGTTTGAAATCATAGTGAGTAAATGATGACAGAATAAATTTTTTTTTTGGGTGAACTATCCCTTTAATTTTGTTGTTGTTATTATTATTATTATTATTATTATTATTATTTATTTATTTTTTTTTTTATAAAATGGTACTCTACATAAGAAAAACTAAATGTATTAATGAGTCATTCACTCCATTCGTTCAAAACGTGGATTCATTCAGAAACTAAACACTGCTGTGTTGCATTACTTCAAAGGTAATATATTCTCTGCAAAAATGAGCAAAAACATGAAATATAATGTTTAAAATATAACACAATATCAACTTCTCATTTACTGAACTGTTGTATAAAATCATGTTTTAACTCGTGATAGATCGGGACAAAATTAGCACTCCTGTCATAGCCTATTGCTCTTGCTGCCTGTGTGATATCTTTAAGGTATATTATATTGATATTATTGATATTAATTTTAAGTCATAACTGCATTTAAGGAGTTATTACCCTGCATCATATTTGTCAACAGCAAACTGTGTGAAATATAAGATGATGTACAGGTCTGGAGGCGGGGCCAGTGTGTGTGTTTAAATATTTTAATCACATTATTTTTTCATAACTAATTAAGTTAATGCGTTAAACTGACAGCCCTAATTAAAATACCATTTTTTTCCCCACTAGCAACCGACCCAGAGCATTTTGCAATCTTTTCACAAACACTGCTTCCTCTTACTGGCAATTTAATACGCATTTGCTACGACACTTGACGTCAAGATAGAAAGTTTTGTTCCTCAAAAGAATGCTGGAAAATGGGTTTGCTACAAAGATTGCACCCACAAAAATGTTTTGTGTTATGTATATGATTCAAAATATTTTCTATGAACAAAGTACACAAACAGATTAAAAGGTAAAGAGATCACCCAGATTCAAATTTTATTAAAATATATTAAAACAAATGTGTTTATTAAATGTAAATGCAAAACATTAACACTAAATCTAAAATCAGTATAATTAACCCAATATTTGTATGGGCTATACATTTTTGCTTATAGCTCAATAGAGTATGAGAATATGTGTTACTGAATATCTGATTACATTTTTGTCTTTTTTTTTTTGGAGATTTTGAACCTCATTTTACAGTATACAGTATAATACATGGGAAAAAAGCTTACATCTGTTCTAGTGACGTGCTGTTTACTCATGTTTTATGAGTTTTAGTGCCACCTAGTGAAAAACACGTTGGTTTTTTAGTTGATATTAAGGATGGCTTAAATGTGGGGGAGGTTGGTGATGATGGCAAGGATGATGATGATGGTGGTGGTGAAGATGATGCTGAGAATGATGGAGAGTTTGGTGATGATGATAGTGGTAGTGAAGTTGAGATGACAGTGAAGATGAATGAAATAATAGTATGGTTGGTAATGATGATAAATATAGTAAAATTAATTTGATTTGTGGAGATAAAGGGGATGATTATTTTTTGAATGAAATAATGTTTATTAAATGAAAGACAAAAGGACTTCTGACTCAGAGATAACATGCATATTACATAATTTTAACAAGAAGAAGTTAGCTATTTTTTTAAATGATAATACAATAGATTAAATATTGAAAATTAAAATAAGTAATTGCACTTTCTGTGGATGTTCACACATTAATGTAACATTCTTATAGTTAATGTCCTGAGGTTACAGTCCTGTGTGAACTTGAGGAAAAAAATCACTATATCTTTCTATGGTGCTATCTGTAAATGGTAATATGAAATGACTGTGTTAGAGGTGATAACAGATACTTCCTAGGTAAACAACACTTGCAGACCAAATGATCTTGCTAAAACTGGTCTGAGTAGTTCATGAGCTATGATGTAGAGGGGATCCATATTAACAGATGACCGGTGCTTTCAGCTAATCGTTTGCTTCGTGTTTCAGCTCAAGCCCGAAAACGTTCCTTGCAAAGACTGGGTTGGAGCTTCTGCTAAATTGAATTTTTTAATGAAAATAACTGATTGTTTCGCGAGATAAGACCCTTCTTCTTCGGCTGGGATAATTTACAACCGCATTTGGGATCGTTTGAAGACACATTTAAACTGCATTTTGGAAGTTCAAACTCGGGGTACCATATCAGTCCATTATATGGAAAACATTTCAGGATTTTTCTCCTCAAAAAACATAATTTCTTTACGACTGAAGAAAGAAAGACATGAACATCGTGGACTTCTCCTTTAATAACCCCGATAATGCAAACAAGATCGGTTGCAGAGAGCTGAAGCAAATGAAACCTGAATAACAGACTTTCAAACAAAAAATTCTGAAAAAAAAAAAAAAAATCAAAAAGCGTTTTTTTTTTTTTTTTTTTAGTGTTTAGTGTAATATTTAAAACCAATATAATGTTCTTTATGAAAAATTACAATCATATTTTGTAGTTCAAAGGGTTTTCTATCCAATGACAGCAATGATTTTTTAAAATGTCTTCCATTGTATGTGTGTAGGGCAAACATTTGAATTTGAGTATGTAAAATTTAGGCGAAAATTCCAAAAAAACACCCCAGAGCTTAAGGGGTTAAGTCAGTCATTAAGGAATTCTGAATCTAGGTAACCCTTCACAAATGTGAATATAATGTGTATATAATATTATGGATACTGAGTTCATAGAAAGTGTGGCCGTGATTAGATCAGTTAAGTTTATCCATTGTACTGCAAACCATGGTTTTAGGCAATTCCTATGTAATTTCTTTGTAATGACAATAGTTTGTGAATATTTTTTTCGTCAACAACACACAAAATAAGCCTTCCTTTTAAAGTCATGTACTAAAATGTACAATGCACAAAGTAACAGCCTAAAAAATCGCTACAGTTGACCTAGCACTAGTGACAACTTGCCCACAGTTAAAACAGTGATCCTCTCTTAAAGATAATTTGTAAAAATCACTTACATCCTGCAGAGCCGTCAGCATTGCCGCCTCATTGGCTTGGGGATGAACATACATGTGGAAGATTCTGATTGCACTGATGCTATCTGAAAATTATTGTAAGTTACATTTTTTTTATTCCAAGACATTCTAAAGATGACTTAATACAGTCATGGCCAAAAATATCGGCACCCTTGCAATTCTGTCAGAAAATGCAACACTCTCAGAAAATTGTTCCAATTGCAAATGTTTTGGTGTTCACGTGCTTACTGCAACAACAACAACACACACACAAAAAAAACAGAGAAGAAAAGTCAAAAAGTAAAGAGTGCATTTGAGAAAAAAAGTGGAAAAACATGGACAATCTCAAGGCTACACGTCCATCTCCAGAGATCTTAATGGTGAGATTGAGGTTGGTAAAGAGGTTGATGAGAACGGTGAAGATGATAGTGTGGTTGATGAAGATGATGTTGAGGATGGTGAAGAATGTGCCAAGATTGATGATAAAGAATATGAAAAACACAACTAGATATTTATTTATTTTCATGAATGGTTTAATTCTGGTTTATCATAAAAGAATAAACAGATGCAGGGTTGTAGTTTGTATATTATTAATTCATTTAGTTAATTAGTGAGCTACTATCTGTTTCAAATAAGGACTAAACTGAGACTCCAGTGCCTTTATATATTTTATCGCTTTCAAATATCAGGGTCCGTATTCACAAAACATCTTAAGGCTGAAAGTAGCTCATAACTTGCTGATCTTCAAAATAATGGGTGTGTCAGTCCTAAATTTAGGACTCTATTTTAGTGCTAAAACTAACTCCTAAAGCTGTGAAACATTAGGAGTAGTGAAGATGACTCCTAAGTTACTAAGACCAAATCCCAAACTATCCTAAAATGGCCATTGTCAGCAAACTGGCTCGGAATGTAAACATTATAGAAACATTCTGCATTAATTTGCATACATATGTTTTCTCATGCATCTTTTTTTGGTTGGGAGGTTATCCCAACTCCAGATTTTCATTTGATTATATCCTTGTTTTCATTAACAGGTTGGGCAAGAAGTAACAGCTGTTCTTGCATCCAGTTTGGTTTTCTTTTACATTTGACTGGTAAGAATGCTGACATCATCCATAGCCACGAGGTCAACCCCCGCCCTTACTCTTAGCTTAAGACTTCTTTCTGTTCCTTAGTAAAAGTTTGTCTCAGCAGCTTTGTGAATAGGTTTTAAGAAAAAACTCTTAGCTAAAAACGTTTACTACTTTTTAGGAGAACTCTTAGTGGTAAGTTAAAATGTTTTGTGAATACGGGCCCTGATCTAGTTACTAATCAATGTTGAAATACCAGTATCCTCTCTAACTTGTGGAAACTTAAATTGAAGTTATTTTTTACAGTGTGTTTACACTGTTATTGTTTAAAGGATAATGTATAATATAAATATGTCTTTTTTAGGAACCGTTAAGCTGATTATAATAGATGCATATTTTATTTTGAGAATATTTAGTCATACGCTGAATGCATGTCCCAATGTAGTCAGCACAGCAGTACTCATCACAAAAACACCCTCGGTAGCACTGGCTATTCAGTCCAGCACAGCAGAGTGCTGTGGGTACTGAACACTGGGCTGAAAGATACAAGCCATGAACACAGGAAGCTCATTTAACAAAGATGTGTGTCCTTTGCTAATCTAGGGCTTTTGTTTTGTAAAATACAGATCTGATACTCTACAGTTGCATCTAGTTGTACAGTCCAGTGTGTCAGATGTTCATGATTTGTCTGATCTTTGCATGCGGTAATGTGTCGGACAACTTAGATCTAGATAGATTTACAGCTCCATAAATTTGAATTCATATCAATATTTATTAGCTGCAGAAATAGAGCATTGTAAAAGGGATGTGACTAAAGAATGAGACATGAAAATGATTAAAAAAAATAAAAATTATGTAATGTATGTAGTGTATTTCGTAGTGTACGTATTTTCCTCTTGTTTTTGATAATGTGAAAAATAGACCTGTTGTTAGGCGTTAAATAAATAAATGCTTATATAAATAAATGTTTAAAACATAAAAACCTTAAACATCTATGGCTTTTTCTGAATAGATTATTTTAAAACAATTTATTTTTATTTTTCAAAACACATTCCTCATAAACATTTTTCATCTTTAAATGTTACTTTCTAAAATGGCTTACTGCTTATATACACTCAGAATGTCTTCTAGTTTTGTGAACATTCACTCAAATACCAGTCACTGGTCAGGTGGTTACACAGCATTTAACCACTGGATTTACAAAAATCATTTCAGGTTTAGGTTTTCAGGTTTCAATATTGCATCAACTACTAATGAACACATTAATTTGTAATCACTCAGCAGGTTATTTAACCATGTATTACTATGTCCTGGGAAAGCTGCTGTCTTTCAAACAGAAAGACAGAAGCTTTACATGTAATGCAGGGATTCCCAAACTTTTTTGTCATCTGAACCTCTTTCACCGGAATGCAAATTTCACATTTTCATGTTCACAGTTCTCTGACATTGGTTCATGGCCACATGACATGCAGGTAAACACATTAATTATACATTTTTTAAAAGTTAGCGTTACATTTTGATTGATAGTTTTAAGATAATATTTTATGATTTTTATTAATGATTATAATTATTAGCTCTCATCACACTCACAAACCCCATGCAGCTCCTTTTCAAACCCCAGTTTGGCAAATATTAATGTAATGTCGTGTTTACCACACTTCATGTTGTTATTTACAATGAATGAAATGTATTTGCTTACTTCTTCTATTTTTATATCAATATGGTACAAGATTATTCCGTTTAAAATAATGTGATAAATGAGTTGGGTCAAAAGTAATCTAAAAGTAATCAAAAAGTAGTCTGATTTTATGTGTGATGTATGAATTGTTACCAACTATAATTGTTGTCATGTAATTTGTAATCTGTAACAGGCTACAATTTGAAATTTATTTTGTTTTATGCTGTAATTTCTCACAGAACTGAAGCATGTTGCCTGTCTTACCTGAAACCTGGTTTCTGTCAGTTTGGACCAGGAACAATAAGAGAAGGCAAGTGTGAGCACCTGAGACCTTCATCTTCGTCCAACTTAGTGTACTGTGCACATTTTATTTTGAGTGTTTTTTGAGTAAAGCATTAGCAAAATGCACACCCAGACACCACAGAACTATGATTTCCTTGTTCTACCTTATTTTGAGTGTTTCTTGAGTAAAGCATTAGCAAAATCCACACCCAGACACCACAGAACTATGATTTCCTTGTTCTACCCATGTTTTAAAAGGTTTAGCTTTTTACATATATCTTATCATTCAGGATCATCTATTGATGATGATGCAGAATTTAACATTTAACATGTTACTTCCTCTTTGACTGAAGGAACCTTTCATAATAGTTCAAATAGTTTTTTTTTTTTTTTTAGATTGCTTTCTCTTACCTGCAACATATTACATATTTTCTGGTATGACACTTGGCATCAAGGCGTCTTGGCATCTTCCTCAGAAGAAAAATATTTTGAGTGGAATGCTGGAAAATGGGTCCAAAGAATGCACCCGGAAAAATGTTTTGTCTTAAGTATATAATTGTAAATATTTTCTGTGAACAAAGTACAAAAGTAGATGAAACTTAAAACTTTTTTTTTTTTTTTTTACAATACATTCATATTCAAATTTTATTAAACTAAATTAAAACAAATGTGTTTATTAAATGTAAGAACAATTTTTTTTTTCTCGCACAAAATTTGAGAAAACAAATAACAAACTTTGTATTTAAATATTAAAAAACAAAAGTATTTAATAATTTTACAGCTTGCTGGTCTAATGAAATTCTAGCCAAATACAGTTTAGGTAAAAACTGTTTGAAAAATGTCAATCTGTTGCAGAGATGTGCTGTAGTGCCCTCTAGTGAAAAAGCACATTTTCACTTTATCTTGCGGTAACATATTTGGGAAATGGGGTTCCTGTAAAACACTGAATATTCACAAAGATATTGATATAGAGCAGCTATTACATCATGTGGATGTCATGTTCAGTGATGTTCATTTCATGTTCTTGTTTCCACAGCTGTGCCATTTAACACTCGCAGCCTGCAGTCTTCAGCCTGCTGTCTCCTCATGACAGCTTCCATGTGAAGAACAAACTAAACCCAGAGAAAAATGATATTACTTACAATACTCGAACAATAATCTAAATGTGCTGTAGCCTTTTTGAGTATTCCCGATCAAACCCACAGATTTTGGTGCTGTATTCTCTTTGAAGAGCAGTTTTAGTTAGTAATAAAGCAAATTCATGCCGGTAGTGATGCACTTTTGAAAGTAATGTTAGGAATGACTTACATCCTGCATAACCTTTAGCGTTGCTTCCATATTAGCCTTGGAGCGCACATACACACGCAGACCCGTGGTCACTCTCTTCTTATCCACAAAGGATGTTGATGGCGAGGATGGCTTTAAAGAGTGGGAGGTTGGTGATGATGACAAGGATGATGATGATGGCATTGAAGATGATGATAAGAATGATGGAGTGTTTGCTGATGATGGTAATGATGAAGACAATGATGTTGAGCTTACTGATGATGATGGTTGTTTTGCTTGGGTTGATGATGATGATAGTGGGTCTGATGAAGAGGTGTCTGAGGATGATGAAGAGGGAGTAGTTGATAGTATTGAAGATGGTGTTGATGTTAAAGATGATGGTAATGTTGGTGATGAAGATCGAGTAGATGATAATGCTGCAGAAGAAGATGATGATGATGACAGTAGTGGGACTGATGAAGTTCCTGCTGATGTTGAAGATGATGAGGATTGTGTAGATGATAGTAGTAAAGATGTTGTTGATAATAGTGTTGTTGAAGAAGATGGTAGGGATGGTGATGAATGCTGTGAGTTTGTTGATGATGGTAATGATGAGGATGATGATCTAGATGTTACTGATGATGAGAGCTGTTTTGGTTGGGTTGATGATAGTGGAACTGATGAAGATGAGGCTGAGGATGATGAAGATGGAGTAGTTGATAATATTGAAGATGGTGGTGTTGATGATAAATATGATGGTAATGTTGGTGAAAATGGTATAGATAATAGTTTTGAAGAAGATGATGATGTTGATAAAAGTGGGACTGATATAGATGGTGCTGAGGATGGTGAAGATGATGATGATGGTGTAAATGATAGTGTTGAAAACACTGATGATATTGACGTTGGTGGTGAAGATGATGAGGATGGTGATGAAAGCTGCGAGTTTGATGGTAATAATGTGGAAGATAATGTAGAGGTTATTAATAGTGAGGGCTGTGCTGGTAATGTTGATAATGATAGTGGGATTAATGAAGATGATGAAGATAGTGTAGATGATAGTGCTGAAGATGCTGCTGATGAGGAAGATAATGGTAATTTTGATGATGGAGATGATGGAGATGATAATGTTGAAGAATGTGATGATGATAGTGATGATGATGACAATAGAGCAACTGATGAAGATGGTGCAGAGGATAGTGCAGATGGTGTAGATGATGATGATAGTGGGACTGATGAAGATGTCGCTGAAGATGGTGTAGATGGTAAAGATAGTACAAATGATGGTATTGAAGATGTTGTTGATGTTAATGTTGATAATGAAAATGATGGAGATGGTGATGAAGGCTGTGAGTTTGCTGATGATGGTAAGGATGTGAAAGATAATGTAGAAGTTGTTGATATTGAGGGCTGTGTTGGTGAGGTTGATGATGATAGTGGGACTGATGAAGATGTTTTTGATGATGATATTGATGATGGTAATGTTGATGAAGATGGTGTAGATGATAGTACTGAAGTTGCTGGTAAAGATGTTAATGTTGATGTAGAAGATAATGTTGAAGAATGTGATGATGGTGATGATGATGATGACAATAGAGCGACTGATGAAGATGGTGCTGAGGATAGTGAAGATGGTATAGATGATGATGATAGTGGGACTGATGAAGATGGCGTAGATGATAGTACTGAAGATGTTGGTAATGATGGTGATTTTGATGATGGAGATGATAATGTTGAAGAATGTGATGATGGTAATGCAGATGATGTAGATGATAATGTTGATGAGGATGATGATGATGACAATAGTGCGACCGATAAAGATGGTGCAGAGGATAGTGAAGATGGTGTAGATGATGATGACGACAGTAGGACTGATGAAGATGTCGCTGAAGATGGTGTAGATGGTAAAGATGGTGTAAATGATGGTATTGAAGATGTTGTTGATGTTAATATTGGTGATGAAAATGATGGAGATGGTGATGAAGGCTGCGGGTTTGCTGATGATGATAAGGATGTGGAAGATAACAAAGAAGTTGTTGATATTGAGGGCTGTGTTGGTGAGGTTGATGGTGCCGAGGATAGTGAAGATAGCGTAGATGATGATGATGATGATGATGATGATGATGATGATGATGATAGTGGGACTGATGAAGATGTTGCTGAAGATGTTGCTGAAGATGGTGAACATGGTGTAAATGATGGTATTGAAGATGTTGATGATGTTAATGTTGGTGATGAAGATAATGGAGATGGTGATGAAGGCTGCGTGTTTGCTGATGATGATAAGGATGTGGAAGATAACATAGAAGTTGTTGATATTGAGGGCTGTGTTGGTGAGGTTGATGGTGCCGAGGATAGTGAAGATAGCGTTGATGATGATGATGATGATAGTGGGACTGATGAAGATGTTGTAGATGGTGAAGATAGTGTAAATGATGGTATTGAAGATGTTGATGATGTTAATGTTGGTGCTGAAGGCTGCGGGTTTGCTGATGATGATAAGGATATGGAAGATAAAGAAGTTGTTGATATTGAGGGCTGTGTTGGTGAGGTTGATGATGATAGTGGGACTGATGAAGATGGTGTCGATGATAGTACTGAAGATGTTGGTAATGATGTTAATGTTGGTGATGAAGGTGGTGGGGATGAAGATTGTGAAGATGAAGATGGTATAGATGACTCTGTCAAAGATGATGACAGTAGTAAGATTGAAGTTGTTGAGAAAGATTGTGAAGATGATAAAGATAGTGTAGATAATAGTGTTGTAGAAGATAATGGTGATGATGACAGTAGTGGGACTGATGAAAATGGTGCTGAAGATGGTGTAGTTGATAGTGTTGAAGATGATGATAGTGGGACTGATGAAGATGGTGCTGAGGATGGTGAAAATGATGAATATGGTGTAAATGATAGTACTGAAGGTGTTGGTGGTGTTAATGTTGGTGATGAAGATGATGGGGATGGTGATGAAGGCTGTGAGTATCCTGATGATGAAGATGATGATGAGGACAATGATGTAGAGGCTACTGATGATAAGGGCTGTTTTGATTGGGTTGATGATGATGATGATGATGATAGTGGGTTTGATGAAGAGGAGACTGAGGATGATGAAGAGGGAGTAGTTGATAGTATTGAAGATGGTGGTGTTAATGATAAAGATGTTGGCAATGTTGGCGATGAAGTTGGTGTAAATGATAATGTTGCTGAAGATGATGATGATGACAGTTGTGGGACTGATGAAGTTGCTTCTGAGGATGTTGAAAATGATGCGTATTGTGTAGATGATAGTATTAAAGATGTGGTTGATGATAACAGTGTTGTTGAAGAGGATGGTAGGGATGATGATGAAGGCTGTGAGATTGTTGATGATGGTAATGCTGATGTAGATGTTGCTGATGATGAGGGCTGTTTTGGTTGGGTTGATGATAATAGTAGACCTGATAAAGATGAGGTTGAGGATGGTGAAGATGATGAAGATGGAGTAGTTGATAGTATTGAAGATGGCGGTGATGATAAATGTAAGGGTAAAATTGGTGAAGATGGTGTAGATGATAGTGTTGAAGATGATGATGTTGACAACAGTGGGACTGATGAATTTGGTGCTGAAGATGGTGATGATGATGGTGTAAATGATAGTTTTGAAGATGTTGATGTTGTTATTATTAGAGATGAAGATGATGGGGATGTTAATGAAGGCTGTGAGTTTGCTGATGATGGTAATGATGTGGAAGATAATGTAGAGGTTATTAATAGTGAGGGCTGTGCTGGTGAGGTTGATAATGATAGTGGGATTAATGAAGATGATGAAGATAGTGTAGATGATAGTACTGAAGATGCTGCTGATGAGGAAGATGATGGTAATTTTGATGATGGAGATGATGTAGATGATAATGTTGAATAATGTGATGATGGTGATGATGATGACAATAGAGCGACTGATGATGATGGTGCCGAGGATAGTGAAGATGGTGTAGATGATGATGATAGTGGGACTGATGAAGATGTCGCTGAAGATGTTGTAGATGGTAAAGATAGTATAAATGATGGTATTGAAGATGTTGATGTTAATATTGGTGATGAAGATGATGGAGATGGCGATGAAGGCTGCGGGTTTACTGATGATGATAAGGATGTGGAAGATAGCAAAGAAGTTGTTGATATTGAGGGCTGTGTTGGTGAGGTTGATGGTGCCGAGGATAGTGAAGATAGCGTGGATGATGATGATGATGATGATGATGATAGTGGGACTGATGAAGATTTTGCTGAAGATGGTGTAGACGGTGAAGATAGTGTAAATGATGGTATTGAAGATGTTGATGATGTTAATGTTGGTGATGAAGATGATGGGGACGGTGATGAAGGCTGCGTGTTTGCTAATGATGATAAGGATGTGGAAGATAACAAAGAAGTTGTTGATATTGAGGGCTGTGTTGGTGAGGTTGATGGTGCCGAGGATAGTGAAGATAGCGTAGATGATGATGATGATGATAGTGGGACTGATGAAGATGTTGCTGAAGATGGTGTAGATGGTGAAGATAGTATAAATGATGGCATTGAAGATGTTGATGATGTTAATGTTGGTGATGAAGATGATGGAGACGGTGATGAAGGCTGCGTGTTTGCTGATGATGATAAGGATGTGGAAGATAACAAAGAAGTTGTTGATATTGAGGGCTGTGTTGGTGAGGTTGATGGTGCTGAGGATAGTGAAGGTAGCGTAGATGATGATGATGATAGTGGGACTGATGAAGATGTTGCTGAAGATGGTGTAGATGGTGAAGATAGTGTAAATGATGGTATTGAAGATGTTGATGATGTTAATGTTGGTGATGAAGATGATGGAGACGGTGATGAAGGCTGCATGTTTGCTGATGATGATAAGGATGTGGAAGATAACAAAGAAGTTGTTGATATTGAGGGCTGTGTTGGTGAGGTTGATGGTGCCGAGGATAGTGAAGATAGCGTAGATGATGATGATGATGATGATGATGATGATGATAGTGGGACTGATGAAGATTTTGCTGAAGATGGTGTAGATGGTGAAGATAGTGTAAATGATGGTATTGAAGATGTTGATGATGTTAATGTTGGTGATGAAGGCTGCAGGTTTGCTGATGATGATAAGGATGTGGAAGATAACAAAGAAGTTGTTGATATTGAGGACTGTGTTGGTGAGGTTGATGGTGCCGAGGATAGTGAAGGTAGCGTAGATGATGATGATGATGATAGTGGGACTGATGAAGATGTTGCTGAAGATGGTGTAGATGGTGAAGATAGTGTAAATGATGGTATTGAAGATGTTGATGATGTTAATGTTGGTGATGAAGGCTGCAGGTTTGCTGATGATGATAAGGATGTGGAAGATAAAGAAGTGGTTGATATTGAGGGCTGTGTTGGTGAGGTTGATGATGATAGTGGGACTGATGAAGATGGTGTCGATGATAGTACTGAAGATGTTGGTAATGATGTTAATGTTGGTGATGAAGGTGGTGGGGATGAAGATTGTGAAGATGAAGATGGTATAGATGACTCTGTCAAAGATGATGACAGTAGTAAGATTGAAGTTGCTGAGAAAGATTGTGAAGATGATAAAGATAGTGTAGATAATAGTGTTGTAGAAGATAATGTAGCAGATGATGGTAATTTTGATGATGGAGATGATGTAGATGATAATGTTGAATAATGTGATGATGGTGATGATGATGACAATAGAGCGACTGATGATGATGGTGCCGAGGATAGTGAAGATGGTGTAGATGATGATGATAGTGGGACTGATGAAGATGTCGCTGAAAATGTTGTAGATGGTAAAGATAGTATAAATGATGGTATTGAAGATGTTGTTGATGATGTTAATGTCGGTGATGAAAATGATGGAGATGGTGAGTTTGCTGATGATGGTAAGGATGTGAAAGATAATGTAGAAGTTGTTGATATTGAGGGCTGTGTTGGTGAGGTTGATGATGATAGTGGGACTGACGAAGATGGTGTAGATGATGGTGCTGAAGATGTTTTTGATGATGATATTGATGATGGTAATGTTGTTGAAGATGGTGTAGATGATAGTACTGAAGATGTTGGTAATGATGTTAATGTTGATGATGGAGATGATGTAGATAATAATGTTGAAGAATGTGATGATGGTGATGCAGATGATGTAGATGATAATGTTGATGAGGATGAGGATGGTGATGATGATGATAATAATAGTGTGACTGATAAAGATGGTGCCGAGGATAGTGTAGATGATGATGGTGATGGTGTAGATGGTAAAGCTAGTGTAAATGATGGTATTGAAGAGGTTGTTGATGTTAATATTGGTGATGAAGATGATGATGAAGGCTGCGGGTTTGCTGATGATGATAAGGATATGGAAGATAAAGAAGTTGTTGATATTGAGGGCTGTGTTGGTGAGGTTGATGATGATAGTGGGACTGATGAAGATGGTGTAGATGATAGTACTGAAGATGTTGGTAATGATGTTAATGTTGGTGGTGAAGGTGGTGGGGATGAAGATTGTGAAGATGAAGATGGTATAGATGACTCTGTCGAAGGTGATGACAGTAGTAAGATTGAAGTTGTTGAGGAAGATTGTGAAGATGATGAAGATAGTGTAGATAATAGCGTTGTAGAAGATAATGGTGATGATGACAGTAGTGGGACTGATGAAAATGGTGCTGATGATGGTGAGGATGATGAAGATGGTGTAGTTGATAGTGTTGAAGATGATGATGATAGTGGGACTGATGAAGATGATGCTGAGGGTGGTGAAAATGATGAATATGGTGTAAATAAAAGTACTGAAGGTGTTGGTGATGTTAATGTTGGTGATGAAGATGATGGGGATGGTGATGAAGGCTGTGAGTTTCCGGATGATGATGAGGAGGAGGAGGAGGAGGAGGACAATGATGTAGAGGCTACTGATGATAAGGGCTGTTTTGATTGGGTTGATGATGATGATGATAGTGGGTCTGATGAAGAGGAGTCTGAGGATGATGAAGAGGGAGTAGTTGATAGTATTGAAGATGTTGGTGTTAATGATAAAGATGTTGGCAATGTTGGCGATGAAGTTGGTGTAAATGATAACGTTGCTGAAGATGATGATGATGACAGTTGTGGGACTGATGAAGTTGCTTCTGAGGATGTTGAAAATGATGTGTATTGTGTAGATGATAGTATTAAAGATGTGGTTGATGATAACAGTGTTGTTGAAGAAGATGGTAGGGATGGTAATAAAGGCTGTGAGACTGTTGATGATGGTAATGATGATGTAGATGTTGCTGATGGTGAGGGCTGTTTTGGTTGGGTTGATGATGATAGTAGACCTGATAAAGATGAGGCTGAGGATGGTGAAGATGATGAAGATGGAGTAGATGATAGTACTGAAGATGGCGGTGATGATAAATGTAAGGGTAAAATTGGTGAAGATGGTGTAGATGATAGTGTTGAAGATGACGATGTTGACAGTAGTGGGACTGATGAATATGGTACTGAAGATGGTGATGATGATGGTGTAAATGATAGTGTTGAAGATGTTGATGTTATTATTAGTGATGAAGATGATGGGGATGTTGATGAAGGCTGTGAGTTTGCTGATGGTGGTAATGATGTGGAAGATAATGTAGAGGTTATTAATAGTGAGGGCTGTACTTGTGAGATTGATGATTGTGAGACAGATGAAGATGGTGCTGAAGGTGATGAAGATGGTGTAGATGATAGTACTGAAGATGATGCTGATGAGGATTTTAATGTTGGTGATGAAGATTGAGAAGACAATGACAGTGGTGTTGATGATAATGTTGAAGATGATGACAGTAGCGAGACTGATGAAGGTGGTGTTGAGGATGGTGAAGATGAAGAGAATTGTTTTGTTGATAGTATTGAAGATGTTGTTAATGTTGGCGCTGACACCTGTGAGTTAGCTAATGATGGAAAGGATGAGGAAGATGATGTAGAGGTTGTTGATAGTGATGGCTGTGCTGGTGAGGATGATGATGATGATGATGATGATGATGATGATGATGATGATAATGATAGTGGAATTGATGAAGATAATGAAGATGGAGTAGATGATACTGTTGAAGAAGATGATAATAGAGGGACTGGTGTTGCTGAAGATGGTGTAGATGATAATGTTGAAGATGATGAAGCTGTAGACAATAGTTGAACTGATGTAGACTGTGATGAGGATGGTGAAGATAATGAAGATGGTGTAAATGATAGTGTTGAAGATGATGATGTTAATGTTGGTGATGAAGATGATGGGGATAGTGATGAAGGCTGAGAGTTTGCTGATGATATTAAGGATATAGAAGATGATGTAGAAGTGGTTGATAGTAAGTGCTGTCTTGGTGAGGTTGATGATGATGATAATGGGCTTGGTGAAGATGGTGTAGTTGATAGTGTTGAAGATGATGATGATAGTGGGACTGATGAAGATGGTGCTGAGGATGGTGAAAATGATGAATGTGGTGTAAATAATAGTACTGAAGGTGTTGGTGATGTTAATGTTGGTGATGAAGATGATGGGGATGGTGATGAAGGCTGTGAGTTTCCTGATGATGATGATGAGGACAATGATGTAGAGTCTACTGATGATAAGGGCTGTTTTGATTGGGTTGATGATGATGAAAGTGGGTCTGATGAAGAGGAGTCTGAGGATGATGAAGAGGGAGTAGTTGATAGTATTGAAGATGGTGGTGTTAATGATAAAGATGTTGGCAATATTGGCAATGAAGTTGGCGTAAATGATATTGTTGCTGAAGATGATGATGATGACAGTTGTGGGACTGATGAAGTTGCTTCTGAGGATGTTGAAAATGATGCGTATTGTGTAGATGATAGTGTCAAAGATGTGATTGATGATAACAGTGTTGTTGAAGAAGATGGTAGGGATGGTGATGAAGGCTGTGAGATTGTTGATGATGGTAATGATGATGTAGATGTTGCTAATGATGAGGGCTGTTTTGGTTGGGTTGATGATGATAGTAGACCTGATAAAGATGAAGCTGAGGATGGTGTAGATGTTACTGTTGAAGATGATGATGTTGACAGTAGTGGGACTGATGAATATGGTGCTGAAGTTGGTGATGATGATGGTGTAAATGATAGTGTGGAAGATGTTGATGTTATTATTAGTGATGAAGATGATGGGATTGTTGATGAAGGCTGTGAGTTTGCTGCTGATGATGCTAATGATGTGTAAGATAATGTAGAGGTTATTAATAGTGAGGGCTGTGCTTGTGAGATTGATGATTGTGAGACAGATGAAGATGGTGCTGAAGGTGATGAAGATGGTGTAGATGATAGTACTGAAGATGATGCTGATGAGGATTTTAATGTTGATGAAGATTGAGAAGACAATGACAGCTGTGTTGATGATAATGTTGAAGATGATGACAGTAGTGAGACTGATGAAGGTGGTGATGAGGATGGTGAAGATGAAGAGAATTGTTTTGTTGATAGTATTGAAGATGTTGTTAATGTTGGCGATGACACCTGTGAGTTAGCTGATGATGGAAAGGATGAGGAAGATGATGTAGAGGTTGTTGATAGTGATGGCTGTGCTGGTGGGGTTGACGACGACGATGATGATGATGATAGTGGAATTGAAGAAAATGAAGATGGTGTAGATGATACTGTTGCAGATGATGATAATAGAAGGACTGGTGATGCTGAAGATGTTGTAGATGATGATGTTGAAGATGATGAAGCTGTAGACAACAGTTGAACTGATGAAGACTGTGATGAGGATGGTGAAGATAATGAAGATGGTGTAAATGATAGTGTTGAAGATGATGATGTTAATGTTGGTGATGAAGATGATGGGGATAGTGATGAAGGCTGAGAGTTTGCTGATGATATTAAGGATATAGAAGATGATGTAGAGGTGGTTGATGGTGAGTGATGTCTTGGTGAGGTTGATGATGATGGTAATGGGCTTGGTGAAGATGGTGTAGTTGATAGTGTTGAAGATGATGATGATAGTGGGACTGATGAAGATGGTGCTGAGGATGGTGAAAATGATGAATGTGGTGTAAATAATAGTACTGAAGGTGTTGGTGATGTTAATGTTGGTGATGAAGATGATGGGGATGGTGATGAAGGCTGTGAGTTTCCTGATGATGATGATGATGATGATGATGATGAGGACAATGATGTAGAGTCTACTGATGATAATGGCTGTTTTGATTGGGTTGATGATGATGAAAGTGGGTCTGATGAAGAGGAGTCTGAGGATGATGAAGAGGGAGTAGTTGATAGTATTGAAGATGGTGGTGTTAATGATAAAAATGTTGGCGATGAAGTTGGTGTAAATGATAATGTTGCTGAAGATGATGATGATGACAGTTGTGGGACTGATGAAGTTGCTTCTGAGGATGTTGAAAATGATGTGTATTGTGTAGATGATAGTATTAAAGATGTGGTTGATGATAACAGTGTTGTTGAAGAAGATGGTAGGGATGGTGATGAAGGCTGTGAGACTGTTGATGATGGTAATGATGATGTAGATGTTGCTGATGGTGAGGGCTGTTTTGGTTGGGTTGATGATAATAGTAGACCTGATAAAGATGAGGCTGAGGATGATGAAGATGGAGTAGATGATAGTACTGAAGATGGCGGTGATGATAAATGTAAGGGTAAAATTGGTGAAGATGGTGTAGATGATAGTGTTGAAGATGATGATGTTGACAATAGTGGGACTGATGAATATGGTGCTGAAGATGGTGATGTTGATGGTGTAAATGATAGTGTTGAAGATGTTGATGTTATTATTAGTGATGAAGATGATGGGGATGTTGATGAAGGCTGTGAGTTTGCTGATGATGGTAATGATGTGGAAGATAATGTAGAGGTTATTAATAGTGAGGGCTGTACTTGTGAGATTGATGATTGTGAGACAGATGAAGATGGTGCTGAAGGTGATGAAAATGGTGTAGATGTTAATACTGAAGATGATGCTGATGAGAATTTTAATGTTGGTGATGAAGATTGAGAAGACCATGATGATGGTGTTGATGATAGTGTTGAAGATAATGACAGTAGTGAGATTAATGAAGGTGGTGATAAGGATAGTGAAGATGAAGAGGATTGTTTTGTTGATGGTATTGAAGATGATGTTGATGATGTTGTTAATGTTGGCGATGATGCCTGTGAGTTAGCTGATGATGGAAAGGATGAGGAAGATGATGTAGAGGTTGTTGATAGTGATGGCTGTGCTGGTGGAGTTGATGATGATGATGATGATGATGATAATGATAGTGGAGTTGATGAAGATAATGAAGATGGAGTAGATGATACTGTTGAAGAAGATGATAATAGAGGGACTGATGAAGGTGTTGCTGAAGATGGTGTAGATGATAATTTTGAAGATGATGAAGCTGTAGACAACAGTTGAACTGATGTAGACTGTGATGAGGATGGTGAAGATAATGAAGATGGTGTAAATGATAGTGTTGAAGATGATGATGTTAATGTTGGTGATGAAGATGATGGGGATAGTGATGAAGGCTGAGAGTTTGCTGATGATATTAAGGATATAGAAGATGATGTGGAGGTGGTTGATAGTGTGTGCTGTCTTGGTGAGGTTGATGATGATGATAATGGCCTTGGTGAAGATGGTGTAGATGATGGTATTGAAAATGATGATAAGGATGAGGAAAACGATGCTGAGGTTGTTGATAGTGAGGGCTGTGCTGGAAGGTTTGAGGATGATGATGGTAATAGTAGTGGTGCTGAAGATGATGAAGATGTAGTTGATAGTGTTGAAGAATATGATGATAGTGGGACTGATGAAGATGGTGCTGAGGTTGGTGAAAATGATGAATATGGTGTAAACAATAGTAGTGAAGATGTTGGTGAGGTTAATGATGGTGATGAAGATGATGGGGATGGTGATGAAGGCTCCACATTTCTTGATAATGTTAATGATGAGGACAATGATGTAGAGGTTAATGATGATGGGGGCTGTTTTGATTGGGTTGATGATGATGATGATAGTAGGTCTGATGAAGATGAGGCTGAGGATGATGAAGACGGAGTAGTTGATAGTATTGAAGATAGTGGTGTTGATGATAAAGATGATTGTAATGTTGTTGAAGTTGGTGTAGATGATAATGTTGCTGAAGATGATGATGATGATGATGACAGTAGTGGAACTGATAAAGCTGCTGTTGAAGATGATGAGTATTGTGTAGATGATAGTATTAAAGATATTGATGATAACATTGTTGAAGAAGATGGTAGGGATGGTGATGAAGGCTGTGAGTTTGCTGATAATGGTAATGAGGGAGATGATGTAGAGGTTGCTGATAATGAGGGCTGCTTTGGTTGGGTTGATGATGATAGTGGGACCGATAATGATGATAATGGGACTGATGAAGATGGTGCTGAGGATGGTGAAAATTGTGATGGTGTAACTGATGGTATTGAAGATGTTGATGTTACTATTGGTGATGAAGATGATGGGAATGGTGATGAGGGCTGTGAGTTTTCTGATGATGGTAGGGATGTGGAAGAGCATAATCTAGAGGTTGTTGATAGTAAGGGCTGTGCTGGTGAGGCTGATGATAGTGGGACTGATGAAGACGGTGAAGATGATGAAGGTAGTGTAGATGATAAGACTGAAGATGTTGTTGATGATGTTAAAGATGATGGTAATGTTGATAATGAAGATAGTGAAAATGATGAAGAAGGTGTAGATGATAATGTTGAAGAAGATGGTGGTGGTGATGATGTTGACAATAGAGGGACTGATGAAGATGTTAATGTTGATGACGAAGATGATGGGGATGGTGATAAAGGCTGAGAGTTTGATGATGATGGTAAGGATTTGAAAGATGATGTAGAGGTTGTTGATAGTGAGTGCTGTCTTGGTGATGTTGAAGGTGATGATAATGGGCCTGGTGAAGATAGTGCAGATGATGGTATTGAAGATGTTGTTGATGATGGGAATGTTGGTGATGAGGATGGTAAAGATGATGAGGGTTGTTTTGTTGATGGTATTAAAGATGTTGTCGATGATGTTAATTCTGGTAATGAAGCCTGTGAGTTGGCTGATGATGATAAGGATGAGGAAAATGGTGCAGAGTTTGTCGATAGTGAAGGCTGTGCTGAAGTGGTTGATAGAGATGATAATGGGACTAAGGAAGATGGTGTTGTTGATATTATTGAAGATGCTGGTGATGAAGATGGCAAAGATGATGAAGAGGGTATAGATGATAGTGTTGAAGATGTTAATAATGTTAATGTTGGTGATGAAGATAGTGGGGATGTTGATGAAGGCTGTGAGTCTGCTGATGATGGTAAAAATGAGGTAGATGGTATGGAGGTTGTTGACAGTGATGGTTGTGCTGGTGGGGTTGATGATGATGAAAATAATGCGACTGAGGAGGATGGTGTAGATGATGGTATTGTAGATGATGATGATGATGATGTTAACATTGATGAAGATGGTGTAGATGATTGTATTGAAGAATACGATGATGATGATGATAAAAATGGGACTGATGAAGATGGTGCTGAGAATAGTGAAGATGATGAGAATGGTGGTGTTGAAGATTTTAATAATGATGATGATAATGTTGGCGATAAAGATGGTGTGGATGATGAAGGTGTAGATGATAATGTTAAAGAAGATGGTGGTGGTGATGATGATGACAATAGTGGGACTGATGAAGATGGTGCCAAGGATAGTGAAAATTGTGTAGATGAAGATGTCGATAGTGGAACTGAAGAAGATGTCACTGAAGATGTAGTAGATGATAGTGTTGAAGATGATGATGATGATGATGATGATGATGATGATAACAATAGTGGGACTGATGAATATGGTGTGGGGAATGGTGAAGATGATGAAGATGGTGTTGAAGATGATGTTGACAATAGTGGGACTGATGAAGATGGTGATGAGGATGGTGAATATGATGAAGATGATTTAAATGATAGTATTGAAGATGATGATGTTAGTGTTGTTGATGAAGATGATGGGAATGGTGATGAAGGCTGTGAGTTTTCTGATGATGGTAAGGATGTGGAAGAGCCTAATCTAGAGGTTGTTGATAGTAAGGGCTGTGCTGGTGAGGCTGATGATAGTGGGACTGATGTAGACCGTGAAGATGATGAAGGTAGTGTAGATGATAGGATTGAAGATGTTGTTGATGATGTTAAAGATGATGGTAATGTTGATAATGAGGATAGTGAAAATGATGAAGAA
Organism: Cirrhinus mrigala; assembly: GCA_036247105.1. Taxonomy (NCBI): domain Eukaryota; kingdom Metazoa; phylum Chordata; class Actinopteri; order Cypriniformes; family Cyprinidae; genus Cirrhinus; species Cirrhinus mrigala. Next base: position 34,998,888 of record CM070008.1, on the reverse strand, counting down.
GGTGTAGATGATAATGTTGAAGAAGATGGTGGTGGTGATGATGTTGACAATAGAGGGACTGATGAAGATGTTAATGTTGGTGATGAAGATGATGGGGATGGTGATAAAGGCTGAGAGTTTGATGATGATGGTAAGGATTTGAAAGATGATGTAGAGGTTGTTGATAGTGAGTGCTGTTTTGGTGATGTTGAAGGTGATGATAATGGGCCTGGTGAAGATAGTGCAGATGATGGTATTGAAGATGTTGTCGATGATGTTAATTCTGGTAATGAAGCCTGTGAGTTGGCTGATGATGATAAGGATGAGGAAAATGGTGCAGAGGTTGTTGATAGTGAAGGCTGTGCTGAAGTGGTTGATAAAGATGATAGTGGGACTAAGGAAGATGGTGTTGAAGGTGGTAAAGAAGATGACGTTGTTGATATTATTGAAGATGCTGGTGATGAAGATGGCAAAGATGATGAAGAGGGTATAGATGATAGTGTTGAAGATGTTAATAATGTTGGTGATGAAGATAGCGGGGATGTTGATGAAGGCTGTGAGTCTGCTGATGATGGTAAAAATGAGGTAGATGGTATGGAGGTTGTTGACAGTGATGGTTGTGCTGGTGGGGTAGATGATGATGATGAAAATAATGCGACTGAGGAAGATGGTGTAGATGATGGTATTGTAGATGATGATGATGATGTTAACATTGATGAAGATGGTGTAGATGATTGTATTGAAGAATACGATGATGATGATGATAAAAATGGGACTGATGAAGATGGTGCTGAGAATAGTGAAGATGATGAGAATGGTGGTGTTGAAGATTTTAATAATGATGATGATAATGTTGGCGATAAAGATGGTGTGGATGATGAAGGTGTAGATGATAATGTTAAAGAAGATGGTGGTGGTGATGATGATGACAATAGTGGGACTGATGAAGATGGTGCCAAGGATGGTGAAGATTGTGTAGATGATGATGTCGATAGTGGAACTGAAGAAGATGTCACTGAAGATGTAGTAGATGATAGTGTTGAAGATGATGATGATGATGATGATGATGATGATGATAATAGTGGGACTGATGAATATGGTGCTGGGAATGGTGAAGGTGATGAAGATGGTGTTGAAGATGATGTTGACAATAGTGGGACTGATGAGGATGGTGAATATGATAAAGATGATTTAAATGATAGTATTGAAGATGATGATGTTAGTGTTGTTGATGAAGATGATGGGGATGGTGATGAAGGCTGAGAGTTTGCTGATGATGGTAAGGATTTGGAAGATGATGTAGATGATAAAGATGATAGAAATGTTGATGAAGATTGTGAAGACAATAAAAATGGTGTAGATGATAGAGATGATGGTGACAATACAGGGACTGATAAAGGTATCGCTGAAGATGATGAAGATGGTGTAGATGATAGTTCCGAAGATGTTGGTGATAATGGTAATGTTGGTAATAAAGATGTGGATGGTAAAGATGATGAGGATGGTGGAGATGATAGTCCTGAAGATGTTGATAATGATAAAGATGGTAATGTTAAAGATGAAGATGGTGTAGATGGTGATGAAGGCTGTGAGTCTGCTGATGATGGTAAAAATGAGGTAGATGGTGTAGAGGTTGTTGACAGTAATGGTTGTGCTGGTGGGGTTGATGGTGATGACGAAAATAATGGGACTGAGGAAGATGGTGTAGATGATGGTATTGTAGATGATGATGATGATGTTAATGTTAATAAAGATGGTGTAGATGGTTGTTTTGAAGAATAAGATGATGATGATGATGATGATGATAAAAATGGGACTGATGAAGATTGTACTGAGAATAGTGAAGATGATGAGGATGGTGGTGTTAAAGATGTTGATGATGATGGTAATGTTGGCAATGAAGATAGTGTGGATGATGATAAAGGCTGTGAGTTTGTTGATGATGGTAAGAATGAAGTTGCTGATAGTGATGATAAAGATGATGGTAACGTTAGTGATGAAGATGTTATAGATGATCGTGTTGAAGATGATGATGATAGTGGTACTGATGAAGATTGTGCTGAGTATTGTGAAGATGATGAAGATGGTGTTTTTGATGGTATTAAAGATGGTGGTGATGATAGTAATAGTGGGACAGGTGAAGATGGCATTGATGGTAAAGTTGATAATGATATTAATGTTGGTGATGAAGATGATGGAGATGATGACGATGCAGACACTGATGAAGATGAAGAGGATCTGGTTGATGATGTAGATGATGAGGATGATGTAGATGGTGTAATGGTTGGTGAGGATGATGAATGTGGTGATGGTGAGGCTGGCATTGAAAATTGTTGGGATGTTGATGCTGTTTGTGAAGGTATTGATGGTATAGATGTCGAGTATGGCGGTGAAGCTGGACAGATGGAAGGGTGTGAAAAAAAAAAAAATACATTATGCAGAAGTCTGATGCAGCGTTTCATCATTTAAACAGAGTAAACTACATTTTGTCACCTATTATCATGTACTGCACCCTAGTGTTTAAATAGCAGTACTGTTATTGGGGAGTTTCTATGACAGGGATAGACAATGTTGGTTCTGGAGTTCCGATGACCTGCAGAGTTTAGTTCCAACTCTAATCAAACACACCTGAACAAGCTAATCAAGGTCTTCAGGATTACTAGGGCTACAGGCAGGTGAGGTTTTTTTTCAGGGTTGGAGCTAAACTCTGCAGGATATCGGCACTTCAGGACCGACGTTGCCTATCCCTGTTCAATGACATTGAAGAGCTGTGGCCCCAGGCTGTTTTTTAACAAGCAATATTTTTTTCCACTCAAACTGTTAACCTGCTATCTCAAATAAAAGTGCAAAATCAATTTTTGGACAAATATTACTTCCTGTATCAATGTGTTGAGTTGAGAGTATTCAGTCTTACACTGAATGCATGTCTGAATGTAGTCAGAGCAGCAGTCTCCGTTTGTGATGCAGAACTCGTCACAATAACACCCTTGTATGCAGCTGTCATTCCTGCCAAGACAGCAGAGCACTGTGGGTACTGAACACAGGGCTGAAAGATAAAAGACCCAGGATGGGTGCAGGGTTGAGTACAGTTCTTAAAAGGATCAATACATGACAAAATCAACAACGGCTATACTTGGTTATCCAAATATATTGGATATATAAATAGAAACATTTTCACAGATTTCAAATAACTTTTTTTCTTATATTGTTAATTATTCTGTTTTATTTTGTTTTCTCATTCTTTTCCTTTTCCTAATTTTTCCTTGTGTGGTGCTCATTGCTGCATATTATGGTGCTATCAAAAAATTATATAACAATAATAGACTGACAAAAAATGAGGAATTCAAACTGGATTTTAAAGTTTGTAGCACTTCACAATAGTATTTAAATACTATTTCAATTTTAAAATATAAATGTGTATTATATGTATATATGTATGTCTGGATTAATCACAATGCTTTTTTGTTTTTAGAAATACAGTTTTTAGGAATAAGGTGATTAATGTAAGAATTTTTCAGAATATAGGTGTAAAACTGTAACGTTTGAATGTTTGCAGTGTTGTTTTACATTTCATTATTTAATTTTTATTACCTGAATGCTACTATTATACATACCTGGAAAACTAAAGCCAACTTTTTTTGCATTTGTATTTTTGGTTTGTTATGTTTATTTGTGTTATTACTTGTAATTTGCTTAGTTATTTATTATAAAGTGTTTTCTATTTAATAATGTTTGAGCTTTATATCAGCTAGGCTAGTAGATTTTGCTTTGGTATCAAAATTGGAATCGAGAATTGTGAAATTTCACAGCTATTTAAGAAATACTATTACTGTGGATATGGGGTCAAGCAGAACATCGCATTCATGAATGTAAAGTTAATGCAGGGGTTTAAAAAAATAAAATAAAATCCAAAATTACAATAATAATAATAAAAAAAAAAATTGTGATAATATTTTTTTAGCCATTATCGCACATTGTAACTGAATCTACATACACAAATATATGCAGTGTTATAAAAGAAACATAAATATACGGTTTGGATATTTTCTTTCCACTAGTATAAAAAGATGTCATTAAAACAAACTTTAGTGTTTTGCCTTACAAAAATTGAGATTTTAGTTTGGTTGTAGATGGAAAATGATGCATCCTTTGTTATTATTTTATGTCAGTTTATTGTTACCTGTAGTTTCTGACAGAACATGTGTACACATGCAAGTTACCTGGAGAGTGTGTCTGACTTACCTGATGCCAGGTTCTTCTTTCTTTGGTACAGAAGGAGCAAGAGAAGCCAGAAATGGACAACTAAAACCTTCATCCTGTTCAGGTAAGTGTGTTCAACTTAACTCTCTTTATTCCCACTTCACTATGTGTTTAAGTAGAGCTGCTGAATTTTCTTGAGGCTACATACCATTTTGCATTTGCATCTTGCAAAGCAGGTTTTGCTATATATAAAAAAGTCACTTGCCATTACGCTTAAAGGTCAGAAGGTATGACAGGAATGCTGGAAAAGGATTTTGAATAATGTGCAGAATCATATACATATACAAAGTTGAAGAAATAACAGGACCGTCAAAAGGTTTTATTGAATGAAATAATGTTTATTAAATGAAAGACAAAAAGACATCTGATTTAGACATAACATGCATATTAAATAAATTTAACAGAAAGAACCTAGTACGTTTTTTAAATGATAAAACAAGAGATTCAATGTTGAATTAAATTAAATTAAATTAAGTTTTGCACATTCTGTGGATGTTCAAACATTAGCGAAACATTCTCATAGTTTATGTCATGTGGTTACTCTCTTAGAACACCTTTGTGAACTTGAGGGGGAAAAAAATCACTATATCTTTCTATGGTGCCATCTGTAAATGGTAATATGAAATGACTATGTTAGAGGTGATAACAGATACTTCCTAGGTAAACAACACTTACACAACAAATGATCTTGCTAAAACTGGTCTGAGTAGTTCATGAGCTATGTTGTAGAGAGGGTCCATATTGACAGATGACAGGTGCTTTCAGCTAATCGTTTGCCTCGTGTGAAGGAAGTGTTTCAGCCCAAGCCCGAAAACGTTCCTTGAACTGAAGGGACCGCCTGAATACCAAAGATTAAAGGCAAATGAACATACTGATGTCAATCATGTATGAAAAAACAACAGCTCACTTCAGTGGTTCTTAAACAGTTGCATAATTTCACCTAATATATTATATATGAGCAGAAAGAAGGACAGATATTAAACCAAAACATACAATATAGCTTATTTTCTTACATAAATGTAAAACTATATAACATGCACTACAAAAAAGTATTCAATAATTATGCTCAGAGATATATACATGGCCGTTAATCAATTAATAATCATATTAAATTAATTGCATAAATGCGTGGTAAGTAAATTACAATCACATGTGCATATACAATATACAGTATGTATAAAAGGCTCTCTACCTTCGTCTTGCTGTGATTTTGTCATCTGTTGCTTTCCAACTCTCTCCAAACTGTTTCTTGTTCTTTGCCCCCTCCTCATTCGGTTTTTTCATGTTATTTTCGCTAATGCTGTCAGAATTTCCACGTGCATCAGAAAGAGTGATCTCTGCAGAGACAGAGAGAGAGGTTTCACTTGCATGCTTAGGTATTGAAGTTGGATTATACGTCTATTAAATCAATTTACAACTTTTAACACATTGGGTTGTTTATACTAAAGGACTCCAGACAATAACACATACCACTACAGGCTCCTCTGTGCAGTGAGACGTCATCAATGGCAACATCTGACTGGGCTGAGCTGCCTCTTCGTCCCTCAAAGATCACCTGATAGATCAGTAACGAGATTTTTTTCTTTACTAAATGCCACTCAAACATTTTTAATTTTTTGCCGAAAAGTAATTAAGATATACTATATAGAAGAAGTTCAAGCCTGCACCTCATGGTAAACTGATAAAAAGTTCAGTAATGTTCACTTAACATAAAGCATTTAATGGAGATCAGATACAGTAGTTCTCAAGCTTTTACTGACCTGGAACTTAACATCTGGTCTCAGGTCCACCTGTGCAAAATGCCACATATTTCCCTGGTCTTCTCTCATTCTCCACACCTCTTTGGCCACATTGCCATATTGCAGCAGGTAGACGCTCAGTCCCATGGTCCAGCTGGAGCCATACATGTGGTACCAGAACTGAAGACACTGAGGTTGAGTGTCAGCACATTCTGCACTGAGGAGACGGGCCGTGTCGCCATGGGCAGCACTGTCACCCTCAATATACATGTAAAACCCACCTGGAAAAGAAGTTGTGCAAAACAATTATTAATGTATTGATGCAAAGTAATTTATGTTATGATTTTAATGTTAAAATAGTAAAATGATCAATAGCCTGAAGATCTAGAAAATAACACCTACTTCCTGTTGTGTGGTCAGAGGAGGGGCCAGTCAATGTTGTGGGAGTGGAGCCGCTGTTTCTTGTCCAATCAAAAACATCAGTTGGCAACTGAGTCCAAGCGCAAATGTCTTTTTCAAAATCACAGTTGATGACACAAGCTGGAGGAAAGAAATACATTTCATTAATGGTTTCATTAGTCTCTTTCTGAAAACAATGGAAGATGTAGATAATTAATTGTGTGAGTGTTGTGGCATCATCAGTCATAACAGACTGTGATCACACTGCGGTGGTGGATAGTGAGCTTACATGCTGAGGTGTTTGCTATTTCTGCAGTTTGGATGGGTGCAGGTTGTGGCGTTGTTGTAGTGGGTGGCAATGGAACTGAAGGAGGCACCGGGTTTGGTAAATCTGAAACATATTTACAACTGTTAACATTTTAAGTTAAGAAATTCTTTTGCAAATCTCGTTCTGATGAGTAAATTGATTGTTTTTACAAAGGGCCACAGCAGAGTAGAAACGTACCACTACAGGCTCCTCTGTACAGTGAGACGTCATCAATGGCAACATCTGACTGGGCTGAGCTTCCTCTACGTCCCTCAAAGATCACCTGATAGATCAATAACAGATTTTTCTAGGAATCCTAAATGTCACTGCTCATATATTTCTAGTCATAGTTTATTGCAATTAATTTAGTAAAATAAAGCATTAAAAGAAGATTCACTGACATTGAACTTGACTTCTGGTTTCAGGTCCACCCGTGCAAGATGCCACATATTTCCCTGGTCTTCTCTCATTCTCCACACCTCCTTGGCCACATTGCCATATTGCAGCAGGTAGACGCTCAGTCCCATGGTCCAGCTGGAGCCATACATGTGGTACCAGAACTGAAGACACTGAGGTTGAGTGTCAGCACATTCTGTACTGAGGAGACGGGCCGTGTCGCCATGGACAGCACTGTCACCCTCGATGTACATATAAAACCCACCTGGAAGTTTGGATCAGGAGACTCATAAGGTGAGGAATTGTCATGGTATATGTGCAACAAAACCATTCATTTATTCATGTAAAATAATTGTTATAATTTTAGCTAAACAGATAGAATGATCTCAAGATCTATCAAACAAGACCTACTTCCTGTTGTGTGGTCGGAAGAGGGGCCAGTCATTGATGTGGGGGTGGAGCCTATGTGTCTTGTCCAATCAAAAACATCAGTCGGCAACTGAGTCCAAGCGCAAATGTCTTTCTCAAAATCACAGTTGATGACACAAGCTGGAGGAAAGAAGCAAATTTCATTAACAGTTTCACTAGTTTCTTTTTGAAAACAATGTAAGATGTAGATAATTAATTGTGGGAAAGTTGTGGCATCATCAGTCATGACAGAATGTGATCACACTGCGTTGGTGGATAGTGAGCTTACATGCTAAAGTGTTTGGAATTTCTACAGTTTGGATGGGTGCAGGTTGTAGCATTTTTGCAGCAGGTGGCAATGGAACTGAAGAAGGAGCCACCAGGTTTGGTAAATCTGAAAGATATTTCCAACTGTCAACATTTTATGTAAAGATCTCCTTTGCGAATGTCATTCTGATGAGTAAGCTGACTTGTTTTTAAAGCTGAATGTTTTTACTAAGGGTCACAGCAGAGTACAAACATACCACTACAGGCTCCTCTGTGCAGTGAGACGTCATCAATGGCAACATCTGACTGGGCTGAGCTTCCTCTACGTCCCTCAAAGATCACCTGATAGATCAATAACAGATTTTTCTAGGTATCCTAAATGTCACTGCTGATATATTTATAGTCATAGTTTACTGCAATTAATGTAATAAAATAAAGCATTAAAAGAAGATTCACTTACGCTGAACTTGACTTCTGGTCTCAGGTCCACCCGTGCAAGATGCCACATGTTTCCCTGGTTTTCTCTCATTCTCCACACCTCCTTGGCCACATTGCCATATTGCAGCAGGTAGACGCTCAGTCCCATGGTCCAGCTGGAGCCATACATGTGGTACCAGAACTGAAGACACTGAGGTTGAGTGTCAGCACATTCTGTACTGAGGAGACGGGCCGTGTCGCCATGGACAGCACTGTCACCCTCGATGTACATATAAAAACCATCTGGAAAAAAAATGTGCATGACACTCCTATTAATTTATTGAAATTAGGATTAGGAGATTGTTTCGCAGAGAAATTGTCAACAGGAAGAGAAATTGTGCAACAATACATTTAATTTATTAATTTGAAATAACTGTTATAATTTTGGTGGTAAAATGACCTCAAGACTTAGAAAACAAGACATACTTCCTGTTGTGTGATCGGAGGAGGGACCAGTCACTGATGTGGGGGTGGAGCCTCTGTGTCTTGTCCAATCAAAAACATCAGTCACCAACTGAGTCCAAGTACAAATGTCTCTTTCAAAGTCACAGTTCATGTCGCAGGCTGGAGGAAAGAAGCAAATTTCATTTACTATTAAATGACATAAATAGGTACTTGACAAAGAGATGTTTGTGTCTCTCTGAAAACAAAGGAAAAGAATTATCATCATCAGTCATGACAGGATGTGATCACACTGCGGTGGTGGATAGTGAGCTTACATGCTGAGTCGTTTGGTATTTCTGCAGTTTGGATGGATGTAGATTGTGGCGTTGTTGTAATGGGTGGCAATGGAACTGAAGAAGGAGTCACCGGGTTTGGTAAATCTGAAAGATATTTACAACTGTTAACATTTTAAGTTAAGAAGTCCTTTGCAAATCTAGTTCTGATGTGTAAATCGATTGTTTTTACAAAGAGTTGCAGCAGAGTAGAAACATACCACTACAGGCTCCTCTGTACAGTGAGACGTCATCAATGGCAACATCTGACTGGGCTGAGCTTCCTCTACGTCCCTCAAAGATCACCTGATAGATCAATAACAGATTTTTCTAGGTATCCTAAATGTCACTGCTGATATATTTATAGTCATAGTTTACTGCAATTAATGTAATAAAATAAAGCATTAAAAGAAGATTCACTTACGCTGAACTTGACTTCTGGTCTCAGGTCCACCCGTGCAAGATGCCACATGTTTCCCTGGTTTTCTCTCATTCTCCACACCTCCTTGGCCACATTGCCATATTGCAGCAGGTAGACGCTCAGTCCCATGGTCCAGCTGGAGCCATACATGTGGTACCAGAACTGAAGACACTGAGGTTGAGTGTCAGCACATTCTGTACTGAGGAGACGGGCCGTGTCGCCATGGACAGCACTGTCACCCTCGATGTACATATAAAAACCATCTGGAAAAAAAATGTGCATGACACTCCTATTAATTTATTGAAATTAGGATTAGGAGATTGTTTCGCAGAGAAATTGTCAACAGGAAGAGAAATTGTGCAACAATACATTTAATTTATTAATTTGAAATAACTGTTATAATTTTGGTGGTAAAATGACCTCAAGACTTAGAAAACAAGACATACTTCCTGTTGTGTGATCGGAGGAGGGACCAGTCACTGATGTGGGGGTGGAGCCTCTGTGTCTTGTCCAATCAAAAACATCAGTCACCAACTGAGTCCAAGTACAAATGTCTCCTTCAAAGTCACAGTTCATGTCGCAGGCTGGAGGAAAGAAGCAAATTTCATTTACAATTGAACTACATAAATAGGTACTTGACAAAGAGATGTTTGTGTCTCTCTGAAAACAAAGAGAGAATAATAGTGATATTTATGCATCATCAGTCATGACAGAATGTGATCACACTGCGGTGGTGGATAGTGAGCTTACATGCTGAGTCGTTTGGTATTTCTGCAGTTTGGATGGATGTAGATTGTGGCGTTGTTGTAGTGGGTGGCAATGGAACTGAAGAGGAGTCACCAGGTTTGGTAAATCTGAAAGATATTTACAACTGTTAACATTTTAAGTTAAGAACTCCTTTGCAAGTCTCGTTCTGATGTGTAAATTGATTGTTTTTACAAAGAGTTGCAGCAGAGTAGAAACATACCGCTACAGGCTCCTCTGTGCAGTGAGACGTCATCAATGGCAACATCTGACTGGGCTGAGCTTCCTCTACGTCCCTCAAAGATCACCTGATAGATCAATAACAGATTTTTCTAGGTATCCTAAATGTCACTGCTGATATATTTATAGTCATAGTTTACTGCAATTAATGTAATAAAATAAAGCATTAAAAGAAGATTCACTTACACTGAACTTGACTTCTGGTCTCAGGTCCACCCGTGCAAGATGCCACATGTTTCCCTGGTTTTCTCTCATTCTCCACACCTCCTTGGCCACATTGCCATATTGCAGCAGGTAGACGCTCAGTCCCATGGTCCAGCTGGAGCCATACATGTGGTACCAGAACTGAAGACACTGAGGTTGAGTGTCAGCACATTCTGTACTGAGGAGACGGGCCGTGTCGCCATGGACAGCACTGTCACCCTCGATGTACATATAAAAACCATCTGGAAAAAAAATGTGCATGACACTCCTATTAATTTATTGAAATTAGGATTAGGAGATTGTTTCGCAGAGAAATTGTCAACAGGAAGAGAAATTGTGCAACAATACATTTAATTTATTAATTTGAAATAACTGTTATAATTTTGGTGGTAAAATGACCTCAAGACTTAGAAAACAAGACATACTTCCTGTTGTGTGATCGGAGGAGGGACCAGTCACTGATGTGGGGGTGGAGCCTCTGTGTCTTGTCCAATCAAAAACATCAGTCACCAACTGAGTCCAAGTACAAATGTCTCTTTCAAAGTCACAGTTCATGTCGCAGGCTGGAGGAAAGAAGCAAATTTCATTTACTATTAAATGACATAAATAGGTACTTGACAAAGAGATGTTTGTGTCTCTCTGAAAACAAAGGAAAAGAATTATCATCATCAGTCATGACAGGATGTGATCACACTGCGGTGGTGGATAGTGAGCTTACATGCTGAGTCGTTTGGTATTTCTGCAGTTTGGATGGATGTAGATTGTGGCGTTGTTGTAATGGGTGGCAATGGAACTGAAGAAGGAGTCACCGGGTTTGGTAAATCTGAAAGATATTTACAACTGTTAACATTTTAAGTTAAGAAGTCCTTTGCAAATCTAGTTCTGATGTGTAAATCGATTGTTTTTACAAAGAGTTGCAGCAGAGTAGAAACATACCACTACAGGCTCCTCTGTACAGTGAGACGTCATCAATGGCAACATCTGACTGGGCTGAGCTTCCTCTACGTCCCTCAAAGATCACCTGATAGATCAATAACAGATTTTTCTAGGTATCCTAAATGTCACTGCTGATATATTTCTAGTCATAGTTTATTGCAATTAATGTAATAAAATAAAGCATTAAAAGAAGATTCACTTACGCTGAACTTGACTTCTGGTCTCAGGTCCACCCGTGCAAGATGCCACATGTTTCCCTGGTTTTCTCTCATTCTCCACACCTCCTTGGCCACATTGCCATATTGCAGCAGGTAGACGCTCAGTCCCATGGTCCAGCTGGAGCCATACATGTGGTACCAGAACTGAAGACACTGAGGTTGAGTGTCAGCACATTCTGTACTGAGGAGACGGGCCGTGTCGCCATGGACAGCACTGTCACCCTCGATGTACATATAAAAACCATCTGGAAAAAAAATGTGCATGACACTCCTATTAATTTATTGAAATTAGGATTAGGAGATTGTTTCGCAGAGAAATTGTCAACAGGAAGAGAAATTGTGCAACAATACATTTAATTTATTAATTTGAAATAACTGTTATAATTTTGGTGGTAAAATGACCTCAAGACTTAGAAAACAAGACATACTTCCTGTTGTGTGATCGGAGGAGGGACCAGTCACTGATGTGGGGGTGGAGCCTCTGTGTCTTGTCCAATCAAAAACATCAGTCACCAACTGAGTCCAAGTACAAATGTCTCTTTCAAAGTCACAGTTCATGTCGCAGGCTGGAGGAAAGAAGCAAATTTCATTTACTATTAAATGACATAAATAGGTACTTGACAAAGAGATGTTTGTGTCTCTCTGAAAACAAAGGAAAAGAATTATCATCATCAGTCATGAGAGGATGTGATCACACTGCGGTGGTGGATAGTGAGCTTACATGCTGAGTCGTTTGGTATTTCTGCAGTTTGGATGGATGTAGATTGTGGCGTTGTTGTAATGGGTGGCAATGGAACTGAAGAAGGAGTCACCGGGTTTGGTAAATCTGAAAGATATTTACAACTGTTAACATTTTAAGTTAAGAAGTCCTTTGCAAATCTAGTTCTGATGTGTAAATCGATTGTTTTTACAAAGAGTTGCAGCAGAGTAGAAACATACCACTACAGGCTCCTCTGTACAGTGAGACGTCATCAATGGCAACATCTGACTGGGCTGAGCTTCCTCTACGTCCCTCAAAGATCACCTGATAGATCAATAACAGATTTTTCTAGGTATCCTAAATGTCACTGCTGATATATTTCTAGTCATAGTTTATTGCAATTAATGTAATAAAATAAAGCATTAAAAGAAGATTCACTTACGCTGAACTTGACTTCTGGTCTCAGGTCCACCCGTGCAAGATGCCACATGTTTCCCTGGTTTTCTCTCATTCTCCACACCTCCTTGGCCACATTGCCATATTGCAGCAGGTAGACGCTCAGTCCCATGGTCCAGCTGGAGCCATACATGTGGTACCAGAACTGAAGACACTGAGGTTGAGTGTCAGCACATTCTGTACTGAGGAGACGGGCCGTGTCGCCATGGACAGCACTGTCACCCTCGATGTACATATAAAAACCATCTGGAAAAAAAATGTGCATGACACTCCTATTAATTTATTGAAATTAGGATTAGGAGATTGTTTCGCAGAGAAATTGTCAACAGGAAGAGAAATTGTGCAACAATACATTTAATTTATTAATTTGAAATAACTGTTATAATTTTGGTGGTAAAATGACCTCAAGACTTAGAAAACAAGACATACTTCCTGTTGTGTGATCGGAGGAGGGACCAGTCACTGATGTGGGGGTGGAGCCTCTGTGTCTTGTCCAATCAAAAACATCAGTCACCAACTGAGTCCAAGTACAAATGTCTCTTTCAAAGTCACAGTTCATGTCGCAGGCTGGAGGAAAGAAGCAAATTTCATTTACTATTGAAATGACATAAATAGGTACTTGACAAAGAGATGTTTGTGTCTCTCTGAAAACAAAGGAAAAGCAGAATTTAGTCATCATCAGTCATGACAGGATGTGATCACACTGCGGTGGTGGATAGTGAGCTTACATGCTGAGTCGTTTGGTATTTCTGCAGTTTGGATGGATGTAGATTGTGGCGTTGTTGTAATGGGTGGCAGTGGAACTGAAGAAGGAGTCACCGGTTTGGTAAATCTGAAAGATATTTACAACTGTTAACATTTTAAGTTAAGAAGTCCTTTGCAAATCTAGTTCTGATGTGTAAATTGATTGTTTTTACAAAGAGTTGCAGCAGAGTAGAAACATACCGCTACAGGCTCCTCTGTGCAGTGAGACGTCATCAATGGCAACATCTGACTGGGCTGAGCTTCCTCTACGTCCCTCAAAGATCACCTGATAGATCAATAACAGATTTTTCTAGGTATCCTAAATGTCACTGCTGATATATTTCTAGTCATAGTTTATTGCAATTAATGTAATAAAATAAAGCATTAAAAGAAGATTCACTTACGCTGAACTTGACTTCTGGTCTCAGGTCCACCCGTGCAAGATGCCACATGTTTCCCTGGTTTTCTCTCATTCTCCACACCTCCTTGGCCACATTGCCATATTGCAGCAGGTAGACGCTCAGTCCCATGGTCCAGCTGGAGCCATACATGTGGTACCAGAACTGAAGACACTGAGGTTGAGTGTCAGCACATTCTGTACTGAGGAGACGGGCCGTGTCGCCATGGACAGCACTGTCACCCTCGATGTACATATAAAAACCATCTGGAAAAAAAATGTGCATGACACTCCTATTAATTTATTGAAATTAGGATTAGGAGATTGTTTCGCAGAGAAATTGTCAACAGGAAGAGAAATTGTGCAACAATACATTTAATTTATTAATTTGAAATAACTGTTATAATTTTGGTGGTAAAATGACCTCAAGACTTAGAAAACAAGACATACTTCCTGTTGTGTGATCGGAGGAGGGACCAGTCACTGATGTGGGGGTGGAGCCTCTGTGTCTTGTCCAATCAAAAACATCAGTCACCAACTGAGTCCAAGTACAAATGTCTCTTTCAAAGTCACAGTTCATGTCGCAGGCTGGAGGAAAGAAGCAAATTTCATTTACTATTAAATGACATAAATAGGTACTTGACAAAGAGATGTTTGTGTCTCTCTGAAAACAAAGGAAAAGAATTATCATCATCAGTCATGAGAGGATGTGATCACACTGCGGTGGTGGATAGTGAGCTTACATGCTGAGTCGTTTGGTATTTCTGCAGTTTGGATGGATGTAGATTGTGGCGTTGTTGTAATGGGTGGCAATGGAACTGAAGAAGGAGTCACCGGGTTTGGTAAATCTGAAAGATATTTACAACTGTTAACATTTTAAGTTAAGAAGTCCTTTGCAAATCTAGTTCTGATGTGTAAATCGATTGTTTTTACAAAGAGTTGCAGCAGAGTAGAAACATACCGCTACAGGCTCCTCTGTGCAGTGAGACGTCATCAATGGCAACATCTGACTGGGCTGAGCTTCCTCTACGTCCCTCAAAGATCACCTGATAGATCAATAACAGATTTTTCTAGGTATCCTAAATGTCACTGCTGATATATTTCTAGTCATAGTTTATTGCAATTAATGTAATAAAATAAAGCATTAAAAGAAGATTCACTTACGCTGAACTTGACTTCTGGTCTCAGGTCCACCCGTGCAAGATGCCACATGTTTCCCTGGTTTTCTCTCATTCTCCACACCTCCTTGGCCACATTGCCATATTGCAGCAGGTAGACGCTCAGTCCCATGGTCCAGCTGGAGCCATACATGTGGTACCAGAACTGAAGACACTGAGGTTGAGTGTCAGCACATTCTGTACTGAGGAGACGGGCCGTGTCGCCATGGACAGCACTGTCACCCTCGATGTACATATAAAAACCATCTGGAAAAAAAATGTGCATGACACTCCTATTAATTTATTGAAATTAGGATTAGGAGATTGTTTCGCAGAGAAATTGTCAACAGGAAGAGAAATTGTGCAACAATACATTTAATTTATTAATTTGAAATAACTGTTATAATTTTGGTGGTAAAATGACCTCAAGACTTAGAAAACAAGACATACTTCCTGTTGTGTGATCGGAGGAGGGACCAGTCACTGATGTGGGGGTGGAGCCTCTGTGTCTTGTCCAATCAAAAACATCAGTCACCAACTGAGTCCAAGTACAAATGTCTCCTTCAAAGTCACAGTTCATGTCGCAGGCTGGAGGAAAGAAGCAAATTTCATTTACAATTGAACTACATAAATAGGTACTTGACAAAGAGATGTTTGTGTCTCTCTGAAAACAAAGGAAAAGCAGAGAATAATAGTGAGTGTTATTTAATGGCATCATCAGTCATGACAGAATGTGATCACACTGCGGTGGTGGATAGTGAGCTTACATGCTGAGTCGTTTGGTATTTCTGCAGTTTGGATGGATGTAGATTGTGGCGTTGTTGTAGTGGGTGGCAGTGGAACTGAAGAGGAGTCACCAGGTTTGGTAAATCTAAAAGATATTTACAACTGTTAACATTTTAAGTTAAGAACTCCTTTGCAAGTCTCGTTCTGATGAGTAAATTGATTGTTTTTACAAAGAGTTGCAGCAGAGTAGAAACATACCGCTACAGGCTCCTCTGTGCAGTGAGACGTCATCAATGGCAACATCTGACTGGGCTGAGCTTCCTCTACGTCCCTCAAAGATCACCTGATAGATCAATAACAGATTTTTCTAGGTATCCTAAATGTCACTGCTGATATATTTCTAGTCATAGTTTATTGCAATTAATGTAATAAAATAAAGCATTAAAAGAAGATTCACTTACACTGAACTTGACTTCTGGTCTCAGGTCCACCCGTGCAAGATGCCACATGTTTCCCTGGTTTTCTCTCATTCTCCACACCTCCTTGGCCACATTGCCATATTGCAGCAGGTAGACGCTCAGTCCCATGGTCCAGCTGGAGCCATACATGTGGTACCAGAACTGAAGACACTGAGGTTGAGTGTCAGCACATTCTGTACTGAGGAGACGGGCCGTGTCGCCATGGACAGCACTGTCACCCTCGATGTACATATAAAAACCATCTGGAAAAAAAATGTGCATGACACTCCTATTAATTTATTGAAATTAGGATTAGGAGATTGTTTCGCAGAGAAATTGTCAACAGGAAGAGAAATTGTGCAACAATACATTTAATTTATTAATTTGAAATAACTGTTATAATTTTGGTGGTAAAATGACCTCAAGACTTAGAAAACAAAACATACTTCCTGTTGTGTGATCGGAGGAGGGACCAGTCACTGATGTGGGGGTGGAGCCTCTGTGTCTTGTCCAATCAAAAACATCAGTCACCAACTGAGTCCAAGTACAAATGTCTCTTTCAAAGTCACAGTTCATGTCGCAGGCTGGAGGAAAGAAGCAAATTTCATTTACTATTAAATGACATAAATAGGTACTTGACAAAGAGATGTTTGTGTCTCTCTGAAAACAAAGGAAAAGAATTATCATCATCAGTCATGAGAGGATGTGATCACACTGCGGTGGTGGATAGTGAGCTTACATGCTGAGTCGTTTGGTATTTCTGCAGTTTGGATGGATGTAGATTGTGGCGTTGTTGTAATGGGTGGCAATGGAACTGAAGAAGGAGTCACCGGGTTTGGTAAATCTGAAAGATATTTACAACTGTTAACATTTTAAGTTAAGAAGTCCTTTGCAAATCTAGTTCTGATGTGTAAATCGATTGTTTTTACAAAGAGTTGCAGCAGAGTAGAAACATACCACTACAGGCTCCTCTGTACAGTGAGACGTCATCAATGGCAACATCTGACTGGGCTGAGCTTCCTCTACGTCCCTCAAAGATCACCTGATAGATCAATAACAGATTTTTCTAGGTATCCTAAATGTCACTGCTGATATATTTCTAGTCATAGTTTATTGCAATTAATGTAATAAAATAAAGCATTAAAAGAAGATTCACTTACGCTGAACTTGACTTCTGGTCTCAGGTCCACCCGTGCAAGATGCCACATGTTTCCCTGGTTTTCTCTCATTCTCCACACCTCCTTGGCCACATTGCCATATTGCAGCAGGTAGACGCTCAGTCCCATGGTCCAGCTGGAGCCATACATGTGGTACCAGAACTGAAGACACTGAGGTTGAGTGTCAGCACATTCTGTACTGAGGAGACGGGCCGTGTCGCCATGGACAGCACTGTCACCCTCGATGTACATATAAAAACCATCTGGAAAAAAAATGTGCATGACACTCCTATTAATTTATTGAAATTAGGATTAGGAGATTGTTTCGCAGAGAAATTGTCAACAGGAAGAGAAATTGTGCAACAATACATTTAATTTATTAATTTGAAATAACTGTTATAATTTTGGTGGTAAAATGACCTCAAGACTTAGAAAACAAGACATACTTCCTGTTGTGTGATCGGAGGAGGGACCAGTCACTGATGTGGGGGTGGAGCCTCTGTGTCTTGTCCAATCAAAAACATCAGTCACCAACTGAGTCCAAGTACAAATGTCTCCTTCAAAGTCACAGTTCATGTCGCAGGCTGGAGGAAAGAAGCAAATTTCATTTACAATTGAACTACATAAATAGGTACTTGACAAAGAGATGTTTGTGTCTCTCTGAAAACAAAGGAAAAAGCAGAGAATTAATAGTGAGTGTTATTTAATGGCATCATCAGTCATGACAGAATGTGATCACACTGCGGTGGTGGATAGTGAGCTTACATGCTGAGTCGTTTGGTATTTCTGCAGTTTGGATGGATGTAGATTGTGGCGTTGTTGTAGTGGGTGGCAGTGGAACTGAAGGAGTCACCAGGTTTGGTAAATCTAAAAGATATTTACAACTGTTAACATTTTAAGTTAAGAACTCCTTTGCAAGTCTCGTTCTGATGAGTAAATTGATTGTTTTTACAAAGAGTTGCAGCAGAGTAGAAACATACCGCTACAGGCTCCTCTGTGCAGTGAGACGTCATCAATGGCAACATCTGACTGGGCTGAGCTTCCTCTACGTCCCTCAAAGATCACCTGATAGATCAATAACAGATTTTTCTAGGTATCCTAAATGTCACTGCTGATATATTTCTAGTCATAGTTTATTGCAATTAATGTAATAAAATAAAGCATTAAAAGAAGATTCACTTACACTGAACTTGACTTCTGGTCTCAGGTCCACCCGTGCAAGATGCCACATGTTTCCCTGGTTTTCTCTCATTCTCCACACCTCCTTGGCCACATTGCCATATTGCAGCAGGTAGACGCTCAGTCCCATGGTCCAGCTGGAGCCATACATGTGGTACCAGAACTGAAGACACTGAGGTTGAGTGTCAGCACATTCTGTACTGAGGAGACGGGCCGTGTCGCCATGGACAGCACTGTCACCCTCGATGTACATATAAAAACCATCTGGAAAAAAAATGTGCATGACACTCCTATTAATTTATTGAAATTAGGATTAGGAGATTGTTTCGCAGAGAAATTGTCAACAGGAAGAGAAATTGTGCAACAATACATTTAATTTATTAATTTGAAATAACTGTTATAATTTTGGTGGTAAAATGACCTCAAGACTTAGAAAACAAGACATACTTCCTGTTGTGTGATCGGAGGAGGGACCAGTCACTGATGTGGGGGTGGAGCCTCTGTGTCTTGTCCAATCAAAAACATCAGTCACCAACTGAGTCCAAGTACAAATGTCTCTTTCAAAGTCACAGTTCATGTCGCAGGCTGGAGGAAAGAAGCAAATTTCATTTACTATTAAATGACATAAATAGGTACTTGACAAAGAGATGTTTGTGTCTCTCTGAAAACAAAGGAAAAGAATTATCATCATCAGTCATGACAGGATGTGATCACACTGCGGTGGTGGATAGTGAGCTTACATGCTGAGTCGTTTGGTATTTCTGCAGTTTGGATGGATGTAGATTGTGGCGTTGTTGTAATGGGTGGCAATGGAACTGAAGAAGGAGTCACCGGGTTTGGTAAATCTGAAAGATATTTACAACTGTTAACATTTTAAGTTAAGAAGTCCTTTGCAAATCTAGTTCTGATGTGTAAATCGATTGTTTTTACAAAGAGTTGCAGCAGAGTAGAAACATACCACTACAGGCTCCTCTGTACAGTGAGACGTCATCAATGGCAACATCTGACTGGGCTGAGCTTCCTCTACGTCCCTCAAAGATCACCTGATAGATCAATAACAGATTTTTCTAGGTATCCTAAATGTCACTGCTGATATATTTCTAGTCATAGTTTATTGCAATTAATGTAATAAAATAAAGCATTAAAAGAAGATTCACTTACGCTGAACTTGACTTCTGGTCTCAGGTCCACCCGTGCAAGATGCCACATGTTTCCCTGGTTTTCTCTCATTCTCCACACCTCCTTGGCCACATTGCCATATTGCAGCAGGTAGACGCTCAGTCCCATGGTCCAGCTGGAGCCATACATGTGGTACCAGAACTGAAGACACTGAGGTTGAGTGTCAGCACATTCTGTACTGAGGAGACGGGCCGTGTCGCCATGGACAGCACTGTCACCCTCGATGTACATATAAAAACCATCTGGAAAAAAAATGTGCATGACACTCCTATTAATTTATTGAAATTAGGATTAGGAGATTGTTTCGCAGAGAAATTGTCAACAGGAAGAGAAATTGTGCAACAATACATTTAATTTATTAATTTGAAATAACTGTTATAATTTTGGTGGTAAAATGACCTCAAGACTTAGAAAACAAGACATACTTCCTGTTGTGTGATCGGAGGAGGGACCAGTCACTGATGTGGGGGTGGAGCCTCTGTGTCTTGTCCAATCAAAAACATCAGTCACCAACTGAGTCCAAGTACAAATGTCTCCTTCAAAGTCACAGTTCATGTCGCAGGCTGGAGGAAAGAAGCAAATTTCATTTACTATTAACTGACATAAATAGGTACTTGACAAAGAGATGTTTGTGTCTCTCTGAAAACAAGAAAGCGAAATATGAGTATTTATGCATCATCAGTCATGACAGGATGTGATCACACTGCGGTGGTGGATAGTGAGCTTACATGCTGAGTCGTTTGGTATTTCTGCAGTTTGGATGGATGTAGATTGTGGCGTTGTTGTAATGGGTGGCAGTGGAACTGAAGAAGGAGTCACCAGGTTTGGTAAATCTGAAAGATATTTACAACTGTTAACATTTTAAGTTAAGAAGTCCTTTGCAAATCTCGTTCTGATGTGTAAATTGATTGTTTTTACAAAGAGTTGCAGCAGAGTAGAAACATACCGCTACAGGCTCCTCTGTGCAGTGAGACGTCATCAATGGCAACATCTGACTGGGCTGAGCTTCCTCTACGTCCCTCAAAGATCACCTGATAGATCAATAACAGATTTTTCTAGGTATCCTAAATGTCACTGCTGATATATTTCTAGTCATAGTTTATTGCAATTAATGTAATAAAATAAAGCATTAAAAGAAGATTCACTTACGCTGAACTTGACTTCTGGTCTCAGGTCCACCCGTGCAAGATGCCACATGTTTCCCTGGTTTTCTCTCATTCTCCACACCTCCTTGGCCACATTGCCATATTGCAGCAGGTAGACGCTCAGTCCCATGGTCCAGCTGGAGCCATACATGTGGTACCAGAACTGAAGACACTGAGGTTGAGTGTCAGCACATTCTGCACTGAGGAGACGGGCCGTGTCGCCATGGACAGCACTGTCACCCTCGATGTACATATAAAAACCATCTGGAAAAAAAATGTGCATGACACTCCTATTAATTTATTGAAATTAGGATTAGGAGATTGTTTCGCAGAGAAATTGTCAACAGGAAGAGAAATTTTGCAACAATACATTTAATTTATTAATTTGAAATAACTGTTATAATTTTGGTGGTAAAATGACCTCAAGACTTAGAAAACAAGACATACTTCCTGTTGTGTGATCGGAGGAGGGACCAGTCACTGATGTGGGGGTGGAGCCTCTGTGTCTTGTCCAATCAAAAACATCAGTCACCAACTGAGTCCAAGTACAAATGTCTCCTTCAAAGTCACAGTTCATGTCGCAGGCTGGAGGAAAGAAGCAAATTTCATTTACAATTGAACTACATAAATAGGTACTTGACAAAGAGATGTTTGTGTCTCTCTGAAAACAAAGGAAAAAGCAGAGAATTAATAGTGAGTGTTATTTAATGGCATCATCAGTCATGACAGAATGTGATCACACTGCGGTGGTGGATAGTGAGCTTACATGCTGAGTCGTTTGGTATTTCTGCAGTTTGGATGGATGTAGATTGTGGCGTTGTTGTAGTGGGTGGCAGTGGAACTGAAGGAGTCACCAGGTTTGGTAAATCTAAAAGATATTTACAACTGTTAACATTTTAAGTTAAGAACTCCTTTGCAAGTCTCGTTCTGATGAGTAAATTGATTGTTTTTACAAAGAGTTGCAGCAGAGTAGAAACATACCGCTACAGGCTCCTCTGTACAGTGAGACGTCATCAATGGCAACATCTGACTGGGCTGAGCTTCCTCTACGTCCCTCAAAGATCACCTGATAGATCAATAACAGATTTTTCTAGGTATCCTAAATGTCACTGCTGATATATTTATAGTCATAGTTTACTGCAATTAATGTAATAAAATAAAGCATTAAAAGAAGATTCACTTACACTGAACTTGACTTCTGGTCTCAGGTCCACCCGTGCAAGATGCCACATGTTTCCCTGGTTTTCTCTCATTCTCCACACCTCCTTGGCCACATTGCCATATTGCAGCAGGTAGACGCTCAGTCCCATGGTCCAGCTGGAGCCATACATGTGGTACCAGAACTGAAGACACTGAGGTTGAGTGTCAGCACATTCTGTACTGAGGAGACGGGCCGTGTCGCCATGGACAGCACTGTCACCCTCGATGTACATATAAAAACCATCTGGAAAAAAAATGTGCATGACACTCCTATTAATTTATTGAAATTAGGATTAGGAGATTGTTTCGCAGAGAAATTGTCAACAGGAAGAGAAATTGTGCAACAATACATTTAATTTATTAATTTGAAATAACTGTTATAATTTTGGTGGTAAAATGACCTCAAGACTTAGAAAACAAGACATACTTCCTGTTGTGTGATCGGAGGAGGGACCAGTCACTGATGTGGGGGTGGAGCCTCTGTGTCTTGTCCAATCAAAAACATCAGTCACCAACTGAGTCCAAGTACAAATGTCTCTTTCAAAGTCACAGTTCATGTCGCAGGCTGGAGGAAAGAAGCAAATTTCATTTACTATTAAATGACATAAATAGGTACTTGACAAAGAGATGTTTGTGTCTCTCTGAAAACAAAGGAAAAGAATTATCATCATCAGTCATGACAGGATGTGATCACACTGCGGTGGTGGATAGTGAGCTTACATGCTGAGTCGTTTGGTATTTCTGCAGTTTGGATGGATGTAGATTGTGGCGTTGTTGTAATGGGTGGCAATGGAACTGAAGAAGGAGTCACCGGGTTTGGTAAATCTGAAAGATATTTACAACTGTTAACATTTTAAGTTAAGAAGTCCTTTGCAAATCTAGTTCTGATGTGTAAATTGATTGTTTTTACAAAGAGTTGCAGCAGAGTAGAAACATACCGCTACAGGCTCCGCTGTGCAGTGAGACGTCATCAATGGCAACATCTGACCAGGCTGAGCTTCCTCTACGTCCCTCAAAGATCACCTGATAGATCAATAACAGATTTTTCTAGGTATCCTAAATGTCACTGCTGATATATTTATAGTCATATTTTATTGCAATTAATGTAATAAAATAAAGCATTAAAAGAAGATTCACTTACACTGAACTTGACGTCTGGTTTCAGGTCCACCCGTGCAAGATGCCACATGTTTCCCTGGTTTTCTCTCATTCTCCACACCTCCTTAGCCACATTGCCATATTGCAGCAGGTAGACGCTCAGTCCCATGGTCCAGCTGGAGCCATACATGTGGTACCAGAACTGAAGACACTGAGGTTGAGTGTCAGCACATTCTGCACTGAGGAGACGGGCCGTGTCGCCATGGACAGCACTGTCACCCTCGATGTACATATAAAAACCATCTGGAAAAAAAATGT
Source organism: Cirrhinus mrigala (assembly GCA_036247105.1). Taxonomy (NCBI): domain Eukaryota; kingdom Metazoa; phylum Chordata; class Actinopteri; order Cypriniformes; family Cyprinidae; genus Cirrhinus; species Cirrhinus mrigala. The sequence continues at coordinate 34,975,263 of CM070008.1, read as the reverse complement.
GCATGACACTCCTATTAATTCATTGAAATTAGGATTAGGAGATTGTTTAACAGAGAAATTGTCAACAGGAAGAGAATATGTGCAACAATACTTTTAATTTATTAATCTGAAATAACTGTTATAATTTTGGTGGTAAAATGATCTCAAGACTTAGAAAACAAGACCTACTTCCTGTTGTGTGGTCGGAGGAGGGGCCAGTCATTGATGTGGGGGTGGAGCCTCTGTTTCTCGTCCAATCAAAAACATCAGTCGGCAACTGAGTCCAAGCGCAAATATCTTTTTCAAAATCACAGTTGATGACACAAGCTGGAGGAAAGAAGCAAATTTTATGAATGGTTTGATTAGTCTCTTTCTTAAAACAATGGAATATGCAGATAATTAATTATGGGAGTGTTATGGCATCATCAGTCATAACAGAATGTGATCACACTGTGATAGTAGATAGTAAGCTCACATGCTGAGGTGTTTGGTATTTCTACAGTTTGGATGGGTGTAGATTGTGGCATTGTTGTAGTGGATGGCAATGGAACTGAAGAAGGAGGCACGGGGTTTGGTAAATCTGAAAGATATTTACAACTGTTAACATTTTAAGTAAAGATCTCCTTTGCGAATGTCATTCTGATGAGTAAGCTGACTTGTTTTTAAAGCTGAATGTTTTTTTATGAAGGGTCACAGCAGAGTACAAACATACCGCTACAGGCTCCTCTGTGCAGTGAGACGTCATCAATGGCAACATCTGACCGGGCTGAGCTTCCTCTTCGTCCCTCAAAGATCACCTGATAGATCAATAACAGATTTTTCTATGTCTCCTAAATGTCACTGCTCATATATTTCTAGTCATAGTTTACTGTATTTAATTTAATAAAAAAAAGCATTAAAAGAAAATCACTGACATTGAACTTGACATCTGGTCTCAGGTCCACCCGTGCAAGATGCCACATATTTCCCTGGTCTTCTCTCATTCTCCACACCTCCTTGGCCACATTGCCATATTGCAGCAGGTAGACGCTCAGTCCCATGGTCCAGCTGGAGCCATACATGTGGTACCAGAACTGAAGACACTGAGGTTGAGTGTCAGCACATTCTGCACTGAGGAAACGGGCCGTGTCGCCATGGGCAGCACTGTCACCCTCAATGTACATGTAAAAACCACCTGGAAAGGAAATTGTGCAATGCACCTATTAATTTATTCATGTAAAATAATTATGATTTTAATCTTAAAATTACAGAATGATTTCAAGACCTACTTCCTGTTGTGTGGTCAGAGGAGGGGCCAGTCATTGATGTGGGGGTGGAGCCTCTGTTTCTTGTCCAATCAAAAACATCAGTCGGCAACTGAGTCCAAGCGCAAATGTCTTTTTCAAAATCACAGTTGATGACACAAGCTGGAGAGAAGAAGCAAATTTCATGAATGGTTTCATTAGTCTCTTTCTTAAAACAATGGAATATGCAGATAATTAATTGTGGGTGTGTTATGGCACCATCAATCATAACAGAATTTGATCACCCTGAAGTAGTGGATAATGAGCTTACATGCTGAGGTGTTTGGAATTTTTCTTCGTTGGATAGGTGCAGCTGGTGGCAATAGGACTAAAGGTGGAGCCACTTGGTTTGGTAAATCTGAAAGATATTTACAACTGTTAACACATTTATTTCAGAACTCTTTTGCAAAATGTAATAGTTGTTCTGCTGAATAAGTTGCTTAAATTTTTACTAAGGGCAACCACAGAGTAGAAACATACCGCTACAGGCTCCTCTGTGCAGTGTGACGTCATCAATGGCAATATCTGACAAGGCTGAACTTCCTCTCTGTCCTTCAAAGAGCACCTGATAGATCAACAGCACAGCATTTACTTAGCATGTAGAGCATTTAAAGAAGATTAGGTAGTTCTCAAATATTTTCTGACCTTGAACTTTACGTCTGATCTCAGGTCCACCTGTGCAAGATGCCACATGTTTCCTTGGTTTTCTTTCATTCTCCACACCTCCTTGCCCACATTGTCATATTGCAGTAGGTAGACACTCAGTCCCATGGTCCAGCTGGAGCCATACATGTGGTACCAGAACTGAAGACACTGAGGTTGTGTGTCAGCACATTCTGCACTGAGGAGACGGGCCGTGTCGCCCTGGACAGAACTGTCACCCTCAATGTACATATAAAACCCACCTGGATCAGGAAAAGAAGACATTTGATTAGTAAAATGGTCAAAAAAACTTGAACAACATGTGAAATAATACGTGAAATTAACCTACTTCCTGTTGTGTGGTCAGAGGAGGGACCAGTCATTGATGTGGAAGTGGAGCCTCTGTGTCTTGTCCAGTCAAAAACATCAGTCACCATCTGAGTCCAACTGCAGATGTCATTTTCAAAATCACAGTCGAGGCTACAAACTGTCAAAGCAACGCAACCAAATAATCATCATGCAAGCACACTCTGATCCACCAACATGAGAAACTATAAAGCAATGTCTGATATTGCACAAATCCCTGTTACTTTTCATTCTCTCTCCTTTTGTGTCTAACTCTCACTCTTCACAATCCATCCACTTTACATTTACTTTCACAAGACACTTTAATGTTTCAGTTGGATTGAAGATATACTGTACATTTTATCAGTTCATGCATTCCATAAGAATCAAACTCCTCTGCAGTTTGAACTACAAAAACATGTACATGGACAATTACTTATAAATACTGTGTGAATATCTCATCTCACTTGATAAAACAACAGGACATGAAAATAATTAACATAGATTAATAATTAACATAGGACATCTTACTTGGATGGGGGTCAAATAAGTCTGGAGTGGATGGATGGGGTGCCAGAGTTGTCGAGTCTAGATCTTCTGCAGACAAATCTGCCAATGTTTTGAAATCAAATTAGTTGGAGCTTGTTTTAGTCGTAATCGTAAGCGTATTAAATATAAAGCGTAAGAAAAGACTGAAAGTAGTCACAGATCATTCCACAAAAAATAATCAGCTTCAGAATGTTTTTTTAAAAATCAGTCTGCAATAGTTTGTATCTGCAAGACTTACAGTCACATGCACCATGCATTATGGCCACGTCATCTATGGACACATCTGAGTGAGGATCTGAGCCCCTGATGGCTTCTATGATGATCTGAAACAACAAACAATCATTCACTCATCATCATATTTAACCTTTTGTCCTCTGAGTTAATTGACATCAGTGCATTCTACATGCAATTTACACTTACCTGGAAAGGCTGTTGTGGTTGGATTTCAACCTGGCCTTTGTACCAGTTGTTGCCCTGGTTGTTGGTTCTGGACCATATTTTGACGGCACGATTGTTCTCAAATATGTAGAAGTTGAGTGACATTGCATTTGCCAGGCCATACATGTGAAACCAGAAACTCAAACACTGCTTGCCGGAACTGAGGCAGATGGGGCTCATTATTCGGGCTGAGTCGCCATGGACCACACTATCCCCCTCGATATACATGTAATAGCCACCTATTTAAAAGAGTCAGAGAGGTGAATAAGGCAGTCAACCCTTTTTTTTTTTTTTTAAGTATTTACAAGTCTGCTTCACAGAATGCCATCAGAATCCCATAGTCTACCAGCAAACCTACTTCCTGTGGTGTGGTCACCATCTGGCCCAGTAAAGTCTGATGGTGTTGACCCTGACCATCTGGTCCAATCAAAACTGTCTTGGATAAGTTGTTCCCACCCACATTCATCCTGGTCAAAGTTACAGCTCCATGTGCAACCTGTGTGATGACAGAGGAATTAAAATAAATACAGAAAGGAACAAAGAAAGACAGATAGATAGAAGAGAGACTGCTTACTTGCAGACGATGGAGGTGGTGTGGGTTTATCTGTTGGAAGTGGATTGGCAACTGTATGGAAACAAACAAAAGAGTCCAGAGGTTTTTTTTCTCCATCTAATATACTGAAAGATGTCTAGGCTAACAAATTATTTGAATACGACAAACATTTGAAAAACATATATATATTTTTTTACTGATCACTTACAACACAAGGTATGATTCCTCCAGTCTGGCAAAAACACCTCAGTTATTTCACAAGCAGACACATAGTCCTCAAGAGAGGTGCAGAGCTGAGCTTTGTCGCCCTTGGAAATACAGTAATCAGAAACGCAGCTGCTGACATAAATCTGTGGTGGAACAAACCAGTGGCACTCTTTGAAAGCGTCTTCATACAGTTCACTGCATTTTGTATATGCTTCATCCTCCAGGTCTGAATGACACTCAGGAGGGTATGGAGAGCCATTAGTGCAACTGAAAAAAAGGTAGAAAAAACAGGGCATTATGTATTTTTATGATAATACAATGTTGCATTTTATGTATTTAAAATACATTTATTTTATGCTAAGTATACTACAAATACATTTACATATTATGTACTTGATAAAAATACCCTGCAGTTGTACTTTTAGTATACTAAACTGGTATATTCTGCTAAACTGGAAGAACAAATTATGTACTTAATGCACTTTTATTCTGTGGAAGTAGTGCTGAAGTACAACTAATGATATTGTAAGTGTACTTCAGGTGCATTTTAAATATTTTGCATTTAAAGACTGATATTATTTAAAGATCATACAATCCCCATTAATAGTGACATTAAAACATATCTTAGGCTTAACATTAAGAATTGCACATTGTGCACAAGTAGTACTCCAAATAAAGTTTAATTACATTTTTTTTATATCATTAAGTCTCAAGCGATATGTAGTAAATATGTAAATAGACTTGAACTATATTTAGTGTAAAATAAATCTATATTAAATATATTAGTTTTTTACTAAGATATCTATCTATCTATCTATCTATCTATATTAATTCATTAATTGTCAAAATGTTTTAGCCCCTTTATAATTCACAATCAATGAACCAGTTTCCATTACTTTTCTATTGTATCCATATCAGTGAATTGAGTCAGTGAGTCGCTAAATCGATGAATCGTGAACAATTCATGACTGAATCAAGACTGGCTTTGTGAAAAGGATCAGCCACTTCATTGAATAGATCCGACTCAAAAGAAACATTGCTACTTTTCAAACGAGCTCTCATAACACTCCAAGAAGAGCTAGATAGTGAATGTCATTTGCAGAGAATAATAACTTTAATTTCATTCTTTTCATCTTAAAGTAAAAACTTTCGTAACTTAGTACGATCTTTATGTTCGTTGTTCTTTGCCAGTTTGCTGTCAGAACGTTCATTTTACTCGGTCTGGCGCAACCTCTGTCAGAATCATTGCGCAATATCTTTTTGTCTGTCTTTATCAATTTAACGTAATATTTAAGGAATCAACAGAGAGCATTCAGTGAGCGCTTACGGCCAGTCGGTGTCGTTGGTATTCCAGCTGCTGGCGAACTCATACGGATTCGCTACTGTGTTGCCGTTGGGTGTCAGAAAATCGTCAAACTGACTTCCGGAGTAGGTACCACACAGGCCGCACAGCACTCCTCTGTAGCGTTCATCCACCTGGACGAACAACCTGGAGTTTCCAAACAGCAGCCTCAGACCGAAGTTTGTATTAATCTGAGCATAAGGCCCCGACTCAGTCACAGACACAGAGGAACTAAACTCCGCAGGGAGGCGAACCTGACCACCGTTTGCCTGGAGTGAAGAGAAAATACTGGTCAAGGTAAGGAACTTTTGAGCCTGTCTCATTAATTCTGTCGAGAAAATGACTTAACTATAATACTTAACTTTACTATAACAGTTACTACTATTTATACTAGGAATACCTCAGTTTTCCACCACAATATAATAATAGGAATATGAGTGTTTTTTTTTGTTTGTTTGTTTTGCATTGCAATAATGATTTTTGTAATGTACAAAAATTCATATCACAATAGAAAAAATTGCAATGGTCCTAAAATAAGCTTTGTTTTTTTATATGCATTTTTTTTTTTTTTTTGCATTGAAATACTGCATGACTAATGCATGTTTTTGAAAGTGTTTTTGTGAGGTTCAACTTTTAAGACTTTAAGCAAATGAACTATGATAGCCATAGATTCTGCCTAAATACTATTCATCCTGTTACTACTATGAAACCATGATGCGTTTATTGTGGTCATGTAATCTCCTTCAAAATGATGCTTTCAGAATCTTTCTCATTGTATTTATTTATTTATTTATTTAATGTTTGTGGCAGCTGATGCAAAGTTGAGACAGTTGTAATGTAGTAAAAATAACTGGAGTAGGTTCAGTATTTTTCTAGGAGCTGTTTTAGTAAATGTTTGATAAGAGATAGTTGATTATAATCTCAAATCATTGCCAATCATAAAAAAGTGCTTAGATTTGTGAAATTAAAACTAGGTCATTGATTTGTTGGCACATTGCTTTATCTCTAATGTGAAGGCCAGAGAGTGTCATCTTACTGATAACATAATGATGAATACTTTGGTTAAAAAAACAAGACCAGTTTAGATTTTAAGTATTGCAACTCTATATCTGTGCCGGAGGACTGATTATGTGAAGCAGAAGTGATTATCAGGACGCTCCTCAAATGTTATCACTTAAAGATAACATATGTCGGCATAAGCAAACACGTCTCTTATCACTTACTTAAAATATGAACATTTTACTTACTGTAACCACTAATTATGGGTCATATATTTTGACAGCTCCTGCCCACATTTCTTTCCACGAACTGTCCATGTATATCATGAATGATAGGTACTTTATGAAAGATAAGTGCAATGTGGAAAACAATGTGGAGGGATCGTGAACTTCCCGTAATTGTACTCTAACATAGTAGTATGCTTGCTTGTTTTCTGGTTCTCCGGTGCTATCTTTCTTCCCCTAGGTACTAATCACCAGATTGATCTGTAAATCTGGATGGTCATGTGTTGATGCATTTATCTGTAAGATGTTGCTGAAAGTTGTCATTTTTGCATTTTTCGTAGTATTCTCCATGATATGATTCCTTTGGTATGCAACTCATGCCAATTTAATATTTTCCTTATTTTTAAAAATGCATATTTATGGTGTAACTGTATGCATTACATCAGTCTGCACACTGATAGTATAGTCAAATGAATGAATGACAGAAACAAGACACTCACATAAACTTGCTTGTTCTTTCCAATGACAATGTGTAGGCCTTCCATGTGAAGAGCTACAGAGTTAAGAGAGGAAGTTGCAGAGTTGCTCTCTCCCTCATTTCGTGCCGTTATCTCGAACTGGGTGTCAGTAGGCCCACAGGTCTTTGCTATGGTGTAGTTACAGGTGCCCCAGAAGGAGTAGGCTTTGCCATCAAAAGTGATGTAATGGGGGTCACCATAGACACTGCAGGTCGCCGGGCTCGATGGAAAGCAACCCAAGGCGCCGTCCTTAACCATGCACACTTCATCAGCCAAGCAGGACATACGTAAACATTGAATGTTCCCTTGGCCCAAACACTGGCACTGTTGCTCACATTCACCCTCCATAAATGTCTCTGTGATCTGGATAGGACAAAAGAGAAAGAATGTACTGAAATATACTATTTTAGTAAGATACACAGAAATATTTTAGTAAAATATAATGTGTACTAAAATGTATAACATATTTTATATATGTATATATAAAATATATTGTTTTTTACTAAATAATAATTATATATTTTTAAAATATTAAAAAAAATCGGCTGCTCAAAAACATTTAAAGCATTTTAATGTTGAAAGCATACTTTTTTCAGGCTTCTTTGATGAATAGAAAGTTTAGAGGATCAGCATTTATCTGAAATAGAAGTCCTTTGTAACATTATAAATGTCTTTATCATCACTTTTGATCAATTTAAAACATCCTTGCTACTCCAAAAGTATTAATTTCTATAATTTCTTTACCAAAAAAAAAAAAAAGTATGACTTCAACCTTTTGAGTGGTATAGTGTTTAATGTTACAATAGCTTTTTATTTCAGATAAATGCTGATCTTTGGATGTTTCTGTTCTTCAAAAATCCTGAAGCTCAACTGTTGAGTACTCAAAACTGATGATAATAATAAATGTTTCTTGAAATGCAAATCAGTGTATTAGAATGATTTCTGTAGGATCATGTGATACTGAAGACTGGAGTAAAAATGCTAAAAAAAAAATGTAGCTTTGATCGCAGGAATAAATTGCATTTTAAAATATATTCAAATAGAAAGCAGGTATTTTAAATAGTAAAAATATATTAAAATTGTTCTGTTGTGTTCTGTTGTGTTGTATTTTTGATCAAATAAATGCAGGCTTGGTGAGCAGATGAGAATTCTGTAAAGAACATTAAAACTCTTACTGTTCAAAAACTTTTGACTGGTAGTGCATGTACAATGTGTATGTGTGCTTTAATATATAAATGTATAACATTGGATGGATAGATGATGGGTATAAGTAATAATGTGATGATAACAATAAGCTACTGTACCGAATAATGCTGTTCATTAACCCAGCATCCACAGTCTTCAGCTAATACGCATGCTCCTCCGCTGAGCATAAAGCCATCGTCACAATCACAGCGCTCTTCACATATCCCACAAAGCCCTGTGGCGTCCTGGGTGGAGCAGGTCTTAGGGCAGCCGCTGGCACAGGCGGTGTAATGGCTGTGAGGCCCACACGTCACAGCTAAAACACAAACCAGGAGAATCAATCATAATTAATCTGACTTATTGATTCACAGTATGTTTCCCAATGCCTTTGTGGTTTGTAATGGAAAGTTTCGAGTCTGCTGGTAAATGTATGGGAGATGATTAATTAATAACCAGTGACTATGTCTAGTACTTCTGTGTGGGTTGTTAGGTGGAGACCAGACTGCTGATTACAGAGAGGTTATTAGCTCTAATCAGTGACTTAGTGACTCAAATCAGGTAGTCTGATCTGACACATCAAGCCTTAATTTATATTTATGATTAGCCAAACAATACTGACATTACTAAATTCCTTGTCTGTATTTACACTAAAAGTGCTCATTGTTTCATAGCTTTGGGTGGAGATGAGATAAGCTTCACAGCAAAATGAAAGGTTAAATGCATTTTGATAGAGTTCAAGGCCTGTTTCACACATGCTGCTTGATTTTAACATTTAAAGGATTATTTATATATAGTTTTTTTTTTTTTTTTTTTTGTAAATAATTTTAGTAATTGTTAAGCACGTACGACAGAATGTGGAGTTCCTCCAGGCCAGAACAGAGATCCCAGCTTTCTTGCAGGTGGCACTGAAGGCCTCGATGGCATTGCAGAGTGCGTCAGGATCTCCGTGAGTTGTGCACATATCATACATGCAGCTTTGGAAGAAAGTATCTGTATTCAGAGCAGATAAGCACATTGAGAATGGCCCTTGTCTGGATGTTAGCATGCCGCAGTAAGCTTCGCTGGCGTACTGCTTCTCCTCTGCGTCTGTGCAGACCCTGGCCAAGGTGGGCTCCTCACACACTCTCTGCCCTAAAACATGAGCTTCCTGCACCAGTGACCCATCTGAGAACTTGAAGTCGTCTTCTGTCTTGTGGTTAAAGTTGCCACACATGCCACAGATTCTGTTCGAGTAATGGCTGGGGACGATCACCTGAACGGCACCGGATCGCATGTAGAAGACGGACAGTTTGAAGTTTGTCTGAAGGACCAATGCATCTCCCTGGGCCTTAACCGTAACTCTGTTTTCTTTCAGGTGTAGAGGGAGACTATTCCAAATCCCGTTAACCTGATTAGGACAACAGTGGAAAGTGGTTGAAGTAGTAGTTCACACAAAAATTAAAATGTACTGAAAATTTGCTCACCCTCAGGCCATCTGAGATGTAGATAAGTTTGTTTAGCATTAGTGAAATTTAGCATTACTTCACTTGGATCCACTGCAGTGAATGGGTGCTGCCAGATTGAGAGTTTAAACAGCTGTTAAAAGCATCACAATAATCCACACTAGGGATTAACTGATTATCAGCCTGGCTGGCTGATAATAAGCATTTTTATGGTTATTGGTATTAATCATTTTCAAAACTGTTCTGACGATATTTAAAAGCATTTACAGAAACTTTTTGTCAGAGCCCTTTATCCTTAATTTTGACATTTAATTTCCATTTTTACACCATACACTACCAGTCAGAAGTTTTTGAACAGTAAGATTTTTAATGTTTTTTTTTTTTTTTTTTTTTTTTTTTTTAAGAATTCTCTTCTGCTTCCCAAGCCTGCATTTATTTGATTCAAATTACAGCAAAAGCAGTAATATTGTGAAATATTTTTACTATTTAAAATAACTTCTTTCTATTTGAATATATTTCAAAATGTAATTTATTCCTGTAATCAAAGCTAAATTTTAAACATCAGTACTCCAGTCTTCAGTGTCACATGATCCTACAGAAATCATTCTAATATGCTGATTTGCTGTTCAGGAAACATTTATTATTATTATTATTATTATCAGTATAAACAGTTAAGTACATTTTTTTTCAAGATTCTTGATGAATAGAAAGATCCAAAGATTAGCATATATCATAAATATAAAGCTTTTGTTACATTATACACTATACCATTCAAAAGCTTCAGTCAGTGTAATTTTTTTTTATTTTTTTATTTATTTTTGGGAAAGAAATTAATACTTTTATTTAGCAAAGATGCTTTAAATTGATCAAAAGTGGTGATAAAGTCATTTATGATGTTACAAAAGATTTATATTTCAGATAAATGATAAATAAACATTAAAAATCTTTTGACTGGTAGTGTATTTTGGTTCAAAATATCGGTCTATTTGATGATCTGTAATAACCGGTATTGGCATCAGCCTTGAAAAACGCATATCGGTCGACCCCTAATCCAAACAATTCCAGTCCATCAATTAACCTCTTATTAATTGAAAAGTTGCATTTTTTTAAAAAACAAGTCCATCATTAAGGTGTTTTAACTTTAAACTGTCACTTCTGGGCAAATATGACTCTAATTCATAATAGTCTAGTCTATCTACTGTTATCTTCTCACATGAAAATCCACCTATGAATTTGTTTAGAACTGTTTTTGCTTGTTTGATCTGTGCATATTTCCTCATAATTCAGAGAACTTTTTTTTTTATTGGAGAAAGCAATAATTATGGACAGAAGACTCTTGTTTTAGCAGGAAGCAATGGTTTGTTAAAATGTCTTGATGGATTTGTTTCTTACAAACACAGCTTTTCACTTCACAAGATGTTCATTGATGGACTGGAGTCATGTGGATTACTTATTTTTTATCAGCTGTTTGGAATCTCATTTTGACAGCACCCATTCACTGCATCATTGCTGAACACGGGATATCATGTAAATCACCAAATATGTTACAATGAACAAACATTTCTGCATTTTTGATAGCCTGAGGTTATTAAATTTTCACCAATTTTAATTTTTGGATGAACTTTTCTTTAAGACAAACAGACATTAATGTTATATCTAATCATCATAAATTGTGGTTGATCGCTCACCATGACTTTCTTCTTCTCTGTCCTCATCATTGTCACTCTGAGACCATGTACGTTGACGTTCACCTGCTGAATGGAGGATACGTGCGACTCCCCTTTTTTCTCATTCTGCACCTCCACTGCAAACTCCGGAAGCAGCCCTGACTCATCACAGACCTTTGACATTACATAGGTACAGGGACTCTCAAACTGGAAGCTGACCCCATCAAAAGAAGTGTAATGTGGGTCAGAGGCCACATGGCAGATGCCAAAGGTGTCGTTGGACCAAGGCATGTGAGAACAGATGAGTTGCTCATCAGTGCAAGCACAGTGAGTGCTTTTATCAGTCCCAAATGTGCTTCTTTGCTGACATTGTGGCCCTGTGGATGATATATTAACACTTTAGTATTTCTCAAAGGCCAATGAATGTAGTGAATTTATGTCTCGGTATTAGCCTGAAGATGTTTATGTTGGTAAATGATGTAAAACTAAGTCAAAATAATATGTCACCCACCACATTGACCCTTCCGTATTCCTATTCTGTCAAAAACAGTTTCTTCATCATCATGCAGGCCTTTTGATAACTCAAAAACAACCTGACAGAGAACACAATTACAGTTGCAGTGAGTAATAGTGATTCTTCAGTGCCTGCAAAAGTTCATCACTCAAGACTAACGTTTTTAAATACCTACAATTACATTTGTATAACAACTTCATCGTCAAACAAATTCGTGTTGTGTTTTAAGATGGCAGACAGTTTAACTTCAAATTCATATGTCTAGAAGAAGTCTTTCAGAGGGTTTCTACTTAATCTCTACTGGTGAACTGAATGGAGTTATTAATTTTGTATCTTTATTGTATATATATTTTGCAGCCAAAACCATGCTTATATTAGTGACCCTGGACCACAAAACCAGTTTTATGTAGCACGGGTATATTTGTAGCAATAGCCAGAAATACATTGGGTCAAAATGAGCGATTTTTCTTTTATGCCAAAAATTATTAGGCTATTAAGTAAAGATCATGTTCCATGAAGATATTTTGTAAATTTCCTACCATAAATATATCACCACATAATTTTTGATTAATAACATGCATTGGTAAGAACTTCATTTGGAGAAATTTAAAGATGATTTTCTCAATATTTAGATTTTTTTGCACACTCAGATTCGAGATTTTCAAATATTGTCCTATCCTAACAAACCACACATCAATGGAAAGCTTATTTATTTAGCTTTGCTTTCAGATTATATATAATTCTCAATTTCCAAAAATTGACCCATATGACTGGTTTTGTTGTCCATGGTCACATATAAGGTTTTCAGTCTGGTTCTCATGAGACGCGTGGAGATCTGGTTGGTGCTCATACTGCATATTGCATGGCTCTTTAAATATAACTATAAAAATAAAATAATAATAGTGATAATAGTATTATTTCACTTTATTTATTTTGTATTTTTTAAAAAGTAATAAACAAATGAATAAATAGAGTTGGATAATACTATTATATTTTAAAAGAAAAAGTGAGTATTAAATAAATATACACTTGTTTTATAGTGCATCTAAAATATTTACTTTTTCTTTTCAACTTTTTTTTTTTTTTTTAAATATTATTTTTAAATCTAAGCTATTATTTTGGCAGGCTGCTGGTAAGTAAGTATATGCGCTGCTGTTTTTAGCACTGCCGAGTGAAGTGCGTAAGTGAAGCACGCCAGTAAATGAAATATTAGTCTTGCATTTTGCTCGGAAACAGGCAGCGCATTGAATGGAAATCTTATACATTTATACATTTTTACAATTTGTCGATCTAAAACGGTGATTGTACATTCACAGCTGTCAACCATGTAGGGACACAGATGAGTGGTCTAAATATATGAATAAATAAATAAACAAATAAATAAATTATATATATACATTTTTTTTTTATCTTACTCTCAAAACAAGCATATTGAAATGTTTTGCTTAAGTTTTTTGCTTTCACAGAAAGTATTTTTTTTATTTTTAATGATCATTGGACAGCAGCAGATTATGCACGTTAAATGCATTTCTATTGGTTTGTTTCCACTGGCATGACTATTGTTTCATTGGTGGTTTTGGCTGGAAAACATTTAAACTTTCTAGATACTCAGTTTAAAATGGAAAAATAACTAATAATAAGAAAATATCTTCTCAAACATTTCAAAATGATCTGCTATTTTTCTCTATAAAGATGGCCAAAACCTAAATATGAAAATTTAAATTGCTGTACCTGGACGTTGTCGTTGTCAGATTGCTTTGTGAGAGGAATGAAGACTTGTCTCCAGTGTCCGCTGCCAGATGTCTCTGAGGTCCAAATCAACGTCTGCAGAATGTCATCCACTAGCAAAACTTTGAGTTCAGAACTCTTCTTGTTAGGTTTATGGTACCAGAACTCCAGACAGGAGTCTTCTGAGATCGTAAGAAATCCACTCTTGAGACGAAACACACCAGATGGATTCTCAGGGTGGAGAGCTGTTTCCTCTATAGAACATAGATGAAAAGGCAAAACAAGTATAAATTTAGCAAAAGAGCTGCTGAAATAATCTTTTTCTGTGAACATTTCCTGCCTTTCAAAGATTGTAATTTGCAGTTTTATAATAACAATAGTCAATAATAATTCAGTTTTACTTTTATGTTTGTGGGTAACACATGTATCCCGCTTGCTGTTACCCGTCCCTGTTCTTATAAGTAGTACAAAGCCCAAAGAACAGCTGTTTCATACAGAATAAACTGCTATGAATGTTTTTTCTCTAAACAAATCGAGGTTGTCATGTACAAGCAAAGGCTGTATTAGTAACATATGCTCTTGCATATAGATCATAGATTGACCTCTAAAAGCAGGCAGTCATGAATAATTATCAAATCATCTGCTTACACGTTCAAAGCCAACATGTGCCACAAGTTAGACTCTGATCTGAACTTCGTGTTTTGTGAATTCTTCCAGTGCAACCTGCTGATCGATGCCTTGTTCGCACAAGTGTTTGAATGTGGTGCCTAGCGTATTTGAAAGCCAAGTTTAAGAACATAATTTGAGGAATAAGAAGTTTAAAGAAGCTCTGCTAAGTGTTGTTAGAAAGCTATTAACTGCTGTTGTTGTTGCCGCAGGTGAATGAATTGGTGGTAAACACCAGCGAATAACACAAAGCAGCAACTATCTCTGCAGCAATTTCGTCTCAGCAGTATAATTACCTGTTGCCGTTTGAGCGCTGATCGGTCCCTCAGAGGTCCAATCGCAGGATGCTGGCAAATCACTGCCAAAATCACACTTTGCGAAATAATCTACAGCACAGGAGGGAAAAGTGATTAAAGGGACAATAAAAAACAAAAGTGGAACGAGAATAAGAACCTAATCGAAAACAAGAAACAAACCGAAACATAGTTCTGTTTGGCTTGTTATAACAAATGTTCGTGTCCCCCAGTCGTTCTTGCGAGAAATTGGTCATACCGGTGCGAGTGCTTCTATTAGAGAAGCCTAAAAAGTTTTCAACTCATCAGAGTTTGATAGAACGGTTTCTAACAGGTCATCTTTTCAGTACTGCAGAAGTTGGTTACACTTTACTTAAAGCCTTTATATATAATGCATTATAAAAGCGGTTCTAATGCATTAATTATGCATCATAATGCGCAAGTGGTCTCATGAATAATTGTTTTAATATGTTATATTCATTGTTGCACATTTAGAAAGTATAATGCATTAAAACAAGACAAACAAATCGTTAAATATTAGAATGCGTTTTAACTTTAGTTATTTATGAAAAGATATAATGCATTACAATGTACATTTATGAATACCTTTATAATGCATTATAGGCTTAAGTATTTTCACTTTACTTAAAGCCTATACATTATAGCTTTCCATAAATAATTGCAACCAAAGTTAAAATGCATTATAATATTTGCAGATTGGTTGTTTATAATGTTTTAATGCAGTATACTTCCTATATGTGCAATAATCCATACATGAATATTATAATTAGTGCTGTCAAGCGATTAATCGCAATTAATCACATTCAAAATAAGTTTTTGTTTACACAGTTTATGTGTGTGTACTGTGTATACTTAATATGTGTACTTAATATATATAAAAATACAAACATGCATGGATATATTGAAGAAAAATATGTTATGATTATATTAGGGCTGTCAAATGATTAATCGCGATTAATCGCATACAAAATAAAAGTTAAGTTTGCCTAATATATATGTGTGTGTGTACTGTGTGTAATTATTATGTATGTATAAATACACACAGATTAATGTATATTTTTAAGAGAAATATGTTTTTTATGTACAAATATTTGTATTTATATATAATATGAATGATATAAAAATTATAATAAATGCTTATACTTTCTTAAACATATACATAAATGTATTTGTGTGTATGTGTGTGTGTGTGTGTATATATATATATATATATATATACACACACACACACACACAATAATTACGCACAATACACACATATATTAGGCACACTCAACTTTTTTTCGTATACAATTAATCGCAAATAATCATTTGACAGCCCTAGTTTATATATTAAAATTATTTATATATAATATAAATGATATATATATATATATATATATATATATATATATATATATATATATTTAACATATACATATTTAGCACTAATTACAATGTTTTGAAACTTAAAGTATTTATGACTACTAATCATGAGATTATAGCATGCATTATAGTGTGCAATACAAAGCATAATTAATGTATTATGCTTAAAGTGTTACCACCCTAAAATTATAACATCATAAAAGTGCGGCATCTGGATTTGTGCTGATAAAATACAGTACCTGCATTTGAGCTCCGGTCAGGAAGAGAGAGTGGAAGACTTCTGTAGATGATGAATAGAGAAAATGTGATATTATTAAAATGTTAAGATGGCTTTGTTGTGCACAATGTGCACAATGTAAGAGTGACAGAAAGACAACCTACCTTGAATAAGCCTCGGTGTTGAGAACGCACAAATAGGCTACTACAGAGAGCAGCCTCAGGTATGTGTCCCCTGACATAGTGTCTCTTCCAGTGTCCCGCCAATAAGTTCTCTAGTGTCAAGCTGAGGTGGGTCTACCTCACGACAATGAGACGGGTTTGAATGTGCTGGCTGTTATGAAGGTGAGGAAAGTGCACCATTGACCCTGAGAAGGTGTGGTGTTGTTGGTGGTTTCCCACTGAAAAGGGTGGGGTTTGGATAGTTACGGTAACAAAGATGAATCAAATGTACTTTATTTCATTAAGTTTAGTCCCAGTCACGTCCTTATCAAAGTCCAGTTATTGCATTGCAGCAGCTTTAATTACTTCTGTCTAATGCAACATTGCAATTGAAATGTTAGATAACAGGAACGGGAACTCCAAGCTTTTTGATGACCAAGCAGGTGTTTAGCTGGTTTCATTAGGTGGCGTGGCAATTGGCTTGATCTGCTGAAAAGTCCAAAATTATTTAGAATCAAGAAACCTATTCAGACTAGGAGATCAGTAATAGTTTTTTTTTTTTTTTTTTAGAACAAATACTGAGTATTTGCATGTTTATGTGACCGATTAGCATTATGCAGAACTGATATTTGTTTTACTTCTGGTTTACTTCTACTGAACTGAGCAAGCTGAACTTTTATTTATAACACTGTCAGTACTGTAATTTCACTCTGCCCTTGCAAACAAAACAAAGCGACTTTCTACATCAGTAAATAGAGGTGTCTAAAACTGAAAAAAGTAAAGTGCACTATCAGTAAAGTGCCTTTGTTAAATAAAAAGCTTTGCTCAGTTCAACAAACAGGTAACAAATAAAGAACCTAAATAAAGAAAACATTCTAAATCACCTGAATAAAAAGGCTTTGCTACTTTAGTGGGGCTCAACATGCCCAGTTGAGCAGTTGAGTCTTTCAGCACTCTAACAATACACGAAATAGATTTACAATGTCAAATGTTTTAAAAACAAAACATAAATAAACCACAGGGGAGTCTATCAATTTTACACGCATTTTAAACTACAGTTTTAAAGCATTCAGCATCTGCAGTATGAAACTACAGTATGTGTTGTTTAATAGTCTAAAGTCTGTGAAGATAGCTGGAGTAAGTTTACATTGCAAATAGGTAGTCAGTCTCGAATGGCTCATTTTTTTAGGGTTATTAAAGGAGAAGTCCACTTTGAGAACAACAATTTACAGATAATGTACTCACCCCCTTGTCATCCAAAATGATCTTTCTTTCTTCACTCGAAAAGAATTATGTTTTTTGAGAAAAAAACATTTCAGGATTTTTCTCCATATAATGCACTGCTATGGTGCCCCGAGTTTGAACTTCAAAAATTCGGATTGTTGGCTTCAAATGATCCCAAATGCAGTTGTAAATGATCCCAGCCGAAGAAGAAGGGTCTTACCTAGTGAAACGATCGGCTATTTTCATTAAAAAATACAATTTAAATACTTTTTAATCTCAAACGCTCATCTTGTCTTGCTCTCCCTAAACTGTTAGGGTATGTCGAAATACTCTGATCCTATTTTTTCCCTCAATTTCAAAAATCATTTCAAAATCATCCTACATCGCTGCAGAAGTTCCGAATCAGTCTTTGCAAAGTGAACATGCAAAGAAGATCAAACACCCTTAACAAAAAAGGTAAAACAGCAATATAGGATGATTTTGAAGTTGAGGGAGAACACGAGATGGGTTTTTTTTCGACATACCCTAACTGTCATGAACTGGGAAAAAAACGGGAATCAGGAAGAGCAAGACAAGACGAGTGTTTGACTTTAAAAAGTATATAAATTGTATTATTTCTATTAAAATAACCGGTTGTTTTGCTAAATAAGACTCTTCTTCCTAGGCTGGGATTGTTTACAGCAGCATTTGGGATTGTTTGAAGCCGCATTTAAACTGCATTTTGGAAGTTCAAACTCGTGGCAACATATCAGTCCATTATATAGAGAAAAATCCTGAAATGTTTTCCTCCAAAAACATAATTTCTTTGTGACTGAAAAAAGAAAGACATGG
Source organism: Cirrhinus mrigala (assembly GCA_036247105.1). Lineage (NCBI taxonomy): Eukaryota > Metazoa > Chordata > Actinopteri > Cypriniformes > Cyprinidae > Cirrhinus > Cirrhinus mrigala. Next base: position 34,956,870 of record CM070008.1, on the reverse strand, counting down.
ACATCTTGGATGACAAGGGGGTGAGTACATTATCTGCAAATTGTTGTTCTGGAAGTGTACTTCTCCTTTAACAGTCTTTTTTTCTGTCTAGATTGACGGAGAGCTATGGGTTTACACAGTAATTGCACGTGTAGCGGCAGCCTCCCCTGTGTCCTAATGCCGAGTTTTGATACCGTAGGGGGCGCTATTGACCTATTTCTAATAAAATGAAAGTAAAATACTCAAATAACATTTAGACTGTTTCTAATTAAAAAAAGCAGTAGCTGATGTCATAAAATCATGAGTAAGTTTTGATTTAAAAGTCAGAAGATATAGCTTACATGAATTAAAAGACAAACATGACACTTGTGAATTAAACAATTTTATATGATGTATTCATTAATGTGTAATATGTTACTTTTTTAAAACAAATTATGAGCTGTAAAAGATTTTCAGAATTTTTAAAACTTTTGCTTTAGACCATTTACAAATGTTAAATCTTAAAATAAAATGTTAAGGTTACCATGGCATTTTTCTGAAAACAAACAAACAAAATGCAGAGATTATATATATTATTATATATATTATGCAGAGATTATATATTATTATATATATTATGCAGAGATTTTTATATATATATATATATATATATATATATATATATATATATATATATATATATTATATATATATATATTAGTTTATTTATAGTTATTTTCAAATCTTCAATGTACTGTCATTATAAAAAACCTTAATTATTGTTTATTTAGTTCTAACAAATAAGTTCTTAAAAAATAACAAAAATTAAAAATAATTAGCTTATAATTTCCACACAGGAGAGACTTGGTGTTGTTTCCAAACAAAAGAAAATATATCGCTGTCAACATCAGCTATCAGCCAAAATTAGTTAAAAAAAATATCGGCGTATCGGATATCAGCAAAAATCCAATATCATGCATCCCTAAAATAAAGGTTATATAGTGAATATTAATGTAATGTAATGTTAAATGTTAAAAAGTAATGTTAAAAAGTAAAGTTGCTTCACGATGCCATTGAAAGAACTTTTTTTGTCTAAATGGTTCCATAAAGAACCTTTAACATCCAAAGAACCTTTCTGTTTCACAAAAGGTTCTTTGTGGCGAAAGAAGGTTCTTCAGATTATAAAAGGGTAAGAAATAGATGGTTCTTTAAAGAACCAAGACCCTTCTCACCCCGGACACAACTTCGGGCACTTCTCCCCTCAGGCGGACGCTACAGATCCCTGAGCACTAAAACATCTAGACATAAAAACAGCTTTTTCCCAAATGCCATCTCCAGCTTAAACAGATGAACATGAATCATTACCTTCTACAATTCATTTCTGTATTTCTTTCTCCATTTCTAATTATTGTCTCCTTCTGTAGTATTGTTATGTAAATACACATGCACATCTCTTATTTATATAGCTGTATATAGAGAAAATAATGCACAAATCTGTACATAAATCTTCTGACTGAATGGTTCTTTGTGGAACCAAAAATGCTTCTTCTATGGCATCTCTGTGAAGAACCTTTTAAAGCACCTTTATTTTTAAGAGTGTAGGCAGTCTTGAGCGAGTGGATCTTGTTAAAGGCCCCGTATAGTGTCCGTATTAGAACATGCTTTAGCGTCAAACAGGTAAGTGAACGTGCTCAGCAAATGCCAGCTTTACGGGAATATAATTACATTGCATAAACAGCAAAGAGAGTTAAATTATGCTGGTCTGCTTCCAACAATCACTTATTTATGTCTGTCTTATTTAACTCCTCTAAAGTCACGCCTTTGGGGCATGACTTTATGGATTGCACATCTCTCCTTGAGTTTATCTCTTGTTTCTCAACACCAATCTTATCAAGTAAATCCAGTTGCTTTTCCTGTAAACGTTGTTGACCCTTTCTCTTCAAAATGCAGTGCTGTAATGGTGGTCTTGCATGCCACGAATTAACACCATATATTGGTGAACCCGAAATCGATATCCGATAATAGAAAAATGCTTAATTATCGGTTGTTGAATCGAATGTTCACTGTACTTTATTTTTTATTAAGTTTAGTCCCAGTCACATCCTTATCAAAGTCCTCAAGCTCAGGCTGGTTTCATTTTTTTTATTACATATAGGTTAAAGAAAAATAGTAGTTTTCAAGCGGCACATAAAAAAAGTAGTTTTGATTTTAAAAAAAAAAAAAAATGTCTGCATATACCAGATAGACTGTCTTAACACGACAATGTTGTGATGTTAATTGGACACTGTTGGAAAATATTGTTTATTATTCAAGTACTGTATTAGAGTTCATGCAAATAGATTTGCAGTGTCCTCAGGTTAGTTGAACCTTGCAAGGCCATTAAACACACATTTACTAAAGACATATTTTACTGTGCTTCAATAAACATTATATTTGTACAGATCAAATAAGAGCAAAACCACTATTAAGACTGATGCTGAGAGTTGACACCTTGACCTTGTGGTCCATAGCTGTACCCCTGACCAGTTAAATGCACATTTCTCTTTGTCTCAAACACTTTTTGTGACTATTATGTCACAGTCCTTGGCTTTTTGTAATATGAGGCCTCACGTGTAAGTTTCCAAATGCTACTTTTTTTTATTTCTCCTATTCTTCCCTTTAACCTGTTTGATAGATAAGATAACACCAGCAGCCTTGTATTTTAAGAGATGGCGACATGCAGTATCAGATTAATTTTCTTTAATGATGTCATATCAGATGTACGTATGTGGTCTGACTTCCAGGATGTGGGTGTCATACATATGCTATCAAGTAAAATCTTGGATTCCAGCAAACAAAACTCCTCCTTTACTGTAAGCTGTGAAACAGACTGCAGGTGAAGAGACGGGTGAATGACTGCGATTTTTGATAAGATTACAGTTGCTGTTTACCCTCAGTGGAGCATTAAGTGCCATCCTCAGATAGCAGATATACATTATCAGGAAACGAACATCACTTTTCTCCACTTGGCTTTAATGAGAAAGTGTGCATGAATGATTGGAAACTAACACCCTAAGAGAGGTTAGAAATAGCTCTTCTTCTGATGCTCAATTATAAAATAACCAAGGTCAATAGCAGGTAAAACCCTTGTGTATAAAGAACCGTGGCCAGTTGCAAGAGCTATATGTAAGTTATGACTTGTTACATAAATGTTTCCCATCAGACCCAAATAAATTAAACTTGATCTCATCACTGAACTTTGGACGTATTCTCCTTTCTCCACACAACATGCTCCTCAGCAAAGGTGAGCCTAGCCTTTCTGTTGATGAGAGGCTTGGTCACTGCAGAGAGCGTTTTCAGTCCGACTTCTCTTAAACATGCCGAGACAGATCTTCACCCTGTTCAGTGCTGAACTGGCAAGCAATTCCAGCTGCATTGTTGAACCAATTCCCCATTGAGAGTTCTGCATTATTTTGTCTTCTTGTGCATTTGTCTTACGTGGGCGACCAGCCTTTTTGAGGGACTTAAATTAGTCTCATTGCAAACCTGCAATGCAACTTCTCTTGCAATGGCTGAGAGGGGGTCATCTGGACAATCTGCTCTCGCGGGGTTTCATTCACCTTAGAGCAACCCACCATCTTGCAATCTCACTGAAAACTGGAGGAATGCTGCCAGTTAAATAGGGTTTGTCATTTAATTAAGAAAATTAGCACCATCTCTAATTTTGTTCCTTTTCAAGTATCTCATTTATGTTTTTATACTGTGCTTCAGAATACAATTAATTGTGACTCTGGACTACAAAACCAGTCATAAATAGCACAGGTATATTTTTAGCAATAGCCAACAATACATTGTATGAGTCAAAATTATTGATGTTTCTTTTATGGCAAAAATCATTAGGATATTAAGTAAAGATCATGTTTCATGAAGATATTTTGTAAATTTCCTACTGTAAATATATATGTGAATATACTTTTTTTTTTATTAATAATATGCATTGCTAAGAGCTTCATTTGAACAACTTTTTTTGATTTTCTTAATATTTCTTAATGTTTTTTTCTGCACCCTCAGATTCCAGATTTTTAAATAGTTGTATCTCAGCCAAATATTGTCCATTCCTACACTGTAAAGAAACAACCTTTAGAATCTACTCAATAAAATTAGGTAACGATTAGGTAACAATTTGCACTCAGTTTGTTTGGGTAGATTCTATCCTATATATTTGAGTAAAGAATACCTAAAATTAACAGCTATGACAAACTAAAAAAAAGTAGGTAAAGTCTACACAACAAAAAGCCTAGTGTTAAATGAACTCTCCCGGGAGTTTATTTGAGTCCATACTCAAGAGTGTTAAAATGAACACTGAAGCAGTGTTAAAGTTAATGAGGTAAGTAAGTGATTCATTCAGTGATGATTGACCATTATTAAAGACACCTGATGTTAATAAGCAGAATCGCCAAAAGGAGAAAATCAAATTCTGTATGTCACCATTATAATGGTCAGCGTTTGTATTAGTTGGGCTCTTTACCCTTAACTTTTTATTATTAGATTTTGTTTGGATGTTGTAATTGAGTTATAACAACCAGGCAAACCATAGGTAAAGTACTTATGTGGTGTTAAATATGCTTTGACATAATTATTATGTGGTGACCTGAATAAGTGAATTAGGTTTTCTTTATTGATTATGTCAGTATAATCAGACAGATGTCGTTTAAACATATATTGACCAAAAAAGTTAGTTTAGACACACAGACATCAAAAATAAGCATGAGAATCACAACAACGGTGACCATCAAAAACGTATGTTGTAGCCAATCAAAACTCATCCATGCATTGCGGCATGAATAAATTATGAGTTGAATTGTCTTTGTAATTTATTTTATTCTGTTTTCTTTTATTTTTACTGTTTGTCTTTTTAAGTCGCTTTTCCCGTGATGTTTAGAGTTGATCTGTTTCTGAATATGCTGTTTGTCACCATTGTTGAGATTCATATGCTGATTCCTGATGTCTGTGTGTTCCTGGAAGAATAACTTTTGGAAGTTTTTTTGATCAAAGGGGCGTGTAAGAAATCCATTCAAAATTTATAGAAAATACAGGCTTTTACACCACAAGGCAGTTGTAATCAATAAAGAAAATGTAACTCAAAGACTAGACTCTAAATGATTTTTTGTTTATTTTAAAACAGAATTATTACCAGCAGATGATTTTTGTTCTTTGGTTTGTCTGGCTGTTTTAACTCGGTTCCAGGAGCTAAACAAAAACTAATACTAAAAAGCTAAGGGTCAAGAGCCCAACTAATGCTAACACTGACCACTATAATGGTGACGTAAAAATTTTGAATTTCCTTTTGGTGATTCTGCTTATTCACATCAGGTGTCTTCAATGTTTGTTAATCATCACTCAATGAATCACTTAATTAGATCATGAACTTTAACACTGCTTCAGTGTTCATTTTAACGCTCGAGTATGGACTCAAATAAACTCGTGGGAGAGTTCATTTAACGTTGGGCTTTTTGTTGTGTTCCTTTACGTACTTTTTTTTAGTTTGTCATAGCTGTTAATTTTAGGTATTCTTTACTCAAATATATAGGATAGAATCTACCCAAACAGAGTGCAAATTGTTACCTAATTGTTACCTAATTTTATTGAGTAGATTCTATAGCTTGTTTTTTAGAGTGTAACAAACCATACATCAATTTCAAAAAATTGACCCTTATTATTGGTTTTGTAGTCCAGGGTCACAATTTATGAAATATACTTAAAAAACTGAGGTTCTACTCCTGTTGGGATAAGTTCAAATAGAACTAGCTTGTCTATTAAAGGAACACTCCACCAAAAAAAAAAAAAAAAAGGCTCATTTTCCAACTTCCCTAGCGTCAAACAGTTGAGTTTTACCGTTTTCGAATCCATTCAGCCAATGTCCGGGTCTGGCGGTAGCACTTTTAGCATAGCTTAGCATAGATCATTGAATCCGATTAGATCGGATTCTATCATTGGGCGCCTGCTGCACCCATGGTACGGCAGCAAAGTTCCTTGGTTATTACGCCGGAATGAGAGTATAGTTCCTAGCCATATCAGCCTAGAAAATCGCAACTTTTCATTTTCCGTCAGGCTTAGTACAAAATGTAACTACAGAAGAGTCAAGTTTTAAATAGGAAAAATATCGCCATTATAAATGGTCATTTTTGAGTAAGATGCTATCGGTCTAATCAGATTCAATGATCTATGCTAAGCTATGCTAAAAGTGCTACAACCAGACCCGGAGATTGGCTGAATGGATTCGAAAACGGTAAAACTCAACTGTTTAACTCTAGGGGAGTTGGACAATGAGCCTATATTTCAAAAAAAGTGGAGTGTTCCTTTAAAATCATTTAAATCGGAATATCAGAAAAGTGAAATTAAAATGTTTACTTGGAATCTGCTCTACCATGGGATTAGATCATGCATGCCTTTTTTCCACAAATATTGAATAATATTTTCCAGTTGAGTACTCCCTCTTTTCAGAGATGAAAACATTCATGTGTCTGAACTTATTGAGCCATTGTGTGAAAAAATTTGAGTGCAGAAGCACATTATGTAGCAGATTAATGGCCCTTATGGGTAGTTTACAGGTATGTGATGTGTATACAGAGCCCAGATAAAGGCTGGTGTCAATGAGTGTTTGTGCAAAGTGTATTTGCCAACTGTCAGAGATAAGCGAAGCCTCTCTATGAGAGCACAAGGCTGACGGCTCTAAATGGACATTCCCCCAGCCGTTCCCTGACACTTACTGTCATTTGTGTCAATATGGACTGAACTGAAAGAATATTAATGCTTTGTTTAGTTCTGTTCTGTTCTTTTCATCTCATAATATCTCTCTCTGAGAATTTATGTGGCTGTTTGCACACACAAAGAGAAATTAAATTTACAGTTCAAGTGATGTGACAACTAGTTGCCATTTTTGACAGAAACACTACACTTTGGTGTCTCACTGTCCCTTTTCTGATGCAGCTTTGTTGTGAGCTGTTACAGTATGTTTGATAAATTGTTATAGCAAAATTGGACTCAACATAAATCAGAAATCAGTTGCATTGGTTGTTTTTACACAGCCCTTAATTAGAGTTTCCAAAACTTTCCTGCAGAGACCTTAGAAGTGTGAGCTGTTTGAGAAACTTGGGAGAGACGTGTTTGTGGTTTGTTGCTCAGCCAGGGATTTGTTGCGGAAGCCCTGGTGAGTTAAGCTGAGAGCTGCTCTGTGTTTGAAGTGTAATGTTGGAGAGGTGATATATTGTGTGCTTTTCCAAACCATTTCCCCTGGACACCCAGCGGACAGACTGTACTCTTACAAAGCTCCAGTTCTCCATAGTGTTTAATTTCAGACGTGATCTGACCCATTTCAAAATGAGGCAAAGCCCCAAACTCAGAACTTGTTAATAAGGTGTTTATTTAGGGCAATTTTTTTACTGGTTAAATGAGTTTAATCCACATTATTCAAACTCATTTTGAGGCCATAAATAATTTATGCACTTTATTTCAGTTCTCTGATTTGATTGGCTTGACTGGTGGTAGAGTACTTATGATTGGGGAACATTTACAATATATTCTCCCTTACACAAAAAATATATGAGGACATCATGTAAAACAAAGTATTAGATGCATTGCAAGTCAATCTGCTTACCACTTTGTCATGCATTAGCATGTAAATTCCAGCAGGGAGCGCCAAACCCCAGTCTTTCCTTTCATTCTGCTTCTTTTTATTTAAATCTTGTGCAAGAAGTGTGTGGAGAAGGAGCTAAACATGTGTGAAATTCATCTCTTTATTGCCAGGAGGAAAACAAACAAACAAACAAATCAAGTATAAAATTGAAGGATGCATTAATAGAGCAGTGTCATGCAGTAGAAAGAAATGTGTGAAATTTAAGGTGCTTTATCACTACAGTCAATCATTATATTTGATTATTATTTCATTTGCACTTCCTGAAGAAAATAGCAGTGCAGGCAGCAAAACAATTGTGTTGAAGGTTTAGGTAAGTTTTCGATATGTTCCTGAGTAAAATGACTTGCCACATTAGAGTAGAGATGCATCAGTTAGCCCCGTGGCTGTATGTTTATTTTATTTTATTTTATTTTATTTTATTTTATTTTATTTTATTTTATTTTATTTTATTTTATTTTATTTTATTTTATTTTATTTTATTTTTTAAGCAGCTGTGCTTTAATTAGTGCATTAATTTTTATTATTTTATTATATTATATTATTTATTTTTTAGATGCAAGAAAACAGTGACCAATCACAAATCAATATCCAAATGAATGCTACACTCTAAAAAAAAAAAAAAAAAAAAGAAGAAAAAAAAAAAATGCTGGGTTAAAAAAACCCAACTTGGGTTATTTGGCAACCCAGCGCTGGGTAAATATTGGACAGAACACATGCTGGGTTATTTTGACCCAGCTGGTTGGGTTAAATGTTTTTACCAAACATGCTGGGTTGTTTTATTTAAGTCAACAATTGTTTAAAAATTATTATATTCCTGGTTTAAAATGGACTGGAACTTATGAAAACACACACAGAATTACTAGAGGCAACAGCAATAATCAAAAGATGAACATTTATTATTAAGCAAGAACACATGGACAAAATACAAGACAAATATAATTTATTTGGAATAATACAACATATTGTTTACAATATTATATACATTTAAACTCGTTTAACAAACATTTTAGACATAAAAAATGTAACATTTTAAAAGTAGAATTTTAATTTTAGTGTATTCAACTGTTCTCTAATTACTTTTTACTAAAATAACACTAATTCTCATGCCGGTGTGTCGCTGAAATCTGAGCCGGTGAAGGGCTCAGACTCCAAAACCTACCCATAAACAAACAGTACTGACATTAGAGAACATATTTCAAGATTAAACAACTGCTCCTGATGCAGCTGACTGACATCTTGTCCTTATGTTGCGTTGTGTAAAATAATACAATATACAACACAGTAAAGACTTTATAAATGAAATAAAATGTATATAAACCTTTATTTTTCTGAAGAAGTGCAAATTGGTGGTGCTGTGAGCCGATCTCTCCTATAGAGGACTCAAAAAGCCTGGGCTCTGACCGACTGTAACTCAGCAGCTGGGTTGTTTCGTCAGAGAAAGGTTTAAACCAGCGGTTGGGTAGAACAAAATAACCCAAGGGGTAAAAAATGACCTTCAGTACCTGAGTAAAAAATATTAAAAATAACCCAATATAATGACCCAACAAGTTGAACCCAGCATTTGGGTTAAAAAAAAAAAAAAAACAGCAGCTGCGTAAAAATATTCAAAATAACCCAATAAAATGACCCAACGGGCTGAATCCAGCATTTTTTGGAGTGTAGGAAGTGAGAAAAGTCAGAATTTTGTCTGCAAATGCAACTGACATTATGCTATTGGTTACATTTTAAATGCGAACATTTACAATTCAGTGAAACAAATTACTTTTAATCTTAAATTTCTCAGTATAAACTGATGATAAAGTGAGCAGATGTTATTGTCAGCAATCTGTATTAGCTGCACTTCAGATATGCTTTACATCATCTGTCATTGCATGTTGTTATCAGACATACTGAAGATGCTCTCTGAAGTCTTGTGCATGTATTTGCATGCATTTTTATGTGATTTCCCAATTTTTTTGAATGTGGTTGAATCTCAACATTTCAGATCACCTTGGTAATACCACGTGTAAACACAGGATCTAATAGTGCTTGGTCTGTCATAGTCTATCTGAGATTGTGTGTGTGTGTGTGTGTGTGTTTATGTGACTGTGTTTGTGTCCAGACCTTGACAGGGTCATGCAGCTCTGCTCTCAAAGTCATTTCCACGCCCTGCATGCCACCTCAGCACCACGCAAACCCATCAAAACTGAGAACAAATGCGAGGAAGTTTAAAAAAAAAAAGACTAAAAAGAAAGGGATGAAGAACTAACTCCCCCTCGTGCCTCCCTGGTCTCATCGATCCGGTGAACTTCAGAGAGGAGATGATCTTATGCTTGTGCCTTTCTGGATGGCCAAAGCAGAGGGGGGGGGACTAAGATCAAAGAGCTGTTCCTGTCTTTCTATCCCTCTATCTCTGGCTGTGAGTGGAGGAGAGGAGGGAGTGAGAAAAGAGGAGAAGAGGAGGAAGATCAGTGCATGAAAGGAGGAAAGATCTTGGTGGATTTAGTGGATCTGAGGGGATGGCATCCCGCTGTGTTCACCTTGCATATACGCACATACACATACACACACACACGCTGAGTTTGACCGCATTGTGGAAGTCAAATAGTATGAAGGCGTTTGAGATGGTAGCATAGGTCAGTTTACTAGATCCAAACAAACATGGCGTTAAACAAGTTCAGGCCCAGTCCCAGTCCCAAATAAATATTTATATTATCCCTCCCTAAAAAATGCTTAGAAATGTGAAATTTCTTAAGTCACACACTAATGTTCAAAAGTTTGGGGTCATTTAGATTCAACATTGATAATGATAATAAATGTTTCTTGAGCAGCAAATAAACAGAATGATTTCTTAAGGTTCATATGACATTGAAGACTGGAATAATGGTGCTGAAAATTTAGCTTTGCATTACAGGAGTAAATATTTCAAAATATATTAAAATGGAAAGTAAATGTAATAATATTTAGCAGTTTTTACCTTTAAATACTTTTAAAATATTTTAAATATTTTTAACATTTTTTCTAAATATTCTTTTGGTCAAGTAAATGCACCCTTGGTGAGCATAGGAGTCTTTTTATTTTTAAAAAATGTAAAAATCACATCAATCCCAAACATATATATATATATATATATATATACACAGGTATGCATGTATTTTATTGTTAGTATTAGAAATGGAAAAACTAAGTGACCTTAGAAATAATTATTTATTACAAAAAGTTTTCAGAGCGAGAAAAATGTTTTGCATAACCTGCAAATCATGCTTTTTCTAGTTAAAAAATTAATTCCTTGAATTTAAATTCATTCTATGTCCTTGCATTCCGATTTGAATTGCAGGATTATATCCTGTTTGCCGCCTCAATTCAAATTCAGGAATTTAATTAGAGTTTAAAGTGCCTTTTCATTGAAATATTGCAAAACAACAACAACAACAACAAAAAATCTGCTGCAAAACACACTATCAAACAAAATGGTTGCAGACACAGAACAAAAACAGTCCCAAACAAAGTCACTCCCCAAATAAACACAGAAATGAGAGTGAATTGTGTCTCTTCTGCATTATACGATTAATTGAATACATTAGCTGAGTGCACCTGTGACCTGACTGCATGACGAACTGCAGGGAATGGAGGGGAATGTCAAATGAGAGCAGGATGTAGAGAGATGAAAGAGGGAATGATTTCTGCAGCAGTGTGCATTACAGAATTCCCAAACAACACACTCACAGATTAAACTCTTTTGTTTCAGTGTTGCGCGTTTCTGCCGGGGAGTCATTTTCATCTCAGCAGCTTTTTCAGATGGGTCCAATCTAGTGCAGGTTAAATCAGAGAGATAGGCCAGACTAGTAGATTTTACCTGTACTTGCTTGTACTTGTATCTTGATTTTACATAACGGTTGCTTTTCGCTCAAAGCTTATTATTTACTATTCCTTTCAAAAGCTGTAAATTCATTACTGCAACTCTCCAAAGCACTTGAAGTGTTCATTACGGTTTGCACTAGTAATCAATTGTTCCTGTCATGTTCTGGATCAAACTAATGACTGATGGGGTTTAATGATTGTGTTGCAGAATGCTTTAGTTTGATTAATTTTGCATTGGTTTAAATGCTCTTTTCTAAGCCAAAATCACTTTTCCATAATGTTGGATGTTACCTGAAAGCAGTGTTTGGTAAATCACCCTAAAAAAGTAATTAAAGGAGAACTCCACTTCCAGAACAATAATTTACTCACCCCCTTGTCATCCACGATGTTCATGTCTTTCTTTCTTCAGTCGTAAACAAATAATGTTTTTTGAGCAAAACATTTCAGCATTTTTCTCCATATAATGGACTGATATGGTGCCCCAATTTTGAACTTCCAAAATGCAGTTTAAATGCGGCTTCAAACGATCCCAAATGCTTTGGTAAACAATCCCAGCTGAAAAACAAGGGTCTTATCTAGCGTAACAGTTGGTTATTTTAATAAAAATAATACAATTTATATACTTTTTTTTTTAATGCTAAATGCTCGTCTTGTCTTACTCTGCCTGGACTGTTTTTTTTTTGTTTTTTTTTTCGGTTCATGACAGTTCGCTGTTTTACCTTTTTTTTGTTAAGGGTGTTTGATCTTCTTTGCATGTTAACTTTGCAAAGACTGGGTCGGAACTTCTGCAGTGATGTAGGATGATTTTGAAATGGTTTTTGAAGTTGAGGGAGAAAATACGATTGGAGTTTTTCGACATATAACTGTCTTGAGCCAGAATACACAGAGTTCAGGCAGAGCAATACAAGCGTTTGAGATTAAAAAGTATTTAAATTGTATTTTTTAAATGAAAATAACCAATCGTTTCACTAGATAAGACCCTTCTTCCTCGGCTGGGATGGTTTACAACCGCATTTGAGATTGTTTGAAGCCGCATTTAAACTGCATTTTGGAAGTTCAAAATCGGGGCACCCTAGAAGTCCACTAAATGGACAAAAATGCTGAAATGTTTTCCCCCAAAAAACATAATTTCTTTACGACTGAAGAAAGAAAGACATGGACATCTTGGACTTCTCCTTTAAATACTAGTTACTAATTACATCTTTAACAGTTTAATTAGATTACTGTACAAATTACTCTCTCCAAAAAGTATTTAATTACTTATTACTAATTACTTTCTAAATCCTATATCAACCTTGGCAAGTTAATGAATGATACAAGGTTAGACATGAAACGGTTCTTTTAATTCTTTCAAATAAAGGTAACACTTTAGTATAGGGAACAATTCTTACTATTAACTAGTTGCTTATTAGCATGCCAATTCATAACATATTGGCTATCTATTAGTACTTATAAAGCACATATTCTGCATGACCTTATTCTACATCCCTAATCATACCTAATACCTAAACTTAACAACTACCTTACAAACTACTAATAAGCAGCAAATTAGTAGTTTATTGAGGCAAAAGTCATAGTTAAGAGTTTGTTAAAAGTGAGAATTGGACCTTAAAGTGTTACCCAGAATAAATAATACATAATTATTACATAATTACAGAAATTATTCTGCTCACACTTTAGATTAGGGTCCAATTCTCACTATTAACTAACTATTATCTATGACTTTTGCCTCAGTATAATCCTAATTACTGCTTATTTATACTTAGTAAAGTAGTTGTTGACAGTTAAGTTTAAGAATTGGGTAAGATTAAGGATTTAGAATAAGGTCTTGCATAATAAAACATTAATATGTACTTTAGGTAATAATAAACAGCCAATATGCCAATTATATCCACACTAATAACTAACTAGTTAATAGTGAAAATTGGACACTAAAGTGTTACCAATATTCTTATCAACTCGCCAAAGTATTTAAAGTGAGAAGGTTATGTAAAAAGCATGCATTTTAACGTTAGACTTTAAATTTTGAGGTTAAATTTGATGTTAAATGTTAAATTCTGCGGTCTATACACAGTATTAAGTAAGAACACATAAGAAGTAACTGTAATTAAATGAAAAAAAAAAAAAATCTCTCTGAAAATTAGAGATCTACACCTCAGATGTCCAGACGGATAGAGGGGAGGAAAGCCAAACCTGTAGTCTCTAAAGTGCTATTAGACTATCTCTCTATCTCTCTGAAAGCCACCAGGACAGAGATGTTCTTTATCAATTCTGGTGGGTAATTCTGGTTTTAAGTATGTCTTTCGCATCATTGTACAGTTTTATTATCATTGTGCAGTATGTTTTATTTGTACTGTCGGCTACTATACAACGTCTGTTGTGCCTCATGAGACAAATTCTCTTTACTCATCTCATTACGAATCATGCATGTTAGAAAGAGATGGTTTTTGGTTCAGTGAGTGAGCCATTTGGACTGTCTCAGTTTGCTTTGTGAGCCAATCATTCAGGGCTGTGTTTCCCATAAGCATCATAGTCCAAGTAGATCATAGGGACCATTGATGCAGGTTTTGTGAACAATTAGTGGAAAAGGATTGGCTCAAAAGAATGATTCATTCATGAATCAGACATTGCTGTTTTACAAACCCAGATCAGCTCAGGTTAGTCGCTAGTGAAAGGTTTTGGACTGTGTTGTTCTTGTGGTGCCATTATGCCATTTTCCAGCGTGTTCAGAGTGATTAGTCACATGGTATTTTCTGTTTAGTTGATTGGCTCTAAAAGTTTTAGGTGATAGATTTTGAAACATGTACACTCTAAAAAATGCTGGGTTTTTAACCCAAATGCTGGGTTCAGTCTGTTGGGTCATTTTAATAGGTTATTTTTAATATTTTTACCCAGGTGCAGGATTGTTTTTTCTGTAAGCTGCTGGGTTATTTTTAACGCTTTTAACACACGTTAAGCCTGTCTCTGACGAAACAACCCAGCTGCTGAGTTACAGTCAATCAGAGTTCAAATTGAGTTCTTTACAGGAGAGACCAGTTCTCAGTGCCGTAGATTTAGTGCACTTCTTCAGAGAAATGAAGGCTTGTATACATTTTGTTTCGTTTATAAAGTCTTTACTGTGTTGTAAATTGTATTATTTTATGCAGTGCAACATAAAGACAAGATGTCAGTCAGATACTTTTTAAACAATAGCTGACTTAAGTAAAATAACCCAGCATGTTTGTTGAAAACATTTAACCCAACCAGTCCGGTCAAAATAACCCAGCATGTGTTCTGTCCAATATTTACCCAGCGCTGGGTTGCCAAATAACCCAAGTTGGGTTGTTTTCAACCCAGCATTTTTTAGTGTAGTTTCATGGGTCATGCAGCAACCTTTGCCTTTTAAGACAAATAGAAATCTTACCAGCTTTATCCAGGTATCTGTTGGGAACTGCTGGCATTATTACCTAGGCTGGTTTGCTAGTCTTACAAGGTCTCCCATCAAGGTCAGACTGGTCTGATTTCCTGGTTTTAGAATGGCTTGGGCCCTCCATAGCTGGAAGACCACCTGGTTCGAAGATGATCTTAAACCAGCTAAAACCATAAAATCAGCTAATGCCAACTTCACCCTTTTGGCTTTTTTTGTTATATGTGACCGTGGACCACAAAACCAGTCTTAAGTAGCACGGGTATATTCGTAGCAATAGCCAAAAATACATTATATGGATCAAAATGATCAATTTTTCTTTTATGCCAAAAATCATTAAGATATTAAGTAAAGATCATGTTCCATGAAGATGTTTTATAAATTTCTCACCGTAAATATATCAAAACTTAATTTCTGATTAGTAATATGCATTGCTAAGAACTTCATTTGGACAACTTTAAAGGCAGTTTTCTCAATATTTATTTTTTTCTTTTACACCCTCAGATTCCAGATTTTCAAATAGTTGCATCTCAGCCAAATATTCTCCTATCTTAACAAATCATACAATGGAAAGCTTATTCAGATGCATATATCTCAGTTTCAAAAAATTGACCCTTATGACTGGTTTTGTGGTCCAGGGTCACATATACAAAATACCCTACACACACACACAAACTGTTTCTTTCTCTCCCTCTCCTTCTCTTTGTTTGTCTAATCAGCAGGCCGTATCAGATCCAGTCCTAAAGGTCGGCAGGTGGAGAGAATCAATCTACACCTTGCCCTTTTTAACTGAGGAACAGGTCACGCCGTGCAGTAGAGGAGAGGCTGCACGCTGCATCATCTTCCTGCTGCTCACACACTCTCACACACACACACACACACACACACACACACACACACACGGACAGATTATCAGGTCAAGGTCATTGCTTTTGTTCCAATCTGTTGCTCTCGCTGACCTTTCGTGTTTTCGTCTGCAGTCTCTGCAGTATCTGTCTGTAATCAGGATTCCTCTCTCACACCGAGTCTTATTTCATCTTCAGACCTTTTAAAAGCTTTTAAAAGTCAGGATAGAAATTCACTGTTTGCACAGCATTCGGGAGGCTACTGAGAAAGAGTGTCACCTTTGATGGCGCAGAACTCTTTTTGGGAAGCACATCTATCTAAAGTCTCTCCCTGTACATTTTTAAAAGCATTTAATCATATTATGTGAATATGTATTTTTTTTTAATACTTGTATTACTTACATTTTATTGTTTACATATGGTGGTTTGTACTACCTTTAATTTATCCATTTTTTTTTTGTGTGTGTGTGTGTGTGTGTAAAATATATAACACTTTTTTAAAATTAGTGTATTTTAGTCATGAAAGTCTCCGTCCAGAATGATAAAAATGACAAGAAAAGCCTTCAAATGAAAATATCCGGACACATTAGTACTGGCAATTCAAGGGCAAATATGCTTAACTGTCATAAAATTAATGGCACAATGCAAAACGGTCCTAAATGGCTACATTTTCTTTATGCAAAATACAGTTATTTATACTTTCACTTGTTTTTGGAGGAGAAAAGCAATGTTTTGTGAGATTCACAAGAACAAGCGTTAAATGAGCAGCAGATATGGATCTTTAGACGGCCGTCTGTATTGCCGAGGGTGGATGGAGGCAGGGGATTTCTGGCTGAATATGGCTCCTGTTGTTCTACATTGGCAGAGCAGTGCATTGTGTTAGATATGATCAATAGATGTGAGCAGCCAGCGTTTAATTGCCTTTTGTTAACATGGAGGTGTTTGACAGAAGGAAAGAAGAGTCCCCTAGGGCTGAGCAAGGGTGTGAGTGGATGCAGGAGAGTGTGTGTGTGCGCGTGTGCCCGTTCTACATGCAGGACACGCTTGTACCTTTGTTCCTGCTGATGCCACATTAATTGCAAATTCAACTCAACAGCTCTGCAGACGTTGTCTGTTTTCCTTTCAAGGCCCGAAGCATAGCCTATGCAACTGTGCTAAAGGAAACGCTTCTAGCTACACAAAACTGCGTCAATGCGTTATGAAATGCGTCAGACTGCAGGACAAGTACCTACTGCACAGTCCCACCGGGAGTTAGTGTAAACTCTAGTTTTACGGTCATTTCTCTCTTTTGGGTCAACTATGAGAGTTTGAAGAGAACGTTAAAGTTTTAAGTCAGTGTGTGTCTGAATAACGACACATCTGGTCATGTTTGTCAGCAAAGCAAAAAAACGGGTCAGTTATCTTCACGAATGAGCAACAGTGAAGAGAATGTTAGAAGGGAACCAGGCCGGAATGTTTATATCAGCTATCTGAACAGCAACGCATCTTGTTTAACAGCATAGACATTAGAAATGGTTTGTTAGCAAGGTAGAAATACATTAAGTATGGACTTCGAGCAGCAGGGCCAAAGATGGGCAGGTAGTGATGTAACTCTGTGGAAACGATCTCATGAATATTAATTAGTTTAGGGCTGACATTGCTTGATAATCTTCACAGACCATTCAGTCACATTACCTAATTAATATTCATGAGCCACAGGAGTTCCATGCCAAGTTGGCTTTTAGTTACAATATAAAGCTAGTTTTACATTATTATTTTATTTACTTAGATTTATTAATTTATTTTTTTGTTCGAATTAAAATGTACATTTATGTATTAAAATATATTTATAAAAAAAAGAAATTTAATGTAATAAACATATTACAGATCATTTTGTACATTTTTAGCCTGTAGTAAAATAAAATAAAACATTTTTTAAATAAAATACAAAATTTACGATTGTCAGTTGTTTGACTGTTGCTTCACACAAATGTAAGATAAAGGAAATGTATGTAAAAATAATTTACCTAGACTGTCCAGTTATTAAACTTAGATTTATTAATTTATTTTTAAAAAATTAATTAAAATACAAATGCATATATTAAATTATATTTATAAAATATAAAATAATACATTTTAAAATATGACAGTTCATTTTGTACATTTTTAGCCTGTAGTAAAGCTTGTAAAATAATAATTTCTAGTATTTAAAAATAATTTGAGCCGCAGGAGTTCCGAGTTGCCTTTTAGTTACAATATAATGGCAGTTTTGCATTATTATTATATTTGCTTAGAATTATTAGATTTTTTTTTAATTCAAATTGAAATATACATTTATGTATTAAAATATACATTTATGTATTAAAATATATTTATAAAAATTGAAAATTAATGTAATTAAAATATTACAGATAATTTTGTAGATTTTAGCCTGTAGTTAAATAAAATAAAAATCTAAAAGTAATTTACAAAATTTACTATTGTCAGTTTTTTTTTGACTGTTTACTCCACACAGATGTAAGGTAAATAAAAAAATTGTATATACAAATAATTTTCCTAGACTGTCAAGTTACATTACCTAATTAATATTTATGAGCCACAGAAGTTTATCAAGACAGTTTTTACTTGGATTCATTCATTTATTTTTTAAAATTATAATTAAAATACAAATGCATATATTAAAATATACATTTATAAAATATTAAATATTATAAGTAATAAAATAAAATACAATTTTTATAAATAATAAAATAATAAAAAAATGTAATATTTTAAATTATACATTTAATATTCATGAGCCACAGGAGTTCCATTCTGTGTTGGATTTTAGATAAAATATCATGCCAGTTTTACGTTATTATTATATTTGCTTAGATTTATTTGATTTTATCTTAATTTAATATATGAATGTATATATTAAAATATAATTATTAAAATAGAAAATTTACTGTTGGCAGTAGTTTGGCTATTGCTGTACACAAACGTAAGATTTGTTTAAAAAAATAATAATTTTTTTATTATTATTATTATTATTATTATTATTATTATTATTATTATTATTAATGTAGTATTATTTTTAAAGTATTTAAAAATAATTTTCCTAGACCGTCCAGTCACATTACCTAATTAATATTCATGAGCCACTTTTTACTTTGATTTATTAATGTATTCTTTAAATTCTAATTAAAATACAAATGCATATATTAAAATATATTTATAAAATATTAAATAATGTAATGTGAAATATTACAGTTCATTTTATACATTTTTAGCCTGTAGTAAAGCTCGTAAAATAATTTCCAGAATTTACAATTGTTAGTTGTTTGGCTATTTCTTCACACAAATCTAAGATTTCTAAACAAAAAATTTTATGAAATGCATATAAAATGACAGTCCTGTCACATTTAATATTCATGAGCCATAAAGGTTCCATGCTGAATTGGTTTTGAGAAACATGCCAGTTTTACGTTGTTATTTTACTTGGATTTATTATTAATTTTTAATTCTAATTAAAATATTATATGTGAAAATATATTTATATATTTATTGATACATTTAAATATAAAATGTATATAATTACATTTAAAATTACAATTACATTTTTACCCTGTAGTAAAGCTCATGAAATAATTTCTAAAATTTGCAGTTGTCAGTTGTTTGGCTATTTCTCCAATTAATTAATTAATTAATTAATTTATTTATTCCGATTTTTTTTTTTTTTTTTTTTTTTGCTCAGTTCACAAAGTCAAATGCGCATTTGAG
This sequence comes from Cirrhinus mrigala, assembly GCA_036247105.1. Taxonomy (NCBI): domain Eukaryota; kingdom Metazoa; phylum Chordata; class Actinopteri; order Cypriniformes; family Cyprinidae; genus Cirrhinus; species Cirrhinus mrigala. The sequence continues at coordinate 34,937,405 of CM070008.1, read as the reverse complement.
AATTTATGATTACTTTGTTATACCTGCAACACTACTTGGATAATGTTTGTTTAGGCTATGCTAGACATGTTTTAGCAGCGAATGTTTTCAGATTTTTCCAACTGTTTGACCCTGCCAGTATCTTTCTCTGGGCAACCGTGTTCTGGCTAAGTGACAGATTCATAACCGCTCCAAAAATTCAGTAGATCTGTGCGCAGATACTTTGATCTGTTTTTTTCTTTCTTTCTTAGTGCAAGGTCAAAAAGGCACATGTACATGTTCGAAATATCACCAGGTACTAAAATGCAAATTATAGCCTACATCAGAAATATGCTTTTAATGCAAGCCAACAGCAGTAGATCATATAGCTAACAAGGATGTGGGCTGCGCTCGTGTACGTGGGGGTCGCATGCTTGCAATGCGTTGGCCGGGCATTCGTGTTCACGTATATGAACAATCAGTACGCAACAAACAAAACAAACACTGTTTGAGCCAAAAGACTGAGATGAAAAACAGGGTGCTTCAGCACAAGAGAGGCAGGGAACGGAAATATAGAGGACCAGCCAAGACTAGTTCAAATTATTTGGGCTGTGTGTGTGGGTGTGTGATATCTTACAGTGTCTAAATGAGGATACGCACATACAGGGACTTTTATGTGTGTGTGATGTTTTTTTTTTTTATGGTGTTGCAGCCGTCATGTGGAGTGTGTGTGTGTGTATTTGTATAAATGAGGAAGCTTGCATGCAGGGCAGAGAGGACACATAGCTTTGAAGTGTAAATTACTGGCACAGGAAGTGTGTGTTTGTGGTGCTGGGACACATTTCATTATGCTCCAGCCTTTCTGTTTAGCATTTAGGTAGACCAGGTAAAATCACAAAGCGTGGTTTGGTCACATAGTCTGTCCCTGCCATCCTATGCCCATGAAACAGCATGGTATACTGTGTACGTGTTTATCAGTGGGGAAAAAGTATCAACTTTGGTAGCTTCGGTTTGTATAAATTACTACTTTACCTTTTCATTGACTTTCCATGTTGATGCAATGCTGAAATTAAAGGGAGAATTTGAAATGAAAAAGAATACACTTAAGTGTGATCTAAATGAGAAATTTCAGACACCTATCTGCATGTTAATTGCTGTTTAATGAAGGTTTAAATGTATATTAAATTCAATTAGTTGAATTTTTACAGTGCTTTAAAGTTCTTTGGCCCATTTAATGTAATTTCATACTTCTGTTGTTTTTGAAACATGGCTGAAGTGTGCTGCTGAATGTACTGACAAGCATTTATGGTAAATTAAAATGTATTTAAATGTCATTCCTATTAAAAATTGATGTCATGTGGTTAAATACATATTACACATGTGTAATGATGAAGTTGTGATTTAGTACATTTTAAAATATATTAACTTAAAATGTAATATCAAACTTCAAATTTCTGCACACAAATCTAAGATTTATAAACAAAAATGTTGTGAAATGTAAAAAAAAAAGTATATAAAATAATATCATTGTCACATTACCTATTTAATATTCATGAGCCATAAAAGTTCCATGCAGAATTGGTTTTGAGATTACAATATTTTTATTTAGATCTGTTAGATTTATTTTTAATTCTAATTAAAATATAAGTGTATATATTGAAATATATTTGGATATTTATTTTTATATTAAAATATTAATGTAATTAAAAATTACATTTTTAGCCTGTAGTCCATAGTCCATAAAATCATTCCCAAAATTTGCCAGTTGTTTGAGAATTTCTCTACACAAATTTAAGATTTTCTGAAATTTAATTAGCATGAACTGTCAGTTGTTCAGTTCAAAAAGACAACTGTGAATTTGACAATTTATTTGATAACTTCATTGTTAATTTGAAATGTAATATCAAACAACACTTTACAGTTTAAATGATAATCAAAAACTTTACATGTGCTTAATGTTAGTCAACACATCAAGATAAGTGTACTTCTTTAAAACATGACAAAAGATTATTAAAACAATTTATAATGGACTACAACATAGTAAAACATTTAATTTTACATTATTACAAACTGTACTTTTTAAGTGTGTACTTACGTTAACAAGTTTATTCTTTAAGTACACTTAAAGTGGCCATTTATTTCATTTAATATTATAGTATCTGCAAATACAATTTATATTAAAATATGTTTTTAAGGATATATTTTTTTTTTTTTAAATTAAATTAAATGAAATTTATTTTTATTTTTTTTTTATTAAAAAATATACTGTTAAGGATATTTCACAGAAGAAAAGTTTACTTTAACTTAAAAATTTAATTTTCCTACAGAGAATGCTAGTGGGGTCCAGTTTTGTTTTGTTTTAACTGAAATTCAGTGGGGTCCATTCTTGAACAAAAAACAAACAAACAAAACAAGTGTACTCTCTTTAAGTACACTTAAATGGCCATTTTTTTAATTAATACTATATTATCTGCAAGTGCAGTTAATTAAACAATTTAATACTTTTAAGGATATTTCACAGAAAAAAATATTTTATTTTATTTTATTTTATTTTCATACAGTGAAAGGTTTTTTTTTTTTTTTTTTTTTTTTGGACCCTACTGAATTTGTCAAAACATTCTTAAAAAAATTGTACAGGTTTAGACTAAAATTAATTTTCATTTGAGGGAGAGCTACCTTTAAAGGAATAGTTCTCCCAAAAATAACAATTTTCTGAAAATTAATTAGCGTCCTCAGGCTATCCATGATGAGTTTGTTTCTTCATTGGAACAGATTTAGAGAAATTTAACATTACGTCACTTGATCACCAATAGATCATCTGCAGTGAATGGGTGCCATGAGAGTCCAAACAGCTTATAAAAACATCACAATCATCCACACCACTCCAATCCATCAGTGTTGTGAAGTGAAAAACTGCATGTTTGTAAAAAAACAAATCCATCATTCATTTAATTTTGTGGTGAACTATTAGTTGAAGAACAGTTAGTTTAACTTTGTTTTTGTCGCACTGCCCTGGTGACATGTTTCATTTCTGTATCTTTGAGTCTTTTGAACATCAGTATGACTACTCGACTGCCAAGAAGGCAAGATATCACGCTCTGTCGGCCTGCAAACATATGAACTCAGAAACTCTCTCTGCAGTTATCAGGCTTTTCTGTCTGGCTGGTGTGTGCTGTTTCAAACGTGAAAGCATTTAAACTTGTGAATGGCGGAATCAATATTTTCTGACATCAAGAGATCCTGACCGAGCTGTTCCCTTCCACAACAGCAGAGGAACCCTCTACTGTAATTGCTAATGAGAACATAGACACACATACACACACAAGCACAAAAGCTTCGCTTAAGGACATTTATCAGCGGTTTGCCAGGAACAGAGACTTGCTGCACTTTGAGACGCAGTGTGAAATGCTTAGAAGGTCTTTCTCCTCACGCTTTTGTCCTAATGTCTCTTTCCCTCTCTTGGACCCCTGCCGTCTCTCCTCACTGCGTTAGCAACGACGAGCCCTGACCTCTGACCTCCGGACTTCCTTCAGAGTGCGCGGCAGGCACAGATAACGCACCGTTCCTCAGTCTCACGCAGGTTCAGAGCACCTGAGAATGTCAAGCGTCAAATATCAGAAGTTTGCTGGGAAATGGCACACGCTTCCTATCAGTTCTCTCAGAATCACTCTCTCTAGCTGAGAATAATAATAACAGTAGTGAGGAATGAGATGTTTTAAATGTAAGAGCATGATTTCTTTCTCTCAGATGGAGCGTGACTGATGTATTTTTTCACTACAGTGAATGGTTTTGTGTTAGATGAATAAGGCATGAGTCAAAACACAGGGAACCTTATTGGGCAAATCATATGAAATCTGTCACTTACCCTAAAATAAAGGAAAAAATAAGAAATTTTAATAAGATAAAGATACAGTTGAAGTCAGATGTTTTGCATATGCCTTGTAGAATCTGCAAAATGGTAATTATTTTACCAAAATTACAGGGATCATACAAAAACATAAAAGACGTTTACATATGGTCCACAAGAGAAAATAATAGTTCAATTTATAAAAATTACCCCATTCAAAAATAGCTGTGGGAAAAAAGGAAATGCAATGCGTTAAGAGCTGGGGGTGAAAACTTTTGCAATTTTAAGATCAGGGCAAATTTAACTTGTTTTGTCTTCTGGGAAGCATGTAAGTATCTTCTATAGCTTAAGAAGGGCAGTACTAAAAGAAAAAAATATGATGTTTAGGCAAAATAAGAAAAATGTACACATCTTCATTCTGTTCAAAAGTTTTCATCCCCCGGCTCTTAATGCATCGTGTTTCCTTCAGAAGCATCAGTGAGTGTTTAAACCTTCTGTAATAGTTGGATATGAGTCCCTCAGTTGTTCTCAGTGTGACAAGATGGATCTCAAAATCTCATACAGTCATTGTTGGAAAAGGTTCAAATACACAAAAATGCTGAAAAACCCACGAAATTGTTGAACCTGAAGGATTTTTCAGATTTAAAAAAAAAAAAAAAAAAAAAAAAACACAGCTGTGGATCATTCAGGTAACAACGAAGTATTAAGAATCAAGTGTATGTAAACTTTTGAACTCTGTCATTTTTATAAATTAACCAATTATTTACTCTTATGGACTATACCAACGCATATTTTATGTGAAATATCTTATTCAAGTCGGTACAAAGGAAAAATAACATGCATGATCCCTCTTTTTTGGTAAAATAATCAACATTTAGCAGATTTTGCAAGGTTTATGAAACCGTGTTTCAAATGTAATTGTTATTTTGTAATTCCTAGTATTATTAGCAGTTTAATAAAGTATTTTGCATGCAAAACAGTCATTGAATTTACAGTAATTTTTTTTTACATTACAGAAATGAGAAATTGGAAGTTTTTTTTTTATTCATTAGTTTATTTTAGCAGAGACGGCGCACATTAATAAGCAATAAAAGAGGCTGTGTTTTCAACAGAATCATCTGAGGCTGTTTATTTTTCATTTGTGGTCTCTGGGAGAATGTTTCATTCACCCTAAAAATGAAACGAAAAATGTAAATGATAGAACTATTAAAATTATGAACAAACAATAAAAAAGCAGACAAATGGCAAACATAAAAAGAATGCAGACTATTAGACATAAACCTGAAAATACTTAACTAAAATAATTAATATTGTGCTTAATTATCATAAAAATATCACAATGAAACAAAAATGGATTTTAAAAATTAGCTTAAATTTAAATTGTGAGATATGTAGTTTATTTCTATTATTTTGGAGTAAGTATATTATTATTATTGATCTTAAATTTAAAGGGTTAGTTTACCCAAAAATGAAAATTCTGTCATTAGTTACTCACCCTCATGTTGTTCCAAACACGTAAGGCCTTTGTTCATCTTTGAAACATAAACTAAGATATTTTTGATGAAATCCAAGAGCTTTCTCAGCCTGCATAGACAGCAACGCAACCGACTCGTTCAAGGCCCAGAAAGGTAGTAAGAACATTGATAAAATAGTCCATTTGACATCAGTGGTTCAACCGTAGTTTTATGAAGCTACGAGAATAATTGTTTGTGCGCAAAGAAAACAAAAATAAAGACTTTATTCAACAGTTTCTTCTCTTCTGTGTCAGTCTTCAACATGCATTCATGACAGCACCAGGACACATGCGTATTCTCGTAGCTTCATAAAATTAAGGTTGAACCACTGATATCACATCAGCTATTTTAACAATGTCTTTACTACCTTTCTGGGCCTTGAACATGTTAGTTGCATTGCTGTGTATGTAGGGTCAGAAAGCTCGGATTTCAACAAAAAATATCTTAATATGTGCTCTGAAGATGAATGAAGGTCTTATGGGTTTGAAACAACATGTGGGTGAGTAATTAATGACAGAATTTTCTTTTTTGGGTGAACCATCCCTTTGATGTCTAAAGGATGATGTAAAGAATATTTTGAGTAGGACATCTGTGGGTGAAGGTGAAAGTGAAATAGAGAATGTTTCTAAGAGAAAGTAAGGGATTTTCACACTGTTCTTGAGGTTTGTAGTCTGCTCTTTATAAATAGTTGATCTGATGTGAGAGATGACACATTTTTGTTGGCTGGGTAAAGGAAAGCTCATGGTGATTGTGGGACTGAGGTGACTCATCAGACACAACAGATGTTAGGGGGGAACTGAGATCAGACACACATTAGCATGAGACACTCACCTTGGTCCTCCACGAGGACCCTGGGACAGACAGACAGAGTGAATTTTAAAGGGGTCATATATTGAAATACCACATTTTTTTGTGTTTTGTGCAGGGGAAATGTAATATTCTGTTATAAGAATTCCCTTTTCGTACCAGTATGTGCATTTCCTGGGAATCAAACCCATGTCCTTGGAGTTTCTAGTGTTATGCTTTCACAGTTGTGCTAGAGAAACACTGAATTACAGCTGTTAGTATTATAACTCTGACAAAAAAAAAAATAAATAAATAAAAAGGGAGAAGAATATAGGCCATTTAGTACACACGTAAATCCATCATCCTGGAGACAGACTGTCATATCTGAGGTTCGGACGAGGGCCGGTAAACACATACACAGACATAGTCGATAGACAATCTCCCGGATTTGTTAAAAATACATACGCTCTTTGATCCAGCCGGCTGACATGTGATCTCTGAAATGTCAGACAGTGGATTATTGACTGATGCCATTTCAGTGATATTCTTGGGTCGTTCTATGAAATGGGTGCCTTTTCCATTTAGAAAATATTCTGTTTTTTATTTTTAAAGGAGAGTTTGGTCAGACCTTGTTCTGAAAGACAAAGACTTGTATTTAAGTGCTATATGCATTTACTAAATTAATAATAAATGAGTGTCTTGGGATATTCTGAACTTGTGAACTTGCCAGGAATGGATTAATCATATGGGCATTTGGCCACATGCCCAGGGGCTTATGAACACCACATTAGGCTGTATAAATGTTTTCAAATAGCAGGAGATGCGGTGCAAAAGGCCAGAGACGATCCCCACTGGTCACCTGGTGATTGGCCGCCAAATCAACATCGCCAGGGGCTCCGTGATACCTTAATCCGGCCCTGGCTGCTGCTAGCGTTGTTATCATGGCTTTGGTCTCCTATCAGTAACATTCAAGAGTCAGCAATATGAGAAAATGAAACACATTTTTTTTTTCTGTCTAATATATGTGAGGAAATCAAATGTCGAACATAGATTAATGTATTAATTATACTTATTATATTTTATGATAAAGTAGAATGAAAACATTAATTATAATTGATAGTTATATTTATAAAATTGTATTTTTGTATCATTGTATCATATTGTACATTTATATGTATATATACACATATATATATACACACATACACATACACATACATATACATACACACACACACACACACACACACACAAAGGTAATTCAAAGTGCTTTACATAAAATGAATTAAAAAAATCATAAAAAAAATCACAACAAAACAAGGAATTAAAACTTTAAAATGATTTACAGTTGCATAAGAAAGTTCTACAAGCCTCCTTTAAAATAATTATTTAAATACTGAATTAAATACTTCATCAGATATATTAGTTTATAAAATTATATTATAAATGATAAAAATATTCTTTAGTCTGAATAGCACAACCAATGCACTTTTTTAAAAAAATGTTTAAAAAGTTTTGAAATAAAATAAAATAAAATAAAATTCTAGAGACATTCACAAATGCCTCCTTTAAAATATCTATTGATTTAAATACTTTTTATACTATTAAATGAGAAGTTCACTTCCAGAACAAAAAATAGAAATAATTTACTCACCCCCTTGTCATCCAAGATGTTCTTGTCTTTCTTTCTTCAGTCGTAAAGATTTTTTTTTTGAGGAAAACATTTCAGGATTTCTCTCCAAATACACTGTAAAAAAAAAAAAAAAAAAAAGGGTAGATAGCCTTGTGGGCAGTGCGCCAATATATAGCGCTGTTGTGCTCTGGGCATCCCGTGTTTGAATCCCGACTCGAGGTCCTTTCCCGATCCCACCCCCCATCTCTCTCGCACTTCACTTCCTGTCCGTAATAAAGGCAAAATGCCCAAAAATAAATCTTAAAAAAAAAAAAAAGTTGTTTCAACTTAGTGTTTGTGCTTTTGTACAACAAAAGTCCCATCTGACTTTCTCCTCCGACTTCAAAATCATTCTACATTGCTGCAGAAGTACCAACCCGGTGTTTACAATGTGAAAGTGCAAAGAAGATCAAGCGCTCTTTACAAAAAAAGTTAAAACAACGATATAAGGTGATTGTGAAGTTGGAGAAGAAAATGAAACGGGAGATTTTTGACCTACCCTAACTGTCTTGAACCGGAATACACAGTTCACGCAGGGCTATACAAGACCTGTCTTCCTCATCTGGGAGCATTTGAGCCTTTTGAAGCTGCATTTAAAGCGCATTTTGGAAGTTCAAACTTGCGGGCACCATAGAAGTCCACTATATGGAGAGAAATCCTGAAATATTTTCCTCAAAAAACTGAAGAAAGAAAGACATGAACATCTTGGATGACAAGGGAGTGAGTAAAATATCTGTAAATTTTTGTTCTGGAATTGAACTTCTCCTTTAAATTAGTATATTTAGGCTTGCAAAACTCAAATTTCAGCATTTATTATAGTTTATCAGATGTTGATGGAAAGACTCTTCCTCCTCTTGTCATGTAGAAAGACAAACTGAAAGTTCGGACGTTCCAAATAGCTTACGATATCAAACGAATAGTCACGATGTGGCTGATTCTCTGTGTGTATGAAGCTACAGCCGGATTAGAGTGTGGCTGAGGGCTTGTATGTTTGTTACGGTTGCCCCACTGCTTTTCAGATGAACCTCTGAGTCTTTGAAGACAGCACGACTCAGGATTCAATCATCTCTAATCTTCCTCTCTCCCTGACGGCAGACCCCAGAGATCTGCTCTCAACCCCACATGGCCTCCGAGTTCTCAGGGTAGTCTGTCCCGCCTCTCAACTTTCTCCATCTCTTCCTCTACCCTCAACCCATCTTTACGCTTCTCTCTTCTGCATTTCTCTCCATTTTTAATTTCATGCTAGAACTCTCCTTATCTTTCAGCCCTGATATTTCTCTCTCTCCTCTGTTGAATGGCTGGTTGTGGATTGGTGATTAGCATGGCATGCTGGTGTGCTTATGTCTTCACACACGCGCTGATGTATTCAAAGGGAAATCGATAGAATTAACTGGTGTGGCGTTAATTTCAAACAGTTAATTTTGAGAGTTCGAAACAGCAAATGCAAAAGCTGTGAGCAGTCCCAAAGTTTCATGTCAGAATGCAAAACTTCTATGCTCTCTTGCAAACATTTTGCGCTTCCCCGAAGAAAGTTACTGCAAAAGCATTGAAATAATATAATTTTCACTGCAAACTTTCTTGTGTGCATGCAAAAGTTTTGTGAGGTGCCGCAAAGTGTCGTCTTGGAATGCAAATGTTTTTTGATCAATGCAAAATTTACTGACTGAATTCAATAGTTTTGCAAGTGAATGCAAAAGCTTTGGAATATACATATTTCTTCCTGCAATGTCTCATTTGTTTCAATCACCATGTCCCTTAAAAAGCTCCATAGTAATGTGAAGTCTGTGTAATGCTTGTTTGTTATTTAGTCAATCTGAACTGGCTAGTGCTGTGTGTGTGGGGGGGAAAATGTTTGATGTCTTTGAATCACAAAAAATCAAAGGATTTATTCACTCTGAAACACATATTCACACACACAGCATCCATAGCAGGCTTTTGGGGTACTGTTGGGAGCAAGTGCATCTCTATCTGTGTTGTTCATACTCTTAAACACACACACTTTTGTTTACCTGTCATGGTAAGGGCTTGTATTGTTTTTATACTGAGCTAACCCTTTTGCTTTATACGTTAAGTCATTATTTATTATGTTTATTAGGCCATTTTCCTCGTGGGAGCTATTGGATGCTCCTAAAATGTAGCTGAATTAAAGTATTACAGTCCTTGAGGACACATTTCTGGACTGCTGTATTTTAGGCTAGGCTGTAAACTAAATGACACCTTTTCCTCATGTAAGGATTTCTTTATAAGCCTAGTAAATAACTCTGCAAATGGTATCACTGAGTACGGTGTCAGCTGCTGAACTATGCTTGACAAACTGTGAACTAAAACAAATCGTCTCCATACCTCACGCTCCATTCAGGTTACACACACTCTCACTCACTCTCCAGCTTTCTCTCTTAATTCATTTAATCAGGCAGAGAGTGAGGTAAAAATAAATTAGAATGAGATATAACGGGAAAGAAATAAGATGAGATGAAAGCTGACCTGTCACTGCATTGACGAGTGAGATGTTTGCGTTTTCCTTTGATGTGGTTCCCTGGAAACAAAACTTATGGAAATTAGTCAGGTAAAGAATCATGTGGGGAAATAGCTACATTTGCATTCATCTGTCTGCGTGACCTTTTGACCTCTCTCAGGAGTGTAGGAAGTAAAAGTTGCTCAGAAGAAAGGTAAAGTGAACAAGCAGTACAGAAATTATTTAATTTAATGAAATGATATGAATGTAAAATGAAAGATGTTTATATATAACATGACCCAGTTATGTCAGTTAGTTTTTGTTTTAATGCTTGTTTTTTCTAGATTTACCTGTGTGTGTGTGTGTGTGTGTGTGTGTGTGTGTGTGTGTGTGTGTGTGTGTGTGTGTGTGTGTGAAAGTATTATAGTGTTAAATGCTATATATTTTATTTAAGTCAAACAATTACAAATCATTCAAACTATTTGCACAATATGGTGATCAGCTGACGTTATACAGTATATTATTGTGGTATATAATGAATTTCTTGAATTTAAAGGATTAGTTCACTTCCAGAATAAAAATGTCCTGATAATTTACTCACCTCCATGTCATCCAAGATGTTCATGTCTTTCTTTCTTCAGTCAAAAAGAAGTTAAGGTTTTTGAGGAAAGAATTCTTTATTTTTCTTCATATAGTGGACTTCAATGGGAGCCAACGAGATGGAGGTCCAAATTGCGGTTTCAATGCAGCTTCAAAGGTCTCTACATGATCCCAGCTGAGGAATAAGGGTCTTATCCAGCAAAACGATTGGTTGTTTTCTAAAAAAAAAAAATAATAATTTTAATAATAATGCACTAGCTCCGTGAGCCTTCACGCATTAGGTAATCACGTTGGAAAGGTCACGTGCAGTTGGTTCTTTGCCTGTGTACTCTGGTTCAAATAGGTATGGTAGGGCAAAAAAATCCATTTCATATTCTCCTCCAACTTCAAAATTGTCTGACGTTGTTTTACCTTTTTTTTTGTAAAGGCCATTTCACTTTCTTTGTACGTTCACTTTGTAAACACTGGGAAACTGCAATTTGGATCTTCAACCCAATGGCCACTATATGGAGAATTTTTTTTTCTCAAAATCCTTAATTTCTTTTCGACTGAAGAAAGAAAGACCTGAACATCTTGGATGACATGGGGCCTGAGTAAATTATCAGGGATTTTTTTTTTTTTTTTTTTTTTAATCTGGAAGTGAACTAATCCTTTAATGTTTCTCCTTTCTTAACCAACCCAACCCAACAAACAAACCCAAACAATCAACCAACAAACAAAACCCAACCTAACAAACCCAAACAACCAACCAATCTAACAAACTCAACCAACCAACCAACCCAAGAAACCCAACCTACAACCAACCAACCAGCTCAACAAACCCAACCAATCAACTCAACAAACTCAACCAACCAACTCAACAAACCCAACCAACTAACTCAACAAACTCAATCCAACAAACCCAAACAAACCAACCAACCCAACAAACCCAACCAACCAATCTAACACACCCAACCAACCAACCAACCAACTCAACAAACCCAACCAACCAACTCAACCAACCAACCCAACCCAAGCAACCTAACAAACCCCAACAAAGCCAACAAACCCAAACAGCCAACTCGACAAACCCAACCAACCAACCTGACAAATCCAACCATCCCAACAAACCAACAAAATAAATGCAGGCAAACAACAATAATTAGGGCCCGTTTGTCACGCTTTATTTTATATATAACCAACCAACCCAACAAACCCAACCAACCAACTCAACAAACCCAACCAACCAACTCAACCAACCAACCCAACCAACCAACCCAACCAACCTAACAAACCCCGACAAAGCCAACAAACCAACCAACCAACCAACCCAACAAACCCAACCAGCCAACCCGACAAATCCAACCATCCCAACAAACCAACAAAATAAATGCAGGCAAACAACAATAATTGGGGCCCGTTTGTGTCACACTTTATTTTATATATAACCAACCAACCAATCAACCCAACAAACAAACCCAACCAATCAACCATCAAACCCAACAAACAAAACCCAACCCAACAAACCCAAACTACCAACCCAACAAACCCAACCAACCAATCTAACCAACCAACTCAATAAACCCAACCAACCAACCAACTCCACAAACTCAACCCAACAAACTCAACCAACCAACCAACCCAACCAACCCAACAAACCCAACCAGCCAACTCAACAAACCCAACCAACCCAACAAACCAACAAAATAAATGCAGGCAAGCCTGAAATAATTGGGGCCTGTTTGCATCATGCTTTATTTTGTATTTGGTGGAATATATATTTATGCTATCAATTCTTTGGCTTTGTCTCTCTCATTTTCTCTTTCTGTTTTCTCTTTTTCTGTTCTCATGTGTGCCATATTTAGGCCACTCATGCAGTCCACCCCTTTTGCACCTTTTATTTATGTCATCTGGCCACCTGCTGACCCTTTGTGCTCTTCAGAGCTCACTGCCTCTTAGATTTAGCTGCGAGTCACAGTGACCTGGTAACATGTGGTGCATCTAATGATAGCAGCCCAGACTGGACGTCTATATGCGATTGATCAGATTAATGAGCATTTTCAGATCCAAAACGAACATAATCAATAGATGAACGACTTCTGCTGGCACCACCGGGAGCCAGAAAGCTAAAGTAAACAGGCCATTAGCCAAGGTCAAAGGTCAAGAGCTGATAAATGCAGAGGAGCTCAATATGAACTGATTTTTCCGTCACTACCAATTTAACAGGATTTGCATGTTAGCTGAGTAAGTAACCAGGTGAGTTTTTTTTTTTTTTTTTTTTTTTTTTTTTTAAACGACAGCAGGTCACGGCACCCCCTGCTGTTTCGCAACAATTAGAGGCTTTGCTGAATACAGAAAAGTGCTAAACAGGAGATTATAATTACCTGGTAAATTGTGCAGCATAATCAGCACTGGCAAGTACTTAGGCGACTTAGCTAGAAATTATGTTAACAACTTGTAAAAGAGTCATATCCTTAGGTTTAAACTTTAAGTCATGCAACAGTGTTAAAAAGAATATAGCATTAGATGAATCTAAAATCTAATTGTCTAGTTTAAAAATGAATAACTGGAATCTGCTTTCCTTTAGTTTAAAATAAACTATGCTATTTGCCATAATGTTTCTAGGTTTTCCAGAGTAAATGAGCAAAAGGTGGCTTTTGTTCAAGATTATGTGTAAACAATTTGTTTTTGTTCCATGTATACAGTGTTTGTAGTTATTTCTTTCTTATTAACTTGATGAACAGAGGGTAAAGATAATGAGTGTGAAAGAAGGTTTTAATCATTAGCTCTTTTGAACTTGTTGAACTTGAATCAGAGACTCGACCACCATTACAGTAAGGCATTGTTGACATCATAATTAGTTTACCATAATTAGCTTTAATGATCTCTTCACTTCTCTGATTTACTGATTACACCAGTATTAAAATAATTACCACAAAAACAGTGTGAAAGTAATTTATGGAAAGTGATGAGTGTGGCTCTGGCACTAGTGTGGCTGGTTTGCGGTTCTCTATAATTTTATCATCATTTGATTAATTATTGTGGGTGGTATATGAAAAATGATAATTTTATGCTGAAATATAAGATAAAGTGGCCCAGTTGTTAGTAAATTTGGTCTTAGTTCTTAAAAAATATTTGGATATAAATTATTTTATTGAGTTATTCCCTGAAATTGAATCATCTGTGATGTTGTTATAAGCACTTCAACTTCAACTGTATTATATTTTATTTTATTATATGATCTTTCTATTTCAAAATGTCATGTTTTTTTTTTGTTTTTTTTTTTGTTTTTTTAAGTCAGTGTGTTACTTGCCATTTCTGTGTAATTAATTGTGAAATGTACTAGCAATTTCTGAGTAAAAAATTGTTTCTACACATTTTTTTTATTGTATTATATTATATTACATTATATTACAGTATATTGTATTATATTATTATGCTGTAAAAATGATTTTACAAAGTTGTGAATTTTTAAAGTAATTAATTATAAATATACTACTGATTTCTGAGTAAAAATTGTTTTTACGCATTTTTTATATTATATTGTATTTTTAAATTATGTGATATTATATTATGTACAGTATTATTACACTGTAAACAATTATTTTACTAAGTTATAAATAAAACAAAGATTATTGTAGGAGGTTTGACAATTTTTTTTAATGTAAATAATTAGGAAATTGTTTTTACACATTTTTTTCTTATATGATATGATATGATATTATATTATGTTGTATTATATATTATATTATATTATTACGCTGTAAAAAATGATTTTACGAAGTTGCAAATAAAACAACGATTACTTTAGTAGGTTTCACAACACAAATTTCCTTGTAATTAATTGTGAAATATACCAGTGATTTCTGAGTAAATATTTTCTACACATTTTTTGTCATATATTATATATTTTATTATATTATTATAAATATGTTGTAATTAAGATTATTGTAGTAGGTTTCACAGTTTTTTTTAAATGTAATTAATTGTGAAATATACTAGCGATTTCTGTGTAAAAATTGTTTCTACACATTTTTTTTTCTTATTATGTTGTGTTTTGTTAGGTTATATTATTCAATTATATTATTATATTAATCAAAGTAATTAGATGGATTTCTACAGGATTAAAGGCACATAGCTAGATTTATTACCTGTTTTTTTTCTTTTTTTTTTTTTTTTTTTTTTTTTTTTTTTTTAAGTCAACTGTGTTGACTATATTCTCATTAAAATAAAAAGGAAAAAAAAAACATATTTTGAAAGTCTGATTGCTAAATATGCTATATTGAGTTTAATACCCATATTGTACCTATTCTTGGAAAGCGGCATGTGATCAGGGATTTAATCTTATGCCAGTGCAGTGTATCATTGTGCTTCTGTTTGTGATGGTTGATATCATGTTTATTTTTGTCATTACGGGTGTCTGCTCATTCTGTGACCCTCTGTGCTCTATTTCAGCTGATTTTCCAGCCTGAAAATGTCACGTCGTCTGATGATCTCAGGTGCCGTTCTGGATATCGCACTCCATGCGCGGTCCCACCGTATGCTCAGTCACACTCGCCATGGCCTCGGGTTCACGCCAACAATTTCAGTCACATTAACCCGCTGCCATGAAGAAACACTAACCGCGTTATGAAACAAGCATGTACGTTCTTAATTAAAATATCAGCTCAAGGTGTGAGATGGCAGTTCATTGAACCCAATGATGCGTTTTAGCCATTTGGTTCTTTGAACAGCCATCTTGGCAGATGTAATCACGACATTCAGATGTTGTACAAGATAGCTTATGATTATTACCTGCCATTGTGGACGCTTCCTCTTGCTGCGCGGTGATGCTAATGTGATGGGAGTCGAGGGACACGTTGTAATGGGATCCATCTTTCCTATGACACGGATTCATTAAACAAGCACAGGAAGGAGATAGAAAGAGCCTCTATTTGTGGAATGTTACAGATATTTTCTGCTCTCCTGACAACACGCTGGCAGGAAATGACAAATCGTAATGTAAGGACGCACGGTACGAACAAAGGTCAAGTGCATTATCAGAAATATGGTGAAAAGGGGTGGTGAACGCAGTTGTAAGTATCTATTTAAGTAACTGCGACACATTTATACAATCTCATCCCAGTAGGGACTGCTTCAACATTTGGTCTGTGAGAAGAGAAGTAGGACACAGTATGCATGCAGTGCTAATGCTGAAATGTACCTTATTATCAGATCGATTTCTATATGTTCTCAAATGGTAGTGTTGTGGGTGGTTACCAGAGTGTTGCTATGCAGTTACTTGTGTGTTCTGAGGGGTTTTTAGTTTGTTGGTATAAAATGCAGCTAAGAGGTTATAAATACTATAATTTTGTTGAGTAACAATTTGTTTCAATTGTAGAATTGTCTGTATATATTATATTATATTATATTATTTAAAATCAATGTAAAATGTGGCAGATTTAGCCAAGGTGGCTAATTTTCATCTGTAGTAAAAAAAAAAAAATAAAATAAATAAAATATTCAGGCCTTATAAATAGTGCAGTTGCCACGTAATATAATATAATGTAATATAATATAATTTCTTTTTTTTTTTCTTATACATTTAATCTGAGACAATCAAGACTAATAATACATTAAATCAATGTAAAACGTGGCAGATTTAGCCAAGGTGGCTAATTTTCATCTGTAGTAAAAAAAAATTAAAATAAATAAATAAATAAAAAAAACCTTTTAAAGGAAAATATTCAGGCCTTATAAATAGTGCATTTGCCGCGTAATATAATATAATATAATGTAATATAATATAATATAATTTCTTTTTTTTTTCTTATACATTTAATCTGAGACAATCAAGACTAATAATACATTAAACCAATGTAAAACTTGGCAGATTTAGCCAAGGTGGCTAGTTTTCATCCGTAGTCCTTTCATCTGTAGTATAATAATAATAATAATAATAATTATAATAATAATAATAATAATAATTAACACAAAAATACCTATAAATATTTATATTATTATTTTCATCTGTAAACATAAAATAAATAAAAAATAATAATACTAAAATACATACAAATGTGGCTGTCATTGTGTGTCTAATATAATATAATATAATATAATATAATATAATATAATATAATATTATATAATATAATATTTTTTTTTTCCTTATTTATTTCATCTGAGACAATAAAGACTAATAATACATTAAATAAATGTAAAAATGGGCAGATTTAGCCAAGGTGGCTAGTTTTCATCTGTAGTCCTTTCATCTGTAGTAATAAAATGATGATGATAATAATAATAATAATAATAATAATAATAAACAATAAAATAAAATAAAAAAGAACACAGAATACCTATAAATAATTATATTATATTATATTATATTATATTGTATATTTTCAATGTATTTATTTAATATGGGACAATAAACATTAATAATACATAAAATCAATGTAAAACGTGGCAGATTATCCCTAGGTGGATCATTTTCAACTGAAGTTTTAATTTTTTAAAGTCTTCAAATTTAAGTGTGCATGTATTTAATGTTATATGCTTTTGTTGAAACCTCAGCTCACATTATTTTATCTTATTTTGAAAAAAATCAAGTTTAAGAGTGGAATTCCTGGTCCACTATACTACATTACCATGAATCTCCACCAATCAGAGAACTGCAACAAGCAAATTGTGCCAAAAGAAACGCTCACTCCCATGAAGCACTGCAATATGCTCCCAAAATACTTTGTACATTTGTACATATTTGCATATTTTGTAGCAAATAAGTGATTGTTGTTCACAGTGCTGTAGATCTTTGTAGATCTTTGCCTCATTAAGGCCATTAAGGACAGTTCTGTACAGTACTGTTTGTCTTTTTATTTGATTTTTGCATACTTTTTTGATTCAAATCAAAGTTGTAACATTGACAGTTGGCAAGCATTGTTGCACTACACAGTAATAGTGATATTCTTTAGCAACTCATCACTAATTAGATATTTAAAGTTATGAACACAGTTGTAAGTGTAACCATATCAGGAGAACTGCATTGGTGGCTTAAGGACAGATGGAGGAGTACAGCCTCCCTAGAGGCTCCTGTACCCTTCGTGGTATCAGTCTCAGACAGATGTCACAAGAGCCCGACACCCACAGGGGTCCGAGAGGGAGATTTGGAAAGCCAAGCTAGATGAGCTTTCCAACTGAGTAACAGCCAACAGCCAGCTAGCTTGTTGCCCACTGGCCCATCCCGTGTGCTGAACCCCTCTCGCGGCTCTCTGGGGTCTGCAGCAGAGCCAGCGTTTTCGCCCGCAGGGGGGTTTACATGTCCCGTGTGACTGACTCTTTATCAGTGTGAGATAGGCTATTACTGGGCGAAGGTGCTGACATACCCGCCGATTAGCCAGCTAGCTCTGGATGTGCAGAGGCATGTTGCCCTGCAGCAGGACTGAGCTGTTTCGTGATTTAAGAGACATTTTTACAGAGAAGATGAAATGTAAATGGAAAGACAATCTGGCGCCATATTGTGTCTGTTTTCAAAATCCATAAAGGAAAACTACACTTTTTTTTTGTTAATAGCTTAGCATAGATCATTGAATCAGATAAGACCATTAGCATCGAGCGAGATGCTAACGGTCTTATCTGATTCAGTGATCTATGCTAAGCTATTAGCAAAAAAAAAAGTGGAGTGTTCCTTTAATTTTTGTGTATTTGCAGGTTTGAATTTTGGATTTTGAATATGAGGTTATAATCATGTCATATGATTCTTCTGAATTTTTTTATAAGCTGATTTAATACTCAGGAAACATTTATTATAATTGTTATCAATGAAAAATGTATTTTTGGTAGGGCTGGTGATAAAGCGATAACGATATTTATTGCGCAATATACATTTCCTCGATAAACGATAACAAGAGTTCGATAAATGTTGGATATAATGTTTATGCGGCAAAGGCGGAACAAAAGAGCGCTAAAGCGCGCCACTCGGATCAAAGTTCAAATGACAGCACGGCACGAACTTTCTAGAACAGATGCGTTCACTTTCGGTTTAAAGCCAGATGAAACAGTGCTGACTAGGGCTGTTTGATTCCGAAAATTTTGGAATCGAGTCCGATTCCGATTCCTGGTTCTGGAATCGATGAGATTCGATTCCGAGAATCGATTCCTCACTGTTGTTTTTGATACTTTTCGATCGGAGGAACCTAATTTCGCCATGACTGTAGGACATAAAGGTCTTAGAAAGTAGCCTAATCATAATATGAAGCTTTATTTTAAAAAGTGATGATACATTTCTGTATTTAAATTGTAATTTTGTCTGCATTGCACATGAAATTAGTCATAGCCCACAAGGCAGCAGTGGACATGCGTTTATTGCATGAATGGAAACAAGGCACAGTTCAGCTGAATGATGTGCACTTCAGTGGTATGCTTTGCGTAAAAAACAAAAACAAAACACTGAAACAAAATAACCAGAACAACAACACTGATAAGAGCTCGTTGTTTATCTGTCAAAACAGATGCGTTCTCGGCCACTGATCTGTGCTCTCTGTGTTTTCTTTCAGAATTATTATTATTGGCTGATAGAAAGGTTAGAAATAGCATTTTATTTAAGATGGAAATAGAATCAAGACCCTCGATCACGTCATGATCTATTCTGTCGTGCAGCACTCGAAACTGTGGACAACATAAGGCCGTTTCACCGTAAAATAACTTTTGAATCGTTTTTTAACTGGTTCATTAAAACGATCTATCCAAAAAACCTTTTCGTGGAAATGAATCAGACTTCTAATCACTATAGCGAGCAAGGCTGCATCCTCAAACAGACGTGCTCAGTACCGAGAAACGTGAATCAATGTTCAGCGAATCGAGGAATCGATTCTTCTTGGAAAACACTGTGCGCAACGATACAGTCAGAAGGCTTTTCAATTTACAAATCATTTACCATAGATTTACTGTAGTAGCACTAACTGCACATTGGTATTGTCAAAAATATAGGTATATTTGTGTTGAATTTTATTATATTATTAATGTATTCATGTATTAAATGTATTGAAGGAGGAGTAATGGAATGTAATTACAGTATTTTTTGTGATTAAGCTATAGCGTTTATGCATTTATACCAAATGTATTTAGACTACTGATTTTCATAAAAATACCTAGAAACCATATTACATTTTTACTATAATATTGAGGTGCTATATTTGTGGTTTTCATGATCTATGGATGACACTATGCAAGAGCAATGGCTAATTTAAAAATAATAATAATAATAATAATAATAATAATAATAATAATAATAATAATAATAATAATAATAATAATAATTAACTCAAATGGTCAGAATAATTAAATTTCACCATCTAAAAATGAGGTTGCTAAAATTTTTACTGATAATACTGATTTTGATAATGAACATAAACTCAAGCTACTATCAAGTGTGTATTTCTAAGAGACATAAAATGTTATATTATTATTGATATTATCAGGCAACCCAAACCTGTTTCCTGATTTGAAACAATATTACTCATTAAAACATGCTGAACTAAGAAATTATTTTCTTCTATTAAGATATTTATTTTGTTAAGGAAAAATGACTGGAAAAAGTGTAAAGAATTAAAAAAAAAAACATGAAGTGTTTGTCATGTTCTGGCCATAAAGAATAGTTCAAAGGCACAATTAATCATCTGTTTTTTCACATTGTAGCAAAAATCTGCCTTTAAACTTGAAAGAAAGAAAAATTTGACATTTATCGTGATAATTATCGATATCGACAGCCCTAATATATATATATATATATATATATATATATATATATATATATATATATATATATATATATATATATATATATATATATAATGTATTTATTTTTTACACATTTTTTATTATATTTTTTAAATTAATTTTTTATAAAGGTGTTATTGATAATCCAAAAACATTTCTTGAGGAGGTTACATATATCACATAACTTGATTTTCAACCACCTGCAGTCTCTGTCAGTCGAGGCGCCACTCTTTTCTTTATAATTTCTTATTATTGCAACTGTATTGACAGGCTCATTGGGAGAATGAAGTGTCATTATGATCTCATTCAGGTTTACCCCATTCTCATCCCCTTAGTCTGCTTCGTTCAATACTTTTTTAGCCAGTATTAAGACTTCATTGTGGTTTTGGGTGTGTTTAATCCATCTTAGTGAAATGTTGGATAATGGTCTCTAAAACCATTATTTATTGATAAGAAATCTCACAGTTTCAAAGTAGAGGCTCACAGTCGTCCTAATGATCCATCTCTCACACTACCATCCATTATTTAGCCTGAATCAATAAATTATTGACTACATGTCACCAAGAATTGAAATCCCTCATGAAATTGTAATATGTATTAAAAAGTATTGCACAAAAAGATAATGATTGTGTAATGTCTGTGTGGTTTCAGGGCCTTGACAAGCACATTCATGTCATACGGCGTTAATACATATGCAAACATTAGGTGCAATATTTCAGTTTGATATCGAAACAGATTAGATATTTGGCAAGTAAATTGTGCCAATAGATGCAGGGTTTTTTTTTTTTTTTTTTTGGTAATTTTTAGTATTTTTTGTAAATATACACTGCCAGTCAAAAGTTTTTGAACAGTTACATTTTTAATGTTTTTAAAGTATTCACTTCTGCTCACCAAGCCTGCATTTATTTGATCCAGAGTACAGAAAAAGCAGTGATATTCAGAAACTTTTTTACTATTTAAAATAACTGCTTTCTATGGAAGCCCGTTTCCGCAACTGAATAAAAAATAAAAAAGGTAATTGAAATTTTATTTTATTTATTTATTTTTTATTTATTTATTTTTAATCTCACAATTCTGACTTTTTTTCTCGTAATTTCGAGTTTACATCTTGCAATTCTGACTTTTTTCTCAGAACTGTGAGATGCAAACTCTCAGTTGTGAGTTATAAAGTCCAGTCCTGAGGAGAAAATAAGACTGATATGTTCACAGAATTGCGAGTTTATATCTTGCAATTCTAACTTTATAACTCACATTTGTGAGTTTATATCCAACAAGTCTGAGAAAAAAAGTCAGAATTGTGAGATAAGTCACAACAATCTTTTTTGGTTTGTTTTTTTATTCAGTGGAGGAAACAGGCTTCCATAGCTTTCTATTTGAATATATTTTAAAATTGAATTTATTCATATAATAAAAGCTAAATTTTCAGATTCATTACTCCAGTCTTCAGTGTCACATGATCCTTCAGAAATCATTCTAATATGCTGATTTGCTGCTCAAGAAACCTTTTATTATTTTTATTATTATTATTATTATTATTATTATTAGTGTCAATATTTAAAGCAGAATTCTGAAATAAAAAGCTTTTGTAACATTAAACACAATTCAAAAGCTTGGAGTCAGTATTTTTGTTTTTTTCTTGGGTAAGAAATTATATAAATTAATACTTTTATTTAGTAAGGATGCTTTAAATTGATCAAAAGTGATAATAAAGACATTTATAATGTTACAAAATATTTCTATTTCAGATAAATGCTGTTCTTCTGAACTTTCTATTCATCAAAGAAACCTGAAAAATTCTACTCCGCTGTTTTCAACTTAATAATAATAATAATGAATAATAATAATAAAAACAATAATAATAATAATAATAAATGTCTTTTAAGCAGCAAATCAGAATATTAGAATGATTTCTAAAGCATGTGACTGGAGTAATGATGCTAAAAATTCAGCTTTGAAATCACAGGAATAAATGACATTTTAAAATATATTCAAATATAAAACAGTTATTTTAAATAGTAAAAATATTTCACAATTTTACTGTTTTTGCTGTACTTTGAATCAAATGAATTCAGGCTTGGTGAACAGAAGAGACTCCATTAAAAATATTAATAATCTTACTGTTCAAAAACTTTTGACAGGTAGTGTATTTCTGTATTTTTATTGATTTTGATTTTATTATTATTATTATTATTATTTTTTTGCCATTTTATTTTAACATTTATTTTAATATCAAGTACTTTTTTTTTTGTTTTAATTAATTTATTTTTTTGTTTAGTTTTAGTTAACTATAATAACCGCTGTAATGACATGCTGTGATTTTGAGATTCCATCAATCTATTCATGCATGTGTTTTTATAATTCATAATATTTTAATAATTTGACTCCATGCTACAGCACGCCCCGGTCTCTTTTAGAACATTATTTTGTGGCTTTAAAGCACATGCTTTGTTTGTTTGTTCAATGTCTGATTTGAAATGAAAGCCTGTTGCCCGTTTCTGTAGTCTGAATTTGATGCGCACCAAACAGAGCTTGTCTTTTCTCATAAATATATAGTGCATCAGCAAGCTCTGCTATTTTCTCTTTCGACCTGTCATTGTCTTGACACAAGGTCTCAATTATTTTCACTCTCAAGCACTAAAGCTAATTAGTGAGACGAGTACACAGGATGCTCTACACCCCCGTTTTTTAAACAAAATGACAGTTTTCTGCACAGCTGCCAAGAATTAAAACCAAACAAAAGGTACGAACACATTTTATTTTGCTTCCTCACAGTTCTCTTTTTTTGGTTTTAATTAGTCACACGGCTTCTAAATGACCTGCTCAGGAAAGTGCAAAAACTTGCGTTTGGGTATTTAATTAAAAACAGATGCTAATTGCCTACACGCTTACAGATAGATCCTGGAGTTCACAGGACCCCTGAAATCAACTCCTCTGCTTAATACAACACTCAGCACAAATGCCTAAGACTTACTCTAATTACTAAGCCAGAATTAAATGTAATAAATTGCACATACTCATGTAAGAATAAGCTGAAAAGTCTCCTCACCCTTGCATCTAAATTAGCTTCTAAATTCTACTGCTTTACACTGATAATATGTCCTCTGCTCAGTTGCTTGGATTTGTGCTTGGATGATCTACCTTTTGAGAAATGTGCACAGAAATGGAAACGTTGTATTTGTAGCACTTCTCGTGTTTATTGGCTCTGTTGTTTATTGATCAATCACTTGTTGATAAATCACTCGTTGTATTCCTCATTTGTAAGTCACTTTGGTCTGGTAAGTGAATAAATAAAAATGTAAAAACTTTCATAAACATTTATTTATGCACAACATTGCTTAGCAACTGCAAATGGCCTACAGTTATGTTGATGAAATATATTATTTTGTGGAACATTTTAGTGATTATAGTTAATTATCATTATATTTTAATTCTTTTTATTATTTAGTGAATATTATTTATTAATATATTTTTTATTTAGTGTCTTTTATTGCTGTTGCTGTTATTTTATACAAGAAAAAAGCCATTCTGTGCAGTGTTAATTAGCACAGTATTCATGCATGGCCATCTTGTTTTTCATCTTGTATTTATTTTAGAAGTTTATTTGGAAAGACATTACTTGAACCTGACATTTCATTTTCTTTTCTCTTACAACTGAGCCATTTTCTTCAGTTTGTGTTTTCAGTTTAAAGGAGAAGTCCACTTCCAGAACAGAAAATTACAGATAATGTACTCACCCCCTTGTCATCCAAGATGTTCATGTCTTTCTTTCTTCAGTCGTAAAGGAATTGTTTTTTGAGGAAAACATTTCAGCATTTTTTTTTTCCATATAATGAACTGCTATGGTGCCCCGATTTTGAGCTTCCAAAATGCAGTTTAAATGCGGCTTCAAATGATCCCAAATGCCGAGGAAGAAGGATCTTATCTAGTGAAATGATCGGTTATGTTCATTGAAAAAAAAAAAATACAATTTAAATACTTTTTAATCTCAAACGCTCATCTTGCTCTGCCTGAACTCTGTGTATTCTGGCTCAAGACAGTTAGGGTATATCGAAAAACTCCAATCGTATTTTCTCCCTCAACTTCAAAAATCATTTCAAAATCATCATACATCACTGCAGAAGCACCGACCCAGTCTTTACAAAGTGAACATGCAAAGAAGATCAAACACCCTTAACAAAAAAGATAAAACACCGATATAGGACAATTTCGAAGTTGAGAGAGAACATGAGATGGGCGTTTTTCGACATACCCTAACTGTCATGAACTGGGGGAAAAAAAACAGAGTTCAGGCAGAGTAAGACAAGACGAGCATTTGACACTAAAAAGTATATAAATTGTATTATTTTTTTATAAAAATAACCGATCATTTTGCTAGATAAGACCCTTCTTCCTCGGCTAGGATCGTGTGAAGCCGCATTTAAACTGCATTTTGGAAGTTCAAACTCGGGGCACCATATCAGTCCATTATATGGAGAAAAATGCTGAAATGTTTTCCTCAAAAAACATAATTTCTTTATGACTAAAGAAAGAAAGAAATGAACATCTTGGATGACAAGGGGGTGAGTATATTATCTGTAAATCTTTGTTCTGGAAGTGGACTTCTCCTTTAATACTATGCCTTTATATAAAAAGTGAATTAACTTTTTTTTTTTTTTGTTAGTCTTGTCAGTATATGGTCTAGGTTTCCCATTTCGTCTTCTTTTTCCTTTTTATTTTGTCTTTCCACCTTTTCTTTTCATTGCACTGTGTAAACGGCTGTTTGACACGTTAGTCTCTAAATACATTATCAATGTAATGAGCTCATTTCAGACTCTCCGCTGCCAATTAGCGCTTAATGCCATGCAATAAATAAGGATTAAATTACATTACATACCAATTATGTTATATAAGCCACAGTTTCACAGAGACACGTAAACATGTACATGACAGATTTTATGCATTGAAATGCCAAACTAATAAACTTAGAACCTGTATTACTATCAGAGAGAGGAGTTAGTGGAGGCGTAAATCACACCCAACATCCAAAGCATTTAAATTGCATTGAAATGAATTCATTTAGTGGAAGTCTAAACTTTTGCATATTGCTATATAACAGGTAGTCGGCTTAGAAAGTGCTTCATATTAAATTTAAGATATAAAGAACTGAAGCAGCCCATTGGTACTATTGCTTGTAGAGAGGGTTTTTGATTGTTTTGAGAATAAAGAATGTAGCACAATGCACACATTTGAGTGCAATCAATGAGGAGTGTAATTTTTGTGCAATCAAGGCGCAGAACGTTCACTAGACAAGTGCTTTAATGAAGGGTAATGAGTTTGGGGGTTTAATGCAGGTACAGTCTGAAGTGCTGTTTTCAGACTGCATGGTAGCAGTGATTGGGCAGATCCAATTGTAGTGTTTGACTGTTAGGCCAGAGCTCGGAAACTAGATTTTAAAGCAGTGTTTTCATTAATCTTGAATATATTTAAAAATGGCGTTTTAGTTTTAAAACACTCTCTTTCTGCACTAGCATTTTTAAATGTATGCATTGTAATACACTCATGAACGCGCTTCGAAGACTGACAAGGAAAAAAAGAAATTATTAAATAAAGTCGTATTATTTTTTCTGTGTGCACAAAATGTATTCTCGCATCTTCATTAAACAATGTACTTACTGCCTTTCTGGGTTTAGTAGGTTTATAGTGTCTTTTTTTTAACAGTGGTGGACAGTAACTAAGTAGTTGTACTTTGTTACTGTACTTAAAGAAACACTCCACTTTTTTTCGAAAATAGGCTCCTTGTCCAACTCCCCTAGAGTTAAACAGTTGAGTCTTACCATTTTTAAATCCATTCAGTCAAATCATTGCGCCTGCTGCACCCATGGTACGGCAGCAAAGTTCCTTGATTATTACGCCATAATGAGAATATAGTTCCTAGCCATCTCGACTTAGAAAATTGCAACTTTTCATTTTTCGTTCGTCTTTGTACACGATGTAACTACAGAGGAGTCACGTTTTAAATAGGGAAAATATCAAAACTCTTTGGTCATTTTTAAGCGAGATGTCTAATCGGATTCAATGATCTATGCTAAGCTATGCTAAAAGTGCTACCGCCAGACCCAGAGATCGGCTGAATGGATTCAAAAACGGTAAAACTCAACTGTTTAACTTAATTTAGGGGAGTTGGAAAATGAGCCTATTTTCAAAAAAAGTGGAGTGTTCCTTTAAGTACATTTTTCAAGTATCTGTACTTTACTGGAGTAGTTTTATTTTGAGTAACTTTCACTTTTACTTCACTACATTCCAAAGCGTAAGGTCACCCTTTTTACTTCGCTAAATTTCATAAAACATATCGTTACTCCTTATAGTATATCATGTGCTCTGAGACGCAGGAGCGGTGTCTGACTCATGAACAAACTGATTAATTTCAATGAACCTGTTAAATTGATTCACAAATTGCACCAAACGATTCAATCATGAATTGGAATGATCCAACTGCAGCTGTTCTTGAGTCGACAACTCACTGATTCAAATGATCCATTTAGAGCGAGTCTCCAGTGAACTGAATTCACGAGTAAGAACCGGGAGATTTTGAGAGCCCACGTGTGACTGATGCTGCAAAGTTACTAATGTCAAATTTTAGGATTAATTATTGTAACTGAAAATCATATTTAGGTCAAAACTGTCTGTTGTTTGTGAATTAAATCTGCTGTAAAGGGTGATCTGTTTAAGCCCACTGAAATGCTTGAATTCAGACACATCAACATCAGTGTCTCTATGTTTTAGGTCAAAAAACAAAAAATGTAAATAAAACAGATTAAATAAAATAGCTCATGCACGTTCATATTCCGCTCTGCTGTAACATTAGCAGTTTTATTAAAATGCTACGCATTTAGAATGTAGTGATGTCTGTTTTTATATTGTAGGAAATCAGGTACTTTTATACTTTCACTCGAGAAAAATTGAAAAAGGGGTAAAAAAAAAATTCTGAAAATATTGTTAGCTGATGCTAACTGTCTAGCTAACAAGCTTGCTGGTGCTAAATTGAGGTAATTTTTTAGATATAAAGTCAAAAAAATTTTATTCAGCCACCTAAATAGATTACATCTGAGGGGAAAAAAAAGTAGGATTATAAAAAATATGTGCTAATATAACATTTAAATTAAATAGCCTATATAAAATTACAAAATAAATCTATCAGTACCATTTACTTAAGTACATAACAATTCAGGTACTTTTGTACTTTTACTCGAGTAAAATTGAAAAAGGAGCACTTTTACTTTTACTGGAGTAATATTTTATTATACGCATCTGTACTGTTACTCAAGTACTTGATTTGTGTGCTTCGTCCACCACTGCTTTTTAACAATCGAGTCTTTGATTCTCATTTTCTGAGTGTATTTTTCTGAATGCTAAATTTATAAAGAGCCCTTTCATCAGTGTTTCCTTAGATTCAGTTCAGCTTAGTTTTATTGCATCTTTGCATAAAATCAATCCATTGGAATTCTGTTGTAAAACACATTAATGCCCATGTACTGCCATACTAAATCAGTGTACATTACAGCTGTGTGGAAATTATAGTAGCGGGTAAACCAATCACTGTCACTCACAGATCGGCGAGAGCTCTTGAGAGGCATGCTGGGTAAATACAATCTCTCATCCCATTAGTCCAACAGGCGTGTCACTACGGCATCTAATGTATAATGCATGTCATCGCTCGTTCCAATTTGTCTGTGTAAACGCTGGTAACGGTGGGACTGAGGGTCGAGACCCTCATTCATTTCATGCCACTCCTCTCTCTTAACTCCTTCCCACTCACACTTCCTTTTTGCGCTCTGTACGGTGGCTGGAGTTGATTTGTCACTTACTGACTTTGTTTGCACACCTGCATAGTCCATTTAATGCTAAGGGGAGTTGAGTTACTTAGTCTATAATTGAGTAAAATGGCCAGTGTTTGGTTTGTGTGTTTAGTGTGAAAGTGGGTTTTAAGGTCTTATATATATATATATATATATATATATATATATATACTCTTTATATTTTTAAATCTCTGGTTATATATGTTATATATTTTGTTATAGGGTACAATGGGGCTAAAGGCACACCCTAAGAAAACATGTGCTGTTTACTGCACCCGAAGTGTATGATTGCAGAAAAATATATACGTTTGTATTGAACATTTATGGAGCAACAGATTTTGTGTGAAAATAAATCATACAAGTCGTTCATTTTGTTTAAAAATCTTATTAATGTATGAGCGAGCAAAGGGGGCCTTTTTCTCCACACACAAGGTATTATAAAGGCACACAGTATTATTATTATTATTATTTTTTTTTTAATGATTATTAATAAGTTAATATTTGTGCAAAACAGTCACTTTAGCAATGTCTGTACCATTTTCTGCTTATTTTGATAAGTAATAGAATTAATTTTTGCTCAATAAATATACTGTCATTGAAATATGTTAATATAAAACATATTTTAAAATACAGAAACAAAATCATTTTAAAATGATTCTAAAAGCATCGAAGGAGATCCCATAATAGAATATAGATGTACAGTAGTAACAACAAATTCTATTTTATTATATGATATGTTTAAAAGCATGTTTTTAAATATGATGGTTTCATTCTGAACATGGTGATTATCTTTTAGATGGACACATAATATATGATATTTACCATCTGAATTTAACCGTATTAAAATATGTTAGCGATTCTCATTTGCTACTTAAATCTACAAAATTTTTAAAGAAAATATCAAATATTAAATCAAGTAAACACAGAATCGTCTTTGCACTGCTGCCCGCAATCACGTGAAGGATCAGCCAAATTTGCACGTGTATCTTGAAAAGTGGATGTTTTGGAATGTGCTACACCACCTAATTAATTAATTAATTTATTTTTTTTACAATCAGAATCAATAGTATTTCTGTCACAAAGCAATAATCATACTTTGAACTGATCATTTTAAACTAAATGTAACTATTAGAACTAGACAACAATGTAGGCTAGGCTTATTTATTTACAGTCCACTCCACTAATATTGGCACCCTTGGTAAATATGAGCAAAGTTGGCTGTGAAAACCTGTGAAAACTGAAGTAAAACAATTGAAAGTGCTGGGAAAATCTCATTATGAAATAAGTTTCTCTCCAATGCATGTTGGCCACAATTATTGGCATCCCCAGAAATTCTTGTGAGTAAAATATTTCTGAAGTATATTCCAATTCATATTTAGATTTTAGCACATCAGGGTGACTAAGAGCATGAAATTGTACAGCCATGACTTCCTGTTCCACAGGATTATAAATAATGAGGAACACAAAGACCAAATTCCCTTAATCATTTGTCACAAGGAGTAAAACCAAAGAATATAGCTCTGATGTGCAGAACAAGATTGCTGAGCTTCACAAAACAGAAAGTGGCTGTAAGAAAATAGCTAAAGCATTGAAAACCCCCATTTCCAACATCAGGGCAATAATTGAGAAGTTCCAATCAACTAAAGATGTTACAAATCTCCCCGGAAGCGGATGTGTGTCTATATCGTCCTAATGCATGGTGAGGAGGAGAATTTGAGTGGCCAAAGACTCTCCAAGGATCACAGCTAGAAAATTGCAGAGATTAGTTGAATCTCAGGGTCAGAAAGCCTTAAAAAAAAAAAAAAAAAAAAAAAAAAAAAAATCAAACAGTCCCTACGTCATCTGAAGTTGTTTCTGGAGGGTTTCAAGAAAAACCCCCCTCATCCAAAAACAAACTGCAGCATATTCAGTTCGAACGGGACTGGCTTCTATGGTTGGATGAAACTTAAAAAAGAGCCTTTTGGCAGCAAACCCACCAGATGGGTTTGGTGCAAACAGGGATAAAAGGTAGCCCATGCCCATGGTTAAATATACTGCTGAGTCTTTAATATCATGGGCCTATTTTTCTGCCGGAGGTCCTGGACATCTTGTTCAGACACATAGCATCATGGATTCATCAAATGCCAGCATATAAAAAACGTAAACCTGACTGCCTCTGTCAGCAATCTTATAATGGGCCGTGCTTGGATCTTCCATCAGAACAGTGATCCAAAACGAACATCAAAAATGTGAGGAGCCATTGCCGTCCTAGTTTCCTGACCTGAACCCTGTTGAAAATGCGTGGGGTGAACTGAAGAGAAGAAGCACCAACGTGGAGCTGGGAATCTGAAGGATCTGGAGAGATTCTGTACGAAGGAATGGTCTCTGATCTCCAAACTCATCAGGCATTATAGGAGAAAACTCAGAGCTCTTGTCTTGGGAAAAGGACATTGCATTAATTGGGTGCCAGTAATTCTGGCCAACGTGAACTAGAGAAAAAACATTTATTTCATAATAAGATTTTTCCCCCACTTTCCATTGTTTTACTTGATGATAGGTTAGAATTTTGTGAATATTTTTGAACGAAAGATCAAAAGGATAAACAGTGCACTTTTTCTTCCACTGCCACCTTTGCTCATATTTACCAAGGGTGCCAAAATTTCCACTGTTAGGATGACTGGGAAAAAATGTTCCAATTAACCAATTTTTGTCTCAGTCTTTCAACTCTAATTCAACTCTAGTTGAAAACATGTTGAATTATAGTAAATTTAGTATTTTATAATATAATATTCCTTTTTTTTTTTTTTTTTTTTTTGATTGATTTATTCCAACTGTTTGAATGAATCGATTCACTCAAATGATTCAGACTTAATGACTAACGTGTGTTTGTTGTTTTAGTTTACCTGGCTTATGTTAGTAGTGTTAATTGCACTTAGTTATTGCCCAGCACTGTAGTGTGAATTCAGGTTAACTGGAAAAAAAAATTTCCCAGTCATCTCAGTGATGACTGAGAGAAGTGTGCCATTTTACCTGTGTTCACCCGTAGTGCGGCTTGCGTGTAGATGACCCGTACTCTGGTTTGGATCATTTCCCACTGCCACTATCTTTTTATCATTTCCTGTCACTTTTTCGCTTTCTTTGCCAGTGACTAAAAATGAATCACAGTCCCCAGTGGTACACTCTTAGTATGACAGGGTCATTGTTGTGACCTGTTGAGCATGACTGTCCATTCTCTTCTCTGCTCCATCTCAGTCATAAATGCATGAATGGATCAAGGAGGACAAAAACAGGGAAACACTTTGAGTCTCTCATGAATACATGTAAACTCTTAAAAGCCTTCTCTAGAATCCATCTTGCATCCGCTTAGATCCTCTTCCTCGTCAACTCTCTCCATATGCTGAATCCCAGTATGTTCAGACATCCAGTGATAATTAGAGAATTTACTACAGCGGAAATAACCAAACTGTCATCCTCTGGTGGAATTACATCTGTGTTTTGATCACCGAAATATTCCTGTGTTAGTCACACTGTATGCAAGACTTGAAGTCATTACTGTAATTAAATATGATTAGTAGCTTTACATTAACGAAGGTGCCGCAGTTCAGTGAAAGCTGAGCTTCAGTGTGTTCTCTCTTGCAAACACAGCTGTGTAAATCATTTCTTAAGTACAGCCTTTGATTACTAACAAACTGTGTGCTTCACGTAATTGCAACATCATCATATGATATATTAATATAAATAAACATTAAGTATGTTTCATTGAGGAAACTGTATAGAAGAAAATGTTGACTGCTATGTCACAGATAAACCCTTTAGTGTTATGTGTGAGATTGCTCAGGATTTTACTCTAAATTAATTGAATTACAATTATTTACTGAAAGATGAAAAATTCTAAAATTTGTTCAATGTTCAGTGAAAATCTTTTTTTTTTTGCACAGTTCATCACTGTAACGATTTATCAGTTGTGTAACACCAAGATATTAAAAAAACAAGTAATGATAATGCACAAAAAAACAATTAGCACTTCACTCTACTTTACTTTACTTTACTTTACTTCTCAGCTGGTTTTGCTTTAGACTAAAGATTTAATATGAACTTGTGTTATTGTTATTATTATTATTATTATTAAATTTAGTCATTTTTGTCTTCAGTGTATGTTTGAGTAAAGACTTCATTTATTTATTTGTATTGTATTTTACTATTTTTATTATTTTATTTTTTATTTTAATATTTTGTCTTGAGTGTATGTTTGAGTAAAGACTATTATTTATCTATCTATTTATTTATTTAATTAATTTGATTTTTTAGAATGTTTTTATGTTATTTTATTTTTTAATTTTATTTAATTTTACTATTTTTTATTTTTTATTTTCTTTCCTTTTTTATTATTTTTTATATTTTATTTTTTAGTATTTTGTCTCAAGTGTATGTTTGAGTAGACTTTATTTATTTATTTGTTTGTTTGTTTATTTAATTTGACTATTTTTATATTATTTTATTTTTTAATTTTATTATTTTGTTTTATGACTTTTTAATTTTTATTTTGTTTTTTAATTTTATTTTATTTATTTGCCTATTTTTATATATAATCTTTATATATATATATATATATATATATATATATATACATATAAATATATATAATGATATTTTTTATTTTATTTTATTTAAAATCTTTATTTTATTTTACCATTTTTATTTTATTTTATTTTATTATTTTATTTTACATAAATTGGCCATTAAAAATGTATTATTTGTATTTTTACTTGCATAATTTTGAAAGATACCACTTTGTCATACAAACTGTCCATGTTTGATCTCAGAAGCAAAACATGTGGTAACCATTTGTGTCCTAGCTGTTAGAAGTTGACAAGTCTATTTATTTTACCATTTCTTGTATTATTTGTAAGTAGCAGTTGTTCATCCTGCTGTCCATTAATCTATTTAGAACAGCTTTGCGACCCACCAGTTAAGAACCACTTGGCTCAACTTTACCCCTGTGTCTGGAGCTCTATTATTTACCTTGTGGCAAGAATATTATCATTAATTCTCTTTGATAATAGGCTTGACACTTTTATCACTGACCTGAGATCTGTTATGGCATGTTTGGAGTTGTGCTTTGGCTGAAGGAGGCTGAGCCCTGCATTTTAGCAACATCCTAGAGCAGACATCCCTGAAAGATGGAGCACAGAAATAAGGGAAACAAAAAGCTTCTAATCGATGGCTGGCAATGGCGACTGACATGAGAGAGGATCGAGTTTGACACGTTTATGTCTTCCATTTATCGAGTGTCAAGGCTGCTTACTGCCAGCTGACGCAACTCTTTGAACCCCGTGTTGATTTCTGCCTCGCCGTCTAAATTACACAGGATTCTGACAGGACGCTATTTTTTTTTTTAACCGTCAGACTGAGAAGAAATACATTTGCACAGAGACTGAACACTAATCATCCTGCTGCTATAGAAGATGTCAGATGCTTTAAAAGAAATGTTAATTTTCTGATTTGCAAAGCATCTATGTTTATGTTGTCAATTTTAATTGAATTCAGTTTTAACCCTTATTCATCTTTATTTTAAACAATCTTTTAAACATACTTTTAATAATGTGTAACTTTAAATTAGGATATTAACAATAAAAACAGCGATAATTGTATTTTGGATAAGAAATAAACAGAATTACAGAATTATGTTTAAAGGCCACTTTAACATCCATCCATCCATCCATTGTTCTAGGATTCTGTCCATCGACACACGTCCGTCGTTCTAGGATTCTGTCCATCCACACATCCGTCTGTCCGTTGTTCTAGGATTCTGTCCATCCACACATCCGTCCATCCGTCTGTCCATTGTTCTAGGCTTCTGTCCATCCACACATCCGTCCATCCGTCTGTACATTGTTCTAAGATTCTGTCCATCCACACATCCATCCATCCATCCATCCATCCATCCATCCATCCATCCATCCATCCATCGTTCTAGGATTCTGTCCGTTGTTCTAGGATTGTCTCCATCCATCCGTCCATCCGTCCATCCATATGTCCATTCATCCCTCCATTGTTCTAGAATTTTGTCCGTCCATTGTTTTAGGATTTTGTCCGTCCATCCGTCCATTGTACTAAGATTTTGTCCGTCAGTCCATCCATTGTTGTAGGATTTTGTCTATCCATCCGTCTGTCTGTCCATCCATCCATCATTCTAGGATTCTGTCTGTCAATCCGTCCGTCCGTCCATCCACCCATTGTTCTGGTATTCTGTCCATCCGTCCATCCATTGTTCTGGGATTCCGTCCGTCTGTCCATCCATCTATCCATTCGTTGTTCTAGGATTTTGTCCATCCATCCATCCAAATAAATATAAGGTCAAAGTAGATATTTTTATTTTATTTTATTTTATTTTATTTTATTTTATTTTATTTTATTTTTCTAGTAGTTCTGGTTCACTGTTAGTTTTGCTTCAGGACATTTATACCTGAGTGTAAATGGAATATTAAATATAGTGAGTATAAATAAACCCAAAACATTACCACATTTTGTTATTTCTTGAGCATTTTGTGTCACTTTGAAATGCAAAGTCAATAAACGTGTAATGTTTATTGTTCTAGTCTCTCTGTGTGCGTGTGTTTGCTGTCTTTTGGCCGTGTTTCTGTTAGCGAGTCTGTGCAGGGTGCCGTGATCTGCCTATTATTGGCAGTGTCTATTAGGGGACCTCTTGAGTTTTCCCAGAATGCCTTATGTTCTGACAGAGCCTGTAATGTGGACTGAGCCTCTGCTCTCACATGGCCGACAAGAAGCACCTGCTGTCAGCGAGCATCACAGCCAATCAGCTGGTCCTCTCCCCTGGGTTCAGCCGCAGAGAACATGGCTGTGATAAGTGCGGGATGTGTGTGAGGATGTGATAATGGTCCTGGCAGCTTCCCGGCAGGGGCATACCAACTAGTATATCAAAGAATTTAGAATGATTCATATTTTATTTTATATAAAGTCATAAAAAAAAAGAACAATAATGAACAGCTGTATTTAAATATTTGCTATAAAAAGATCTAAAATACAGAAACTGTTGTTAAAAAAGATCTACTCTGTTGATTGATTGATTTACATTAAGCTAATTCAAAAATATTAATACTATAAATAAATATTTAATTTATGGTATTAATATTTTTGAATTGGATTTCTATTATTTTATTATTATTATTATTATTATTATTATTATATTTCAATATAGCTTTAATTTTCTGTTTTAGATTTAGATTTTAGTACTACAACTTGAACTTATTTAACTTCTTTTAAGTTTAAGTTTTTCATGTAATATTTATATTTCATTTTGTTTCAGCTTTGTTTAAATTACGGAAAACAATTAGTAAATATAGCTGCAAGCAGCAAATACCGGGGTTCAAGCACTTTCAGGCATTTAAGCATATACGAAAAAAGACATTATTAAGTAAGCCTGTAACCACCAAATCAATGATTTAAAAATCTTTTTTGACAAATCCAGTTAATTTACTATAGAAATATTATGTTGTTTAACATTTATGACTGTTATAGTGCCAGCTGTGGTTCGATCTCCTTAAAACTTTGCATACTTGTTTAGAATCATCTGTCGCATATGATCAGCAGATTTCGTCAAGTTTTGCGTTTTCCTTTAGGCTTTATAGGCTTTTTGGTAAATTTGGACAGGCCCCTTTTCAAAACAACCCCATTATAGCTTCCCAAAGGGTAAATTTCAACTTTTTATTTTGATAATTATTGACCTAGAGACTTCAGAGAATGGTACTACAGTGTTTTTTTTTTTTTTTTTTTTTTTTTTTTCACCTAGCACAAGTTCGGAAAATTAGTTTTTTTTTTTTTTTTTTTTTTTTTTTTTTTTTTTTACATCTTCTCGATCATTTACCTAACGATTTGATTCATAGCAGTTGTTTTAGAGGTAAAGTTGTTCGGAATGAGGAGTTCTATTATATGATACGAATATCGCACGTATGTGCAAAAAAACGTCCAATGTACAATCGTTTAAGGCCTTGAAAAATGAGATATCGCCTCCCCAGTGGCCGATTTCTTTCAAATTTATCACGGACCTTTGGGGCCGCAAGTCAAACAGGCCCACCGAGTTTCGTTTCAATTGGCCTCCATTAACCTTGTCTAATAAGTGCTCAAATTTCATCGGCCAGTGTTTTTTTGAGATATGCAGATGTCCTTATAGACAGCTGTGGCACTTTGGACCAAGACTGTGCACAGCGATTATCATGTTGATAGGACAAATGGTTGCATAGGTATAGACATTTTTATGTTTATTCCCCTCTTATAGTGCCACCAAGAGGCTAAGCCAATTTTTGTCCTGTGACTTCAGATTGAGCTCTTACATAAGTGTTCAGAGTTTGGCAGAGAAATCTCATTCCATTCAGGAGTTTATAGACATTAAAAGTGGCCCTGCCAAGTTTTGGTGTCCTTTTGCGACGGTGAGTCTAAAGTTAAACTTTTTTTTGATAATTATTGATATTCACTCTCCAGAGAATCTTTCTGCACTGGTTTGGTTCTGATCGGGCGTAAAACCTAGGACTAGTTAAAAAAGTTTTTAAAAAATCCAAAATACCCCAAAATTTTGCCAGTTTTCGATCGAATCTGAATTTTGTCTGGGGAAAAGACATCCAAGGATTGCGCCAAGGATTCCAACGACACAAGACACTTGAGCCTGCAACTGACGGTTTAAGAGTTATGAGCGATTTCATGCTTTTGACCGTTGTAGCGCCCTCAGCGTCAGGCTGATTGGGGTAGCCTTGGTCACGTTGTCAGTGGAGTGAATACTACTATCCCTTCAAGTTTCAAGTGTCTACAACTTATGGTTTGGTCTGCGTGATCCGATTTACGTAGAGATATGCTGATCCTTGGCCATACTAACAATTAACAGCTATGCGCTTGAACCCCTAATTAGTAAGTTGTAGTTAGCACTAACTTACCAATGTCTGCCATTAAGCAAATCAGGTAGGACTTCTTTTAAAAAAAAAAAAAAAAAAAAAAAGGTTCCTGTGCCACTGCTTGCATGTGGATTGAGTTCTGTGGCTCATTTGGAGCTGTTTCAATCACTGCTTAGGACTGCCACTTACTTTGATCCTGTGCTCATATTTCTGCACCATACAAGTGTGTGTTTGAGTCAGATGAATAATGCGGGTCCTTTATTATTTAATGTAGAGCCACATTTCCTGTCCTCGTCTCCTTTGTGGATCATGGGGTAGGTTGGCACCACATCTAACAACTTCACTGCCACTCCAAACAATAACCAGGGTCACCCACTCTCCCATTTTCTTTTCTTTTCTTTTCTTTTCTTTTCTTTTCTTTTCTTTTCTTTTCTTTCTTTGTTTTTTTTTTCTTTATTGCTGTATCTGTCCATCTCTCTTGTTCTGCATCCAGTTTTGGCACTGCGTCCAAACCCAAGTCCCAAGTGAAGCAGCATCATGTTTTGTAAAACAAGCATGTCAGGCATGAATAAAACATGGGCCATGAAATGGACTGGAAATGAGAGACAAAAAGTGTGTAACTGCTTAGTGATAATTACACACACACACACACACACACACACAGGCCCAATGCTTGCCAAGGTCTGCAGATCAACAGAAGCCTGTGATAAAGAGACTTTAAACAAGATACTGGTAGATAAATATCTCAAAACCTTTCAAGAAAATGCTTGGGTTGTATTTTACCACAAAATCAAAGATTCATAGAATATACAGTTGAGGTCATAAGTTTACATATACCTTGCAGAATCTGCAAAATGTTAATTATTATACCAAAATAAGAGGGATACAAAATGCATGTTATTTTTTATTATATGCAACTATTACAGAAGGTTTAAACCTTCACTGATGCTCTAGAAGGAAAAACAATGCATTAATAGCCAGGATTGTAAACTACATTTTTCTTATTTTGCATAAGTATTATATAATTTTTCACGTAGCACTGCCCTTCAGAAGCTACAGAAGATACTTAGATGTTTCCCAGAAGACAAAATAAGTTAAATTTATCCTGATCTTCAAATTCAAAAGGTTTTTACCCCCCAGCTATTAATGCATCGTGTTTCCTTCTGGAGCATCAGTGAGCACTTGAACCTTCTGTAATAGCTGCATATGAGTCCCTTAGTTGTCCCCAGTGTGAAAAGATGGATCTCAAAATCATACAGTCATTGAAGGAGTTCAAATACACAAAAGTGCTTAAAAAACAAAGAATTTGTGGGACCTGAAGGATTTTTATAAAGAACAATGGGCATTTTAACTGTTCAGAACAAACAAGGAATTCATGAAAAACTCTCTCTCTCAAAAAAAACAAAAAAAAAAGTAGCTGTGGATCATTTAGTTAACAACACAGTATTACGAATCAAGTGTATATAAACTTTTGAATGGGGGCTGTTTTTATAAATTCAACTATTATTTTCTCTTGTGAACTATATGTAAACATTTTTCATGTGAAATATCTTATTCAGGTCTGTACTAAATAAAACATAACATGCATTTTATATGATCCCTCTTATTTTGGTAAAATAATTAACATTTTGCGGATTCTGCAAGGTGTATGTAAACTTTTGACCTCAACTGTATTTTTTTTTTTTAGGATTTTTATTATTTTTATTTTTATTTCATTATATTTTTTCATATCTATTATAATTACTTTGATTATTTATTATAATAATACACATGGCTGGTTAACCCTGCTTGTGAATGATACGAATGAATAAAATGGATAATTTTTTTTTGTGCTGAAATACCTTGCACAGCTTCTTCTACTTCTATCTGAATCTTCTAGTGTTGATTTCTCTAGGGGGAGCTGATATCTGCGCTACATGGCACTCCAGCCCAATCAAAAAGAAAAGCCCTATCACATTCAAATAGAATGACTGACACCGTTTTCTCCTTCCTTAGGTTTCTTTTTTGGGCGATGTTAAATTTTCATCGCTTCCTTTCCTTTTGCCTGTGGTGTGTACAGTGCAGAGGGTCTAATTAAAGAGCAGAGAGATGATGTTTTGATGGTGCAGTCGTACTGCGGTAGTTTCCTTCTTTTTTTTTTTTTTTTTAATGCTGCGGTATTCCTCTCAGTTCTGTCTGTGAAGATGAGAGCTTTTAGGAATGGGGGAAAGGTGACATCAGCACACATGCATTTTACATCAGTGCTGCATTCTAGCCAGCATTTAGACGGATCCAGGGGACTTTACTCTCCATGAGAGAACAGGTCAGTTGCTGAATAATGCATCAGAGAGTTAGGAAGGGATTGTGCTTAAACCGCCTTTCCCTGAAGTGTCAAAGGAGCAGAAGTGTTTAGAGTCTATCAGTAATAGGATGAAATGATGCAGATCGGTTTTTCAGATCCAATCCGGGATGAATAAAGCTGTGGGTTTCTTTATTGCACTCTGAATTAAATCACCCGATTCAGTAACCGTGCCTCTCAACCAGACTAATTTTATCACAGAGTCTTTGGCAAGTCAGACTGGCCTGGTAATCTGATGAAAAGAGTTGTATTGCTGATTCTGGTCCTGAAAGTTCCTCCAAAAATGGAATCTTCTAAAACCATTCTTGAATCTCACCCCGATGTCATCTAAGGTGTTCATGTCATTCTTTTTTCAGTTGAAAAGAAATTAAGGTTTTAAGAAAAACATTCAAGGATTTTGTTCTGTATACTGGACCTCAGTGGTGGCCAACAGGTTGAAGATCCAAATGCGATTGCACCAAACTGCAGCCTCACAGAGCTGCAAGACAAGCGTTGTGGTTAAAAAGTATAAAATTAGAATTTTTTTTTAGTAAATGACCAATCGTTTTACTAGGTAAGACCCTTATTCCTCGGCTGGGATTGTGTAGAGCCCTTTGAAGCTACATTGAAACTGCAATCGACTCGTTGACCACCATTCAAGTCCACTAAATGGAGAAAATCCTGGAATGTTTTTCTCAAAAACCTTAATTTCTTTTCGACTTTAGAAAGAAAGACATTAACATCTTGGATGAGTAAATTATCAGGAATTTTTACTCTGAAAGTGAAAACATGCTTTCAGCCAAACCAGCATAAACCGGCCTAGTCTAGTGCGGAGTATTGTTTTTAAACAGTTCTATCCCACCTCGAAAAGAACAAATATAGTTTCTCATTTGCAGTGAATTTAAATCTTCATTTCCTTCCTGTCAAGTGTAAAACAAGAGATGAATACTGTGGAAGTGTCTTTCTAAAATTGCACGGCTCTGAACCTGCTCAAACTGTGTGCCAGATTTATCACTTTGAAATCCTCTAAAATGAGTTCAATTATGGAGACAAAGAGAGTTAAAACTTCATTAGAAGACAGTCCAAAGTCCTGAATCGATTAGAATATTATGTCACGGAGTCCGACACATTCTCCCTCCAAAAACGGAAGACGAGCTCACACTTTCTCCCAAATACAATTACATTTGTAAAGGGAAAAATGGTCTTAACTTCAATGAACAAAAATGTTCTTTTTTTAGTATTTTCTTTTTTAATCTGTTTGGGTTTTCACTGGGGCTCTTCAGCGTCTCCTTGACAAATCCAAGGATAATGACTCAGCCTGGTGTCTCGGGGAAATCATTAACTTTCAAAACTGATCCAGAGTTTTTGTGCTAGAGAGGCTTTACCCAGTGTTCCATTCAAACCTATTTAATTGTCCTGCTAAGCTTTAGGCTTATCTTCAGCTGGACGAGTGAAGCTCTGCAGTCTGGATCTGCTCCAGGGTCTACGCTCACCAGTTTAATCAAATGCCAATTAAATGATTGGAATCTGGCTGTTTATTAATCAGTTTAACCAAGAATCATTTAACCAGAGCATCTGTTAATAATGAAAGTGTTTGCATAGTTTTGTACAAGCCGTATCGCTTCAACATTAAAGGATGTTCTGCACAAATGTGGGTCAACTCAGTGTTGACTTCATGTTTGTGGATGATAACATTCTGTATTGTATATCTGTATTTTACATGGTTTCTGCCTGAATCTGGTCATTTGCTGGTAGTTGATCAACTGTAGCACACAGTTTTTTTTTTTACCTAAAATTAATTAGTTGATTTGCAAGACCAGTCCTTGAGCCTCTCAGTCCCTGCAGCTCTCAAATGTCATTGCCATTCAAGCTAGCGAGATACATGTAGGAACCTTCAGCATCAATGATGGTTTGGCATTAACAAATTTGGAATAGTACTATAAATGCAAGCTTATTTTATACTTGTTGATACAAAATGTTCCTATTTTGAGTGAACTATTCCTTTAAGTGCTCAAGGTTACATTAGTAAGCAGGACTGTGACCTCAGTGACCTTAGAATTGATCTTTCAACCTTTTAAAATGGCCAAATCAAAATTAAAGCAAAACATACAGTGGGATTCAAAAGTCCACTTATGAAAATGCTTTTAGTCCATTTTTGTTTTTCAAATTGAGTAGTTTTCCCCATTACAAATTATATTAAAGAGGTCATGAACTGCCTTTTTTATTTGGTACTGTTCTCTGAGGTCCATTTATAATTTTATCTAGATTTTGTGCATCAAAAACCATCATAATTTAGAAGCAATAGGCTATTTTCTGTCCTGTTTTTAACCCCCTCATCAGAATGCTCTGTATGAATAGGCGTGGCAGACTGTAGAGTCAAAAGTTAACACCCACTGGTATAATTGGACGCTGCTGTGATTTAGGTTAAAAATGCATAAATACTCAAACGATCTGTAATAATAGGCAAAGCAATAGTGACCATGTAATAAAAACAGTTACTCAGACTTGTGTGGTGCAACAAAACTGTTGACTCTGCTGAAAAATCCAGCATAAACCAGCATGGATTCCAAGCTGGTCCAGACTGGTTTATGCTGGTATAGTGTTGGTATAGGGCTGGTCCAGGCTGGTTAGTGCTGGTATAGTGCTGGTTTATGCTGGTTAGTTCTGGTACAGTGCTGGTCCAGGCTGTTGCTGGTTAGTGCTGGTATATGCTGGTATATTCATGCTGTTCTCAACCAAAATTGAGCATGGTCTTGCAGTGTTTAATATCAGTAAGCCAGCTGTCTGTATGCAAGCAGTGTTTTGGGGACAAACATAGTTTTTGCATATTTCTCTATTTAACACATTAATGATGCAAAGTGAAAACAATATATAATTGCAACATGTGCAACATGTGTTTTTTATTAAATAACTTAATTTAATTAACGAATTAAAATTAATTTGGAAAATTGTCTTGGTGTTTAACTACAAACACACACTAAGAAATGTGATATGTAACACATGCACAAGTTTTGTTGTGGTCTTGCTGGGATCATACCAGCACCCAAAAGACAACAAATGCTGGTCCACCAGCACACCAAGCTAGTCCCAACATACAAAACACACCTGCTTACCATGCTGGGGACCAACAAACCAGCAACCAGCATTCCATGCTGGGATCCAGCAAACCGGCAACCAGCACACCACGCTGGGATCCAGTAAACCAGCATCCCACGCTAAGGACCAGCAAACCAGCAAGCAATCCAGCATCTAATGCTGGGGACCAGCAATCCAGCAACTAACATCCCATGCTGTTCCCATCATGCAAAACATACCTTATACTGGTGACCAGCAATGCTGGATTTTTCAGCAGGGGGATCCAGTATAGTCAGCACATCATCGTCATTTAATTTCAGTCTTTCTAAAAATCCTGCATCGAATTGTGCCTTGTTTATAAACAAATCTGTGGTAAAAATTAAGGGAACAAAGGACCAAGTTCTTACTGATGTGGTTTGAAACTTTATTAAAAATTTCATCCACTCTTTCCTAATGTTGGGATTAGAAGGAAGGCAGCGCAAAGAAATCTTCTGCAGAGTGTCAGTGTTTAGCCACCCTATTACGTCATAAAGTGGCCGACTGGCTTCAATATAAGCTGTTTTTAGACTAATGAGAAATTTTAGAGTTTAGAGTATAAGATGTTTTTATAGAACAATGACCTCTTATATGTCAAAAGATCAAGGGGTTTTGATCTCTCAGTTGAAGACACCTTTAATAATAGAACAGTCTGATTAAAAGATTGAATTGAAAAATAGGCATGATTGTATAATGTTTAATGACAGCAGTATTTGACATGCACAAGGCGCACAAGACCTGATGATCATGTTATTCAGCATGATTTGAGAGTGATCCAGGAGCATCTTGTGCTTCAGTGGAAACAAGAACATCTGACCTTTTGTCCAACATGGTCGGTGTCACAAATATGCCTATTCAATCAGTGACCTAGAATGAGTGCAGCATCTTAAAGCAATCGTTTCTGACATTATTACTCATGCACATGTCCTTTCAAACCTCTATGTTGTTGGTTTTTTTTTATTTGTGGAGCAAAAGGAGATTCATGATTTATAGTGACCAGTAGTGATAGGTGCTTTTTGAGGCTTCGAAACCATCGCGAATCATTTTTTTCGAATCAGCGATTCAGAGTGCAAATCAAACTGCCGAAGTCTTGTGCTTTTTTTAGTAAATTAGGTTCATTACATTATGACTCTTTCGAAATGTTTCGAAAGTATTCTTTTTACCTGATCTTGGATCAGTTGTATAAATTTGTAGTAATTTATTGTAACATTTGTGTAATAAAAAGAAAGATTTTATGCAAGTTTGAGCTTAGTTATCACTGCTTTTACACAGTTTAACCAGCAGGTCAAAAAGCAAGTCAGAATCATTTTGCAAAGCAATTAGTAGAATTGATTCATAGTTTCAAAAAGTCCTGTTTCTCTCATCGCTAGTGACCAAAGGCTAACAAGCTATGAAAAAGCCCATATAACTAGTGCACAATATTCAAAGTCAACTGATAGCTTTGTGTGTGATGAACAGGCTAAAAATTATTCACTTAATTCATTATTCACTCTCAAATCAAATCATTCATGCAACCCATAATAGTATCTAGTACATTTCATGTTTAATGTCATGACATCCCGTTTGCTCAACAGGCTCCATACTGAGTTGCATTAATTATTAGACTATCATTTCCGCTCGTATGACTTCAGAAGACCCAGAATGTACTGCATAAGTGA
Organism: Cirrhinus mrigala; assembly: GCA_036247105.1. NCBI lineage: Eukaryota > Metazoa > Chordata > Actinopteri > Cypriniformes > Cyprinidae > Cirrhinus > Cirrhinus mrigala. The sequence continues at coordinate 34,893,032 of CM070008.1, read as the reverse complement.
TGTGGGCTATGCATTTTGTCAGTTTCTGAGCTTGACAGCCTGTGGTCCCTCCAAACACTCATTGTATGAAAAAAGCACAAGCCGTTCATGATGGCAGCCACCCCAATCAGTGAAAGAGTGATGGTGACTTTGCTGAAAACTCTCTGCTGTTTTCTCCTCAGGGGCGGTCATTCCGGTTGAAAGACAGCCACTTGTTAAAATGAAAATCTCAGACGGGCATATAGACCTCAAATTAAAATTCTACTGCCGGAGCAGGTGAGACAATGTGAGAGGTCCTGATTGAAGCTATGCAAATGACAGCGTGTCCACAGTGAGTGGCAGCTCTTTCTGAGGAGACTAAGATGGCTTATTAAAGGTTTTCATTTACCCCTGACTGAGATTAATCACAGCACACACACACAGCACACACACACACATTTTCTCTGGCGAGAGAGCTGAGCGCAGAGATCAGGTGTGGACGGCAATGAAATGACAGGGGCTGCTCGACCTTGCCGGGAGAGAGATCACCCCTGGCTTTCTGTCTTCTGGTCTCTATCTCACTGTCTAACACTCTGTTTATAGCCACGGTGACCTTGATCCTTTGAGGGACTGGAGGTCATCGATTGCGATTTGGGATTGAGCATCTTTGAATGGTTTTGAATGTTGCTGTGAAGTGACAACCGTAAGTGTGGCTGAGGCATGAAATTCATTCAGCCCTGCTGGTAACACTGACCAAAGTTAAGAGACCTAATTAAAACTTGAGATCCCTACCAGTATCACAGTTTTGACTGCACGTAATATAAGAATCATGTTTCTGTCATTTTTTTTGTTCGCAAAATGAAAACAGGCCTTATTTTTTTACTTCCCTTTAGAAACAAAATAAACATTATACCATATTATAATCTCATAATGCTTTTACCATAGTGCATGATTTGTAAACTAATACACTGGCATTTGCATTACATTATCAGCTCCATATGGCTTTTCTGTCAAAGTAAACTTGCTTGGTAGCACACCTGGTACAGCATTGAACTTGCGATGCAAAATGTCCGGGTGCGTTTCCTGTGAAACCAAGTCACGATAAACAAGCTCAAAGACTTTCAAACAAACTAAAATGGCATGGTTGTTTCAGTTTAGTGTAGGTGGTGTGTCATTTTCAAAATGTGATAGAGTACAAGAAGCAGCGTGATCTTTTTTTTTTTGCAGAAATGTTCCCCCAAAGACACGTTTTCCATTGAGCCTGGGCTGTTTCATCAGTATTATGTCCATAGCTGTTGTTGCCTCAAACTGGAAAGTACATTATTTGGCAGGTCAACTAATTAGCTTGTTAGCTAAGCAGTGCAAAGCAAGGTTATGGTCTTGTTTTTGAGGATCTGAGCTGTTAGCAACAAGGCTGGAGGATCAGTCTCAGAGAGCTGCACACTTGTCTTTGTAGCATAGCATAAATTCTGCATGCCAGCCATCGTTCTGACACACGTCTGCAGGGAGAGCAAAAGAGAGATGGTCGCTGCGGGTTGTGGCAGTGTTCCTGGCTTCGTGCTGGGCGCCTGGGCTGCCTTGGGTGGTTCTGGCCCGACTTTGGTCCAGGAGAGGATTTGCACACTGTTCTGTATTTGAAACATGTTCTGCCGGAGGTTGGAACTCCAGCTTGTCTCTCACTGTGAAATTTAAACCTGGCGGCCATGGCTCAAAGTAATCCAGCCAAACCCGCTGCCCTCTGGGAGTGGCACTGTGCCTGCTGGTTTGTTCACATTGGTCTGTGTGCTGTGTTTGACATCTAATTGTTTAATCCTTATCATTTATTTGTCCTACTGAAAAGACTATAAAGAAAGCTTTTTTCCGCATTGGTCTAGTGTAGCTATGCTAGTGAAGCTGGATGATTAAAGTAGTCAGAATCCAGATTCAGAATTAAAGAATTTTCTATCTGTCCGTTTAGTGTTCTATCATTCTATTCTATTCTATTCTATTCTATTCTATTAATCTTTCTGTAATTTTTTTCTATTCTGTCATTGTCTATTGTTCTGTCATGCTTACTGTCTTTTCTATTCTATTCTATTCTATTCTATTCTATTCTATTCTATTCTATTCTATTCTATTCTATTCTATTTTATTCTTTAAATCTTTCTGCCATTCTGTAATTTTATCTATTCTGTCATTCTGTCTATTATTCTATTGTTCTGTCATGCTTTCTGCGTATTCTATTCTATTCTATTCTATTCTATTCTATTCTATTCTATTCTTTTCATCTTTCTGTCATTTTGTCTATTCTGTCATTATCTATTGTTCTATTGTTCTGTCATGTTTACTTTCTATTCTATTCTATTCTATTCTATTCTATTCTATTCTATCATGTTCTATTCTATTCTATTCTATTCTATTCTATTCTATTTTCTGTTCTATTTTCTATTCTATTCTATTCTATTCTATTCTATTCTATTCTATTCTATCGTTTTGTCTCTTTGTAGTTTTATCATTCTATTTGTCCTACTGAAAAGACTATAAAGAAATTTTTTTCTGCTTTGGTCTAGTGTAGCTATGCTGGTAAAGCTGGATGATTAAAGTAGTCAGAATCCAGATTCAAAATTAAAGAATTTTCTATCTGTCTGTTTAGTGTTCTATCATTCTATTCTATTCTATTCTATTCTATTCTATTCTATTCTATTCTATTCATCTTTGTCACTGTCTATTCTGTCATTGTCTATTGTTCTGTCATGCTTACTGTCTATTCTATTCTATTCTATTCTATTCATCTTTCTGTCATTTTGTCTATTCTGTCATTGTCTATTATTCTATTGTTCTGTCATGCTTTCTGTCTGTTTATTCTATTCTATTCCATTCTATTCTATTTTATTCATATTTCTGTCATTCTGTTATTTTTTCTATTCTGTCATTCTGTCTATTGTTCTGTCATTGCTTACTTTCTATTCTATTCTATTCTATTCTATTCATCTATTGTTTTGTCTCTTTGTAGTTTTATCATTCTATTTATTGTTCTGTCATAATATCTATCTGTCTATCTATTGTTCTATCGTTCTATCGTTCTATCTATTGTTCTTTCTATTTTTGTATCATTTCATCATTTATATCATAATATTGTATCTATCTATCATTCTATCTGTCATTCTGTCTATTGTTCTGTCATTCTATTGTTCTATCAATCATTTTATCTATCTATCTATCGTTCTTTCATTCTGTTCTGTCTATCGTTTTATCTATCGTTCTTTTTTGTCTATCCATTGTTCTATCGTTCTATCGTTTTGTTGTTCTATCTATTTTTTATCTATCGTTCTATCTATCATTCTGTCTATCGTTCTGCCATTCTATCTATCTATCTATCTATCTATCTGTCTATCTATCTATCTATCTATCTATCATTCTATTGTTCTATCTATCTATCATTCTATCTATCGTTCTGTCGTTTTGTTGTTCTATCTATTGTTTTATCTATCGTTCTATCTATCATTCTGTCTATCGTTCTATCTATCCGTCCGTCCATCTATCTATCTATCTTTTGTTCTATCTATTGATCGTTGTATTTATTGATCACTGTATTTATTGCTCATTCTATTGTTCTATCTATCGTTCTGTCTATTGTTCTACCTATGTATCGTTCTGTCTATGATTCTGTCTATCTATCTGTTTTTATCTATCTGTCGTTCTATCATTCATTCTATCTTTCATTCTGTTGTTCATTTTATCTATTGTTCTGTCTATCTGTCTTTCTGTCCACCATTCTTTCCATAGTTTGCGTGTATGTTTAATAATTAAAGGTTTCATTATTCGAATCCCTGCAGGAGGTAAAACTTCTTTCCCATAGCACCTCAGAGCAATCCCAGAATTCCCCAGTAGCATATTCTCCTTTACAGGTACGTGTGTAGCAGCCATTCACACACTCAATCATTCAGTATCCTCTCCATTATTCTCTCTCCACTACTCTCTTTATTTTTTGTTTTTCCATCTTTCGCAAAAGCTCTCGTATTTGCCACATGACCGAATAACTGAATAGGTCAACAACAGCAACAGAGCGACCGAAATCCATTATCGCTTTGCACAGTTTCTCCAAACGGCACGCCTTCCACCCAGCGAGCTGATGAGGCAGACTGAAGCGCGCGAGAAGCCTCTCGTCTGACAGCGAGAGCTGATGCTGATGTGTCTTCACTGATAAAATAACGAGCCGAGGCTGCAGAAATCATGCTTTATTCAGACCCTCAGCTATTGTCTACGCACCCTGTCAAACTTCTGCAAACCCCATCTCCACTCCGAAGCTATTTATGAGTCTGCTCTGCATGAATCCATTTCCATACGGTGTCTGGAGGGCAGGAGATAAAGGAATGTTTCAGGCCTACTTAACTGGAGACAGAGGGAGACCAGAATCACTTCGAAGTTGCCATACCTAACGCAAAACTTGAGCTTTAGAAGATGAACAACAGGAATGCATAGCTGAACATAGACACGCACACACTCTGATGACTTCATCTCACCAGAATAATATCAGTGAGCTCATTATTTAGACATTATAACGTGGCACCCACCAGCCCCCTGCTGTCAAAGACCCGCAAAACTATCCAAACACGCGCGTGGAAAATACTCCCGTACTCCAGATGCTTCCTGCCGTGTTCAGTCTCCTCCTGTCAGATACAACAATGACACCTTGGTGAAGAGAAGATGTGACGGTTGTATTGAGTCCTGGTGTGTGTGAGTGTGTGTGATGGAGTGCCTTCTTTTCTTCTTCCTCTCGGGCATTCGCTGTGAGGTGCCGTCATATTCAAATGTGCGTGTACGTCATGTGTTTTAATGTCAGTGCAACCAAAACACATCTGTCTGAAGGTGGCTCAGATAAATAGGAGTGTTTGAATAAAATGTTGTGTTTGGGGGAAAAATGTTGTGTGTGTGTGTGCGCGCTTCATCTCGCCTGGCCTATTTCCTCTTCCTAACAACCTGGGAAACAACCTCTCAGGGGAGACAAACTACATCTCATATCACAGGGATTCTCATTTCCTGTCTCTCACTGTTCACTTCACATCCTCATGTTCCGAGCCCTTTCCCTTTTCGCTCTTTTTCCTCACCTTTTGCTTCTTTTTGTACTCTGTTTTGCTTTTTAATCTCTTACTTTCACAGTCTCCCTCTTTCACACTCGTTTGGTGCAAACTGTTAAGTGCAATAAACCTTAAGAAGCTAGTGATTGTGGGACTATAGACAAGCATCTCTATTTTCAGGCGTTTTAAAGTTTTTTTTTTTTTGTTTTTTTTTTTTTTTAAAGCTTTAAGACAAGCCAACTGCAGGAACGAATCCCAATTTCATTCACAGTTGGAGTCGTTTTTTGCACATAAGGAGCCAGTGTTGTTATTGCTCACTAAAACCAGTGAAATACCTTTTTTTTTTTTTCATTAATTAAAATAAAGCTGAAATAAAATATAAATATAAGATTGAGAACAGTCCACAGTCAATCCAAAAATGAAAAAATTGCCATCTGTGGAACATGGTGATATTTTAAAGAATAGTGATACCCAAACAGTTTTGGTTCCCATTGACTTCCAGCCAAACAGGTTTGGAAAAAAATGAGTGAGAGTAATTGATTGAGAATTATATAGAAAAAGATATAGAAAAAAATATTAAAATAGCAAAAGCTAATTGAAAATGGTAATAAATAAGTTTCCTGTAAAAATATCTCAAAATTCTTACAACTACATAAATGTGTTGAGAAACAAGACAATGAATAAGACAATGACATGTTTAGAATGAATGTGCAGTATTTTGTTTTACTTTTTCTTTTCCCATTTTTTTTTTACATTTTTTTTCCCCAATTTTCTTTTTCTTTCTTTCTTTCTTTTTCTTTTTTTTTTTTTTTTTTTTAATTTTTTTTTTAATGCTTAAAAAGTGAAAAAGAAAACAAACTCCAGTCTAGGCAAAATATACTAAAGTGTTAAATAAGTAATAAGTATTAAATATGCAATGTCTGAAAAAAGGGATTTTATTTTTTAGATATTTTACACAAAAAAAAATAGTTTTGCAGTGTAGCAGCAGAGGAAACCATATAAAATGACTCGTGGCAGAGATATGTCTGATACAGTTCTTGAGCAGGAGTTTTTATTTTGTTATCAAGCTGTCTACGGTACCTGGAATTTGTGATTTGTAATATTTTGCTTGCTGTGGTTGCTGGAAAGTAACAGTGGCAGTGCACTCCAATCTATTGCTTTTCTATGACTCACTATCTACAGTGAACTCCAAAAAATATAACTTCACATATTCAAAGCAAAAAACATTACCTCTAGACCAATGAGTCACACTGGTTTTCTTAGCAGAAGCTTTAAGCTACAAGCAATTTTTTTTTGTGATGATGGTCTGTCTATACATTATCCCTTACATACCCCTTTCAGGCACTGTATATAACGAGAAGATTTGTTTTAAAGCAGGTGTTGTTATCGGGTCTGCATTGAACACACAGAGTGAGCTGCTGTCTGCCAGACTCTGATTGTAAATGTTCTCTCCTCTCGTTCGGTCTCCCTCTCTCTCCTCTGTTCGCCCTTTAAACAGGGATCCGCTATGTGTCTTTCCTATCTCATCCAGAGATAATGCTGTACGGGACAGGCACACACATAGTAACAGCGGGAGAGTGTGTGATCTGTCACCGTCGACGCTCCTACAGTAGTCTGGCCCGAAGTCATTTTCCACAGGAGAGAAAAGAAAGGAAACAGCTAATGGTTGCTTAGTCTGTTATAGTCTGTGTCGTGTGAAAACTAAGACCATCACTGCATGTCTGGAGCAACTCGACTCTGATCCAAACTCTAGTGAGATGACCATCTAGATAGCTTTTTTTTTTTTAATGCAACATAGGCATGCTCATGATGCAAAAGCTGCTCAAAACTGTATAACATACTGTGCTTGTAGCATAACATGCTATATGCTGGTCTGAATCTAAGAAAACATTGTGTGTGTCTTTCCAGCACTATCTCACAGCCAATTTGTACATATTTGTACATACATTGTATGTATTTTATGAGGTGGCTAATTCGTTTAAAATTGTAAAACCTCAATTTTATACAATTTCTGTAACTTAAGTTTAGGAGCAGGGTTAGATGTTGTCCTTCATACAATTTCCTACGAATTTGCCACCTTGTAAAATAGGTACGAATTTGCACAAATCATATGATTTTTTTTTTGAGTGAGATCACATGAATACATACGAATAAGCCACCTTGTCAAATATGTACGAATTGCCATGAGATTGGGTTGGTCCTTTGTAAATACTGCTGCTGCAAAAAATAAAATAAAATAAAATAAAATAATAATTATGTATTTTTCAACATTTCCCCCATTTCCCCCACAAAACTTGCAAATTGCCCCCCCCCCATATCACGGTAATTCACACATATTTTCTGAGGTGGCTAATTCGTATAAGTTCGTGCAACCTCACTCATACAAATTTATACGATTTCTAAAAATTTGTACGTATTTTAGGAGGTTACAAATTTTGTAGGAATTCGTACGAAGGACCACCCCTAACACTGCCCCTAAACCTACCCTTCACGGAAATCATACAAAATCATATGAGTGAAAAAAAATAGCCTCCTCGTAAAATACTGTACATACAAATTTTTCATCAGATAGCGTTGAAAATGCAAACATTACGATTTGTGTCGAAAGAGGGAGATACAGTGTGTTATCATCATCCTGTCAGCACAAAACGTGCAAAATGCCAACACAATCTCAGCGCAGTTTTACATATTTTATGAGGTAGCTAATTCGTACAACCTCACTCATACAAATTCAAATGATTTCTAAAAATTTGTACGTATTTTACAAGGTTGCAAATTCGTAGGAATTCATACGAAGGACCACCCCTAACCCCGTCCCTATACCTACACTTCTTGGAAATCATACAAAATTGTATGAGTGAGGTTGTACGAATTAGAAAAAAAATAGCCTCCTTGTAAAATACTGTATGTACAAATTTGTCGTGAGATAGCGTTGAAAATGCAAACATTATGATTTCTGCAGAAAGAGGGAGATATGTTATCATCATCCTGTCAGCACAAAACGTGTAAAATGCCAATGTGATCTCAGCACAATTTTACATATTTTATAAGGTAGCTAATTCGTACAAACTTGTACAACCTCACTCGTACAAATTCATACAATTTTTTTTTTAAATTTTACGAGGTTGCAAATTTGTAGGAATTCGTACGAAGGACCACCCCTAACCCCGTCCCTAAACCTTCACTGTTAGACTTAATGGAAATCATACAAAATCGTATGAGTAGGGTTGTATGAATTAGAAAAAAAAAAATAGTCTCCTTGTAAAATACTGTATGTACGAGTTTGTTGTGAGATAGCGTTGAAAATGCAAACATTATGATTTGTGCTGAAAGATGGAGAAATGTTATAATCATCCTGTCAGCACAAAACGTGCAAAAGGCCAATGCGATCTCAGCGCAATTTTACATATTTTATGAGGTGGCTAATTCGTACAACCTCACTCGTATTCGTATTCAAATTCATACAAGTTCTAAAAATTTGTACGTATTTTATGAGGTTGCAAATTTGTAGGAATTCGTACAAAGGACCACCCCTAATCCCTGTCCCTAAACCTGCCCTTCATGGAAGTCATACAAAATCGTATGAGTGAGGTTGTATGAATTCATACAAATTAACCACCTCATAAAATACTGTACGTACAAATTTGTCGTGAGATAGCATTGAAAATGCAAACATTATGATTTGTGCCGAAAGAAGGAGATAAAGGAGACCACGTTTTAGTTTAAATATTTTCCCACTGTGGTAGTTTTAGTTTTGCTTTAAAAAAAAAAAAGTTTAGGCTTGATGCTTATATTAAATTGTTCTAGAATACCATTAAACTTAAAGAATTTGTTTTGGAGTGAGGGGAACTAAAATACATTTATAGTGTTTATAATGTTTGTTTCATTTACTGTTATTATGCATTCTTTTTGAATGTAATAATAAATTGTCACTTTCACACCAGTACAACTTTGTTTTATTCTTATAATAATTCAGTTTTGAGCTGGTGTGACCTTACCAGTAGTCAGGTGCAACCTACTTTCTGGAAAATACGGTATAATTCTGTCTCCCTTGAGTCTTCTCTTGAGTTCCAGAAGTAATCCCAGCGTCACAGGGTTCTCAGATTTGCTATTACACCAAAAAGTCAGATGTTTTTTTCTTAATTGCTGTCATTTTTTTCATTTGCCACCGTTTTCTTTTCATTCTAAAGAAACATCTGAGATGCAGTCGATGCTTTAATGGAACTTATTTTCTTTTCTCTGATCTGTGAAGGTGAAACCTCAGAGTAATTAAACAACCTTTCAAATAGAACATGTCCTTGAATTCAGGACAATCTATGGTGCATCTACTGCATGTTTACATCAAAAAACTTTAGAAACAGCACAGACTGATCAGATTCGCTGTTAAAGAGTGCAAACTTTATTCCAGGAAACTTTACCAAACACGTTTACTGCAAACATTCTGCTGCTGTTGTCTCCTCCTCAAATTAAAAAAATGTTTTTGGACCCTCATACTATAGAGATGAATATTCAGACAGATAATCGAGATTATCATCATCCTGTCACATCAAACAGCAGTCAGCAAATTCACACTCTGGCAGCCATATGTAAAAAAAAACATCTGTGGATTTTCTTCAGGTGTTAAATGCAAGGTGTGTAGTTATGCTGTCTGCCAACAGGGGCCAACTGGACCGTACTAACCAGGCAAATGTTGACCCACCGGTTGAATGCATGAATTATGAGTTGTGTTTGTGTGTATGTTTTTAGCAGATCGCCTATTTTTGGAAGAAAATACACCAAAAGAAAAAGCGCGTGCTGAGGAAGTAGGGAGGTGGAATAAGAGAGTGAGATGAAGCAGAGGTCATGCTGTATTGTGGTATCTCTAACATGTCTGCCGCTGCCCTTTGAGGGTATTGGCTGATATCGGCGCGGGTGTCGACAGGCCACAATTCCCTGACGACTTCAAAGTCATCTGCTGCAAATGCTGAAGGCAACAGCGGCGCTAGTATGAATAGAGACTATGAATGCGCTGCCTCAGCTTATTGAAACTGCCTGAATTTTAACAAGCAGCGATCCCTATTCCAGTCGCTCTTTACATCCTGTCCTTCTGACCCTGCTATGCCTGTGCTCATGCATTAAATATCTAGGTTTAGAAAACTAGAGATGAATCGCTGCGTAAAAAGTGCTTAAACATAGGGGGAACGAGAAATGAGAGAACTTTCAGGTCTTGTAGCCATTTATTAGCTGTAATAATCAGTATTTTTGTCTTATTTTCCAAAGCTAGATAAATTTGCTTAAAGGGATAGTTCACCTAAAAATGAAAATTCTGTCATTAATTACTCATCCTCATGTCATTCCAAACCTGTAACAACACAAATTAAGATATTTTTGATGAAATCTGAGAGCTTTCTGACCCTGCATAGACAACGCAACTGACACGTTCAAGGCCCAGAAAGGTAGTAAGGACATCATTAAAATAGTCCATGTGACATCAGTGGTTCAATAATTTTATGAAGCTATAAGAATGTGCACAAAGAAAACAAAAATAACAACTTTATTTAACATTTTCTTATCTTCCGTGTCAGTGTCTGCCGCATGTTTGCAGGAGTATGATGTTAGTATGTTTACAGATGGTAGAATGTGGGTTGCTACTTCTAATCCTTGTATTTTTTTGTTAGTAAAGTTTGAAAAATGAGAAGGAAGCCTTCCTAGCATATTTTTAGATATGATAGCAAAGCAAACATGGCAATTACACACTGGGTTGGCATGCTGAGTTGGCTAACTTCTTTTGTTAGCTGCCTTGCTGTCTCTCTCTGACAGGCTGCGATGATAATGCTGACACTAAATGCTTCTCTTAGCATGCTCAGAAAATTTGTGCAGAATACATGCAATGCTCAAATGAGGATGTTTCTTTAGCTCTTCTGTTCACTTTCCCTCTCTCTCACTAGTTTAATTGTCCAACAGTGAGCTTACGTGAAGTACCATGAACGTTTCAGCCAATAAGCATTCTGTGCTTTAAATTATGTTTGATAATAATAAAACATTAAATTGGTGTAATAAATTAATTTCTTTAAAAAAAAAAAGTCTTTTTTTAGACCAGCTTCAAGACCAGCTCCAAGCTTTGTTTATGTTTGGATGATCACAGTTTTATGCATAATTATATTTTTAAATTGGCTTTTCATAGTTAAAGTTTCGATAATAATAATATATACATTACCAGTCAAAAGTTTTTGAACAGTAAGATGTTTAATGTTTTTTAAAGAAGTTTCTTCTTCTCACCAAGCCTGCATTTATTTGATTTAAAGTACAGCAAAAACAGTAAAATTGTGAAATATTTTTACTATTTAAAATAACTGCTTTCTATTTGAATATATTTTAAAATGTAATTTATTCCTGTGATTTCAAAGCTGAATTTTTAGCATCATTACTCACATGATCTTTCAGAAATCATTCTAATATTCTGATTTGCTGTTCAAAAAATATTTAGTATTATGTTTAAAACAGCTGAGTAGAATTTCAGGTTTCTTTGATGAATAGGAAAAACAGCATTTATCTGAAATAGAAATCTTTTGTAACATTATAAATGTCTTTATCATCACATTTGATCAATTTAAAGCATCCTTGCTAAATAAAAGTATTAATTTCTATCATTTCTTTCCCAAAATAAAAAAAAAAAAAGTTATACTCACGCCACGCTTTTGAATGGTATAGCGTATAATGTTACAAAACCTTTTATTTCAGATAAATGCTGATCTTTGGATCTTTCTATTCATCAAAGAATCCTGAAAAAAATGTACTCAACTGTTTTAAATATTGATGATAATAATAATACATTTATTGAACAGCAAGTCAGCATATTAGAATGATTTCTGAAAGATCATGTGACACTGAAGACTGGAGTAATGATGTTGAAAATTTAGCTTTGATCACAGGAATAAATTACATTTGAAATTATTTTCAAATAGAAAGCAGTTATTTTAAATATAAATATAAATATAAAATATAAATATAATATAATATTAAATATAAATACTTCTCAATATCTCAAATAAATGCAGGCTTGGTGAGCAGAAGAGACTTCTTTAAAAAACATTAAAAATCTTACTGCTCAAAACTTTTGACTGGTAGTGTATACATAAAGGTATTTGATAAGTATCAAACATAATTGATGAAGGCATAGTGAAAAGTTTCTAGAACAAATTTAATGTTACCTTTATATAACAAAAAAGTAGGAAAATCAAATAGAAAATCAATCCCTGGTATATAAATGTGGCTGCAGTTAAAGAAACACCTCTAAGCATCTCTTTTAATACTATATTGAAGTGTCAGGGCGCATATAAACAGTGCATTCACAATCAGTTTATTCCATGGCTCTAACCAATTAACTTCATTTTATGTTTTTAGTTTTCTAAACTCATCTGCTTTGTTTGTGTTCTGCGTCATCAGAAATGTCTTGTTCTTTCCGGTGTTTGCTGTTTTAGCAAGGTCAGAGTAATTGCATAAAAGCGTCTGCTTTCATTGTTAATTTGCCTTTATTTGAAAGAGCTTGGGATTTGTTTTTGTGTTTGTGTATCCACGCGTGGGCAATGTGTCGATGTACCCCGAGGCTGGATCTCTGCACGTGGCATATTTTGGGCATTATGTGCACTCAGCCTCCACAGGGCTCAGGTGTACACTCACTAACCAATTAAAAACCTGCAGAGAGAGAACCAATCGGGCGTCTTTCATTGTGCTTCTATCCTCCAGTGCCAAAGTTCCCCGTACCTCTCTTGTCTGCCCACACACCCTCCTGCTGCCCTCACGGGCATATGCTCCTCACACGCTCCGGGGCACCACCAGGTACAGGTGTGGACGGGCCAGAAATGGGCACTGGATCCTGGAACCAACAGACGAGCCCTGGAGGGTTTCATAACAGCCTGGGTCCTCATTCTCTGACACACACGCATTGACTAAAAATGAATGGCCCCTGGAGTGCGGAGAGGAAACGGGAGTTAGATCACATCCAAGAGGAAGAGAAAAGAGAAAACAAGGAGAAACCGAGATTCAAAATTAACCCTGTGGAGAAATTTGTGTTCTAAAAACATTTTTATCATTCTGTTTAAGTTGTGGGAACATTGAATAATATGAGTATGGATTAGTTTAGTGTAACATTCCTGAAGAAATGTTCTTTCTTTTTTTTGTATTGACAAGGAACATTGATTTGTACACTGTAAAAAGTTCATTGTCAAATTAGTGGTAATTAACAAACTTAGTGGTAACAGTTATCCAGTAGTTGGTATATTTCGTGCCACAGTAAAACTGCTGTAAAATTAAATATAGTAGTTTTAAGTGTACTGTAAAAACAAAATACTGTTATTTCATTTATTTATTTATTTATCTATTTTTTTTATATATGTGACCCTGGACCACAAAGCAGCCTTAAGTAGCACGGGTATATTTGTAGCAATAGCCAATAATACATAGTATGGGTCAAAATTATCTATTTTTTCTTCTTTTATGCCAAAAATTATTAAGATATTAAGTAAAGATCATGGTCCATGAATATATTTTGTACATTTCCTACCGTAAATATATTTTTGATTAGTAATATGCATTGCTAAGAACTTAATTTGGACAAATTTAAAGGTAAAAGTTTGACTTTTTTTTTTTTTTTTTCACCCTCAAATTCTAGATTTTCAAATAGTTGTATCTCAGCCAAGTATTGTCATATGTGAACAAACCATACATCAATAGAAAACTTATTTATTCAGCTTTCAGTGATGTATAAATCTCAGTTTCAAAAAATTGACCCTTATGACTGGTTTTGTGGCAGACGGTCACATACTCAGTAACAGAAGTCATTGCTTCACACCAACAGCTTTATTCAGGCTTCATTTTTTACATTTAATAGCCGAACTTCAATAAAATACACAGAATTACAAGCATATTAACCATATTTCATCAGTGAACAAAATACAATTATAACCTATTAGTGAAATCACAATACCACATTGTGAAAGTGGAAAATAAATGGTTGAAATATAAAAATTAAAGTTCCAAGTGTTAATTAGTGACGGTATACAACAATAATCAGAGAATACTTGATTGTTTAAAGTAGTCATTTATCATGACGACACTTCCCATCTGTTCAGACGATTTTAGTGCTTCCATTTTTTTTTTTTTTTTTTTTTTCATTGTCTTAGATTTCACATAATATTTATTATTATTATTTCATCTTAATTTCAATTAACAAAAATGGTTTTAACTAACAGTAGCAGCACTGATTTTATTCTTCAGGGACTAACTGGATCATAAGAAGTGTGAAACCAGAATAAAGCCAGATTAATGCAAGTTTGGCCATTTTCCCTACTGAGACCTTAAGCGCTGTTGGTGATTTAAGATTAAAGGAAAGTCATTGCAGAGGCCATTCATTCCTATCATTTGCTCAACCATACATAAACCCAAAGTGTTTGGAATATTAGATGGGGAAAAAGGGAGCAATATACATGCTATGTGCTGATTTTGTTTATTCTGTTCTAGTGTTATTCCTCATCTTCTTTTCATAACATCGCTCCATCACTCGCTTGACAGGTGGTTTACTAACAAGCCGTGCCCCCGCTTGAACCCGTTACTGATTCACAGCAGACAACAGACTGTGCCCAGTCCACCTGATCTGCCCGCTGGCGCTGGGCCCGTGACCCGCTCCGGTATCCCACAGTACACGGACACGCTGTGGAGGAGAGCGTTTACCGCACACTGTAGTCATCAATCAAAGCACTCTTCACTGCAGGTACACAATCATTAGAAATGACTGCCAATCATAGTGTAGATGTAGATCTTAAACGGGTCATCAGATGCAGCATGTTGTTTGAACATAAATGTGTATTGGCAGTGTGTGTACACAACCACCCTATTATGATAAAATTCCACCCAGTTGTATTTTTGTAAATATCCCCTTTTACAAATCAAGCCATTCTCAGCTTCTTGACGGTATAACGTCACACAGGCAAAGGTCACTCCCATGGTAGTTATTGTCATGACCGTCTTATCTTAGACCCGCCCTGAGCGGTAACAGTTCGACTCCAACCGCCATTGTGTCTACTCCGTTGCAGGAGAAAACAACGTCTCAAATTGACCGATTTAGGTGTTCTGTTGTTGGATGTCATAGCAGTCATGATTTACTCCCTACATCTGAGCCGCTGCTTTACTTTCATTTTAGAAGGAAATGTGCCCGGCGATCTACATAGATGCATCTACATTCGCGCAAATAATTAGTGATGCAGCTTCACCTACAGGAAAAGTGAGTATAGGGTTTTTTTGGGTTTTTTTTTTGCATCTTTGCAAATCGTCTTTCTTAATAATAATGTGCAAGTTAGTTAAAGTTTTGTGGCTAAATGCTGCTAAGGTAAACAGAACGGCTCGTCACCCCACAGAAGAAAGGGGCGGGGTGAGCAGAGCTCATTAGCATTTAAAGGGACGTGCAATAGAGTGGCTCGCTCTGAACAGTGCTGATTTTGACAAGGTAAAAAGGGTGATTTTTACACTACCACTTTAAGTATGTTATAGACTTCTCATTAAGACCCTAAAGAATCATATCAGCTTGTGGAAAATTGCATCCGATGACCCCTTTAAGACTCCACTGCTGACACCATGTGCTTGTTTCTATTCTTAACAATTAATACTCAATATTACTCTCAGTAGACAGACCAAAAATGGCAACTTCCAATCTGATTGGCTAGCTTTATAAAACATTGGATTTTTTTGTCTGAGTGAGTCGAAGCGGAAAGCAGAGTTTCAGGATTTTACCTGGAGTTAGAGGATTTCTCTTTTTTCTTTCTTTCTTTCAAATTTTCAAGATTGTTTCATCGTGAGTTTTAAATGCATGATGATGGGCAAAATCAGCATTTACGCATGCATAACTTTGATTTGATTCGATTTGCATAACTATTTGTATATACATTAGAACGAACTACACTGGTGTTAGACTTAGGCCCTGTTTACACTAGTGCGTTTTAAAATGAAAACGATCCTCGTTGTGTTTCAGAAACGATTTCCATCCACACTACACAACCGAAAATGCATGTCACATGACCATTCATAATGCGCATGATGTTATTGTTTACATTGTTGTCAAGGATAGGCAAAGCAAATGTGGGCAGCCACGCCATCGTTTTCAAAAGTCTCCGTTTTGGTTGTCTGCACTGAAATGCAAACCCCAGAGTTTTCAAACTTAAACGGGGTCTGCAGCGTGTTTGAAAGTCTCTGTTTTCGAGGTTCGAAATGCTGGAGTAGTCTAAACGAAAGGTGAAACATGTGAGTATCTGTAGCTTCTGAAAGGCATCACTAAATGAAAAAAAAAATGATATTTGGGCAAAATAAGAAAAATGTACACATCTTCATTCTATTCAAAAGTTTTCACCCCTGGCTCTTAATGCATCGTTTTTCATTCTGGAGCTTCAGTGAGCATCTGAACCTTCTGTAATAGTTGCATATGAGTCCCTCTCTTCCTCATAGATCCTGTTGTCCAGCTCTATGTCTGTTCAACACATTTGCATAGTCCTCTCTAGCTCCCATAATCCACCTGTGTGTGGTCATGACGATTGGAGATCAATGCGAGTAAACACATGATGTGGAAAAGATTGAGTTGGGAGGGGAAGCCTCGACAGTAGCCAAAGCCATCACATTGTTGCAGTTGCAGGCATAAAAGAGACTCTTAATGAGAGAGAACCGCTGTTTGATTCAAGCAGAGGAGTGGACAGCCTGCTGATGAGGAGGGGAAGGTAGAAAAAGAGTGAAAGTGAAAAGGGGCAAAGAGGGCACATTGAGGTGTCTGAAGTTGAAATGCCAGTGGCGTGCATTCGCGCCCATGAAATATTAACCAATGGTTTTGGATATTGAACGTCAGCCCAACAGGGGGTGAAACTCCTGTAGTAGCGTGCTGTGTCTCAAACAGCCACTCTATGGACTCTCGGCACTCGTAGGGTCATTCTTCAATAAATAACTGGAATCATAAATTGCATAAGAATAGAAGCTGGTCTAGAATAGATTTGGGCCCAAAAGTCAGGCTGTATTTTTGACAGCTCTATTAACCTGTAAGATTTATGTTCAGTTGCTGATTCTTTAGTTTTATACTGTAGCTGTTGCTGTCTATATTCACAACAAGTAGGTTTCCACCCATACAATTTTGTGCAGAAGCCTTCGTTTTATGAGAAGAAGCAAGTTTTATGAAATCTTAACATCAAATTATATATATATATATACATATATATATATATATATATATATATATATATATATATATATATATATATATATATATATATATATATATATATATATATATATATATAGGGCTGTGCGATATGGACAAAAAAATGATCACAACAATTTTTTTCATATCAGTCGATATTGATAATTATCATGATAAATGTCAAATCTTTATTTCTTTCAAGTTTAAAGTCAGATTTTTGCTTCAAAGTGAAAGTTGTAGAAACCAGACCATTAATTGCCCTTAACAAAATAAATATCTAAATAGAAAAATTAATTTCTGCATGTTCTAATGAGTTATATTGTTTCAAATCAAGAAACAGGTTTGGGTTGTCTGATAATGATTTTTTTTTGTCTCTTGTAAATGCACATTTGTAAGTAGCTTAGGTAAGCAGAGGTAAATTTTTGTTCATTATCAATCAGTAACATCACTAAAAATTGTAGCAACCCCAGTTTTGTATGGTTAAATTTATTCTGACCCAGTTTTTTTTTTTTTTTTTTTTTTTAAGCATTGGTCTCCCATAGTAGCAAGCATACATTTTAAATCATGATAAAAACAGTTAAAACCACACATAATGGTACCTCAATACCATGGTAAAAATATAACTACACGGTTTTATAGTAAGTAGCCTATTTGTATGAAAAATGGTAGTCTAAAAACATTCAGCATGAATGCACATATGCTATAGCTTGATCACAAATACATGCATACTATAATTATATACCATTACTCCTGTAATAAAATTCAGTGTGAATATCCCACATTTATTTTATTTTTTTTAAATGAAAAATTGTTAAAAGAGAAGGACCCTTCTAGGAGAGCAGATTCTAATAACAGTGTAGGTTTTGCATGCATTCTTTATTTGTGTAGCAAATTTTATTCATCAGTTATGCATCAAATGCTGTTTGTATTGTACCTGACACTGAGACCAGAACGTAACCAGCACTACCAAGCATAAACTAGACTATGAGTAAGTCTGCTCTTTTCTATTTTTTTTTTTTTTTTTGCAAAAAACTGTAAACCAGGTCTATATGAGATTTTGATCAAATTGTTGATGGCCAGTGTGTTTGTATAGTATGATGGCATATTAGTGCCATGTTAAATAATGAAAAATCGTAATATTATGAGATTAAAGTCATAATATTTTGAGAAGAAACTAAACATTTCAAGAATAAAGTCGAAATTACGAGAATAAAGTTTACATTTCGAAAATAAATTCAGAGTATTTTGAGAATAAAGTCGAAATTATGAGAAGTTGAAATTACAAGAATAAAGTCAAAGTATTTTGAGAATAAAGTCGAAATTACAAGAACAAAGTAGAAGTATTTCGAGAATAAAGTCGAAATGTTTCGAGAATAAATTACAAAATTACGAAAATTAAATTGTAGCAATTAAAGTTATAGCCTAATATTTTGAGAGTATAGTCTGCACGCAAATGACCCGGATTGGGAGCACTGGGAGAAGTTGCCAGGAATTCATTTGAATATATGTCTGATTATAAGCAGAAATCAAACCATGTGTTATACTTCCAGGGACAGTATGCTTGGAAATAATATTTCACATCTTTGATTGCATTTATTAGGCTTATTTGTAGTGCGCCAGCCACCCAATAATAGCAATAAGCTTTGTGCTTTTGGTACTTTTAATGTAAAACAAAGTCTCAGCTTTCAAAATATGTCAGTTTTATAGCAAAATACAATCAATGTGTTTTGCAAAAGTTTGTTTTAATGTCTTTAATGTGGCGGGACAGATTGCTGTGTCCATGTGAGACATAAGTTTCATTAAATTATAGTACTGTTTTCTTTGTGAAAATTCCACCATCTGCTCCGCAAAAACATCGTAAAGGTTGAAGTGGACTCCAACACGTTAACATTAACAGTTATATTATTATTAAAGTTTAATTATTATTAAAAAAAAAAGTTATATTATTGTCTTTTCTGAGGTGTACACTCTTAAAAATAAAGGTGCTTCACAATGCCATAGAAGAGCCTTTTTTGTCTGAATGGTTCCATAAAGAACCTTTAACACCTGAAAATCTTTCTGTTTCACCAAAGGTTCTTTGTGGTGAAAGAAGGTTCTTCAGATTCTAAAAAGGTAAGAAAGAGATGGTTCTTTAAAGAACCTTTGACTGAATGTTTTTTATGGAACCAAAAATGGTTCTTCTATGATATCGCTGTGAAGAACCTTTTAAGCACCTTTATTTTTAAGAGTGTAGTTGTAATTTTCCATTTTGATTTTATTCTCAAAATATTTCGACTTTATTCTCGTAATTTCGAATTATTCTCGAAATATTACAACTTTAATCTTGAAATCTTAAAATTTGTACATTTTTTTTTTTTTTTTTTTTTTTTTTACGTGCCACTAAAATGCTGTTGTAGTATAGTAATATTGTTTTGTTGAAGAAAATTATTCAGCAAGCTAAGGATGCATTAAATTAATCAAAAATGACTGTGAAGTAAAGAAATTTGTTATAAATTATTTCAGATAAATACTGTTCCTTTTTCCACTTTTTGAACCACGGTTTCCATAAACGTGTTTGTATGCTAGATTTTATATTTTGTTTATAATTATTATTCACTATAATATTAGAACATTGCTCAAGTTTTCAGATGTTTTCAGATGTTTTCAGATAATTCAAATAAATAATTCAGTGGTTTTCATATAGAGTGGGTTATGACCTCAAAATGGATTGCAACCACAATAAATGTGGCTAGTACAACATTTGGCTCAACATTTGTTTCCCGAATTAGACTGGAAAATTGCTTAGCTATTGTCATTTATGCATTTACAAAATTGTCAGTTATATATATTGTCAGGTCTGTGTAGTTTATGGTAATATTTATACATTTGAAATCTGAAGAGCCACAGAGTTAGGTTCAGAAGGTGATTTTTCTGCTCCCATTTTTCCTCTGTTTTTCCAGTCAGTCTTTAGATGCGTAAATCTTTAGCACATGCTGTCAGTCACAGCTAAGCAATGATGAAGCACTTTTCCACTTCACAGACTGCGATTCATCACATGGAGAAACATGCTAATGTCTCACCGCTGCACGTGACCCGCCAAATCACTGAACTGGATTCTGATTTTCCTCATTCTCTCTCTCTCTCTCTCTGACTTTCTCAGAATGATCGATGGTCATCTCCTCGTGAAAAGAAAGGGAAAAGGCACAGCATCAAGCTCTTTCAGTCTCCATCAATGACACCTTTTCATTAGCTGACAGCAGCTGGAACACAGATGTCTTTTTTCCTGTCGGTTTGATGCTCTCTGCTCCACTAATCGCTTCTGAAAGGGGACACAAAGAAGGAAAATTGGGGTTTTACTTTAACAGATGTATGAATTGCTCAGACTCTCACCCTGACACTCCTTTTCTCTTTCTCCTCCTCTCCGCTGTCTTTCTTTCAGCGTGAGGCGTTCAATTTATTTAAATTATGGAGTCCCAGAGCTGAGCTCTCTTCATCTGTTTGTTTGTGTCCATCTGTCTGTCTGTACATCTTTCAGTCCTGTCACACTCAATCTTTCCAGGTGTGTGTGTGTGCATGTTGTAGAACTCTCAGAAAGGCTCCTTGTTTGCCAAAATAAATAAATGATGAACAGGATGGAGGTGGAAAGCATAACGAATGCTGTCAGCAGAAAAAAAAAAAATCCAATTTGAGGAGACGTGTAGAGTCTGGTGGCTGAAAGTGGTGAATGTCTCTTTTATTTTTTTTTTGTATCTATTTTTTATTTGACTGTGAAGTATAACCAATGCATCACAAAACGCATTACCAGAGCTTTATTCTCTTCTCTCAACCTCAGCATGTCTGGTATTAATTCTGCTGCCAGCTCGCTAACACGTTTGGAACAAATAATATAAACAGCGGGTGGATGGTGCTATTAGAAATTAAAGAAACCAAGAGGATGAACAATAGAAATTTACAGCAAATGAAACATGAATCTGCACATTTAAGTAAAAACGTCATTTAAAATACACAATAATGTAATATAGTGAGTTCTTTTTAGTTCAGTTTCTTATTATTCTTATTAGAGCAAAATACAAAATCAAAGTTTCACTTTAAATTCATGTTTGTGATTTTGAAATGAATGACAGTTTTGTTTTAGAATGACAGGAAGTTGTATTTATAGAATTGCAATTCAAAAAAAAATTAACATGGGTAATGATTCTGGGGGAAAAAACTGTTGGTTCATACAATTACAGTTGATTTATTAATTATAATGAAGCATTGGGTAAATACAGATTTATAAAGTCTGTAAGATTTGTATAAAGACTTATAAAATGAAAAGACTTTTAAAGACTTTCTTATGTCAAATTTTAAGTTATTCCATTTCGGGTTTGACTAACAGGTGATCTGACCAATCATACCGCAGAATCTGCCATCTTGTCCCACAAACAAACCAGACAGGAATTGATTAATGTAGGTGGACTTGAACTTGAAAAATAGTGTGTACTAACATCTTTCCGCGATTGAAACAACATACTTTTTGATGTTTATTCATGTTTATTATGTGCTGTAACTAAAGAGGAACAGATTATCGGTTTATGTGCCGCTTAAAGCAATCTGTCACAACATTAAAGAACCACAAAATGGTATTTATTAAAAAATTACAATATTTGAAAGCTGACACTTTGTTTCATATCAGAAGTAACCCGCTCTGTCTTCTGTTTCCTCTTTGCTCTGCGATATATTTTCACTGCGTGAGAACATGATGTGTGGCATGAGAGCCATGGCTTATTGGAAGTAGCAACAGTAATTAATAGGGATGTATGATATAATCGGACCAAAATTGGAATTGGGCGGTAATGGCTTTAAAGAAACTTGCGTTTCCAAACGAAAGGAAATACATCAGTATCGTCATCGGCTATCAGCCAAAATGAGCTGAAAAATATTGGCATATCGGCAAAATCCAATATCGTGCACCCCTAGTAACTAAGGGGGCTGAGTCTTTGCGGAGGGTCAATTTTGAATAGTTTCAATTAGTTTTAATTCTACTGCTTTAAAGAGTTTAGCTGTAGACTTCCACAGTATGGAAAAGTGTTCAGTAGAAGAAAGAAACTCATACTGGTTTGGAATATCTTGAGGATGGGCAAATCATAACAAAACTTTTATTTTTGTGCGAACCATCCCTTTAAATGAATTCTGCATCCTGTTTGCTATCTCACTTTGAATTCAATTTACTTCCTTCCAAACACTAGAGGAACAAACTTATGATAGGATTATAGGTTTATGGTGTCATCCCATAGGTCATGACCCTTTGATTAGTGTTTGTGTGAGCATGCAGTTGTCATAGTGATGTGTGTCCATCTCCCAGGTCCTTTAGAAGCAAACAAGAAGTTTTTCTTGTGGCGTTTGCGGTCAAAAATGACCAGTATATGAAAAATTGCTTGTAAATCTCATGATGTCATATTATTACCAAATACAGTGTTCAGTTTTTTTTTTTATCCTGTGTTTGTTTTTAGAACTGATTGATTGTAGGCTTGATTTGAGCTGCAGCTCAGTTTTTGAGTGAACATTTTCTAATTTATTCACAAATAATGCTTTTTTACTGAGGTAAATAAGCTCAGAATAATGAGGCCGATGACCAATTAGATAAAAAAATATCTAAGTTCTATCATCATTTACTTATCCTCATGTCATTTCAAACATGTATAACTTTTCATCTATGGGAATTTTGAAAGTGTCCCAAAACATTTAAGAAGCAACAGAACAGACATTTTGCCACAGGCATTTTTCCAGTGAGTCTGGGTTGCAGAAAAACATCCATTGAGATCTCTTTATCTGTAATTTTGAACTCTGTAAGAAAACAGGAAAACATCAGTGTTGTTGTTGCCGTCTAATGTGTTCTGAAGTATTAATTGAAGTATTAGTTATATATACTTAAGTATTAATTAGGGCTAATGATTTCTGGGTTTGCACGTCTCAATGCAACACTGTGGGATTCTCCTGTGTTCAGGTGTTTTTTTTTTTCCCCGTTGTTAAAAGCTGTAAATGTCATGCTGTAGAACTTTGACGTTTTTACCGACATAACCGGTGATTTCAACTTTCAGTATGCCATAGCACTTCTTGTGAATTTTTACCTGCTCTGTTGAATGTTGCCTGAGCAGAATCAGTGATGAACCTCCCATCAAAGCTCTGATCCATCGGCACCTTTGAAGAGTCTTTTTTCAGATGGTGACTGTATGTTGGATCCGTTTAGTGTGATGGATTTGCTGGAAACCCTGCAGCGCTGCATCCGACCACTGCTGCTCTGCAGAACCACGAATTGCCGCGCCATGTTGCCGTGGTGACGGTAAGGGTTACGTCGAGCAGTAATGAGAGGCTGGAAACACCGGGCAAGATGGAGAAGGTGATAAGCAAAAGAGTCCCTCCTGAAACGACCAGGTTAGAACATGAATCGTGGTTTTCCATGCTGGTCCCAACCTCGTTTATGTGGTGGACCAACACAGCCAGATTTTTGCCCAGCAATACTTTATGAAGCTGATAAACCAGCATGACCTTTCTGATAAAGATGGTCATGACACAAACCAGGTAACAACAGAAACTTGCCTGCTTATAATGGCTAATATTATGCAAACGTTGTTTAGAGTGTTCGTATAAACAGGAAAAAAGTTTTTAAAGGGACAGTACACCCAAAACAAACTGTTCTCATTTACTCATCTTACATGTTTTTTTAAACCTAAATGAACACGAAAGAAGATATTTTGTAGAATGTTGGTAATCAAACTGTTTCGGGACCTATCGAATTCCATAGTATGGGCAAACATACAGTGGAAGACGATGAGACGGTGATAACTCAAATACTCAAGGTGTGTTAGCGATTATATCACGTGAGCAGTGTGGCTCATTTTGAAGCAAAGTTTTGCCTGAATGATGATTAGATTCACTATCTTGGATCACTGCATTTAATTTGAGAATATTCATACAGAATGACGCGTTTGGTGTGTGATAGAGTAAACAGTAATGGTACGTGCAGTGGCAGCAGCGACAGTCTCCCCTGGGTCCTAACGCTTGTTGGGTAAGGATTTTTAATTTCACAGGGTGTGCTGTTGGCCTACTTCTAATAAAACGAAAGTAAATTGATGTCATAAAAGCAGGAGTATGTTTTGATTTAAAGGTCAAAAGATATAGCTGACATTAATGGAAAAAAATCTAAATTAAAAAATAATTATAATTAAATTAGATAATTTTATATATACTGATTTATTCATTAATGTGTAATATTATATCTTTTTAATATAAAAGAGTCTCAGAGTTTCAGTAAAAACTCTAAAAGAGTTTCAGAATTTTTACAACTCTTTTGCTATAGGCCTTCTACAAATGTTAAATCTTAAAATAAAATGTTAAGGTTACCACTGCATTTTTCTGAGAAAAAAATAAATACATTTTTTTTAAAAATGCAGCGATTGATATATAGTTTATTTATAGTTATTTTCAAAGCTTCAATGTGCTGTCATTATAAAAGAGCTTCAGTCTTGCTTATTTAATTCTAACAAATACGTTTTTGTTAAAAAAACTAACCAAAATTAAAAATAATTCGCTTATAATTTCTGCACAGGAGAGACTTGGTGCTGTTTCTAAACCAAAGGAAATATATCAGAAAAATATCGAATATCTGCAAAAATCCAATATCGTGCATCCCTAGTTTCTAGTGCATGTTATTAAGGCTGGAATACTCTATATGACTTTAGCACCGATTTTCAGTCTGGACAGGTTGACACAAGTTGCCTTAAGTCACTCAGGATTCAGGGTTGCCAGGTCTGCGTAACAAAAACAGCCCAATTAATATTCAAAACTAGCTAAATCATGTTCCAGGGGAAACTGGCTATCAAAATGCCTTCAAAATTGCTCCAAAATGACATTCTGGGGGTGAAGTTGATATACTATAAAATTGCGTGGTATCTGATGGGTCCAAACTCCACTTCTGAGTTGCTGTCTTAGGAAGCCTGTGTGTTGCCAGATGTTGAGGGGTTTTTTTGCGGTACAGATTTGATGCCGTCATGGACCACAACATAGTGCTTGTTGGCTTAAAACAGTAGCTGTAGGATCCACAGCTAGATTAATGAGTATAGAAACCCTATGATTACAACGATCATCATTTTAACCTTGTCACAAAGTTCCAAAGTTATTGTACGTTGGGATTTTTTTCATTATTGATCGTACATCATACAGAGGTCAAAATTATCGTACGTCTGGCAACACTGCAAGTAGTTAGTTGTGTGCAAAAGCACAATTTCTAATTTTACAATTTGCTGCACATTTAATGTCAGGATTGTGGTTGTGACTGGAATATCAAGCACAAAAGTGCTGGATCTGTTTAGTATTCTTTTTTTTTTTTTTATCCCACTTACCTGTACTCTTCCTCATACCCTTGTCCTAATTTAGTATTTCATCACTCTGATCTAATGTGACTTATATAAATTGTCTTATGCAAAGTTGTTGCATTAGAGCAGCGGTGATAGAGTTTACCGTGACCTTGCCTTTTGATCCAATATGTTCCTTCCAAACAGTCTCCCCCAGCACCACTGCATTTCTCTCTGCGTGTCTCTTTCTTTTTCTCCCCGCCAGCTAAAATCCTTTCATCTTGGACTTGTCTCGTTTTGCCTTTTCGCACTCTGGCTGACTGCAGTGTTAAATTTTTGTATTGCAAATGAGACTGTCACGCTTCGCAGATATGCAGGCAATTAGCAGCCAACACAGACTCTGTCTTTAAGGCTTTTCATGAAGTATTTGAAAGACAATGGGAATAGTTGAATCACAGGACAGAGATGAAACTCTCCCTTCTGCTCTTTTTGAGAGGACGCTTTGAAGTATTCAGATCTAATATTCCTCTCTGAAGATAGTTATTAAGGACACTTGTGCTGTTCTCGTCGTAATAGAAATAACGAATGTATGTCAGGAGCACTAATGTAATATGTCTTGCTCCAAATGGAAACACCGCAGCCCGTAATTTTAACTGGGCCAATAAGAAAGCAAAATATAATAATGCATGAAACTGTTAATGCAGTTCAATATTTTAAATGTTTAATATTTTCTTTTTATAGAGCAGTTTATTCAGGTCTTTTGAAATCGGCAAACAGTGTTCCAGAACCAAAACTTTGAGTGTTCTATGATTACTTCATTCTTAGACACTAGACAGTAGAACTACTGACAAGAGGCTTTTGACCAGCAAGTGACTCATTCATATGGAGTAATTACTACACACATCCATTTGGTGCAATACATTTTTTTCCTTATGTGTTAATTTTATCCTGAGGTTCATAAGTACATAACCCACACAGCTGAACACACGTCGTAAAGTATACATACATGATAACGCTCTGTCAACATCGGTTTATGTCGTGTGCGGTGAGAGTCAAGATGACACATGCAAAGCTCACAGTGGAAAGTGCAGTAATGTCATGTATTGCTTTAGGATAGTATGTTTGTATGGGGGAGGGTGTTTTTGTACCATATGCGACACTTATTTTTAGTTATTTTGGTTTGTGTTCATGGATTATTGCTCATTGGGATGTACTGGCTACATCTCCAAAGCAGACTTATATTCGCTGACTGATTCATTTGGTGACTTTTCTGTACTTTATTGTGCCAGTAGGTGGTGCTGATTGAGCAATTGATTTATTTCTTTATATTTATTGAGTATTATGAATGATTCTTTCATTGACCCCAAAGATTTGTTCAAAAACACTAAGCTAGTAACTGCAACTTTTTCTTACAATTCTAACTTTTTATCCTAAAGTCTGAAAAAAAAAGTTAGGGTTAGCATTAGGGTTTCAAGATATAAACTTAGAATTCACAGAATTCCTGTTCAAGTCACAATTCTGTTATTTTTTTTGTGATAGCTCACAACTCTGTGATATCTCACAACTCTTTTTCTGATAACCCCTAGCAGATCTATACAAGTGGAGCTGGGGAAGGTGGAGGGTTTCAGAAGAACTCTCGCCATTTAATTGTAAAGCAGCAAGGTCATTGGCTGCTCATGCAACATGAATCAATCAGCTTGTGCCAAGTTTAACGCTGTAAATATTATCAATCTGCACCATCTAGAGTTTTATGACAGAACTTGGTTTAATGACAGAACTAATTTTTTAATTAATACGTACTCTAGAAATTATACTCTAGAAACTGGCTACAACTCTAAAGCAGACTTATATTCGCTGACTGATTCATTTGGTGACTTTTCTGTAATTTATTATACCAGTAGGTGGTGCTGATTGAGAATATTATTTATTTATTTATTTATTTGAGTATTGTAATTTGATTTGTTTAAGATTTGTTCAAAAACACTGAGCTAATTGCAATTTTTTGTCTTACAATTATAACTTTTTTTTTTTTCCTCAACTCTGAGAAAAAAGTTTGAGTTAGCATTAGGGTTTCAAGATATAAACTCAGAATTCCTGTTCAAGTCACAATTTGGTTCTTTTTTTTTCCACAACTGAATAAAAAATAAAAAAAAACTTAATTGCAACTTTTTTTAGTCTCATAATTATGCCCCCCCCCCCACACACACACACACAATTGCTAGTTTACAGCTTAAAATTCAGGCTTTTCTTCTCTTCTCAGAATTTATCTGACAAGTCTGTTTTTTTAAGCTCAGAATTTCAAGAAAAAAGTCACAATTACCATTTATTTATTTATATCCCATGGTGTATTCCATATGTATTCTTCCACAAATAGCATATATAATAACCCATAGCAGATCTATACAGGTGGAGCTGGGGAAGGAGGAGGGTTTCAGAGGAACCCTGAGGCATGCTGTAAAATGCAGCAAGATCAGCTTGTGCCAAGTAGTTTAACGCTGTAATTATCATCAATATGCATCACCTAGAGTTTTATGACAGAACTTGACATTTAAATTTTCTGTGAACTTGTCATGTTTGGTTTGATTAAAATGAACCCTGGTGCGATTGCTCTATTAGTGCAGTTGGTTTAAGTAAGTGTGAACGCTGCCATCCAATCCCTGGTGCACGCCAAACAAGTGGACCGAGACCGCTAAAAAGATGGGTCTCGGTCTGCTTCCAAACAAACTCTGGTGCGGTTCGAATGATACATGAACACAACATGGACCAAATACTTCTAAACAAACCAACATTATCCAAACCAAATACATTATCTGTAAATTTATGTTGAGGAAATGAACTTCTCCTTTAAGAATCTTCACTATAGGAATGTGTACAATTAAATTTGTTTGTGCTTATTTTATTTTTTTTACTTTAATACATACTCTAGAAAAAAGTAGATTATTTCAAATTGTATTTGTTTGATTTTGCAAAAATGTCCAATCAGTCAATTCATAAGCCATCCTGAGACGTATGTCCTCATTTCCGATTTGCTCTCTCATGCTTCTACTTGGTTTTCCCTGCAGCCACTACTCTGAGGATCTGGCTTTGAGCTCTGATAACCACAGCAAGATGGATGAGGCAGAAATGAAGTCAGCGTTAGTCACTCGGTCTCATTTGCAGGCCTCTACATCTTCGTCAGCTACACGACAGGAGTGAGAGGCTGGAGGTGGGTGCTGGGCTGGTCGGGGTAGTTTTAAAGTCATAGATACTTTCCCCTCTTGTCATTTATGACTTGTAATTGCTGTCTGGCCTTGTTAAACATGCCTGTATGAATACGTGTAATAACAGGTGTGCGAGAACTGACTTTCTCTCTCCGGTGCTTCCCTTTTGCCAGCTTGGCTCTGATATATCAGCGGTAATCAGCTCTCGTCACTAATGTGGGAGTGAGTTCGACAGAGATATATTAAGTAGTAAAAAACCACAAGCCTATAGTCAAAATGCAAACCTGCTTGGTAAATTAAACCAGACAGGTTAATGCTCCAAGGACCCATAAATTACACTGACCTTTTTTCAGACAGGACAGGTTCTCTTCCAGTTTATTCATTTTCAAATACTGTAAAACTTAATGTAGCTTTCCTTCACCATGTCAGCTGGTTAAGTATTAACTGTAAGTGGAACTAGGCCACTTTACCGACTGAGTTCTTTTCTTCTATCCATTTAGTTTGAAACGTGGCCCGCTGAACATGTGGATAAATTTTTTATCACTATGCAAGCTCCAATTTTCCATCAGTGTTATAATATAACAAAGGTTCTTTTAGGCAGTGAATTACTGCAGGATAATACAGGCTTGTAAAGTGGCCATACACATGTGGATGTAACAAATCGCAGACAGAAATGAGGTAAAAATCTCTTTCATTTTCTCCATAGGGAAACTGATTTTAGCAATAAAGTGTAGACCTTTTAAGCCAAACTGAGTGTGGTGAGATTTAGTGATGATATATGATCCTGTAGACGCTATAAGTCTATTTTATTTTAACATTATTGTCTAAAATATTATGTAATTCCCTCTGAAGAAATGCACTACCCATAATCTGGACAAATGGCAAGTCAGTCAGTCTCCCTAAATTCTAAAATTACTTATGTAGCCTATGTGTATGATTTTTTAAAATGATTTAATCAAGGTTGGTAATGTTGCCATTTATTATAGAGCTGGTTGCTTTTTTCATAGACTTATAAGATTTTTTTTCTGTATCCCGATGGGAAAAACCAAGGCTGGTGAAAAACTGGGTGGTCGCTGTTGTGTTTTATGTGATGATAATCAATCCGATTCTCACCTTTTCCTTATAATAAATGAAATTGCATGATTTTTATACCCTCATGGCTTGTATTTTAAAGTTATAAGAAACATTATGTGTGCCATTGTGGAGAAAAAAGAAATAGGATAGAAATATATTTAAATAGAAACATATTTATGGGCAAATCTTAAAGGAGAAGTCCAATTCCAGAACAAAAATTTACAGATAATGTACTCACCCCCTTGTCATCCAAGATGTTCATGTCTTTCTTTCTTCAGCCGTAAAGAAATGTTTTTTGAGGGAAACATTTCAGGATTTTTCTCCATATAATAGACTGCAATGGTGCCCCGATTTTGAACTTCCAAAATGCAGTTTAAATGCGGCTTCAAACGATCCCAAATACGGTTGGAAACGATCCCAACCGAGGAAGAAGGGTCTTATCTAGCGAAACGATCGGTTATTTTCATTACAATAATACAACTTAAATACTTTTTAATCTCAAACGCTCGTTTTGTCTTGCTCTCCCTGAACTCTGTGCATTATGTTTCAAGACAGTTAGGGTATGTTGAAAAAAATCTTATTTTCTCCCTCAATTTCTAAAATCATTTCAAAATCATCCTACATCGCTGCAGAAGTACCGACCCAGTCTTGGCAAAATAAACATGCAGAGAAGATCAAACACCCTTAACAAAAAAGGTAAAACAGCAATATAGGATGATTTAAGGACGAGCTAATGGAGAACATGAGATGGGAGTTTTTCGACATACCCTAACTGTCATGAACCGGAAAAAAAGAGTTCAGGCAAAGCGAGACAAGACAAGCGTTTGACATTAAAAAGTATATAAATGTTATTATTTTTATGAAAATAACCGATCGTTTCGCTAGATAAGACCCTTGTTCCTCGAGTGTGTGCGAGTTTGTCTTACAATTCTGACTTTATAACTTGCAGTTGCAAGTTTGTATCAGGCTATTCTGAGAAAATAAGTCTTATTGTAAGAATTGTAAGATAAAAAGTTGCAATTACCTTTTTTTAAATGTTTTATTCAGTGGCAGAAATGGGCTTCCATACCACTGACTTAAATAGTATGTGGACAAAAAGTTCTATGGAAGTCAATGGGGAACATGAAACTATGTGGTTACTCACATTTTTCAAAATAACTTCTTTTATGTTTAACAGAATAAACAAAGTTATATAGGTTTGAAAAAACTTGAGGGTGAGTAAATGATGACACAGTTTTCATTGTGGAGCGAATTATCACTTCAACTACTTTTTTTAATAAGTAGCTTGACTGTCATTTAGGTTATGACAAGACTGTAGTTTGGGAAGCTATACACAGTACACATGCATAATTCCAACATTACCGTAAATTATTAAACTAAAAATACCTCAGTGTACTGCGGTTACAGCCACTCATATCAAACATGCTAATATCCCCTAAATCATTCAAACTCCAAAACAAGGTAAAAATGGCACCACAGTGATGTTTTGATTGTTCATCAACATTGCTACAGTAACATTTCTCTTGTGAGATTGGACTGTGCAACATTCCTCTTTCTTGTCTATTTTAAATAATTCATTTTCACATATCATACTCATTCCTCTGATACAAGGTGAGCAACGTAATCTCTGTCAAATCACATAATGTAAACAAAGCAATGTGTACATACATCGCCATGTGCTTGTTCAATGCCTCCGGGTCATTCCGCTGCAATCTCTTTCCATAAGCTGCTTTATTGACATTAGGCCGAGGCGATTGTGTCATGTATATATATTGCACCTTGGAAGTATACTACATCTACGCTGCGGACAAATAAATAATGCTGACCTGATGTGTGATTTCTTCCCTCCAGCCGCATGCTGTGTTTGCTTAGCTGCAGACCGGCATATGTATACTGTAATGAAGGAGAACATCTATCAGAGTCTACATCAAGACGATAACCGAGAGACATATAGCTTTGTTTATATATTATGAATTATAGCAGAAAGAAATCAGGACAGATAGATGGATGACCCGCACTGCTGCAATTTCAGCATGATGGGATTGTTTTCTGCGAGGTGGACGCAAACAATTTCGAAACATTTTTCCTTTGGCTACTAAGAAATGCACTGTAAAACTGTTCTACTTTTAGCATTTTGATAGATCTGAGTGGCTCTTTTGAATCCGTTCACAAAAAGATTAGATTTTATCACTGATTTGTTACTAATTACTAATTACTAATTAGACAATACAGAATGGATGCATTAAATTAATAAAAAGTGATAGTGGAAACATTTATAATGCTTAAAAGATTTGTATTTCAAATATTTCAAAGTAATCTCATTCTTCTGAACTTTCTATTTATTGGAAAATCCGCAAAAATATTATGCAGCACAACTGTTTTTCACCATTAGTAAAAATTATTTCTTGAGCAGCAAATCAGCATATTCAAATGATTTTTAAAAGATCATGTGAATGGAGTAATGATTCTAAAAATTCAGCTTTGCATTAAAAACAATAAATTACATTTTAAATACATTAAAGTAGAAAACAGTTATTTTAAATGGTAAAAATATATAAAAATATTATGGTTGTTAATGTATTTTTGATTCAGTAAACAGAGACTTGATGAGCATAAGAGACCTTACAAAAACAAAAAAAAACAAAACAAAAAACCCTTTCAAAATCTTAGTGTATATGATTTAAAACATGTCGGTGAATCTTTTGAATTAGTTCACCCAAAAGATTCATTTGCAGCAGATTTATTTCTTATGGAACTTACATGATGGATTTGGATTCATCTCAGTGACTCTCGTAAATCAGTTCACCAAAATTATGAATTTTGATTTGTTCAATGATTTAAGTGAACTATTGCTTCCTTTACAGTGGAGCTGATAGCAGAGAGTCAAGACAGACCATATGAGAGTAACATCACATGCCCGTGAATTGCTTTTATTTTATCGATGACCGGAAATGAAGTGTCCAGAAAGGTCTAGTGAAAATCCAGGGGGTTCAAAACAAAATGTGGCGTTTTGTCATGCCAGGTAAAAGAAGGTCAGATCGTGATAGGCTCAGAGGTTGAAGGCCGGGTGGTTATTAGTGGACTTTACCTGGATCTTGAGGACACATCTTTCACGCACAAGGGAAACGGGTTCCCCGCTGCTGTGATTTATGGAAGAGGTGATGAGGTGCTGCTAGCAGCAGGATCTCATTATTGTATTTTTTTCTTTTAGAACTGGCTCCCATTGCATCCATGGATGTTGTAAAATAACTTGTAAATGATCATAAACTAAAAATTATTGTTATTATTGTTATTATTTATTTTTATATGTAAACAGTGTTGCTTTTGTTAACCAAAACTAGGGATCATACATGGTATGTTATTTTATTATTAAAGGCATGTTATTTTTAATTTAGTACTGACCTGAATAAGATTTGTCACATAAAATACGTTTACATATAGGCCACAAGAGAAAAAAGTTACATTTAAAAAAATGACCACGTTCAAAAGTTTACATACACTTGATTATTAATACTGTGTTGTTATCTGAATGGTCTACAGCAGTTTTTGTTGATTAGTGATAGTTGTTCATGAGTCCCTTGTTTGTCCTGAACAGTTAAACTTCTTGCTGTTCTTCAGAAAAAATCCTTCAGGTCCCACAAATTCTTTGATTTTTAAGCATTTTCGTGTATTTGAACCCACACCAACAGTAACTGTATGATTTTGAGATCCATCTTTTCACACTGAGGACAACTGAGGGACTCATATGCAACTATTACAGAAGGTTCAAATGCTCACTGATGCTCCAGAATAGAAAACACAATGCATAAGAGCCGGGGGTTGTCTTCTGTAGCTTCTGAAGGGCAGTGCTAAATGGAAAAAAAAAAAAGGTATTTAGGCCAAAAAAGGAAAATGTACACATCTTCATTCTGTTCAAAAGTTTATACCCCCTGGCTCTTAATGCACCGTGTTTCCTTCTGAAGCATCAGTGAGCATTTGAACCCTCTGTAATAGTTGCAGAATAATAAGTCCCTTATTGAGCGAACACAACACACACACAACTAAATACGGATTTTGCATGATACAGAGTAACAACATGAGAGCAACAAGTTTTAAAGGGATACTCCACTTTCAGAATAAAAACGTCCTGATAATACACTCACCCCCATGAGCGATATAGGATGATTTTGAACAATCGCTAGAAAATACAACCATCGATTATTAATCACACTTACAGTTAGAGGTTCAGAGGAGCAAGCCGGTCCAAATAAACTGGGCACTAATCCATCTTTTAAGAGCAAGCCTTTGATGAATCCCGCATTGCACTTAGGGTACAGCGTCTTCTCGACATGACGTAAACCACATGGAAATTTTACTGTGCTTGCGCAAGTTGTTCGCGACATAGAACGTGGGCGGACATTATGCAAATGTGTTACTTCGTGATGTGTGGCCGTAACAGAAAAAGATTCAAATTTCTGACGACTCGTTCAGGCAATGGTGAACCGACTTTTTTTTTTAAGACAATAACTTTATTAATTGTGCACTGTCAGCTTCACAACTTTGTAGATAGTTTATGTTCACAAACAGCTACATGACACACTGCATGAAAGGTCATGTTTGAAAAGGCATAATAGGAGCACTTTAAGAATCAAATGTATGTAAACTTTTGAACGGGGTCATCTTTATTTAACTATTATTTTCTCTTGTGGACTATATGTAAACATCTTTTAGGTGAAATATCTTATTCAGGTCAGTACTAAATAAAAAATAACATGCATTTTTACATTTTGCAGATTTTGTAAGGTGTATGTAAACTTTTGACTTCAACTGTATAAACTAAAAAAAAATAGGAAAACATAAAATTACTTAACTTAAAGTGAAAATGTAAATATAAAAGCTAATTTAAAATATGAATATGTAGTATAGTATGTAAATATAACACTGGTAATATGATGTAGAAGTATATAAAAATTATTATTGTCAATTAATATCATTATTTTAGTCATAAAAGAAAAAAAACCATGACTGAACGAGTGTTTAAAATTAACACTGGAGGGAAGGTGGATCTTCCTTCATAATAAGTTTACTTGTCAACGTGTTTGGCTCCAAAGCAGAGCGTGTATTCTCTGTTTCTCATAATACTGCCAATTAAGTTTTGATTCTGTAAAATAAAGCTTCACTGTAATCTTTTTTAATCCCCAGAGCTGCGAGTAAAATTACAGCGATCCTAAGATCTGCTACATGATATAGTATTCCTACATTACCCTTGGGACTCGAGGACAATAACGGTGAGGTTTTAAGAACACGTTCAGTAATAGAAATATTGATGTAACCCTCTCTGCTTTCATTCTGGTGTGGTGATCCTCTGGGTAAAACTCAAGGCTAGCAAAAATCCTAATACAATATTACAAGATATTAAAACATAAACTTTCGCCATTTTATTCATGAAGTTGTATTCTGCAAGTGGGGAAATTTACACTTCAGTTTTTCGTTCACTCTCTAGCTCTGGCTTCCTCTCTCTCTCTCTCTCAACACACACACACTCGCATTCAGAGAGAGAATAGAATCACGTCCCATAGACCCAGGGTGCAGTCACCTTCATACGCACAGGGCCATATTTTCTCTTGAAGCAGAAATATTGTTATTCAGAGAAGAAAATGGAGGTTAAGGCCATGACAGAAGGAGGATGGCAAGACAAAGAAAGCAATTGCGAGAGAGAGAGAGAAAGCAGTTTGTCAAAAATGGTAAACATGAAGAAGGATTAAATTGTGCAGATGAATACTGGATGATTTTAAAACAGTGGTGGAGCAAGTCATGTGATTCCACCGTTGAAATTTCTGTCAGAGCTGTTGTTTGTACAGTACTGAGGAGTAACTGGCTAAAAGTAGCAGCACTAATAACTTAACTACATTTTCAGTCCCATGACAGTAGCTCAGCTAGTGTTAAAAAATAGCAGAATTTTTCCAGTAACAAGCTCCTTTACTGAACAAATAGCTGTGTTGCATGACAAAACACTATTGCTGGAGTTTATGTCAGCCTGTACCGCATACACAGCTTTATGGTGAACAAACTGAGGCAGCAGATCAAACACACTTTCTGAAATCATGACAGTAGTTTAGCTGTTTTCAGAATAGCATAAGTTTTCCGGTAACTAGCTATAGCTTGAAAAGAGCTTGCTTTTTCCACAATAAACTGTGCACGAAGCCTTAAAATTATGTGAGGTGATGCAATAGTTAAACGCACTCTCGCTCAGTTGTTTGAAGTCTAATTCATTTTAGTGAATCATTTTATTTGGACTTTTCATTTCAATAAGTTGCGTCAATAAAATACGTTTAACAGACTCATTTGAGTGAGTTGACATTTTCTCAAGGCTTCTTTTCTGTATGGATACAGGTAGTTCAATACAAAAAAATAAAGATATTCTAAATGCATTTAGAATATAAATAAAACATGTCATTTGTTGTATTTTTGTTTTGACACTAATTGATATCCCACTGCTATTTAAAAGTTTGGGAGTTGGTAAAATATTAAATGGTTTTTGAATGAAGTATCTCAAACTGAGGTTGAATTTATTTGATAAAAAATAGTCATATTGTGAAATATTTTTAGTTAGTAAGTTAAAATAACTTTTCTATTTAAAAAATATTTTAAAATGGATTTTATTCCTGTGATCAAAGCTGAATTTTCAGCATCATTACACTAGCCTTCAGTGTCACATGACCCTTCAGAAATCATTCTAATATTCCCGAAAACAAATCTTATGTAACATTATAATTGTCATTATGGTTACTTTTGACGAATTTAATGCATCCTTGTGGAATAAAAGTATTCATTTTACTGACCTTAAACTTTTGTATATACAATTTTTTTAATCAAAAATTTGGTAATAAAAAAAATATTACCCAATTAAATGCATTCAGTGTAGTTATCTATATTTTGTAGTTGTTTCTTGTTGTATAGCGTGCAACTTCTTTGTGCTTAAGAGTGGTTTGCAGCTTGAGAAGTTAAAAAATGGCTTTCCAGCACTGACAGGTTTGAGTCCTGTCTCTCTCCTTAATAATTTCCCCTCCCTTCCATCAAGAACAATCTAATAAAAAAGACAAAAAATAATATATATATAAAATGTCTTTGAGACTGTCAGGAGAGAAGGAAATGAAAGATGAACACTGATGTGTGTTGTTTGAGGAAGAGGAGGGCAGGTCAAGAGGCGACGGTTCAGACTGCGTCACATATGACACACACACACACACACACACACACACAGTGCTGTGTGCTTTATGACACCTTTGGATCAATAACTCATCTTCACATGTTCACAAAGGTGATGTGAAGGATTTTACCTTGTGGAAGGGAAAGAGGATGTTGACTTGCCTTTGATGCATTAGTCAGTTATGTTTGATGACACTTCATTTTAATACATTTTGACACGCTGGCTTTGGTTGTGTGCTGTAAAATAAGAAGGCTTTAGAGCACGCTTTATTGAGCTCCAGGAACAGCAGTGATGAATATATGATTACATAAAATAGAAAATATGGTACTTCAGAATTGGTATAATAAAACAGCTGAAACTGCTGTAAAATAGCTGAAGTATATGTGACACCCTTTAACCATCGTAAAACTGCTGTAATGCATGATATGGAGTATCTTATTGCTTTTGTAAAAAGGAAGGCAAAAGCAATAAGATGCAGTGATAAATAAAATCTTACATTTAGTAACATTGTAACATGCATTGTGACATGTTGTTCGCATCTAGTGTGCAGACACAGTGTTAAAGTTCAAAACTTTCCGTTGTATAATCTTTTATTAGAGCCCCTTCTGTTCCTCTTCATTGTTCAGAAAAGTGAATCTAAATGATGCTTTTGTTCCTGTCTTGAATGTGAATAGTTTCTTTCTCACATTAGCAACTGGGTTTTAGCATAAAGTGTTTATGTGGCTCTCAGGAGTGCTACTTCCAAACCATCACATCAATAATAGTAATGTTTCTTCATCTCTAGTGAATCTTGATGAATAGATTTTATTTCTACTGAGGAGACTTGACGTGCATTATATAACACAACGCAGGATGAATCACTAGTGTTGTATTATTCCTCATTTGTAAGTCACTTTAGATAAAAGCATCTGCTAAATGAATAAATAGAAGTGTAAAATAAAAGCAAGATGTTGCCGTATTTTAGGTTGCATTGTTTGTGACAGAGGTGTTTTTGTTGTTAGTTTTCCTTCCGTGCTGCAAACTATCCGTAGTTCTGTCTATCTATCTAGCATTCTGTTCTTCCATCCATCCATCCATCATTCTGTTCTTCCATCCATCCATCCATTATTCTAGCATTGTCTCCATCCACATGTCCATCCATCGTTGTGGCATTCCATTCATCCATCAATTGTTTTAGCATTCTGTCTATCCATCCATCCATCCATTGTTCTAGCATTCTGTCTATTCACACACCCATCCATCCATCCATCCATCATTCTAACATCCTGTTTATCCATCCATCATCGTTGTAGCCATCAATCCATCCATCCATTGTTCTAGCTTTCGGTCCATCAATCCATCCATTGTTTTAGCATTCTGTCCGTCCATCCATCCATTATTCTAGCATTCTGTCCATCCATCCATTTTTCTAGCATTCTGTTTGTCCATCCATTCATCCATCCATCCATCCATCCATCAATCAATCCATCCATTGTTCTAGCTTTCGGTCCATCCATCCATCCATCCATCCATTATT
This sequence comes from Cirrhinus mrigala, assembly GCA_036247105.1. Classification (NCBI taxonomy): domain Eukaryota; kingdom Metazoa; phylum Chordata; class Actinopteri; order Cypriniformes; family Cyprinidae; genus Cirrhinus; species Cirrhinus mrigala. Next base: position 34,854,518 of record CM070008.1, on the reverse strand, counting down.
CTAGCATTCTGTCCATCCATCCATCCATTATTCTAGCATTCTGTCCATCCATCCATTTTTCTAGCATTCTGTTCATCCATCCATCCATTGTTCTAGCATTCTGTCCATCCATCCATTTTTCTGGCATTCTGTCCATCCATCCATCCATTTTTCTGGCATTCTGTCCATCCATCCATTTTTCTAGCATTCTGTTCGTCCGTCCATCCATCCATCCATCCATCCATTGTTCTAGCATTCTGTCCATCCATCCATCCATCCATTGTTCTAGCATTCTGTCCATCCATCCACCCATTCATCCACCCTTCCATCCATTTTTCTGGCATTCTGTCCATCCATCCATCCATCCATCCATCCATCCATTTTTCTAGCATTCTGTTCGTCCGTCCATCCATCCATTGTTCTAGCATTCTGTCCATCCATCCATCCATCCATTGTTCTAGCATTCTATCCATCCATCCATTGTTCTAGCATTATGTCCATCCATCCATCAATCCATCCGTCCATTCTTCTAGCATTCTGTCCATCCATCAATCCATCCATCCATTCTTCTAGCATTCTGTCCATCCATCCATTCATCCATCCATTCTTCTAGCATTCTGTTCATCCATCCATTCATCCATCCATTGTTCTAACATTCTGTCCATCCATCCATTGTTCTAGCATTCTGTTCATCTGTCCATCCATCCATCCATCCATCGTTGTAGTATTCTGTCCATCCATCCATCCATCCATTGTTCTAGCATTCTGTCCATTCACACCCATCTGTCCATCCATCATTTTAGCATCCTGTCCATCCATCCATCATCCAATTCACTAAAATGTATTTACATTTTAAGCAAAACTGAAGTAGCAGTTTAATGTAAGAACAATATACAGATTTGAAACATCTCAGCTAAGTCAAGTGGGTTGCTGAACCAATTTATCTGGTCTAGACAGCATGGTTTTAGCCTGTAACTCTTTATTTCCCCCCAACATGCACAAAGCTGTGTCTCTTTGAGCCTTTACCATTCAGTTTTTCTGTCGCTCCTCAAATTAGATCCAATCACCTCTCATTTTCGTGCTAAAACCCCAACGTTTTAGTTTCTAGTGCTGTCACCTGTGATGGTGTTCAAGTGTGGCCCCTTCATTCCTCCCCTAATTATATCTCCCAGCATGCAGTGGGGAAAGTTAAATGAATGTAAACGTTGCCAAACGCAAGCTTGTTAGCGTCTAAAAGGCCCATGTTGGCATGACGAGAGCGACAGGTGCGCTTGCTGTCGTTGGCTGCGGTGTGTCTGTATTATTCTGGCTTACTTAAGAGCAGAAAAAAGGCCAATCAGTTGGGTTTTCAAGCCTCCAGCTAGGCCCAGTCTGTATAATGAGATCGTGCACTGACGCTAGGCAGCTAAAGTACCAGAGCAGTCGCAAATTAGGGCCATAGATGGAACAGAGATGGTGTCACAATGCCACCCGTTTCACAACACAGTTAGAGATGTTGTTTTGTTCGTCCAGAATTAGATGGTATTTTTACATCTTGTCTGATGTTCCTGGGAGAGTGTCACAGACGAGAGTGTCACAGTGAAGGCCTCTTGTGTTTTGGAGCTCTTTCTCTCTAGCTTGCTAGCTAGCTTTCTGTCTATCTGTCCATCCGTCTGTCCGTCCATCATTCTATAATTCTATATAGTTCCATCTATAGTTACTTCTCTGACTATCTATCTGTTGGTCTGTCTGTTTGTCGTTCTATAATTACGTCCATCTGTCCATATCTATCTATATATCTGTCTATCTATCTGTCTGTGCGTCTGTCCATCTATCTATCTGTCTTACGTCGGTCTGTCCGTTCGTCTGTCTGTCCATATCTATCTATCTATCTATCTATCTGTCTGTCTGTCTGTCCGTCTGTCTGTCCATATCTATCTATCTATCTATCTATCTATCTGTCTGTCTATCTATCTGTCTGTCTGTCTGTCCGTTTGTCCATTTGTCCATATCTATCTATCTATCTATCTATCTATCTATCTATCTATCTATCTGTCTATCTGTCTGTCTGTCTGTCTGTCTGTCTGTTCGTTTGTCTATCTGCCTGTCTGTCTGTCTGTCTGTCTGTATGTCTGTCTGTCCATTCGTCTATCTGTCCATATCTGTCTGTCTGTCTATCTATCTATCTATCTATCTATCTATCTAGTCCTTCCGTCCTTTCTTTCAAGTATCTTTTAGTATAATTTAATGGCACCATAGTATGTCAAAAGACCATGGTTTTACTATCTGATATGATGACTGAACATAGTATCACAGTGCATCGTTGTAAGAGCAGTAACACTGGCTCACTTCACTGGCAGCTTAGATGGATCTTGTAATAGGAGCTTTTTCACACAGGGTTTTCACAGCTTTAATTAGTGTAGCCATCTGAAAGGTTATTTCGGGACCCCGTGCGCACACAAACACAGGCTGAAGCAGTGGCCCCAAACAATACTGATTTAAATGTAAAAGTGTCACCAGACATTTACCTCCAACCATGCTGAGACGATCTGAACTTATTTTTAGCTGATATTTCTTGTAGGTCTGAAGACACTTTTTAAATTATATGCAGAACAGGATCTGAATATTGTATGTCTGAGATCATCTTTCTCCTGTTTTTTGGACCATCTCTGCAGCGTGCGAAGAAGAGGAGAACTAGGCAGAGGAAAATAAATAAATAAACTGCTCATATAATATTTAGTTTTACCTCCTGACGATCAATACGAGGGTGACGATCGATACTTTCTGAAGGTTAAGCATTTCCTTTCATTGGCCATTTTTTGAAAAAGAAAAAGAGACTTAATTTCTTAAAAGTTTCAGGCCTTGTTTTCTACACCATTAGTGCAAAGTGCCAAAAGAAAGCGTCTCCATCTGTGGGAGAAAAAGAAAAGAAAGAGAGAAAGCGTTGATGAAACAGGGTGTATGTAGCCTGTGGCCGTTTAGTGTTTGCCATACTGTGATTGTAATTAAATCTACGTGCTGCCAGTATGTGCTGGCAGAAACTCTGGCCCTACACTCCTCAACAAACCTATTCCCATCTGCCACACGCTTCGAACACAGACACCTACAGGACATTTGGAGAACAGAGGAGGAACGTGTGCCCCTCTCTCTCTTCTGTACCTCCCTCCTTGAACCCACAGGGCTTTAGGACCCTGCAGCTAAGCCAAATACAGCTTAAAAATAGTTTCTTTTGATGTGCATTTATGAACATGGGTGCCTTTTGTTTTATTTAGATGCTAGTCTAGTAATGATGTTTGTAGGATGCTGATTTGAGTCTTTTTGATGATCGCTGTGCAGTGTGGTCGTTAAAGCTCAAGGCTGGTAACCAAAAGGTTGCCGCTTTGATGCCATCAAGGAGTGACCCACCATTGTGAGCTTGAGCAAGGCATTTAACCCCAGGTAACCCCAAAAATCTCTCTCACAAACTGAAAATCTGGCAGCAAACCTGCATTGTGGGTTCAAATCATGTACACATGTACACACGCTGCCATTTAGTGTAACTGCAGCAGACACAATCAACACACTTTTGTTCGCTCAACCACTCCAGAGTCTGTGTGCACCAGCATGCTGAACCCACTGAATGGTAATGTCTGAATGATATCAGTCAGATATAACACTTCAGGTGTACATTTAACCCAGCGAGAGCTGCGGGAACACAGTGTGAATGATTATAGTGCATGAAAGTAGCTCTCCGTACAGGACGACCGACTCCGCCGATGTTTATTTCTGAATATCAGTTTACTGACCGCAGGTGCAGGATGATTGGAAAGAGTTGTGTGGACGCTTTCTCTTTCTCTCTTGCTCTGAATGTGCCTTTTAGCATGGCAGGATTTCAGTTCTCTCTCTGTCTTTCACCGGACATTACAGGTCACCCGTCAGAGACGCTGTGCATGTGTGTGTAAATTACTGTATTTAAGGTGTATTGAAAGGGATATACAGTGAGATATTTTAAGAGGTGCAAACGGAGGAAGAGGAATGGAGGGTGTACAGCAAATACTGTTATTATGGGGTTCATGTGTGTTTGCATGAGACAGAAATCCCCCTCTGATCAGATGCATCACATCACCATGAAGACTAACCTTGCTTGCCCATCAAATATAGTGCAAGGTGACTGCCATGTGATACTTTTTATGCATGTGTAAGTATATCTGTGTAAAGATACTGAAAAACTACCCAGTTTTGTATAATTTAGCAACAAAACACTTCCCAGTTTACTAAATTTGCACACCAGATTTAGGTCTTATGTTCTTATTGTTTTAACATATATACTTAAGAACAATTAAGCATCATTTTTTCATTAATTAGTCACTGTGTTTTTACCATGGTAGCTGATGTGTATTTTTTTTTTTTTTTATCATAATATATTGTGTATTGCACAATTGCTTGAATGCTGTATTGACCAATCAGCATCAAGAAACAAAACAATAATAGTTCATTATATAAGTATGGTTTAAAGGGGTCATCGGATGCCCATTTTCCACAAGTTGATATGATTCTTTAGGGTCTTAATGAAAAGTCTATAACATACTTTGGTTAAAAATTCTCAATGGTAGTGTAAAATAACACCCTTTTTACCTTGCCAAAATCAGCTCTGCAAAAATCATCTCAATCTGGTCGCGGCTGCTTTAAATGCAAATGAGCTCTGCTCGCCCTGCCCCTCTCTTCTCTCTGCTGCTCTGAGAGATTGTTTACTTTAGCCACATTTAGCGCGTTTAGCCGCTAAACTTGCTAACTAGCACATTATTAGGAAAGGCGATCGCAAAGATTAATAAAAAAAAAAAAAAAACACTTATACTCACTTCTGCTGTAAGTGAAGCTGGATCACGAATGATTCGCACGAACATAGACGGATATATGTAGATCAGGAGGTGCCATTCGCTTCACAAACAAATGTAATCCACTGCATCTTCAGCAGCTCAGATGTCGAGAGTGAATGACGACCACTACATTCATTATAACATACAGCAACACAACACCTCAATCACTCAATCAGAGATATTCTTGTCTAACTTACATCCCTGCTCCGGCATTGAAACAAAGAGGGCGGACTGTTACAACTGATCTAAGGTAAGACGCTCATGTCAATTAACTATCATGGGAGCGGCCTCTGTCGGTGTGACGCCACAACGACAGGCATCTGAGAATGGCTCGATTTGAAAAAGGGGATATTATTTTTACAGATTAATTAAAAACCACTGTGTGGATTTTTATCATTATATGGTAGATTTGTACATACACTGCCAACACACATTAATGTTCAAACAACATGTAAAAATGAACTTAGCATCCGATGACCCCTTTAAAACAATAAGACTGCACTATTTTTAAAATGCTTACTTATGTAAAAATGACAAAGTTGGGCTATTTTAGTACCATGCTTTATTTTACTTTTGGAGGCTGATTGTAAAGAGCTGCACAAAGGCTTTAAAGGATAAAAGTACAAGCTGCGTATCTTTGAATATTGCTTGAGTCATCTTTTATTTACAGTACGTTCTCTAAACTCTGCAACACTTACTTTAACGCAGCAATAAAACAATCATTTTCTTGTATAAACCCAATCTTGGATAGACCATTCCAGATTCATCTCTCTCTCTCTCTTGCTGTATTTGTGAGCAATTTCACTCGTAAGCGGTTATGTCTGAATCCCTCATGTAGACTGAAGGTGACCTCGAAAAAGGCAAAAGCAGTTTCACACAGCTTACATTTTCTGCGCACTTAGAGTCTGTCGGATCTTATTCAAACTGAATTATGGGTAAATTAAGACAGTGAGTAAACCCAAGCACAATCAATCCAGGTGAGATTACAAATAGGCCAGTGAACCTTTTGAACCCAAAGCAGATTTTTTGTTTTAACGCTAATTCTGTTAAATGGGGGCATTTTTGTTTTTAAGCTGCATGCTTTGTTAAAACCATTAAACACATTAGTGAGGTTTTTGGCAAGGTCACAGAATTAAACTTGCACTGTGTCTTCAGCATCTCTAAAGCATTTCAAAATTGCAGCTGTAAGTTTTGCAGCAGAAAGATTGGAGCCCTAGGCCTTGCCTGAACTTTATAGAACAGCAATATAATATTCTGTAAGAGGTTAAAAGTCAGAAAGACTAATATTTCACAGCACTGACACTAAATTTCCCTCCGTCGACACACCCAGATGTGTAAGGCGTCAGGAGAGGGCACTGTTTCTCCTCTTTGTCCAGTCGTTTCATCCTGTTGCCTGTGTTTTCATAAACCAGTCTGTCACAGCTTCCTCTCTCTAATTTTTGCTTTTATTTTTAACCTAAACCTCTTCCTATCTCTTTTTTCCCCTCTGTTGTCTTCTGTCTCTTTTTAACTTTCTCTTGCTGGCAGTTTTGCATTGTATTTCCCATACCCCCTGTGATCTGACATGACACCTTCATTTTCACTTCAGCCACAAGCTGCTTTTCAAGAAACCTGCGGTTCATTTTGAAAAGAAATAGTGTAGAGAGACACATTGTTTGTGAATCAGGCTGCCAGCTACAAAGCCTTCATGTATTTTTTTGTCTGCTTTGTTTTTGTTGCATTAATGACAGTCTGATTCTGCACTTATCCTGCTTATTAGACAGGTACTGGCCAAGTAAATTAGAGATGCACCAATACAGAATTTCTTTGCTGATACCTGATCATTAGCAGCTTGTTGTAGTCTACTGATTAACGATAAGTGGATTTTTAATGTCTTAACCCTTTCAACTGGGGAGGAGAGCTAATTAAAAACTTCACTTTTCACAAAATGTGTAATTTTAAAGTTTAAAATGCAGACTTTAAAAGGCAAATGCGTGGCATACTATGCATACAGACCTAAATAATAATTTATGAAATTTGATCCTAATTATCATAACAGAAAGCAGTAAAAACTTCATACAGATCGGATGTTCAATTGTGTAGTGTTGCTTTTACACAACAGTTTAAAGGAGACATCGGATGCCCATTTAACACAAGTTGGTATTATTCTTTGATCCACAAGTTTTCATGAAGTGTCTGTAGCAAACTTTGGTTAAAATTATTCAGTGGTCGTGTAAAACTACACCCTTTTTCAGCTCTGTTCACAGCAACCCATTTCAATGTATCTTTAAATGATAATGAGCTACTGCTCACCCCGCCCCTCTCTTCCGTGGGGCGTGTCGACACAAGAAATGTGAATTGCTACCTTAGACTCATGTATGGCTTGGAGGTGGTCTTATTCTAATAGCTAGCTATCTACGTAAAAACTGGCTGCTGGATGACACAGTTTCAGACTCACACAAACCATAACAAACAGGCTGAGTGTTTTCTTTACAGCTTTTCTGAGCTGGCAGATACTCCAGAAAAAAAAAAGCTAAATAAAAAAGATTAAATTTAATCTGATGTCACCTTTAATATGCAAGAAGTTATCTACTTAATGATACATTCAAATGGGGAGTCTGTGTTAATGCTTGACGGAGAGCATGTGTGAAGCTTGGTGCTGATGCGACCATTATAGCAACAACAGCCAATCACAAAACTTTTCCAGTGTTGCATGAATATGATTGGTTGGTGTCTGCGCTAGGATGTTTGCATAAGCAGTCTGATTGGCTGACACCTGCGTTGGCGCTTGAAAAGTTGAAAGTTTTTCAATTTCTGTCTCATGCAACACTAGTAGCATGACACAGTGGATACACAATTCAATTCGGCAATGCATGACATCAGAGAAGTGCTAATGCTGACATATAAATGCACTGTAACTTCCATTTTAGACACTACTGACAGTTTTCACTATTGACAAAGCCACTGCAACATGCAACCATTGCAACATACATTTGTGGTGTTTCATTGCTGAATAAACATGACCAACCAAGGCTCACTGGAAATATGTGATTCTGCATATATTTCTGCAACACTGTAATTACGTACCTTACTGCACGTTTCACAGCAGTTTCAAAGTGAAATGACACGTTTTTGTTATGTTAGTACAGGCATGTATTGCTTCATTTTTATTACACAGCTTGAGGTACGTATTGTGGCTGTTCAGAATTCAAATATCCACATAGTCTCACTAAAGGTTAATGCTCTGTCATGTTGGAAATATCCTCTACACCAAACCCAACCCTAAACCTAACAGATAATGTTAATAAATGCTAAAATAATATAAAAAGGCATTTGTTGATACAGCCATGCTATTTTAACTTTTTTTATGCAGATTTGAGCTGTTTTGTTGAATCGTAGTTTCATGAGGTTGATACCGGTGCTCTCCATCGCTCAAGTGCAACACCGTATCGAGCTACCGAGCAAACCTACTGAATTAGAAAACTCACGCATATGAAGCTGTATATGTGATGACAAGGTTCAAAAGTATCAGTTTTCAAACTGTGCAGGATAATTGTCCATAATATAATAATCTGTAAGCAATTGTGTGAAAATTAGGCTTTGTAAATGTGCAAATCATACTTTGTGTGAAAAGGAATAAAAGTTGTCAGAGTTTTACTGCTTCTAGTGTTCATTTAAACTGGAAACTGCAGTGATTCCTACATTTAGGTCTGTTTTTTCAGCTTTGCAGAAATGTATATAGAGGCACGTATTTCCAGTGAGCTTATGTTGAACATGACAATGACAATGGGTGTGTTTCAATCAGCTCCCTAGTTCAGTAGTCAGGGCACTAACCAGGGAGTCAGCCATTTTAAGGGCTGTCTCAATTCCAAAATCCTTCCAGTGCACTGGAACATTCACTCCCTGAAAAATCCCGCAATGCAACGCAAAAATTAGGGAACATTGATGCTTACTATGCTCCCTTACAGGGAATCATATCGCATTTCTGAAGCGCAAAACACAAACCACTCGAGCCAACTCAAAAAATATAATTACACGGCATAGAAGATTTGAAAAGGTTTTTAAAAAGTACATTTCAGCATAAACATACATCGTTTAACAGCTCGTGAACGCATCTAGTTAACATTTATTATTAATATTCGGTTGAAATGTTATAAGGACATGTAACGGAACACTGTGTTTAAAGAAAATAAAAAATAATATCGAACAGAAATTGGTCCTGTCTGTTGTTGATTAATTCCAGTGGTGATGTTGTACAATGTTGTAAGGCTGTCACTAACGATTATTTTGGTAATCGAGTAATCTGTTGATTAATCTGACGATTAATCGAGTAATCATATTTTTTTACTGAACAAAACTGTTAAAATACATAATGTATTATAAACAATAGAGCTAATGTACATTACACATTATCACAAATGCCTGCAGAGGATGCCAACTTAAGTCAAATGTCCACTTAATCTTTAATATTTGGCCATTTCTTTATTATAGAAAAGCTACAGCGACTGTAATTTCTTGAATATGTGGACATCAATGTGTAAATGCAGAATAAGGGTTTAAACTTTTATTTTGTAATTGCGATGAACAGCATATTGAGAAATATATTGAAGTATTCTCCTGTGTTTGCGCAGGTTTATAAATAATTTACCTTACATATCAGATGAAATAGCGCACGTTGATTTCCTATGAACATTATAATAAACCCAAACTCTCAACAATATGCAGAGATGGAATTTGAGATGCTCCACATATGTTAATGATATCAGTTTGTGTAGCAGCATTTACTGTGAAAGGAGCCACCCTGAGACGCACGTACATAACCTGCATGCATGTAAATAATTAAAGCGCATATATTAAACCTACATCCCATATATTTATTTAACTGAATCGTAGCATTTGTGAATTCTTAATAGCATTATGATTTATGATTTTCAAATTGTGTGTGGAATGGGCCACTTCCTGTGTTTTGCTGACAAATGTGTTCATGTGTTTTGCTGGCAAAATACAATTGAGGATTTTTTAAAATCGAATACTCGAATAAAATCAGGAATCATTGCAGTTACAATGTTGTCCGTTGACGTTGTACGTAGTCATGTCTCTGGAAAGTGAGTAATCACTGTACCAGTGTGCAGTGAGCTAGGCTACCCTGGTGAAAAAAAACAGCATATGCTGGTAGGTATGTTTTGATGCTGGGATGCTGGTTAGGTATGTTTTGATACTGGTTTAAGCTGGTCTTTTGCTGGTCATGTTGCTGGTCAAGGACCAGCATGAACCAGCAAAGGACCAGCTTAAACCAGCACCAAAACATACCTACCAGCATATGCTGGTTTTTTCACCAGGGTACTTACTCGTGACCAGATTTGTGTGCCCGATATTCTGATTCTCAAGCTAGGGAGCTGATTGAGACGTACCTGATATGACAAATATGACTGAATGAATCAGTATATTTGAATAAATCGGATGAAGGAATGATTCAGTGACTCACTCATAAAGACAGTCATTTGTTTATTTATTGAATGAATCAGTGTTTCTGAATAAATTGAAAATAAACGATTGAATGACACACTCACCTAGTGGCGTAAAGTTATCTGCATAGGTAGTCTTAGCAAAACCCACCGCCAGTATGTGTAAATACTGGAAGTGAAGTGATTCAAGTGATTCAAAAGTCCAAAGGACTTTTAACCCTGGGTTATTGACATTCTAAACCCTGCTTTGAACGCTTTTTAAAGGTATATTTCACAGTTGTAATTTAGAAGTGAGGTTAGCACTGCTTTTGACCAGGGGTTATGAAGTAAGTAGTAAGTCATCTGTGTTTGCGGTGTGAACAGTCACTTCATTGTTTGAATGGAAAAATGTCAAATGGTGACAGAAAACACATGAATAAAAGTGAAGGAAACCCTGTTTTATTCTCTTTTGTAGTTCACCGTAAGGTCCAGTTCTGGAAAACTTGCCAGCACAATGCTAGAGCCATTATGTACAGAGGTTGCATGCTGCGTTCGTCCAATCAATGGCACTGACACAACATCTAAATAAAAACGCTAACTCTGGATTTAGGAATGTAGAGTGTATACATCACTTTATGAATACCTTGGTTTAACTGTTATCCCTGGATAAATAATGAGCAGTGTGAAATGTAAAGCAAGATATTTTGACTATTGACTAATTCAAGTGTGAAACGCCATCAAGTGCTGCTCGACCAATCAGATTTGACGACCAGAACTCACTGTTTTATGATAAGGTATGACAATCGCTTACAGCACAATACAATAAAAAATGCTTCAGATCATGCTTCCCGTCTCTCCACAAATCAAACATTTATGAAGCATGTCCTACATAATTACATATGTTGGACGTGTTCATAGTTTCAACGTCGAATTCTTTAGCTCCCGGAGGGCCAGTATGCGGAGATATGATTGCAGCAAGGGGAATATTGATGAGGATAGGCTTCGCTATTCTGTATCTACTTTTGTCTCTCAAGTCGTGCCAAGATCAATAAGTCCTTTTGTTGATGGAAATATGACTTAACGTTAACACGGCCTGGCGAAGCACCGCATACAGTACAACCGGGAGTACTTTTGTGCACGTCGTTATCTGTGAATGTCGTCTTTCATTGGGTTAATTTGCCGTCCAATCTGTTTGCTGACTCTATAAGCTTTTAGATAAAAAGAGTATATTATGTCCGTCACTGAGCAGTGATTACGTGACCTGTCCTTGACCAGGAATTATAAACTAGTTAGTTTTGTGTGAATCCGGGGCTTTGTCGGGAATCCTGTGCTCTGCATAATTCCCTGTCAAGGAGTCTCCGCAGTATTCCAATGTCAGAGCATTTCTTTCATAGCTGATTATAATGTACGTTGGGCTCCCTGCCATCATCACAATAAAACTGTCAAAGCACATTTGGCAGAGTTGTAAATAAAGACATTAAAATGTCATTATTCATGTTGAGCTATTGACGAGTTTTTGTGCACTAAATATATATTGGATCTGACAACAAATCTGTTATTGTAAATTAGAGGACACTGTGAAGACAGCCGGAGAAATGCAATCACAACAGTTTGTGTTCACGTTTTTTTATTATATTGGAAGGTTTCATGAATGAATATGTTAGTGCAAAACAAGTTTTGAAACATTAAAATCAGATTGTGGTGTTTTAAGTGAATCTTTCTTTCACACTTTTTGCTCTGTTTTCTTTTGCTCTTTCTAAGTTTTCTCTCATACTTTCTTTGTTCCACATTTTCTTTAATACTTTCTCTATTAAACTTTTACTTGCTCTATTTTAATACTTTTATCTTTTACACTTGGTTTACATTTTGAACAATTTTTAACTCAGAAATTGATAAAAGCTTCAAAATTAATTACAAAGAAAGGCAAGTGACAATTGAATTAAACATTACATTTTTAAGCAGAAAGACCAAAATAGTATTTCCTTGTAAAACATACTCTAAAAAGGTTTTATTTACAATTTTTTTTTTTTTTTTAATTTTTTTTTTTTTACAGTGATAGTTTATTTCTTTAGGTTGCACTTCATGCTTTCATTTGCTCTTTTTTTTTTCTTTTTTTTTTTTTTTTTTTTTTTAGCAATTTTCTTTCTTTTGCCTTTTGTTTCTTTCATAGAAATTAATTAATACTGAAACAATTTACACTCAGAAATTGATGGAAGTTTCACAATTAATTTCAAAGAAAAGGCAAGAAACAACAGGATTAAACATCACATTTTAAAGTTAAAAACCGAAATAGAATTTTCTTGTAAAATATACTCTAAAATTGTTTTATTTACAAATTTATTTATTTATTTTTACAGTGACGTTTTTTTTTTTTTTTTGTACTTTAATTTGCTCTTTTGTAACCATTATTTTCTTTTGCCTTTTCTTTCTTTCACAGAAATTAATATTGAATTAATATTAATACAGAATTATTATAGAAACAATTTTCACTCCAAAATTGATAGAAGTTTCACAATTAATTACAAAGAAAAGGCATTTTAACATTTTAAAGTAGAAAGACCGAAATATAATTTTCTTGTAAAACATACTCTAAAAATTGTTTTATTTACAAATTTATTTATTTATTTATTTCTTCTTCTTTTTTTTACGTTTTTTTTTTGTTGTTGTTGTTGTTGTTGTTGTACTACTTTAATTTGCTCTTTTGTAAACATTATTTTCTTTTGCCTTTTCTTTCTTTCATAGAAATCAATATTGAATTGATATTAATATAGAATTACTATAAAAAACAGTTATTCACTCCAAAATTGATAAAGTTTCACAATTAATTTAAAAAAAAATGGCAAGTAACAATTGAATTAAACATGAAATTTTAAAGTAGAAAGACCGAAATTTTGATAATTGTTGTTTTATTTACAAATTCTGTTCTATTCTATTTGTTTATTTTATTTTTTTACAGTGACAGTTTCTTTAGGTTGCGCTTAATGCTTTCAATTGCTCTTGTAAACCATTATCTTTCATTAAATATAAATTAATTAATACAGAGTTAATATTAATATAGAATTATTATAGAATTAATTTTAACTCAAAATGGATAGTTCACAATTCATTACAAAGAAAAAGCAAGTAACAATTGAATTGAGCATGCAATTTTGAAGCAGAAAGTCTGAAATAGAATTAGAATTCTGAAATAGAATTGTGAAAAAGAATATAATCTTGTAAAACACTCAAAAATTGTTTTATTTACATTTCAAAAAAACTTTTGTTGTTTTGTTTTGTATTGTTTTGCTACAGTGATAGTTTATTTCTTTAGGTTCCACTTCATTTTCTCTTTTTTAACCATTTTCTTTCTGTTTCTTGTTCTTTCTTTCTTTTTCTTTTTTTGTCTTTCCTTTCATACTTTCACACTTTCTCTTACTTCTTTGCACTTTTGGGTTTCCTATTATTTGTTCTTTTCCTTTCTTTTGTTGTTCACCTTCTTTTTGTTGCTTGGAATAAAAGTATCTGCTAAACCAATTTTTCATCATTTCAGTTCTTTCTTTTTCTCTATTTCCTTGGTTATGTCCTTGCATTCTCTCTTCCACATGTTTTCCTATTTGCAGTGCAGCAAATTAAGTTAATTAGATGTTAGATGTTTTGTTTGATCAGTATCAGCACTTCTTACATGCCTCAACTCACACACACACACTCCTCTTTTTCAAAATCACTCTGCTAGATCTATTTATTTGGCTGTTGGTGATAGCTGGAAATAGCCCCCTGAGCACACATTAAACATTTACACCACCACACACACAATTGCTCATTATTATTCTCTTCTGTACAAGGTGTCTTTCTCACTTACAGAGATTTCATTAAAAAATAAAGAAGTGTGTGAATGTTGGAATGTTGTGGTCAGTGCAAGGAAAGTGGGTTTGGTCCAAACCTTGAGGCTCTTCAGTATTCTGGAGCCACTCGGTAGAATCATTTTACTCCCAACTTGAGCTGATATAGGTCTACCTGGTAGCTGAGTCAGATGTATTAGTTTAGACCAATTTAGGCTCTCATCCAGCATTGAAACCAGTAAAACTGGCAGCAGTGCTGAAACTACAGTTCACTCTGTGAAATCATAAAGGAAATGGAACCAATGTTTCTATGACGACCTCATAAGTTTGAACGCTGTTCGCCCGAGGCAAACGGGCTCCTACTGCCCAACGAGACCCACCTTCAAATAAACGGATGACTTATGTTCTGTCTCCGTCTTTGAACACTTTTGAAACACACATGATTTTGCTCCGAGCGCTTGACTTCTGAATGTCTTGTTCACTCTTAATGCCTAGCGGAAATTCAAACACAATTCATGCTGAAGTGCGAAACTTTTTGTTGAGATCCTGTGAATCTCAATCGGAGCTGCACTTGTGGTATTCATGCATTGTTTACCTAACGATTTTTGCCCTTATCGCTACATTCCAAGGTCTGTGCGGCAGTAGCTCAATAATAGATCTTTACAGCAGGTTCGCTCGTCAAATACTCCGTCCTTGGTGACGGTCCTCTGAATGTCACTGAACATCTGTCACTATGCCAGAATCTGTATCATTTCCTTGGTAACCTCGTACGGTGACTTGTCCACATGGTTGCACAACAATTACTGTCTGCTGTTGATCTGGGATGCAGAATTGAATGAAATGCCACAGATTTAACCTGTTGACATAAGCTGATGTTGCAGACACGTCGCTAATGGTGGTTACAGAGAATTTTCGAAATGCCAGCAGTGACATATATCCTGTCTATTATGCCCTGTTAGAACACTTGTATGCTTTTGATTTATGTTTTTTTTTTTTTTTTTATTCTATGTACACTGTGTGCAGAATTATTAGGCATGTTTTCGTTTACAGCTAAAATGAGCCAAAAAAGAGATTTAACCCAGACTGAAAAGTCCAAATTATTAAATGCCCATGAGAAGAATGCAATACTAATGCATTACAAGAATTTGCAAAGTTAAGGCTTGACCATTGGACAGTGAAATGCTTGTTGAGTCTGCATGGTCAGAAAAAACAGGTGGAGAAGAAAAGATGCATGTTAACTGCAAAAGAATTAGGAATTAAGGTGAAGAATTAGGTGTGACACCATCAGGAACCGTTTCCAGTTCTCCAGCGCCACCATTTTCCAGAACTGCAACCTACCTGGAGTCTTCAGAAGTGCAATGTGTCAGGTTCTCAGAGACTTTGCTTGGTAAAAAATCCTAAAAAATGCCCCTGACTTAATAAGAATAACAAGCTGACGTCTTGTGAAATACATGAAGACAGTTTTTTTTTATAGGCGTTATAGACAGATAAGTTGAGAGTGACTCTTGAAGGACAAGCATCACATCCTCTTGTGCCTCTGATTCAAAAATTTATCTTCCAAAATCTGGCAGTAAGTTTTGGGAGTTCATGTTTAGTCTCCTATCCTGAAAAGTCTGACTTGCAGAGATGCATTAGTATTGCATTCTTCTCATGGGCATTTAATAATTTGGACTTTTCAGTCTGGGTTAAATCTCTTTTTTGGCTCATTTTAGCTGTAAACGAAAACATGCCTAATAATTCTGCACACCTGAATATAAGGAGTTTTTCACTTCCAGCCTTCACGGACAATTATATATCACTTACAAATGATTAAATACAAAATTAATAGTAGTTATTAAGACTGATGTGGTTTGGAATTGGTAAAATCTGTTTGGAAAAAAAATATGACCAGAATATCAACATGCCTAATAATTCTGCACACAGTGTATACATGTGTCAGATAGACATTTTTACATTGCATTGAACTTCTTATACACTGTAAAAAACAGCACATTTGTGCGTGCTGCCTTAAAATTTTAAAGGAGAAGTCCACTTCCAGAACAACAATTCACAAATAATGTACTCACCCCCTTGTCATCCAAGATGTTTATGTCGTTCTGTCTTCTGTCGTAAAGAAATTATGGTTTTTGAGGAAAGCATATCAGGATTTTTCTTCATATAATGGACTTTAATTGTGCAATGACTTTAATGAACAAATCTTTTTTGAGTCATTTCGTTAATTTTAGCAAAATCAGCATCACGTGACAGCCCCATAAGATAAACGAATGACTCGAAAAACCCAAAGACTCGAAACAGGTGAACTAATTCTTCCAGTACAGAACCTAATAGGATGTTGCACATGCACGACTGAACGAATCACTCCTTGAGATGACTCGTTCTTCACGAGTCACGTTAAAGATTCGTTCAAAATGAACGAATCGTTCAAGAACCGTTTCGCTAGATAAGACCCTTCTTCCTCGTTTAGAGCCCTTTGAAGCTGCATTTAAACTACATTTTGGAAGTTCAAAATCGGGGGCACAATTGAAGTCCATTATATGAAGAAAAATCCTGAAATGCTTTCTTCAAAAACCATAATTTCTTTACGACTGAAGACAGAAAGACATGAACATCTTGGATGACAAAGGGGTGAGTAAATTATTTGTAAATTGTTGTTTTGGAAGTGGACTTCTCCTTTAAGTTAAGTCAACATGAAAACGTGAATATTTGAGTTGAGTAAATGTAAAGTTTTAAGGCAGCATGAACACTGAAACGATTTTTTTAAGTTTTTTTTTTTTTTAGCACACATTTTACAAAGCAAATGCATTTTGCTTGGTTAAATCTAATTTATAAAATAGAAATTATAAAAGCAAACTTATAAAATACTTATAAAATAATATAAATAATATAATACAATCATTAAACTTTAAAAATATATATATATATTTTTTTTAAATCTATTTAACATCTTCACATCATCACATTTTGTTACTTTTTAAGTTAATGTGACTTTATCTCACAGTTCGGACTTTTTTTTCTCAGAATTGCAAGATACAAACTCACAATTGTGGGAAATTAAAATGAGAATTGTGAGTTTTTATCTTGCAGTTCTGCCTTTTCTTCTCATAAATGTGAGTTTGTATCTTGCAATTCTGTTTTTTTTTTCTTTTAGAATTGTGAGATATAAACTTGCAATTGTGAGTTATAAAGTCCAATTTTGAGAGGAAAAAAAGACTTATAAACTTGCAATTCTGAGAAAATTCTGAGAAAAAAATGTCAGAATTGTGAGATGCAAACTCGCAATTGTGAGAAAAAAAGTCACAGTTGTGAGATAAAATTACCTTTTTTAAAAAATTTTTATTCAGTGGCAGGAACAGGCTTCCATAGAAAACAAGCAATATATGTAAGCATTAGAATATGGAATATATATATAGTGTGTAATTATATAGACTTTATATGTAAAGCAGTTATTTTTATTATTTCTATACTATTGTAGAATTTATTAATATTTTGAATTAACTTATTTAAAAGTTTTTATTTCAATTTTTAGTCATTTTGTTAAGCGCTTTTTAATTCATCATTTCAATAATTTATTTATTTATTTTCACTTTTATTTTGTTATTTCAATATTACATTTGTAGTTTCTGTTTAAATATTTTAAGTTGTTCATTTAATATGCATGCTTTTTTAATCAAAAAATTATTTTATGTACAAAAACAATAACAACACTGATGTAAACATGCAGCATCCATTCAAACCAATATTAAACTAGATGAAATAAAGTTACAGATTCTGTATTGCTTCACATAAAAAGAAAAAAATGAAGTTTTTTAAGTAAATGCTTATTATTAATCAAAAGTTAAGTTTTGATATGTTTACAGTAGGAAATGTACAAAATATCTTCATGGAACATGATTTTTACTTAATATCCTAATGATTTTGGCATAAAAGAAAGATGTATAATTTTGATCCATACATTGTTTTTTTGGCTATTGCTACAAATATACCCGTGCTGCTTAAGACTGGATTTGTGGTCCAGGGTCACGTTTGTGTTTTGGAGTCAATGAAAGCTACTTCAGCCAAACTGATGTGGCTGTGGAGGTACACGACACAAATAAGGCTGAGAAACACTGGTCTAATCTGAGCCAGAAAATGTCACAGAACGGTTGCAAGAAACAACCTCTCGCCTCCTCTCTATCGGCTCTCTGTAGAAGATTGTTCTGGGGTGAAATCTTGAGGAAAATTGCTGCAGCTGCTGTTGAAAAGGTGCAGAGGCTGTGGTGGGACTGATCCTGTGGGTAATCCCACACACAGACGATTAGCCGATGTGCTCGTCTGACGTCTGATCGGGCTGCCATCTGATTCTCCAGCACAGGCTCGGCTCCAGAACCACGGTCTGTTTTTATTATTCCGCTCACGCTTGTTGTAAAGACAATCATTGTTTCAGGAAAATACTGAGACACACATTTAGTGAGGTTTTAAATCCTTCATAGTGCTGCATGATTCTGTGCCTCAGCAAAATGTGGCATTTTATGGGATATCATGGGCTGTTGAGGATCAGTCTTAAGTCGCAGGGTCTCAGCTGACTCTGCACATCTCCAAGTCGTTTGTGACGGACTATCATTTGACCCTCACTCCAAAAAATGTTGGATTTTTTTTTTTTTAAAAAGTAGTTCCTTCAATCCCCAATGAAGTTGAATTAACTAAAGAAATAAAGTAAATTGGACAAAAGCTCTTTAATTAAACATAATTTTTGACGTTACTGTTATATTGCATATTCTTTGACTTGATAATGTTATTTTAAACTAACGAAAGCTCAATATGTATGCATATATATTTTTATGCGTATATTTAGAGTTATTTAGTGTACGTTTTAGTGCATTTTATGCATATGAAGTTTTTATTCTCACTCACAATATTATTATTTGTTAGTGAATATATTTATTTATTTTTTGTTTATTTATTTATTCATTCGATCGATCTTCAGTTTATGTACATAAAACAAAAATTTTTATTTTATTTTCATGTATCATGTTTTCAACAAAAAACAAAAAGAGCAGCACAATGTTTTTTTTTTTTTTTTAATATAACAATTAAAATGTTTGATTAAAAATACATACAAAAAAATTGATAAATCATGTGACACTAATTGCATTATTGGCTGTTGAAAATTCAGCTTCGCATGAAATAAATAAATTACATTTTAAAATAGAAAACAGTTTTTTTAAAATTGTAATAATATTTCACAATATTATTGTTTTTAATGTACTTTTGATCAAATGCATGTGAGCAGATCAGACATTTTAAAAAAACATGAAAAATCTTAACTTCAAATAAAAAAAGTCTTACATTTAACATGCTAAAAAATAAAATAAAAAAAGGTAATTGCAACTTTTTTTATCTTATTCAATTCAGTTTTTTATTTAAAAATTCAGAACTCAGAATATATTTTAGTCCTCAGTTTGCTGCTCAAGAAACATTTATTATTATTATCAGTGTTGAAAATAGTTGTGCTGCTTGATTTTTTTAAAACAATTACTTACTGATTGATTTTTTTTTTTTAAATAATTAAAATGCTTGATTAAAAAATAATAATGATAATAATTAAAAATGTTTCTTGAGCTGCAAATCACGTGACAGTAATTGGAGTATTTGGCTATTGAAAATTAAGCTTTGCATGACAGAAATAAATTACATTTTAAAATAGAAAACAGTTTTTTAAAATTGTAATAGTAGTTCACAATATTATTGTTTTTAATGTACTTTTGATCAAATAAATGCATGTGAGCAGTTCAGACCTTTTAAAAAACATTACAAATTTTAACTTCAAATAAAAAATATATATTATATTTAACATGCTAACCAGCTATGTTAAGTAAAATGACTCGCAAAGAATGCTGGGAACTAGACCTCAACCATTGATTTATATGATGATTGGTGTATTTTGAACACAAAATTTTGTTCACTTCTAAATCAAATAGACAGCAAATAAATAAACTCATTTTTTGGAACATGTCAACCAATCGGAATGATTTTGTATTTTTTTTTTTTTTTTTTTTTTTTTAAACAGTGCACAGAAAACAATTCTTAATAACAAGAGTACCTAACGAGCTACAAAAACACAGAAGAACTATTTTTTTAAGGGAGAACTGAGCGGGGGAGAGAGTTGTTGACAGACCGATACAAGTCCGTGGAGATAAAGGAAGCCGCGCTGCATGGTGGCCACACTGAATCTGCTCTGTCAGGAGATACAGACGGCTGCCAGATGCTTGGATGGCTGGATTCAGAACAAAGGCACTGTGATTCTTCTCTGTGTGACAGTAGGAAGAGGAAGGACTACACTAATGATGGAGGAGCCTCTGGGTGACTGCTGACACCCTGCTGTGTCTCGTTCCCTCTCGTTCACACACACACACACACACACACACACATGCCTACACCCTCAGGATGGGAGTCTCAGTTTGCTTTCACACTTCAGAGTGTGAGTTAAACGCCAGCTCCGCTCTGAGAAAGGTGTGCGGATGTGTTTGTGTGTGTGAGTGAGGCGGCCTTTCATGCTGACACACAGTCTACACTGAGGGCGAGGATGTTCTGGTTTCATCAGTGAGGGGCTGAAGGGTCAGGCAGCTGTGCTCTCCTGAAGCAGATGTTTCAGAGTGGATCTCAGGAGGTCATGCGTGTAGATTTACCCCAGTGCCTATGGGTGGCCACATGATGACTGTTACTTCATTCAATAAGCAATAAATGTGCTAACATCAGTATTCGGATCAGTCTTCATACAGGTGCATCTCAAAAAATTAGAATATCATGGAAAAAGTTCTTTTTTTTATTGTAACTTATTTTAAAAAATGAAAATTTCATATATTCTAGATTCATTACATGTGAAGTAAAACATTTCAAAAGTTTTTTTGTTTTAATTTTGATAATTAGAGAATATAGCTCATGAAAGTCAAAAATCCAGTATCTCAAAATGAAGAGTTCAGATGCAAAAGCCTCTAAATCCATCTGACGTATTTCTTTAAAATGAGCATCTCTTTCTGGCTACTTTGTATAGGTTTCTATGTAAGTACTGGTACTTCTGATTGGGCTGAGGCTGGAATTTAGCGAGTTTGAAGTAAAAGTATTTGATGGACGTATACTATGTGTCAGGAGCATTCACTCAGTATCATTATCTCATTTTTGACTAAGATGGCTTTTAGCTGGTTTTGCATCTGAACTCTTCAAATATTAGAATATTTACATTTGAGTTTCATTAAATGACCATCTCTACAGTATAAATTCCGGGTATCTCTTGTTCTTTGAAACCACTCTAATGGCTAAGACTGCTGACTTGGCAATGGTCCAGAAGACAATCATTGACACCCTCCTCAAAGAGGGTAAGTCACAGAAAGTCATTACTGAAAGGGGTGGCTGTTTACAGAGTGCTGTATCAAAGCATATTAAATGCAAAATTGACTGGAAGGAAGAAATTGGGTAGGCAAAGGTGCACAAGCAACAGGGATGACCGCAAGCTTGAGAATACTGTCAAGTAAAGCCTATTTAAACACGGGAGAGCTTCACAAGGAGTAGAATGAAGCTTGAGTCAGCTCAGACGTCTTCAGGAAGAGGGCTACCAAGCCACTTCTGAAACAGAGCCAACGTCAGAAGCATCTTACCTGGGCTAAGGAGAAAAAGAACTGGACTGTTACTCAGTGGTCCAAAGTCCTCTTTTTAGATAAAAGTAAATTTTGCATTTCATGTTGAAATCATGGTCCCAGAGTCTGGAGGAAGACTGGAGAAGCACAGAATCCAAGCTGCTTGAATTCCAGTGTGAAGTTTCTGAAGTCAGTAATGATTTGGGGTGTCATGACGTCTGCTGGTGTTGGTCCATTGTGTTTTATCAAGTCCAAAGTCAATGTAGCCGTCTACTGGGATATTTTGGAGCACTTTATGCTTCCATTTGCTGACAAGCTTTATGGAGATGCTGATTTCCTTTTCCAACAGGACTTTAGCACCTGCCCACAATGCAAAAACCACTTCCAAGTGGTTTGCTGACCATGATATTACTGTGCTTTATTGGCCAGCCAACATGCCTGACCTGAACCCCATTGAGAATCTATGGGATATTTTCAAGAGAAAGATGAGAAAGGGTCGATCCAACAATATACAGACAGTCTGAAGGCTCGATAGTGCCTCAGCAGTGCCATAGGATGATCACTTCCATGCCACACTTCACTGATGCTGTAATTTGTGCTAGGAGCAAGTCATTTGCTGTAATATGTGCTGCCGATCAAGTATTAAGTGCATAAATGAACAAACTTTAAAAAACTTGAAGTTTTCTTTTTAGCAAATCCATTTTTTGATTGATCTTAGGAAATATTCTAATATTTTGAGATACTGGATTTTTGACTTTCATGAGCTGTAAGCTCTAATAATCAAAATTAAAACAAAAAAAACTTCAGAAATATTTTATTTTACATGTAATGAATCTAGAATATATGAAAGTTTCAGTTTTTAAAATACGTTACAATAAAAAAAAAAAAAAAAAAAAAAACTTTTTCATGATTTTCTGAGATGCACCTGTATATACACACACACTGTTCAAAAGTTTGGTTTTGGTAAGATTTTTATTTTTTTTTATTTTTTAATTTTGAGATTCTCTTGTGCACACCAAGGCTACATTTATCTGATTATAAGTACAGTGAGATTCTATTACAATTTAAAATAAGTTTTCTATTTGAGTTTTTTTTTTTTTTTTTTTTTTCGAATGTAATTTATTGCTGTGATGCAAATCTGAGTTTTCAGAATCATTACTCCAGTCTTCAGTGTCACATCATCCTTCAGAAATCATTCTGATATGCTGATTTGCTGCTTCAGAAACATTTATTATTATCAATTAAAAATTCTTGTGCTGCTTTTTGTAATCTTTTGTAACAAATTACTGTCATTTTTGATCAATTTAATCAGAAGTAGTTTAATGAATATGTAGAAGGTTATTATTTTGGATGCTTGTGAGGTATTAATGTTTGTATGGAAGCCAGTTTCCACCACAAAATAAATAAATAAATAAATAAAAAAGGGTAATTGTGACTTTTTATCTTATTATTATTTTTTTTTATCACACAATTCAGAGTTTTTTATGTACAAATTCAGACTCTGAAATTGTTTTCCAGTTTCAGAATTTTGAGATAATTAAGAATTATGAGATATAAACTCAGAAATCTGAGAAAAATTACTGTCACTTTTGATCAATTTAATGCATTGTTTCTATTAATTTCCATTAAAAAAAAAAAACAATCTTACGTACCCCAAACCTTGAAAATGAGTGTTCACTATTTTTAAGTATTAGTTACCTAATATACAAACTTGTATTAGAGTTCAACAAAACATTATTTGTTTAAATGGATTTGATCTTTGTGGAAATGTTTTCCTCAATTTAAGTTCATAACAGTTGAGTGTAATAAAGCGTCTGGAGTAGCTTTGCAGCTCCCCCCTCCCACACACACACAAACATATGCCATTTGTTTTGTGCAGTGTGCAATGGTTTCAATTTTTAGTAAATGTGGTTTTGAAAAATTAATGTTCTCAACCGTGTTTATAAGAGTATCTCAGCTAAAGTGTTTTCTGTTTTACACACAAATCAGTCCTTATTTTATTTCTCAGCATTAGATTTTTACTTCATTTGCACCGTTCTTATTTTACTAGAAAATACCATATTACAGGTTGTCAGAATTCCATAGTTAATAATAAAAAACACAAGTGATAGATAAATAGTTACATTTATCTCTAACAATAATCTGATCTGAATAAGCAATAGAAAGTCATATAGAAATGTAGCATCTTGGTGCATTAATAGAATGCACAATCACAGCTCTGAACATGGCTCATCTAATCAGAGTTTTGAGTCAGAGCTTTTTGGGGATTTTTCATTATACTCAGCCATTCAAAAATACATTTTTATCATTCTAATAAAGCAGATTAAAGTGAAACTGAGAGAGAAAGGTTGGAGGTCAGATAAAGAGAACTGTCAGAAGAAACTCTTTGCTGTTGAATATGGATGAAGGGCAGAGCGTCTCTCTCCTCAGAGAGCGAGCGGTTGTTATAGTGCATGTAAAGGGAATAGAAATCCTGAGCAGAGGGGTTTGTAAAGCAGCTGGGATGATGGTCCTGGGCTCACTTTACTGATAATGAGTTGTCAAGAGTCAGTACTCACATACCTGGAGACCCTCAGGAGTTTGATCCATGTGGTGACTTAACTCACCTGTGCCACCAGTTACTGACTTCACAGTCTTCCACTCTCTAAAAATGATTTGTTGAGATCTGCTGAGAGAAGAACTGTAAGATTAAGGAAAAGAGCTGGAAGGTACCATCATAATTTCACTTCTACTCACAGCGCTAAAGCCTGCAATTATTCTCACTTACTTTACTTTGAGTAGTTATACTAAATTCCCTCTCTTTGCCTTTGCTTCTCATCAAAATTCTGGATACGACTGTAAAAAGGCTGTATTAGCATCACAAATGTAGGTGCTAGTGTTGCTATAGCAATTATATAAAAAAGATAAGATCATGGTGAGAACTACAGAATAAAAAAAGCAATTGTTCAGAACCTTATGAATACAGAAAAACATTTTAAATATACACCGTGCACTCAAAGAATGTGAACCCATTTGTGTTGCAGAATGTTTGGTAGTTTGTTTGAAACCAGATTCTTCATGCATTAGGCAAAACAGGCTACAGAACTGAGAAAGAAATATGTAGAAAGTAATTATCGCAGATGCTTCTAAGATGCTAACATTTGTATGAAAGCCAGTTTCCACCACGTAGTAGAAAACAATAAAATAGAAAAAGGTAATTTCAATCTCATTATTTTATTTTTATTTTTTTAATAACTCAGATATAAATTATAAATAATAAATGCAGAGCTATTCAATAAAAAATTCTGACTTTTTTTTCACTTTGAGAATTTTGAGATAAAAATTCAGAATTGCAAGCTATAAACAGATTTAAGTTGCAAGAAAGTTGCAAGATTTAAACTCAGAATTCTGACGAAAATAGAATTGTGAGATACAAACCCAGAATTCAGAGATATAAACTTAGAATTGTGAGATATAAACTCAGAATTACGAATTATAAACTCAGAATTCTGATTTTATATCTCAAAATTCTGAGTTTATATTTCGTAATTCTGACTATTTGTCTCAGAAACAAATAAATAGTGAGAATTGTTAGATACAAACTCAGAATTCTGAGTTTATATAAATATAAATTATAAATATATAAATATAAATAAATATAAATATAAATATATAAATATAAATTATGAATTATGAAATACAAACTCAGAATTCTGAGACAGATAGTCAGCATTGTGAAAAAAATCAAACAGATATAAATTCAGAATTGTGAAATAAACAGAATTCTTAGAAAATTAGAACTGTGAGATATCAACTCAGAATTATGAAATATAAACTCAGAATTCTGAGACAAATAGTCAGCATTGTGAAATATAAATTCAGAATTCTGAGAAAAATCAAATTGAGATATAAATTCAGAATTGTGAAATATAATCTCAAAATTCTTAGAAAAATAGAATTGTGAGATATAAACTCAGAATTATGAAATATAAACTCAGAATTCAGGGACAAATAGTCAGACTTGTGAAATATGAACTCAGAATTCTGAGAAAAATCAAACTGAGATATAAACTCAGAATTCTTAGAAAAATAGTCAGATATGTGAGTTATAAACTCAAATACTGTACTCCATACAGTACATTTAAGTTCAACTTCCTGCTTATATTTTCTCAAAAAATGTTTTATCTTGCCTGTCACTCAAAATGTGTTACACCATCAAATACAAAAACAGACAGACAGTTTTTCTGTTCACCTTGGCGAATTCTCATCTGCTGCCCCTCTCTCTTGTGGTGTCCCCCAAGGGTCAATATTGGGTCCTATGTTGTTTTCTTTGTATTTGTTGCCCTTGGGGTATATTTTTAGAAAACACAATATCTCCTTCCATTGTTATGTGGATGATGTGCAAATTTATTTGCCTGTTAAAACAAATGACAAAGCTTCTTTTCTGTCATTATTTAATTGCTTACGAGATTTAAAAATATGGCTGGATCAGAATTGTCTTTGTCTTAATGAAAATAAGACTGAGATCGTTGTGTTTGGTCATCCTGGGGATTTAAGTGGTTGTGTAGATGGACTTGGTAATTTAAGTTGGTATGTTCGTCCTTTTATCAGGAATCTTGGTGTGATTTTTGACAGTGTGTTTAAATGTGAAAACAGATTAGTTCTGTTGTAAAAGCCAGTTTCTTTCAACTGAGAGTGCTCGCTAAAGTCAAGCCCTACCTGCCACGTAAGTGTAATTCATGCTTTTATAACATCTAGACTAGACTACTGTAACTCTTTATATGTTGGCTTGGATGTGTCATGACTTCTAACGTTTATAGTTAGTCCAGAATGCAGCAGCTCGTCTTCTAACTGGGACTAAAAAGTATGAGCACATTACCCCAGTCTTAGCTTCACTTCACTGGCTTCCTGTCTGCTTCAGGATTGATTTCAAGGTTTTATTGTTTGTTTATAAGATTTTAAATGGCTTGACTGAGGTCATCCAATCAGGTGCTCCTTGATGTTCCAAGAGCAAGGTTAAAAAATAAAGGTGACAGAGCTTTTTCAGTGGTGACACCAAATTTGTAGAACAGACTGTTGGAACTTTTAAGTCGTTGCTTAAGATGCATCTGTATTCTTTAGCTTTTATTTCAAAGTTGAGTTGAGACATTGTGACCTTTTATAACTGTATTTGGCTAGTTTATGTGCGAGTGCCAGACATTGTTAAGCACTTTGGTCAACCGCGGTTGTTTTTAAATGTGCTATATAAATAAAATTGAACTGAACTGAAAAACAGTATTTCATATTTATCATAAATATTGAAAATTCACATAAATATTCAGCATTCACTTGAAGTATATTTCACCGTTCATATGGATATGAATCTTTATCTGTTTCACATGAAAATGAATAACCTAGTTTAGATGCATGAAATTTCCATAAAAATCCCATATTTATGAAGTTTGAAATATGAAGATTGGACATGTTTTAAACATGTAGGGATTGTCTGGCCATTGCAGTCTGTATACAGCTCTTGTTTAGTGTCACATCTACCTTCACTTCTTGGTAAAACTCTCTGACCAGCCCAAATGCTGTTTTTTGTACATCACCCACTGTTAACCAAACAAGATTGAAATAAACTACACCTCTCTCTCTACAGGGTGGTCTGTCCTCTGAGTTTTCTCTTCTGCGGCATCAAATGTGTTCATTTTAAATGTAAAGCAGTGATTCATGATTGGAAATGCAGCTAAGTGAAAATTAAAGTGCTTAGAAAGTCTCAAACATTTAATTAAAGCACAGATAGCCCAGAAATGTCACACTCGCTCTCTTTCTGTTGGTGCATTATGATTCGTTTGCCTTTGCCTCTTTAATCCGCTGATTAGCGCGCTTGTGTATTTATACCGAGTGAGCATTTTCCCATCAGGCTAGACCTTGGTAGACTGTGTGAGAGTAAGAAGATGAGAGAGCAACATAACTTTTACTGACCAATTAAACGCTTCCCCTGCAATGTGCTGACTCAACAGATTACACCAGCTGAAGGTTACAGCCTAATTAGGATAACCTTACACCTTGCGTTACACACACATACACAGACACATTAAATATTAAGTCTATAAAACAGTGGCATAGGGGGCCATGATTTAATGATGAAAATAACATGAAATCTCAGCATTCCAGATGCTTCTTAGTGATGATAGTGATTTTGTTTACTGATCACTGTCAGTCAGTAAGGTGTTTATTTTTTTTTTTTTTGGGCCAAATTATTTGTATTTGTTAGAGGAGAAGTTCACTTCCAGAACAAAAATTTACAGATAATGTACTCACTTGTCATCCAAGATATTCATGCCTTTCTTTCTTCAGTCGTAAAGAAATTATGTTTTTGAGGAAAACATTTCATGAATTTTCTCCATATAGTGGACTTCAATGGTGCCTGTGAGTTTGAACGTCCAAAATGGATTTTAAATGCAGCTTCAAAGGGCTCTTAATGATCTCAGCCAAGGAATAAGGGTTTTATCTAGCAAAATGATTGATTAAAAATAAAAATATATATACTTTTTAACCTCAAATGCTCATCTTGTCTAGCTCTGCCATGCGCACTCTGTGTAATCCGGGTCAAGACAGTTTTCTCTTTCTCTTTCTCTTCCAACTTCAAAATCATTGTGCATTGTTGCAGAAGTACCGATCCAGTGTTTACAAAGTTGAACATGCAAAGGAGGTCAAATGGCCTTAACAAAAAAGGTGAAACAGTGATGCAGGATGATTTTTAAAGTTGGAGGAGAAATGAGATGGGAGTTTTACGACATACCCTAACTATATTGACCCGGATTACACAGAGTACGCATGTGTATCCCAGAGCTAGACAAGACAAGCATTTAAGGTTTTTTTTTTTTTTTTTAGAAAATGACTGATTGTTTTTCTAGATAAGACCCTTATTCTACAGCTGGTATCGTTTAGAGCTCTTTGAAGTCCACTATATGGAGATAAATCCTGAAATGTTCTCCTCATAAACAATTTCTTTACGACTGAAGGAAAAAAAGGCATGAACATCTTGGATGACAACAGGGTGAGAACATTGCCGGTAAATTTTTGTTCTGGAAGTGAACAACTTCTTCAAGCTGTTTATTTTTTTATGCTGCCCTACACTGTTTTTATTCATTAAATATTATGTTTGACTCAGACATCCATTGAAGTATGTACTGCAAAAAAACAAACAAAAAAAAAATCCTTAAAAAAAAGTTTCTGTTTTTTTACTGCAGTGGGATTTTCCCTCTAATTAATCATTTATACAGTATAGATTTCAAGTTAAAATACAGTGTAAAGTTAAAAACAAATGTAACTGCCAGTACGATAAAACTGTTTTATTCAAGATAATCTAGTCTTCATTAAGTATGTTTTCCTGATGCTTAAATAGTAGAGCATGGCGATAGCTATGCAAAGTCATGGGTTTGATTTCCCATGAACTGCTGGAAATGTATAGGGGCTGTTCACACAGAATGCGTTTTTCCATTCCATTGCGCTGCTATTGATATTTTTTGCTGAAAAACAAGTCAAAAATGACTTTAAAAAATGCATTAAATCAAATGATATACAAACTGGGTTCATGTTGATGATGCTTATTTCTTTATAATTTGAAGAAACATTCTTTTTATTGCCTCATCAGGCTTGGCTTTTTTATAGAATATCATAGGTGACAAAGAATATATTTACACTGCAGTGAAAAACTGACAGGATGGAGGTGTTTCAGTGGACAAGATGTTAGGAAAACATTGACTTTGGATGTGGCCCGGTGCCTTCATACCTCCGAAAAGCACTTGATAAGGCAGACTTTTTGAGGTTTCAGTCCCACTCAAAGTGTGTCTAGTGTTGATAGTGTCTGTGAATGAGAGCAGGAAATCAAGCCT
The DNA here is from genome assembly GCA_036247105.1 of Cirrhinus mrigala. Classification (NCBI taxonomy): domain Eukaryota; kingdom Metazoa; phylum Chordata; class Actinopteri; order Cypriniformes; family Cyprinidae; genus Cirrhinus; species Cirrhinus mrigala. The sequence goes on along the minus strand of CM070008.1, from coordinate 34,824,994 downwards.
AAACTCTTGCTATCAGCTTCTGCACTGATGCAGCTAAAGCTGCTGTATTTCTCCACGGTCTGGTTTAGATGTGGGTGTGTGCATCTCTTAAACGGTCCCTCAGTGAATATCGCATCAAGTGAGCACGTCTACCTGCATTTTGTTTTCTTAAATTCAAAAAGGCATCTGAGAGTCCTTCAACTATGTGTTGCCAAGTTGGGTGATGAATTCTTTGGTCCAATGGTCTTCATATTAAGGGGCCGCAGTGACTACAGAGGCCCGTTTTCCATCAGACTGGAATCATACTAAAGCCTTTGGGTCATTCCTGGATATCCAGCCCAGAAATAGTTCTCATCTATTTTGTCTCTCACTTTTATCCTTTTCTCTCATGCTGGAATCGTTAGGGTCGACCTCACAGCTTAGAATTTAATGAGGGAGGAGAGGCCAGCAAAAGAAAGAATGAGAGCGAGGAAGGTCATTGCTCTAGTGGTTGTATCTCATGAGAAATGATGGGAGAAGCTATTGATTATAGCCAGCCAGTTGAGTCAGATAGCTAGACGGACAGAAACGGGCCCATGAGACGCAGACGAGTTAGACTGCTCCACCTGAGAGATAAGTCTGTAATGAGGGGGTCAGCGCTAAAGAATAGAGAGAAAACAACAAAACAACAACAGCGCAGAAAAAGAGTGTCTGTGCGGTTCAAAGCGCTCCTCTCATTCCTAATACAAGCTATAGCTGTCAAAACAGATTTGTAGTTCCCAGCATGCTTTACTTGGGAGTTACTGGGGAGATTAAAAATATTGAGAGGAGGATGGCTTTTGTTGAGAGATTTTTTTTTTTTTATTATCCATATACTGTACCTTATTATATATATCCAAAATAATCAATATTAAATCGAATCAAATCGAATTCAAATCGAATTGTGAATTTTGTGTTCAAAGGTCAGTGATGTGATGCAAAAATATGATATTGTAATCATATTGGGGCGATTTTGACTGGATTACTTAAAAATACCATTATTCCATAATGTTGGAATTATTCAAACACATTTCTTGATGAAGAACTGTTTAGTGTTGGGGGTAGCACATTACAAATAATGCGAGTTACATAATCAGTTTTTTTTTGTTTTGTTTTGTTTTGTTTTTGTTGTTTTTCAAATATAACTAGTAAAGCAACACATTACATTACATTACATTTACAAATTAAATATAATATATTTAACAAGATACTTTGTCTTCCCATTTATTCACTGACACCTCTCCCTTCCCCATGTTGAAAGAAATTGGGAGTAAAGTACAGAGACAGTTCCTTCAGCCTAAGGCTTATTAATTTCACATTTGGTGTGAAAGTGCCTTTAAAATTGCCAAAAATATAACTTTTGGGTTTTTTGTTATTTCAAAACAAATAAACAAGCCCAGCCCAGGGGACAAAAGTAACACAAAAGTAACGTAACAAATTACTGTTCATAACTAATAAAGTAAGTAACTTTCCCCAATGCTGGAATTATTACACTAAACCTAAAAGAAAAATAAATTAATTAACTAATTAATTCATGTTGAACCATTGTACATGACTAATTTGTGTAATTTCAACACAGATGATAAATGGATTTTAAAAATATGTTAACGTTACTTAATTGATTCATGTTAAAAAATGTGGATAGATAGATAGATAGATAGATAGATAGATAGATATCACTTTGTAAAGACTTGGTAATGGCTAAAGAGAAAAGAGAAATGTAAGCCTTCAGACAGTTGGAACTATTCCATAACTGCAGTCAGCGTGAGTGCTCCTATAAATGATGAATGTGGAGTAGCTCGGCGTTGAAAAGCCTGTATTGGGAAGGGAAATCTCTCTTCCATTAACATGCGTGCGCTTCACGAGCTCTCTCTCTCGTTCCATGGCACCGATTAACAGACTAGTCCCTCCTTAGCGGCTTCACAATGTCTCACAAACTCTAATCCTTTTACAACAGAGCCAAATCAGTCTTTGCTATTACATACACACGCGCTTGCGTGCACTCGGAAACAATTTCCATTCAGCGCTCAGAGGGGAAAATGAATGAAAAGCTTGAATTGGACCGCGAACGTGGCCAGCCCCCAAATTGGACGAGAAATAACAGTATGCACATCACATCATTAATTAGGCAGAACTTCTGTTGCGTTTACCAAAGGCACATGATGGACTAACCACTCAAAATCTTGAAATGCTGCGTTCACCTTGATAATACTCGTACTTTCGTCCTTCGAGTGACGCTTGTATCGGAGTCAAGTTTAGTAACGCCTCATAAAATGCGAAATGTTAACTCAAAAGTTTTCGGCAAACAAATGAGTCATGAGTCACGAGCGGTAATCTGTTAGCTAATTGTTCATTAATTATGCCATAAATCACCGTGACTCTGACAGTTCGTCCCAATTTATAACACCACGCATGAGAGAATCTCATCTGGTTTTGCGCACCTTTTCCACGGTTAGCCCGCCTTGAGCTAATCTTCTCCTGCAAACAAAAGCTTGAGGTGAGGCGGGCGGCGGACCGCTCATTACCCATTACACAAATATGCCCTCAAAACACCTCACATGAGCGGAAAAACCAACCAACCTGCTGAATATTGTGACAAATCCCGACAGAATACTAAGCAGAATCTCCTATCTCAAAACCGGAAGGCTCGTTTTGCTAGCTGTGTTTTGACTGGGGCTGTCAATCGCTTATAATGTAATCAGATTAATTACATGCTGTGGTAAGTGATTAATCGAATTAATCACAATAAATCTCATATACAGTGATGTGTAAATGTCTTAAACACATTAGATGCTTCCAAAAACATTTGGTTTGCGATGGTTAGGACGTTTTTATTTAATGTAAACATTGCTTTTGCAAATATTGTAAAAATCCAGTGGGATTTTTTTTTTTTTTTTTTTTTTTTTTTTAGATCTGACCTAACTATCATCAATCTAGGATTACATGATGAAACAAGAAACTGAGAGGTACTTACCAAGGTGAGTGTCTGCAAACATAAAATATGAAGATGATTTGTCAAATCTGAACTAATTCTACGACAACCATATTTTTAATGAATACTGCATAATAAATTTTGACTAGGAAAGTTCTGACAATTTTTTTTTTAAATGTATTTTTATTAATATCAAAGTATCATATCAAAGGTCACTGAACAGAGTAAAACTTTCATCAAACTGATTTATATTTTAATACTCCAAATTTCCTTTTTTATTTATGGTTTCTGTTTATTATTTGTTAATGGCCATAGTTCACACAGCTTAACATGGTTATTTATGATATTCCAGAGTGGAGAACATCAAAGTATTACCCTGGTGCGCTTGTGGTTGTGTATAAATGTCGGCCGGAATAGATGGCTATAATAAGATTTTTAATTTCAGGTATGGGTTTTATAACCATGATTCATTATACGCTGTGTCACAGCAGAAATTCATGTAGGACAGTGTATTAATGACACGCGGCCTGTTCCCTGCAGGCATGCATGCTGTGCTGAACACGGCTGTGCGGGAGTCTGATTTCACAGACTTTAGCATGTTGACACCAAACTGGAAAGTAGAGCATATGTTAACAAACGTCTGACTGGAACTAGATTTAAAACATTTTTACAGATGTTTACTCATGCAAAACTCTCTGACATTGCATTGCTATGCAGGTGTTCTCAGTCAAAACAGTCTGGGAAATGTTTAATGGAAATGCTGGTTATCTAGGATGCGTTGCAGATGTGGTCAAATCAGATGAAGAGTTCTGATTGCTTTCTAGGACTGTAAAAATAGTTTAGGGGATATTCATGGTTGTATGAAAGTTTTACATATATATTTTCCTGCTATATCTGCATTATGTTACAGTTTGTATTTAATTTTGTAGTGCGACATCAGGAAAATATTATGTACGATGAGTTGGTGTAGGTTGTTATAATATATATTTTATGTTTTTTTTTATGTTTTATGCAGCAGAGACTAAGTGGACCATACTAACCAGACAAACCCTGACCCTTCGTCGTCAATGAGTCTACGAGTCTACGAGTCTTATTATCCACCGCGGGTGTCGTCCAGCCTTCTATTAATGCATCGACAGTCCAGTGACCTGGATAGAAACAAATGAAAAAGATCAATCTTCATATCCTGCAAAGATGATGGAAACAGGTCAGGCATGAAGTTTTGCATTGCGACCGTGGAAACCACTTTTAAAAGGCTTTTTATTGCGGTTTATACTGTGAGAAGACAGAGTGCATTTAACCTGCAGGCTTGAAGAAAACAAATCAATTAATTATGGTAATGGATAGTCCTGCCGTCCTATTCACCTCAGTCCCAAACGATCAGTTTTATAGTCAAGTAGCCGACTGCCATCGGGCAAGCACTGAATCGCTAAATAATTCTGACACCTCTGTGTTAAGCATGGCTCATTTTAAAAGCAAAGTTTCAGCAGCAGCTGTTAAACTTCCTTATTATGATTATAAACAAGAGTAATTACTCAGTCAAGGCCACCAGTACCTCCTGCAGACCTCATTGCATTAAATAAGACTCCTCCTGATTCTCGAATTTGAAACTCTGCAAATGGATACAGCTAAACACCCAGGGTGGGTCATATTTCCTTGCAAATTGGCCATTTTTAAGGCATTACCATGAGCAACATTATTCTTAGATATAGTTTTTAACAATGGAGAATTTTAAATGAAGCACTTACACATTTAATGCAAAAAAGGAAACTCATTTGTAGATCCAAAGGGGAAAAAGGACACAGATACTAATAACTCAACAGCAGAGTGGCTGATAGCTCAAAACAAAACTAGATACATTACCACACAATATGTGGAATATGATATTATTTTTAAATAAAAAAATATGTATATACACTGTGAAAAACAATTTGTTGAGTCAATTTAAAATAATTTGTTACCCAGCTGCCTTACAATTTTAAGTTCAGTCAACTCAAAAAGTTTTGTCAACTTGAACTGACAACTTTTAAGGCAGCTGGGTAACTTTCCCAGCATTTAAGTTTAACAAACCAATTTCTTTAAGTCAACTCAAATATCTAAGTTGTCACTTGGTACAACTTAACATTTCAAGTTGACTAAACTTGTTTGAGTTCCTGAACTTAACATTTTAAGGCAGCAGGGTAACAAATTATTTTAACTGTACTAAAGTTTTGCCAGTAACCATAATGCACTGCAACACGAGCAGCCAATAATAACTAGTTAGCAGTACGTGAGTAGTTTAAGGGTATTTGTACTTCTAAATTATGGTCAGATTGATAAATGTAAAAGTCTTTGTGAGATTGTACTATAAAATTGAATTCCTATATATTTGTGTGTATGACAAAGTGTTAGTATCTAACACAGGCTGCTGTTCATGTTCTTTCTGTATGTTTGTCTTCATATTCTTTGTTATGAGGTTCTCTGCCTCCCAGACTAGGTTTGCTATACGTAATCGATAAATAATCTGGGTCTGTTTGGCCTCCGTCTCATCCATCATGCAGCTATCCTCATCCTTTAGCACTCAGGTCCCTGGCCTCAGGAGGGGCCCCCAGACAGCCATGGCTAGTTTATTAGGCCATGCGATGACTGGGAACTGGGAGACAGGGTGCGTGAACACAAACCAGGGTCGATCTGCTGCATGAGGGAAAGAGAGGAAGGACAAATTCTCCAGTGTCTTATTTGCTCTGCATCACGATGCTGAGAATAGAACAAGAAAAGCAGAAACTTTCACAGATTCACTGGCAAAGTGATAAGCAACATTTACTGAAGGCCTGTTATTATGTCTGCTGCATGTTTATAGACAGGCGTTTAGAGCAGGGGCGTTTCTGCCGGGAGGCAGTGTCTGCTCAAAAAAACTGGATGAGAAAAAAATTCATAGGACAAAAATAAAACAACGCAAATATTACAAAATATGACATGAAAAGGTGTATAAATCACTTGTTTTTAAACGAGTAAAACTGTCCAACAGTGACACCAGCAGGTAAAGTTACAACGGGTGTCCGTGTCTCTCTCGCCTCTCCTGAGCCCATTGAGTTTTAACAAACCCCTTAAAGCAAGCGTTGAGTTTGTTGGGGGGGTAATTGAGAATGAATGGGGGAAAGTCATGTGAGAGGAGGCAATGCCTTCATAGGGATATGATTGTATATGTCTGGTTATGATCAGCTGTGATTGGTTAACGCGATAAATCCCGCATCTTGTGTTTATGCGCGGTCTGCATTCGCAAATCATTCTGAATGAACAGTATAATGGGAAGTATAATGTTAATGGGAAGACTAATTAAAAAATAGTAAGTAAACAACTCACACACACTTAGATATAACCACTTTGTTACAAAATAAGACAAAATGGTATGAAAACATGATCTGTAGGTTCTGGGTGAGTGATCAGCTTGGTGAATTTTAAAGTACATTTCTGTCTCTGTGACCAATAGTTACAGAGTTTTGATGACTGATGATTTGAAAAATTAAAAATAGTTAAAAGATAACTATTAAAAATAATAGCTGAACATAAGTTCACAAATAAAATGTATTGTTTAAATTGTTACTGCCTTGAGTTATTATTTTGGAATAAAATTAAAATGCTTGAAAGACTAACTTGATGAGATTCATACTTGGCTTTAATAAATAGAATACTGATTACTTTATGTAAAAATAAAAAATAGATTTTTTTTTCTTTTTCTGATAGTGTAATGTTTATGTGACTGGGACAAGTCATGTATACAGTCAAACCAAAATTTATTCAGACACCTTCAAAATTTCTCACATTATCACAGTTTATTCGCTATGGTTTACAAAATGGTAATAAAATGCGACAAGAACTCAGAGTTAAACTGTGTCAGAGCAAAAATAATCTTAATAATGTCAGATAGCTTTGACAGAAAGGTATGTAATGGATTACAATCAACCTAAAATTCAGACTGTTAGTATGACAACATTTACAAAATTATCAATACTTTGATGACCAGTTACCAAGGAATGCTTAATTTCGTTCAGTCTGTGGTGTAAAAAGGTCACATTAGCAATTAAAGAAAAAACACTTCAGCAAAACATGGTAAAGTCAAAGTTTCTGAATAATTTTTGGTCCCAAATTTGTATCAGTTTTACTGGTAGTCCACTGTATGACGATTTTTTGGGTATAATATGTCACAGTTTACTTTATTTTGCTATCCTCACTTACATAAATTAACTATAGTGTCCTGCAGCCACTAGTAAAAACAAAAATATCAAAAATTATATCTGAAGAGTTCAGATGCAAAAGCCTCTAAAGCCATCTGATGTTTTTCTTTAAAATTAGCATTTCTTTCTGGCTACTTTGTATAGGTTTCTATGTAAGTACTGGTACTTCTGATTGGGCTGAGGCTGGAATTTAGCGAGTCTGAAGTAAAAATATTTAATAGATGTATACTATGTGTCAGGAGCATTCGCTGAGTATCATTATCTCATTTTTGACTCAGATGGCTTTTAGCTGGTTTTGCAACTGAACTCTTCATCTGGTGTCTGAATAATTTTTGGTTCGACTGTATATATATTTAGGTGCTCCAAAAGTATTTCTTGTAATTATCGATGTTGACAACTGGTTAATATTTTTGTGGAAAATTGACACTTTTTTTAGGATTCATTGATGAATAGAAAGTTCAAAAGAACAGCATTTATTTGGTGATTTTGCTCTAAATGTTTTAAAAAGCTTTAAATTTCAGAGTGTTTGTACACATCTCAATAACAGTCAGATATAAATCGGAGTCATCCTGAGAGCACTTGGGTGTAAAATTAATTCCTCCTGATGCTTTTCAGATAAGAAATCTTCGAGTAACAAACTTATAGTCCAAGATTACTTAGACTTAGAACGAGATATGAAAAATGCAAGAGTTTCATTTGAACCTTAAGTGTGGAATCAATGGAATCAGAATTTCGTTCAGTGGCGTTTTTGTGGTGTCGTCTCTTGTTCCTATCAGAGTCGTCTATCATTCCCCTTACCTTTTAGTGTGTCTCTCTCGTGGCCGTGGTGCCAGAGTATCTAAATAAAGTAATCAGGCTGTAGTTGTCTTCCATCCCCAGCGTCTGAGCTCAACTAATCCCACTCTGCTCTCGCTAACAAGACACTGATCTGAGGTCTGCCGGGGACTTAATGAAAACTGGATTGCTTGTTAGTCTGATGAGGCGCACGCTCCTTACCTCTTTTTCTCTCTATCCCTCATTTGAACAACAGTATTAGCTCGACCTCTCTCTGGATAATCCTTCTATTAGAGCGAGATCCAGGCAATCTCCGCACACGCTGCACCACCCAACATCATCTACCCGGCACATTCCCTCTCGGCGCCCCGTCTGCCCCCTCACGCACATCCTCTCCTCCTCTCTCCTCCCACATGCCAACGAGCTCCCTGCCCGTACAACCCCGGACCACATGGCCGAGTTCATAGGTCATTTTACAAGAAGGAGCATTAATTAGCTTCATATCGGAGCAGAATCTCGGAGGAAGAGCGTCATATTTTGTATCCTGCCTGTGTGTCTCTCTCTCCCTGCTTCCATTTTCATCTCGTCTCGGTAGAGCTAGAGCACTCGGATGATTTTATTTCCATGCAGAGACGCCTCTCAGTGTTAAATTAGCTCATTTCGGAGGTGAATGCCTCTTGGACAATTCCGGTCTATTTTCTCAGACCAAAGTTGACATTTAATTCCTTCGCTGCAGTGGGGCTCTTTCAGCTTGTTTCCAGGTTCATTATGGTAAATGGCCTTTACAAAACGAGTGTTTCAGCGTGAACTTCTCTTTCACAGTGAGCTTGTTTTATAGCAGGGCAGAGAGAATGTAATGCCTCGACTGTGTTCAAATCAACATCATTTACTGTGGGCTGATTGCCAACTCAGAGCCAATAGAATTACAGCGTTCATCTGCAGACAATACAGCAGCAGAGAACGGAATTTTTACTGTATAGCAGATGATGTATGAAAACTATAATTAGTGAGGCAGCAAACGTTTGTCATTTGAAACATTCAAAAATATAGAATGTTGAATACTTTTCAGTATTCCATGAAACAGTATTACTGCATACAGAACACATTTGTAGACAGCCAATTTAGAAAACAACATCCATTTAGGGTTATTAACTAAAATTAACCAAAAAAAAAACAGCTAGTTGCTAAATCAACATTTCTCATTTTCTCAGCTTCGTGTGCTAAAATAACTAAAACAAAAATGAACAAAAATTGTACAGACATTTTTTAAAACGATAAAAAAGTAAAAACACAACTAAAACCTAAATTTCACTAAAATTATAAAAACAACAACAAACATTTAGAATGTTAATAAAAATATTAATAACACTGATTCTATTCATATGCAGACGGTAAATGGACCCATTTCACAGACGTATTTCTGCCTTAATTAACATCATAAATCAAGCTAACTTTTTTATACTTTCTTAAAGACCTCATAACAGCACCAAGCATAAAATATAGACTGGATTGTTCTGTTCTTTTACATACATCAATAACAGCAGTGTGTTACTGTGCTCTCAGAAATACAGGTACAAAAGCTATCATTGGGCTTGTACCTTTTTAAAAGGTGCTAATATGTACCATTTAGGTACTATTATGTGCACTTTAAGGACTAATATGTACCTTTTCAGATACTAATATGCACCTTTTAGAGGTAACTAAGGTACAAAGGTATACCTTTTGAAAGGATACCACACCAGTGACAGCTTTTGTACCTTTTTTTTTGAGAGTGTGCACACATTTACAGGGAGCCAATGATGAATGGACTAATCGAAGGTTTGTGTATATATATATATATACAGGGTGGGCCATTTATATGGATACACCTCAATAAAATGGGAATGGTTGGTGATATTAACGTCCTGTTTGTGGCACATTATAAGTGGTCAGAAAGTTACGTTAAAACCAAGCACACCATTGTTTTTCTTCTGAAATTCCCAATAAGTTTGATGTGTGATGTATCCATATAAATGGCCCACCCTGTATATATATATATATATATATATATATATATATATACAGGGGTTGGACAATGAAACTGAAACACTCGCCAATATAGTATTGGAGGTTTCATGGCTATATTTGCGCTGTCTGGTGCCCAATCTTCACTTATTGTACATTACACCAGTTAGAGCAGAGTGTAAAGTTTCATTATGTGCACCCAATGGTTCAAACATTGTACCTTGAAGGTAGTGCTCTGTATCAGGATAATAATGCACCAATACACACAGCAAGACTGGTGACAGGCTGGTTTAATGAACATGAAAATTAAGTTGAACATCTCCCATGGCCTGCATAGTCACCAGATCTGAATATTATTGAGCCACTTTGGGGTGTTTTGGAGGAGCGAGTCAGGAAACGTTTTCCCACATCAGCATCACATAGTGACCTGGCCACTGTTCTGCAAGAGGAAAATGGCTCAAAATCCCTCTGGCTGCTTTGCAGGACTTGTATTTGTCACTCCCACGATGAAATGATGTTGTATTAGCTGCAAAAGGAGGCCCAATATCATACTAATTGTGATCTAAAACCAGGTGTTTCAGTTTCATTGTCCAACCCCTGTATATATATATATATATATATATATATATATATATATATATATGTGTGTGTGTGTGTGTGTGTGTGTGTGTGTGTGTGTGTGTGTGTATATGTATGTGTGTGTGTATGTATGTATGTGTATGTGTGTGTGTGTGTATATATATATATATATATATATATATATATATATATATATATATATATATATCCCTAAATCCATCTGACGCATTTCTTTAAAATTAGTATTTCTTTCTGGCTACTTTGTATAGGTTTCTATGTAAGTACTGGTACTTCTGATTTGGCCGAGGCTGGAATTTAGCAAGTTTGAATGAAAAGGATTTGATGGACGTATAGTACATGTCAGGAGCATTCACTCAGTATCATTATCTCATTTTTGACCGAGATGGCTTTTATCTGGTTTTGCATCTAAACTCTTCATATATATATCAGAGGTTGCGCTAGACTTAAACATTGTCTATCATTCTGACGGTCAGGGTCTTAAAAATTCTGTCATAATCTATTATTACCCGTCATTTTAATTTTCATATTTGAATTAGAATAACACATTTGCTTTTATTTTTGTTCACATTTTCATTTTTAATCAAGAACTTCAAAGACGACACCTTACAGTTTAAAAACAACAAAATATGCTGGGTATTTCTTGAATAGTTTCTCATTTTAATGAACCAATATCGATTCTTATATCACAATCATACTTTTGAATCACCCGCAAGCTCTCCCACAAGCTTTGGGCTATATATATATATGTATGTATGTGTATTGTGTATATGCATGTATATTACACACACTTTTGTCTAGCTAAACTAGAGGGCAGATTTAATGTAAATAGCCTTTGCCAACAAGCCAGCTATTTGTGCTTAGTGTAAATAGTCACTCCAATAATGGTACAGCATACATTCATGTTTGTCATTTATTCCATCCTCAATTCCTTGTTTGCTTAATTTCCTTTTATGTGAGTTTTAACGTGATCAATTTATTATTAAAGTACTGTTCATTTTGCTGTGCGTTAGAGCTTTGATGCATTTTAATTTGTGCAGCACAGACTCTGATGAATGTTATTTATGTCTCTTTGATTTCACTCAGATGAGAATGGAAAATCTAATCTAAAACCATTCTTATTTAACTGTGTGCATCTCTATATAAATAAGTTTACATTATGCCTTTTTCAAATCCTGATTGTCATCTCATTTCTGGTTGGCTCATGATTAAGATGCTAGAAAGCCAAAATTACACTCATCAGCCGTCCAACCAGCAAATGAGAATCCTCTTTGAAAAGTGTGTGGGTAGTTTTATTTATTCATGCTAGCTCCGTAAACAGAGCAATTACAGAAGATGACGTAATTCTTACTTTTGAAAAGCGAGAAGCTCATGCATCCTCACAATCTCACGGTCTCCATAAAGCCGCAGCGTCCGATTGAGCAGTAAGACATTGTCAATAGTCCCTGAGCGAAGGCCGACTGTAAAAGAAAAACACATTATAAGCACAGAGAAATGAATACATATGGAGAGCCGGCCTCACAGTGGACCGTGTCGAATCGCATGGACTGATCCAGCAGTGTAGGTGAGTGTTCCAGCCTGAGCTCAGTCCACAAACCCAATGACATGCCTGCCAGCATGAATCAGTGTCTCTGATATCCTGACAGGAATGCTATCAGTCAGATATGGCACACCGACTGCCTCGGTGAAAAAAAAAAAAAAAATGCTCGGATTGTCTGCAGTGCACGACAGGAAAGGCAGAAATGTGGAGTGATAAAGTGAAAAGTGATGAAAAAAGGTAGAACTCGTGTGGGTGGTATGAAGGCGTGTGTCACTTCTGTTTGAGGAAAATCTTCATGGTGGGAGGTCACAGAAAATATGATAAATGTATGTTTTTTGTAAATTTTTATCCAGTGCAATTTTTTTTTTTTTTTAACACTTCAACTTATATGTGACCCCAAACCAGTCATAAGGGTCAATTTTTTTAAACTGAGAATTATAATTAATAAATAAGCTTTCCACTGATGTATGGTTTGTTGGGGTAGGATTTGATATTTGATCAAGATACAACTATTTGAAAATCTGGAATCTGAGGGTGCAAATAAAACACAATATTGAGAAAATCGCCTTTAAAGTTGTTCAAATGATGTTCTTGGCAATGCATATTACTAATTAAAAATTAATTTTTGATATATTTATAGTAGGAGATTTATAAAATATCTTCATGGAACATGATCCTTCCTTAATATCCTAATGATTTTTGGCATAAAAGAAAAATCAATCGTTTTGACACATGCAATGTATTGTTGGCTATTGCTATAAATATACCCATGCTACGTATGACTGGTTTTGTGGTGCAGGGTCACATATTGCCATCAAATGATAATACAATGCTTGTTCTTCCATAGTTCATCCACAAAGAATGGTTAAAAGGAATAATTCATCCAAAAATGAACGTGATGAATATGTATTCTTAGACCATCCAAGATGTAGGTGAGTTTGTTCTTCATCGGAACAGATTTGGAGAAATTTTGCATTACATCACTTGCTCAGCAGTGGATCCTCTGCAGTGAATGGGTGCCGTCAGAATGAGAGTCCAAACAGCTGATATAAACATCACAATAATCCATAAGTAATCCACACAACTCCAGTCCATCAATTAACATCTTATAAAGAAAAAAGATGCATGTTTGTAGTAAATTCATCAAGATGTTTTTACCTTCAAACCATTGCTTTCAGCTAAAATAGGAGTTCCCTATCCATACAATTGCTTTCTTTCTGAAAACGTCATCTCGTCTGAATCAGGAGAGAAACATACACAGATTAAGCAGTGTTTACCAGAAAAAAAACAGTCCAAAACTTTTCTGTGGATTTTAATGTGAGCAGACAACAGAAGATGGACTAATTTAGGTATTTTGCCTAAATTATGCCTAAATTATGGACTTGTTTATTAAAAACACAAATCTTTTCACTTTACAAGCCATTCATGGACTAGAGTGGTGTGGATTAATTATTGTGATGTTTTTATCGGCTGTTTCGACGCTCATTTTGACGGCACCCATTCACTGCAGAGCATTCATTTGTGAGTAAGTAAGGTAGTGCTATACTTGTTTCAATAAAAAAACAAACTTATCTATATCTTGGATGGCCTGAGGGTGAACAAATGTTCATCATTTTTTCATTTATTTTTTGTTTTGGAAAAACTATTCTTTTATGAATACAGAGTATGATGGAGAGAATAGGAAATAACACAAGCTCAAACAAAAAACGGCATTGGACCACATGAACTACAGAAATGACATTCACATTTGATTCAAGTTTCATTTTGATGTAATATACAGGAATATTCACAATTCTCTGGAGATATAAAGGTTTGAATAAGAAATTCAAATGAAGAATTATATAAGAAACCTTCCCTTGATGCTCCGCGAGGGAATTAGACTCTTTTAAAAATGCTAACTAACCAGCTTGGATCTTTTCCAGGAACTGTGTTCTTATTGCTACCAGCAAAGGTAATTGGCAACAACAATGCACTTTATGCTTTTTCTCGCAAGTCAACGTGACACATGTCTGCCAAGTAAATGTTAATGTAAATGCACACGGAAACTGTCTGGTGTTAATTCCCCCCGCAACTGCTTGTTCTCGTCGCAGATGGACTCGAGGTCATCAATGGTGTAAAAAAAATAATAAATAACACAGCATGATTGTTATTCCAGAGAAACTGTCATGTGCGCACACTCTCTCTCCCTGTCTTTTTGCCACAATAGACCGCATTTCATTAGAGGCATCAGCGAGGTAATTCAGGATAAAATATGGAAGCCAAATTGCTTGGCGTGAGATGCCTTTCAAAGTAACGGCGTTGGAGGGAAAACCTAAAGAGCAGGAGGCCTTGTTAATAAAGGAATGGAAAACACTCGAGACGAACACGTGCGCTACGGGCCACCTCTTCATATGGCACGTATTGATTGGGTTTCACTTCATCAGCTGGAGGATTTTTGCGTCCTTCACACACGGTTTAGAGTAGCGTCTGTTTGTATTCCTGATATAGGCAGAGCTCTCGTGACCTTGTCGGCAGCATTACAATGTGTGTCGAGCAGATAAGGGGTGTGATTTTAAAGCCTCCCAGACAATAAAGTGGATAAAGTAAACCAACAAACACTGGAAATTAAGCATTCGCAAAATACTAAATAAATAAATGCATCGAAGAACGAAGCGTACTTCCGATTCGAGACGCACTGTCTCTCCGTTTTAAAGGTCACGGTTCTATTTGTGTTCTGTGGGGAAATTAGTCTTCCAAAATAACAAATTTAATCTACAAAAAACGCGGTTGAGACATTTGTAACACTGGAATGAGGTAAAATCGCTGTGACATCTTCATGTAATCAGGTCGGCGTGACTCAACCGCAACGAGCCGGCGTTTAACATTCAGACTGGAGCTAAAGGACACGAGCCTGATATTCAGAACAAATTACATCTCTTCCACATATACAGACAGTTCTGCAAGCCTATCACCCTTTGTCTATAACACTTTACCATCCCGTTTTTCTGGGTAAGACTTAAAATGGAAATGGCACTGTGATCAGTTCAAGTTAATTTTTCCTTTTTGTGCTGCTGAATGGCATCTCGGGGATTAGAGGGCACTCGTGCATGCAGTACTTATGACAGATTCATGCTGTTGCTATGATGCACATGTAACCAAAACATACTAATGATGAGCTGACTAATGACTGACCTCGATTTAGCAGTGCTTGTCTGGATTTTGATTATTGTATTGTTTGGAATAAAAACAATACACTAAGAAAAAAAAATCCATAGATAAATGGATCATGTCTAGGCAGAAAGTACTTTTTCTTTCAAGTTTATGTTCTTCAACCCTAAAATGCAACAGTGGAATGCGTTATTTATAAATATTATGAAAACATGGAAAAATCAATACAGAAAATTCCTTCATATTAACATAGTACTTTATGCTTTATGTTTACAGACTTTTTCTTAGATATACTCTTTACGCACCAGAATGTTTAGACATACACTACCAGTCAAACGTTTTTGAACAGTAAGATTTAAATTTTCTAAGAAGCCTGCATTTATTTGATTCCAAGGACAGCAAAAACAGTACAATTTTGAAATATTTTTGCTATTTAAAATAACTGATTTATATTTGAATACATTTTAAAATGTAATTTATTCCTGTGGTTTTTAAAGCTGAATTTTTAGCGTCATTACTCCAGTCACATGATCCTTCAGAAATCATTCTAATATTGATTTGCTGCTCAAAAAAAGATTTATTATTATTATTATTATTATTATTATTATGTTGAAAACAGCTGTGTGGATTTTATTTTCAGGTTTCTTTGATGAACAGAATGTTCAGAAGAACAGAATTAATCTGTCTTTTTAAGTCTTATTATACTGACTCCAAGCTTTTAGAATGGTATAGCGTATAATGTTATTTTGTTTTATTTTATTTTATTTCAGATAAATGAATCTTTAGATTTTTCTATTCATCAAAAAATCCTGAAAAAATTTACTCAACTGTTTTAAATATTGGTAATAATAACAAAAAAAAAATGTTTCTTTAACAGCATATCAGCATATTAAAATGATTTCTGAAGGGTAATGTGACACTAAAGACTGGAGTAATGATGCAGAAAATTTTGCTTTGATCACAGGAATAAATTATATTTTAAAATATATTCAAATAGAAAGCAGTTATTTTAAATAGTAAAAATATTTCATAATATCACTGACTTTGCTGTATTTTGGGTCAAATAAATGCGGGCTTGGTGAGCAGAAGAGACTAATTTAAAATAAATAAATAACTTTTGACTGGTAGTGTATGTATTTATTGCAACATTTTGTTCATGTGATGATGCATTTGTGTGAGGCATGACTGAAACGTTGCAATAAATATTGATAGGTTTTTTTTTGTTTTTTTTTTTTAAGTAGCCCTAGCTAGCTAGCTACTTAGCTGTTTTACTTAATTTCTACTTTAAAACTGTATCTTTGTGGCTTTTACTTAAGCTGATGTTTGTTGTCACAACAAAGATCAATTGGATCTTTGTTAAATATACAGTAGTAGGAAATCACAGCAGTTGCTTTCACGCATCACAAGTCTATTTATTATGGAACTTCTTGTAAGGCTCTGGCACAATAAATGACCAAAATTGCCTACCAAAATTTATACTGACTATGGTATTTTGGCAGAAACCAGTGCAAATTTGGATAGATAGATAGATAGATAGATAGATAGATAGGTCATGATTTCATCTACAGTAGCTACCCAACTCTATCCATTTAGCTACGTAGACTTGCCAAACTTTGATTTTACATGAAAAAAAGAAAAACCCTCTCCCCCTCTTAACAGTAATTTATGCACAGCCGCTGTCAGCAGGAACAAGCTCTAACATTGTAAATGTCTTTGAGTTGTTTTATCACTCTTCTCATGCGTAGTTGGCAGTGATTGTGAACGAGGCCCTGGTCATCCTCTGTCCGCGGGACTCCGAACACCCTTCCCATCACCGGCCAGAATGATGTACAGCGTGAGGCCGTGGTTAGCGGCGTGAAGGAAATTGAATACACAGGGAAGTCAAACATTTGAATGCACTGGATTATGAGTGCCAGAGAGAGCAGCAGATGTCTGGTTCTCACTCTCTACTCGTATCAGCCTGGCTAAGACAGCTGCGGAAGAGAGCGTGGGATGTGGAATTGGAGAGATGGAGAGAATGGCCCATTATCATAACAGCAATACGGCAAACAATCAGGGAGAGAACGATGGCGAGACGGCAGAGAGTGGGATGCAGAGGAGGATGAGTACATATGAAGACAAGTGGAGAGAGAGAGAGAGGGACGAGCAAAAATGAGAAATGTCAATGACGAAATAAGAAAGAGAAATGCAGGAGCTGAGGAAAATGGAAATGGAATAACAGCAGAAGAGGCGATGGACTATTTTCTCTTTAAAATCCATTTCTCTTAAAATCCACCATTAGCTGCTAGTTCAAAGAGACCGTGATGTACCTTTTAGCTGATTAGCACTTTTTCACGTTAAGGTTTTGAATTGTATATTTCACAGAATCGCACAAATTCTACATGCTAATCTAATTCATTTTATGATGGAAAGTACACACAAAGGATTTTGTCAGTTCTCTTAATATAACCAGTTTTCTTAATATAAACAGTTGGATTGATTAGGACTTAATATGACAAAAATATGAAGGACTACTGTATTTAATTGAATCATTTCATGCTCTTTTATTCAAGAAACTAGGACACTCTGGGACACCTACTGTAGACTCGCTGTGTAAATTTGGCTAGGTTTCGAAGTTATAAACTCTCATTTTTTGGTCGAAAGCAGTGCGGTGACAGTCACAGTAATCTGTAGAAGTCAAAAGTGCAAAAATGTCCCAGACTAATCAAATTTTCCATCAACAGGGAGCTTTAGCTGCACAAGAGTTGAAGTCAAGTTGCAAGTGATCAATTAAGATCAAGATGCCAAAGAAATTCAATTCTCAATATATTCAACAAAGCTGCTTACACTGAAATAGCCTGATGTGATTGGAGCAACAGAAATCATGTCATATTTATGATTCAGTTGATCTGAATTTTGTTCGTTTTATATATTTACATTTGATCATTGCATAAAACCTTGAGATATGTGACCCTGGACTACAAAACCAGTCATGGGGTAAATTTTTTTGAAATTGAGATTTATACAACATCTGAAAGCTGAATAAAAAAGCTGTTTTGTTATGGTTTTTAGGATAGGACAATGCTGAGATACAACTATTTGAAAATCTGGAATCTGAGGGTGCAAAAAAAAAAAAAAAAAAAAAAATCAAAATATTGAGAAAATCAAAATATCTTCATGGAACATGATCTTTACTTAATATCCTAATGATTTTTGGCATAAAAGAAAAATCGGTCATTTTGACCCATACAATGTATTGTTGGCTATTGCTACAAATATACCTGTGCTACTTACGACTGGTTTTGTGCTCCAGGGTCACATATGTGGAATTAAAATGTAAAAAATACACTACTGTTTAAAAGATTGGGTGTCAGTAATGTTTTAATGCTAATTAAGACATTTTACACTTTCAAAAATAATGAATAAATAAATGAATGAATAAATTTTGGAATAAATGCTGTCCATTTTAACTTTCTATACATCAAAGAAGCCTGAAAAAAATGCATTACAGTTTCCACAAAAATATTAAGCAGCACACTGCACTGCTTTTTTAACATTGACAATAATTAACATTTCTTGAGCACCAAATTCACTGTAAAAAATTCAGTAAAATTTACGGTAAAAAAACAGCAGCTGTGGTTGCCGGAATTTTACTGTAAAAAATCCGGTAGCAACGTTTAAGGTTTTAACTTAAATTTACATTTAAATACCGTAATTTATTTAAATGATATAATGTTAATGTACCAACCTATTGAAGTACTGAAATCTGTTTTGTACCTTTAACACACTGATAACCACCAAAAGCAGGTGGTGATGAGAAAGTCACATGATGATCCAAAGCCCATCACAAGCAGCTTTTAAATAATAACATATATAGAAAGTGCACAGTGTCATTCACACAAACACTAAACACCATCATGGTAACACACATGAAACTGAAATAATGCAATAAACATTCATTTAACAACATTAGATGTAACATACAACCCTAATGAACGAAACAAACAAACATCAAATGTAAAAAAAAAATGTAACAGGTAATTCTGGGGTTATTCACTGTAAATTTTACATTCTTTTTCACTTCAGAAAATGGTATACTACCGTAAAATTGCATGCAATGTTTAATACAGTTTTTCACTGTATATAGTAGAGGAAGTTACTATTAACCATTTAACAGGTTTTTACTGTAGCATTTTTACAGTCTTTTACCGTCAACTTTACAGACATTTTCTGAACATTCAGGTGTGTACTAAGGCTGGAGTAATGACTGCTGAAAATTCAGCTTTGCATCACAGGAATAAATTACATTTTAAAATATATTAAAACAGAAAATTGAATTAAAAAAAAAAAACTAAATCACCATATGGCTATATTTTTTTATCAAATTAATGCAGTCTTGGTGAGCCTAAGAGACTTTTTTCAAAAACATAAAAAAAACAAATCATACAGACCCCAAACTTTTGAAAGTTAGTGTATATTGCTTGCTTGTAGGCAGGTAAAGTAAGTAAAGAAAGGCAGCTACATCATCGCTTTGAGAAAGTTGACCTACGACTAATAAAGTTAGCAGTTGTTAAAAGTTCTAGAGATGTTACATTTCTTAAAGTGGACAAAAATGTTTGGTTGGTCCATAAGGTGAGCGAACGAGGACTTCACAAACCCATGGGAAGAGCAATCTTGAATATTTTTCTCATGGAAAGGCCACAGGCCTCGCAGGAGGCTACGTGAACGCACAGTAATGAAGAGTATTCTGCATAATTAGAGAAAAGATGGATCTGCCCAGCATATACAGCTCTGAATCTCATTATCCACTGCCGGCTGGTCTCTTTGTCCGGATGGAAATCTGCACAGACAGATCTGGGGCCAAACGAGTCTTCATTTATCAGGCAGGGATTAGCACTGGCCTTGGTTTAACAAGCAACTGATTGGCAAAAGTTTTTATTCAAGCTCAAACATTTTTTAAGAGTTCCACTGATTTTGGCATCAATCAGATGCGAGATGATCGTTCTATATTCTAACTTGCATTTATTTGGATGGTTGTTTGCATTTTGTAATACCGTATATACAAGAAGTATGTTATGTATCATGCATATTAAATATACCACCCGAATAAGTAATGGTGCATTAGCTCCGCAGCTGGGTGAAGGCATCAGTATTTGGGCCATTGCTTTGGGGTCAAACAGCCTCTGTTACTGACAGGCTCCACACGACCATGAAACACTCACACAGCTGCATCTCAGTCTATAAACTCACCAGGCAGGAGTATCTCGAGGGAGTCATCACTCCTTGGATTCAATCTTCTGGTGTTGAATGTATCATTTCACACTGAGATCCAGCTTCAGTAGCACCTCTGATCTGCTTCCTCCACAATCTATCTGGAATGAGGATTATTGTGATATCACAAGAAAAAAACGAGGAGATGACAAACAACATGCTACACAGTGCAATGCATGTTCTGATTTCCTCAGTGTTCAGGATCATAATCCTGGAGCAACATCCTTATCAACTTATCATTTTTTAAAGAAGTGATATTTAGGGAAAA
The DNA here is from genome assembly GCA_036247105.1 of Cirrhinus mrigala. Taxonomy (NCBI): domain Eukaryota; kingdom Metazoa; phylum Chordata; class Actinopteri; order Cypriniformes; family Cyprinidae; genus Cirrhinus; species Cirrhinus mrigala. The sequence goes on along the minus strand of CM070008.1, from coordinate 34,804,271 downwards.
AAGAAATGCAATTCCATTGTCAAATTAAACAATTTCAACAATAAATAATCTTAATTACATTATAAAAAGGCAATTAAAAATCTTCTTTTTAGAGATGGCATAAACAGTTGACCTGTATATATTGTAAATACTGAAAATGAGTAAATATTGAAAACTCAAAATAGGCATCTTTACACACTGTCAAATCAACAAGAAATAGCTACATTGATTAATTTTGATTTATTAAAAAGATTCATAAGATAAATTTGTTCTTGATTCACACTACATTGGTTGTTGCTGTATGTTTTTGATACACAGAAAGCAGCATCCTCATATGAGTCATTCTCATAAGAGTCAAGAATCAGTTCAGACACATTTTCCAAAAGCATTGTAAGCCTAAATAGATTATAGAGATCATTGGTGCTATTATGGGCTTACAGTACTTTTGGGAAACTCAGTCCAGTTTGGCTGTATGGCTTTGATTCACTTAAAATAACTGACTCTTATTGTTTAGGAATAAGTTGGACTACACTAGTGGGTTTTATGCTTTTTATTCATTATAGAGAACTGACTCATAAGAGTCATTCATTTAGGAATCATTTGGATTACACTGACTGTGCTGTATGGTTTTGATTCACCAGGAACCAACTCGTAAACTTGTTTTGTTGAGGGATTATTTGGCATACCCTGGTTGGCTTCATGGTTTTGTTTCATTAAAAAGAACTGACTTTAGTTAATAATTCAGGAATCAGCTGGACTACATTGGGGTGTGTTTCCAAGCTATCCAAGCAATTATGGTCACAAGTTGCGTCGTTACCAATAGAGTTTCATGGAACTTGTGACCATAGTTAGCTTAACAATGCTTTTGGGAAATGCACCCCTGTTTACAATGGTTTGATTCAATAAAAAGAACTGACTCATAAGAGTCTTTCATTCAGGAATCAGTCTGAAAACACTGGTCAGCTGTGTGATTTTGATTCATTGACTCATAAGAGTCATTCATTCAGGAATCAGTATGAAACCCCTGACTGTGTGGTTTTGATTCACTTAAAAAAACTAACACATAGGAGTCATCCCTTCAGGAATCAGTCTGACAACACTGGTTGGCTGTGTGGTTTTGAGTCACTTAAAAGAACTGACTCATAAACATAATTCATTCAGGAATCAGTTGGAAGACACTGGTTAGCTGTGTGGTTTTGAATCACTTAAAAGAACTGTCATTCATTGAAGAATCAGTCTGACATCACTGATGGTTGTGTAGTTTTGAGTCACTTAAAAGAACTGACTCATAAGAGTCATTCCTTCAGGAATCAGTCAGACAACTCTGGCTGGCTGTGTGGTTTTGATTCACTTAAAAGGACTGACTCATAAGAGTCATTCATTTAGGAGTCAGTCTGACATCACTGATGGTTGTGTAGTTTTGAGTCACTTAAAAGAACTTACTCATAAGAGTCATTCTTTCAGGAATCAGTCTGACAACTCTGGTTGGCTGTGTGGTTTTGATTCACTGATTTATAAGAGTCATTCATTCAGGAATCAGTCTGACAACATTAGTTGGCTGTGTGATTCTGAGTCACTTGAACAAGCTGCCTGATTCAGGAATTGGTTTGACTGCTGGTTGTGCAGTATTGTTTTGATTTACCAAAACCAACTTATAAGCTGTCATTCACTGCAGAATAAGACTGCACTGTGACATTATTGAGCCCCAGTGGCCATGATATCCATTCAGAATGCAATGAGCATGTCTTAAAATATAGATTCTGCCCTTTGTTAGCAAGTGTAAAATGTATAATCGTGTGAAATTGCCTCTGGCAACTTCTAGTTGTCTAAATGTACATATAAATGTTAAAAGAAGTTTATGAAAGCTTTATGAGGCATTAAAAAGCAATTCTACAGTCTGTTTCAGTCTTTTTCTCACTTGCTGGTGATGGATTCTCTCCTCAGCCTCTCTCACACAGCAATGAACTAATGTAAGTGTACTACTCTCTTCATTGTGTTGTGAGATGGCCTCCTCCTCAGGTTCCTGAACCTGACAGTAATTAGCTGTTCCAGGTATCTCCAGACGAGTGAGGTGTGCAGAGACTCAGTGCTAGAGATCCACATATAATAATATGATCACTTAGCCTACCAAGTAAGATCAATGTAAGACTGTACATTATCTGTGTCAAAGGTTAAGGGTCTGGTTATACTGATAAAGCTTTAAATTGGGGTCTCCCACAAGTCAACACATTTTTTCTCCTACAAAAACAAGCACATATAGAGAAATGTAAGAACTGTGAAATCTCACACAGCTCTTGGGAATTCCTCAGGTGTTTCCGGATATCACATCTGATCAGTACCTGTATGAATATGTGTGTCACTCTGATTGTATTAGCTTATGCTCTGGTGTAGCACCTGATCTCTACATTCTAAAAAAAATAATGATTCTCTAAAGGTTTTTTAAATGTAATGAAAGTTCTATTTGGACATTCTTTTGTTGGAGATTATGGTTCTTTTTACCACCTTTTTTTTTTTTTTTTTTTTAAATCTGTAACTGTTGAAAAATACTTCAAAGCTTCATAACTGGTTTTCCAAACTCAATCAAACAATTACACAGCCTGTCAACAATCTCCACAGGCACACTTGATGTTTTAAAATTAAATTTTAACTTTTAAATTGTGCCTGGTTTGCAATTATATTGTTGCAAACATACTGTTCTATTAGTGTTTTTTTTTTTTTTTACAACATAAGGCCTATTATACGACCATGTCAGTTGCATTAAATGCTTAGACTGGTCATACAAAGTTAGTCAGATAAATTTTGTCTTTATGACTGCTCATATACAGTGACTATTTTATGTTGGATGCATAAAAACATAGATTAGTAAATTAAATCTGCAAAATAAGGCTATTTAACTGCTACTTGGACAGACTACTGTAGTTCTTAAGACACAATTGTAATACAGAGGCTAAGTTTATGCAACTAGTCTCAGGTGTTAAAAATAGAGAAGTAAAATATATGAAAACACTAATATGAATTAAAAGTAATCACAAAATAGGTTCTTCTATTTTTCTTTTTTTTTTCTTCTAAGATGAAAACCCAAATGAAAATTCTGGCATCATTTGTCATTCCAAACCTGTATGGTATTCTTTTGTGGTACAAGAGAGTACCATCTGAAAATCAATGTTGTTTGGACTGCAATGTTTTTGTGTTCCACTGCAGTTGATGACAGAATAGGCATGTGTCCGTATAGTGAATTTGTATTCGGAAAGGCATAGAAAAATGGGACATGGTTAGCCACTTGCTAGTGATAGCCTGTTACATTACCGTAGGTGCATAAAATTTCTCTTACCACATAAACAGAGTAAGGAGAGATGACCAATAGGAAGATTGCGAAAGATTTGCAGATCCTGAGCACTACTGACAAACATCTAATCTTGTAATCTTGTAAAGCGTGTGATCGCGAATCTCGAAAGTGAAAGTAAAAAGCGAGCACACATTCAAAAGCGATTTCAATGCCCTGAATATTAATGCGGCTTCCTGATGCCCGTAAATTATATACAGTATAATTACCTTACAATATAATTGCGAGAGAAAGCACTGAAATGTAGGGTTTAACGGGGCTAAAGGCACACCTTAAGAAAAAATGTGCCGTTCACTGCACCTAAAATATATAATTGCAGAAAAAATATATACGTTTGTATTGAACATTTATGGAGCAACAGATTTTGTGTGACAATAAATCATACAAGTTGTTTATTTCGATTTAAAATCGTATAAATGTATGAGGTGGCAAGAGGGGACTTTTACCCCGTGTGTGGGGTAAAAGGCCCCCCTTGCCACCCCTTACCACCATGGGGTAAAAGGCACACAGTATTGCTATAAATACTTTAGCTAAAATAATGTTTTTTTGTTTTGTTTTGTTTTTTGTTTGGTTTTGTTTTCTTTTAAATAATGTTTAAGTTAATACTTGTTCAACAATCACTTTAGCAAAGTTTGTACTATTGTACTATTTTTTGAGGGAAATTCCATAATAACTTAATATAGCTGTACAGTAGTAACAACAAATTATATTTTACTTTATGATATGATTAATATCATGTTTTTAAATATGATGGTTTCATTCTAAACATGGCGATTATCTCTAAGATGGACACCCAACATAATATATGATATGTACCATCTGAATCTAACCATGCCATGTCAACAAATGAAAAAAAGTCAGCCATCTATTAATTATCATGTTAATTATTGTGCCTTTTAGCCCCAACAGCAAGGGCACTTTTTACCCCAAATACCATACTTTTACATATTCTTTTGTCATTTAAAAACTGTTGCTTTAATTATCTTAAACAAAACTGAAAATTATTAAGGAGACATTTGTCTCAAAATATGTGCATCCATTTTAGCGATTCTCATTTGCTACTTTAATCTACAACATTTTAAAAAACATAAAATATTAGATTAAGCAAGCACAGAATCAACTTTGGCTGCAGCCCACAATTCCGTCAAGGATCAGACAATTTTGCACGTGCATCTTGAAAAGCAAATGTTTTAGAAGTGCTACGCCACGTTTTGGTGCCGTCTAGTGGGTTAGAGAAAAATAATATCAAAGGTGCCTTTTACCCCGGCCGCCTTTAGCCCTGTTGTACCCTATTTTTTCCACCCATCTCCTATTTTTTCCCTTTAGAGGTTCCGTAGTACATGCCATTCCTTTCTGGTATTCGGATTCGGGCACATCGCTAGCAGAATTTTTTTTTTTTGTAACTAAACTCTTTAAGACTGTAAAAAAAAACTGTGATGCTCATGTGGGAGGTGAAAATTGGACTTTGGCCTGCATTTTACCCTGATACCATTACCGCTTTCTCTTTCCCTTATTATTTTCATGGCTTCTCTTTATTGTCTCTCAAAAAAAACAAAACAGATAATATAATGTATCCTATGCAGCATGTATTTGCCACAGCTGGTTGATGCTATTAATTGTTCTGAGGCAAAAAGCTAAGCTTTATCCATTGACGCCCATTCAGCAGTAGCCAAGCCCAACCCAAACATCATCCGACTAGAAGTCTCTCGATCTCTCTCTGTCTTGTTTTCCACATGCATCACACTCAATCTCTCGCTCTCTTTATCTTGCAGCCTGTCCCGTTTTTTCTCCGCCTTTTCTCGTCTGATGGCTGTCATTACACTCGTTATGCTTCTCTCGAAGTCCTCACTCAGCCCTCTCTGCTGTGTCTGACTCTGACAGAACGTCTCAGACCGCTGCTATGACTGATATCACGCTGCCGCTTGTTTCTCCGCTGGCTGATCTCATCCCTCTTTCCCTCTCTTTTTCGTTTACTCTTCACACGCGCCGCACTGAATCGTCTGCGCTTAGCCTCATCTAAAGACTATCGCAATCACCATCTTTCTCTCTCTGTTCTGGAACTGATTGGCTTGACAGCTCCATTATGAAGAGAAGGATGTGATTGCGGCGTACAATGTGGTCCGAACACGCGTGGCACTTCTCTTGTGGACGCACCACTTCCTGCTCACGACTGTCAAAGCTGTGGTGGGAAACAGAGGTTGCTACAGCAGTCTGCAGGCCGGATGGAGTGTGGTGAGATGGAGAGAGTGAGAGAAAGCGCTCGCTTGGATGCTTTCCACATCCTGAGCGCCCTGTAGGGAAGATTACTTTGAGTCTTTTTGGTTTTTGTTCATGTATTCAGAGAAAAATCTTTGTAATTTAGCCTCACACATTAGCAGTCACAATGTATAACTTAATTGATTCAGATAAAATTAAAGGATAAGTGCAACCAAAAATGAAAATCATTTATTCACCCTTGCGTCACGCCAAATCGGTGCAACTTTCTTTTCTTTTTTTTTTTTTTTTCGCCTGAAGCAGTTCCAAAGCAGTATAAGATTATTTAATCTGTTGGAACACATAAAAAAGCTAAATAGGTTTTTAAGTTAAGACACTACAGGAAAAAAAAAAAATAAATAAATAAAAATGTTTCACGCACTTGGTAATTTTTGGATTTTGGCCTGTTTGGCTTTTCACAACATACTGTTTCAGACTAAATAAAAGAAAACATCCATCTATGAAAACATTATCTATTTACATATTAAATTTTAATTATAGTGCATATATTTAAAGTGATTTTTCTCCAAATTAGTTATTGTTTTTACCCCCTGAGTCAGTTATAAACTTGCAGTTCTAAGAAATAAATAAAGAATTGTCATATAAACCCGCAATTGCAAGTTATAAAGTCAGAATTGCATGATATAAACTCACAATTCTGACTTTCTTTTCCAGAATTGCGCAATTCTGAGAACATATCAGTCTTTCCCCCCTCAAAATTGGACTTTATAACTCACAATTGTGAGAAACAAAGGCAGAATTGTGAGAAAAAAGTCAGAATTGAGAGATATAAACTTGCAATTGCAATTCAAAAGTTTGAAATGCAAGAATTCCTGCAGTTCTGACTTTTTTCTTGCAAATGAGAGTTTATATCACGCAATTCTGGGCAAAAAAGTTAGAATTACAAGATACAAACTCGTAATTGCAAGAAAAAAGTCAGAATTGCACAATACAAACTCACATTCGCGAGAAAAAGTCAAATCGCGAGTTTCTATCTTGCAATTCTCACTTTATTTCTCACAATTGCGAGTTTATATCTCAGAACTCTGAGAAAAAAGGTCAGAATTGCAAGATATAAACAAACTTGCAATTGTGAGAAAAAAGTTTAAATTGAAAAACACTCGCATTTGGTAAAGATAAAAGTCAGAATTGCAATTTTTGCTCTGAGAACAAAGGTCATAATTGCAAAAAGCCCAAATTTCAAGAAAGAAACTTGCATTTGTGAGAAAAAAAAAATTATATTTCTTGCAATTGCGAATATCATAATTCTGAGGAAAAAGTCATAATTGCGAGTTTGTATCATGCTATTCTGAAAAAAAAAGTCAGAATTGTGATAAAAAGTCTAAACAATAACCCTTTTTAAAACATTTTATTCCTATCTATAGTCTGAAATGTAATTGTTTTTTTAACAGAGGGTTTTGTTTATTCATTAGGTATTTGCCTAATTGTATGCATTGTTTTATTGTGTTTATTGTGTTATTTAAAATTATTACATAGTTTTTTTTTTTTTTTTTTTTTTTTTTTGGTTTATTTACGGTATTTCGTTCAAATCTTTAACTCTATATCTCTAAAATAAAGCAGTAATTTTGAACCTGGCTTTATCCAGTGTTCAGATTTCTGTTTTGGAAGTGTATGCATATTTAATTAGATAATGCCTAATTTGCATGTTTATACATTATGGCCCGGTTTCACAGACAGGGCATAGACTAAGCCAGGATTAGGCCATAATTCAGTTAGGACATTTAAGTAATTTTTATAAACGTGCTTAGAAAAATCATTACTGGTGTGGATCTTGAGACAAAACAAAGACACTGATATATTTTAAGAACAGTGCAAGTTTCTTTTAGTTGAAACAGCTCAGACTTACATTTAAGTCTAGGACTAGGCTCAAGCCTTGTCTGTGAAACCGGGGGAAAATTTCAGAAAACCTATAATGCAAAAATGTTTGCAATTCGTAATGCAATTAATCAACTGGGAATATCAATTCTATATCTATTCTTTTTTTCTTTCTTTTTTTTTTACCCTGCTTACATGGGCTGTCTTTCCTTATTAATGTACTGACCACTGTTTTCCATGCAGTTATGAATAATGAATGAGAAGTGGAGCTTCAAAAAGGACCATAAAAGTATGATAAAAGCAGTCCATATGGCACATACGCGCTATATTTCAAATCTTCTTAAGTCAAAAATAGCTTTGTGTGTGGAACAGGCTGAAATTTAAGTTGTCAGCGAAAAACTTTTCTTGATAAGACACTTATTTGCTGAAGCTAAATATAAAGGAGCTTTTTGAAGCTATTTAAAACACTACAATGAGCACTGCAGCAACATTCAGCAGGACTTTAGAGCTCTCTCGTGATTGAAGTCTCTCAGTTTCCAGTGTAAGGAGTGGAGTGGCATTTAGTATGGCGTATGATGAACTACCATCAGCTATGACCATAAGACCATATTACACCAACAAATAGTATGTGTGTGTGTTTGTGTGTGACGAGCATTCAAAATGATAATTAAAGGTGAGTCCTCCTTTTTTAATTTGGTTTTAATTAATCCTCCTGCACTGCACATCCATCAGTGAAAGTCAAAGTGCAGCGCAAACACATTTCCTCTTCCCGACCCACTGATCTAAAACAAATAACAAAAGCAACAGCTGAGCCCTCGCAACAAATTACCATCAAATATTCCCATAATAAAAAGACAAGCTATCTGCTCTCTAAAACACATCAATACAGTCTGGGTAAAAAAGTAATGAAATCAAGTAAAGGTGTTGTTAGTCATGAGTCAGGCTGCTCTAGTTTAATTACAAATGAAAAGGATTCAGTTCGAGTGTAGCTCAAGAAAAACCTTTAACTGATCATTCATTAGTTATGAGGACTAATAAAGCAGTCTACAGAGCTGCTATTTACACTAAATGTTTTCAAGTTCACCTCAAAGGAATATAGTGAACTCATAATTAAAATCATTTATTCACCCTCTTGTCATTCAAAACCTGCATGGTTTTCTTTCTTCTGTGAAACACAAAAGGAGATGTTAGGCAGGAGGTTGATGCAGCTCTTTTCTATACAATGAAAGTATACAGCAATCACGAGCTGTCAAGCGCCAAAAAGGACCAAAAAAAGCAGCATGGTACATAAAAAGGATATGTTAAGCTATATTCCAAGTCTATTTCAAGCTTTGTGAGAGGAAAAAGAAAGAAATTTAAATCTATATTCACCCAAAATCATCCTGGGACTGCAGCTTTTAGATCACACCAAAGCTTGACAGCCCATGGATACTTGAGAAAAAAAGTTATAATGCTTTTGGAAGTTAGTTGAGGGCAAGAAAATAAGAGAATTTTTAAATTTTAACAGTGTATTCAATGGATTGTACTTAACTGTTCAGCTGATGAAATGTCTTTCAGTAGACAAAAACTCCAAAGCAGTTTTGAAACTTGTGAAAAATGCATGATCTAGGATCTTTATGCAGTGTGTGCCATCGAAAAGACTCTAAGTTTGTCCTTCACAGCCTTGTTTTTATCTACCTTACATTTATTATGGCATCTAACCCGACTAAGGTCAATCCGCATGTTCATTTGTGCAAGAGCATCTTACAAAGAGAGAAATCTTACAAAGATAGAACTCATACATTTTATAACATAAATGTTGTAAAAACATCTGCTGACTGGTGTTTTAACGTCCAACAGGGATGGACGTTCAGGCTGGGCTTTTAGGGTATAAGAGATATCAACAGTGGCTAATTATTGTATGCAATTATTTAAAAGTTTAAAACCTCTGTTATTTAAGTAGTTATATTGGTGAACAAATGATGTAAAGATCAAGATTGTGATGGCTGGTGTCTGCTGTCTTGTATGAGGATTATGTTCAATAATACAGGCTCCTGCAGCATCTCGCTGAAATGACTTGTTCAGTCTGTTTGCAGAGTTTGAAATCTCTCTGCAAATAGATCTCAAATAAAACAAACACTTTAGCGCTGCCTGGTTCATCTCTTATTCAGAACCACAATTCCATAGGAGAAATGACCACACAAATACTTGATGCTAAAACATACATCACTAGACTGAAAATGCAAGCAAAAGAATTAATAAAATATATAAAATTAAAAATAGACCAGAGTAAACAGCAAAGAGTTTGTAAATACAACTAAATGACACTTATTACTACAGTAGTATGAATATGCAAAATAATGCAAAATTAAAATAGACAGCAACTATTTTTAAACACATCTAAATGTGTTTAAAAATATGTGTCTAAAATAAAAATAGAGCAGAGTAGACTGAAATTGAGATTTTGTAAATACATCTAAATGACATATCACTAGTACAATTATACAAAATAATGCAAAAATAAAGTAAATAAAAATTAACTTGAAATTAGACCAGAGTAGACAGCAAAGGAGTTTTTGAAATACAACTAAAAGACAGTGAGAATATGCAGAATAAAATAAAATAATAAAATAAAATAAAATAAAATAGAGAGCAAAGATTTTTAAACACATCTAAATGACATATATCACTAAGAATATGCAAAATAAAATAAAAATAGAGCAGAGTAGACTAAATTTAAGATTTTGTAAATACATCTAAATGACACATATCACTAGTACGATTATGCAAAATCATGCAAAAAAATAAAAAATAAATAAATAAATTACTTGAAATTAGACCAGAGTAGACAGCAAAGGAGTTTTTGAAATACAACTAAAAGATAGTGAGAATTTGCTAAATAAAATAAAATAAAATTAAATCAAGTGAAAAATAAAATAGAGAGCAAAGATTTTTAAACATCTAAATGACATATATCACTAAGAATATGCAAAATAAAATAAAAATAGAGCAGAGTAGACTGAAATAAAGATTTTGTAAATACATCTAAATGACATATCACTAGTACGATTATGCAAAATAATGCACAAATAAACTAAAATACATTAAATTAAATTAAAATTCATTTGAAAATAGACTAGAGTAGATAGCAAAGGAGTTTTTTTAATACAACTAAAAGACATATATCAATATCCAAAATAAAATAAAATAAAAATAGACCAGAGTAGACTGCAATGGAGATTTTCTAAAAACATCTAAATGACACATATCACTAGTACAATTATGCAAAATAATGCAAAAATAAAATAAATAAAATTAAACAAAAATTAATTTGAAAATAGACCAGAGTAGACAGCAAATGAGATTTTTGAATACAACTAAAAGCCAATAATAATAAAATAAAATAAAATAAAATAAAACGGCAACACTTTACAATAAGGTTTCATTAGTTAATAAACTAAGTAATAAATTAATTAAATAAAAATTAATTTGAAAATAGACCAGAGTAAACAGCAAAGGAAATTTTTGAATAAAGACAGTAAGAATATGCTTTAAAATAAAATAAAATAAAATGGAAATTTCTAAATACAACTAAATGACAAACTAACAGAAGTAAATGCATGCAATAAAAATATGTGCAATAACATTTATAAAGCTGTAAATACAGGTTGCAAAATTAAAATGAAGCTAAAGAGCAAAAACTATACATCACCACAACCATCATATGCAAGTAGAATATTTCCTCTTCAATTACCAAAGCATAAGATACTGTGAAAGAGTCTATCAAGGTTAAACTCAATAGGCAAATACTTTATAATGACAAAAATACAGAAACATAAAAAAGCATCAGTCTTATCCCATTACATGCTTTATTTGACAAGAATCGAGGCCTCTAACCAGGACTGTCCTTCAGTACTAAACAAGGTCACTAACACATACACACACACACTGTCTCTTTGAAAAGATACAAATAGCAGACAGGCCTTTCTTGCAAACCCTTTGCGTGGGTCTCGGTTTCCAAGGCTACTTATTAGAATAAATCCATTTTCATTCTCTCCTCTGCCAGGCAATTAGCCACCTCTCCCTCTCATCAGTCAAAGAGTCAAGCACTGGCACCTGGAAGGTGTGTCTCGTTTTTATCTCTCTTGCTTGCTTTCTCTTCCTGTCCCTCTTTTCTTCTTCTTCTTCTTCTTTTCTGCTCGGCTCTCTCCCTCTTCCTCTCTTTCTCCGTGTGTTTTGAAGCTAGGCCCATTTATCTTCCTCAGACAGAGAGAGTGACGTGTAGCCTGGCAGCTTTGGCCTTGGTGGAGAACTCAAGTGCCTCACCTTCTCTCACCCTGTCTAAAGATGAGACACACACACACACACAGGCAATTCTCACATACACTAATTTCTGCCTTAAGTGTTGAACTCTGTATGCCGTAGAGTATCTCTAGATTTTAATGCATCGTATATATAATTGTTCAAATGTTAATAATGTTGTGTACACATAAATTCATATTAAGAGATTTTAGTGTTTTTTCATCTCGATGAAAAGCCCTATAGCCTTAAAAAAAAAAAAAAAAAAAAAAAAAAAAAGTCATGTGGTGCGACCATGATTTATATTAAAATTAATTTCCTTAACATGCTTAACATTTTTTAGATGTTCTCAGTAATTAAAATGTTTAGAAACAAAGTATTTGCATTTATTTTGAGTTTTTGTAAATAATGATCTCATATTTTTGTTTTAGATTTTCAGAGTTGCCTTCTTAAATGTAGTTACCAGGCTTATTTTTCCTGTAAATTGTATAAAACTGATAATTGCATAAAAATACCATTCACTTAAGCATGCTGTAGCAGTGATTCATATTTCAACCACAGAAATTAGATATTTTATTTTTATTTTAATACAGTTATTCCTATTGTTGGTCGCACCAAATGATGAGTGGTCGCTCCAAATGATGCAAAGGCCTTATATCATTAAAAATCTATTTAAAGAGACATTATTTGTGAAAAGTGCAGCACATGGCATTTCTTTAGCCCCAGTAATTTCTGAACTTTGCCCAATCTTGGCTGCTCAACTGACCCTTTGCTGAGAGTTTGATTAACAGGCGATCTGACCAATAATAATGCCAAATACGCCGTTTTGTCCGACAAACAAACCAGACAGTTATTAGTATTCATTTAAAATGAGACAAATCGGCTATTATTTTAATCTGTCATTTATAAGTTTAGATCGATTTTTAATGCTTCGCTAACTAGCAGAAGACACTAAGCAGTTTTAAATTCCATTTGCGCAGATGGGGAATGTTGTTACACTGCGTTACAATGTGCCCCTCTATAACTATGCTATTCTATGACATTAGCGATGTAATTTGCACCATTTACTTTTATGAGTTTTAATGAGAAACCACAAGAAACAGGTGAATAAAGACTGAAAATCGATGGTTAATGTTCAGAAATTATTATTTCAAGCAATATAGTGCATTTTGGCTCATTTATGTATCTCATGTTCTATAAGAGCTGTGTGTGGAGGGAGGGGAGTGTTTTTCTGAATGTCTAAATGTGTTTCTTCATTTGCGCACATTGTTTTAATCTACACTCTAAACAATAAAGGTGCTTCACGATGCCATAGAAGAACCTTTTTTGTTTAAATGGTTCCATAAAGAACCTTTAACATCTGAAGAACTTTCTGTTTCACAAAAGGTTCTTTGTGGCAAAAAAAGGTTCTTCAGATTATAAAAAGGTAAGAAAGAGATGGTTCTTTAAAGAACCTTTGACTGAATGGTTCATTGTGGAACCAAAAATGGTTCTTCTATGGCATCGCTGTGAAGAACCTTTTAAAGCACCTTTATTTTTAAGTGTATACTGCATAGCTGTGTGTGCCCCATCTACGGGGCATGTTGTCACATTTCACTTTGATTCTTTTGAGGTAAATAACAAAACATGTGTACACTGTAATAATTAAACAACATGACATATTTGTAACAGACTTGTGGAATTAATGTGGACAAATAATTATACTCTGAACCCCACGTGGATTTACACAAACTGAGAAAGTCAAAAAGTGTTAGGTTGTGCCCTGTGCTCCCCTACTCGTTTTTTGGCACATTCAGGATTTTAGTTATAGGAACATATTTTGAGAGAACTAAATTAGCTCATACTTCACAGTAGGGTCTAACCCAGCACAACAGGAACTAACACTGACGTAAGTGTACATTGGCTGAACACATGCCATAAGAAACACCGGCACCCACCAATTTTATAAAGCCATGCAAACAGGTTTTACATATACTTACTAACTCCACAGACATGGAAAACAAGGAAAGATGGACTGACGATAAAATTCCGCAAACTTTTCTGTCCTCCATCCGCCAGTTATTGAATGCAGCACTTAAATGACGTCACTTCAGAGTACCTGTTGGCGATGTGAATGCAACCAGGAAAATGGCCCTTGGAAAAATGTAGTTCCTGAGGGACTATCCTGGTGACTAGTGGGGCTTTCACACCGGAGAAACCTTTTATAGTTCCTAGAACTGCTGGTGGAGGCACCCGTGTTTTGGCGTGTTTGCACTGCAGGAACTCTGTTTTGGCTACCCAGCATTTTGTAAAGCAATGTAAGCATATTTTTCTTTACGAACATGAAAAATAGCGATAACAGCGTTTACCTGTTTTCTGCAATGTTGTGTTCTTTTCTCAGCCTGGATGATATGTAACACTGCATGTTGTCATAGGAGATTTTGTTTCTTAGCCCAACTTTTTGCTCTTTTAATTTTAATCTTTTAATTCACTCCCTGTTAACATTGGTTCCTATAACTAAGTGCTTATAACTACCCGGTGCAAAACTACCTTATATTAGCCCTGGTTTCATTTCATGCTTGTTTGTTCTGGTTTGGTACTGGTGTATCTGGTGGTGAAGCAGGTAAAGCTAGTTAAGAATCCTAGTATACACCAAGAACAGTAGCATTCAAGACTAAAGTCTTTTAGCAGAGATGATTCACAATGCATAAGGGTGACCTGTCCATCAGGTTTCATTACAAACCCAAAGCTAAATATAATAGTTTCATTTAATTCATCCTCGCAATGAGTGAATCACCTCACAGCACCTGTCCTCCAGCTGACCATCACTTCAGATGCTTATGAAATGACAGACTGCCTCAGCGACTGGCCTTTCCTTGTTTGAACTTTCAGTGGAAACAGTGTGGCTAAAATCTATTGAAATTAACAAACCTGTTGGAGTCTGAGTTCCCATTTCCTCCTCTTCCTCCAATCATTTCCTGTCCTCTCACAGCCCCTGTGAGGAAAAAGTGGCAAATGTTATTAAAAAAGACACCAAACTAATAAAAGATATTTTTTTGCTTTTTACCTGCAAAGAAGAAAGTGCAGTCTGTTTTTTTTTTTTTTTTTTTTCATAAAATATATTTCCCACCCACATGTAGCTGTGAGCCTTATGAATTCCGCTGCTCTTCTTTGCCACAGCCTACGGCCACATAAAATTGTGTTCAACGATTTGTTAAATATCCATTTTCAGTGGATGCAATAAAACCTGTGGTCCGCTCTGGAAAAAAAGGAATCGTCCTTGAGTTTCAGCTGTTTCAGGCTCATCGAGGCTGTTTGAGCCCAACAGAGGGAGAACGACAGAGATGCTAATGAAATGTCCCGTGAGGTCATTATATTAAAATCAATAATGCCTCATTTCCATGGTAAAGTTGCTGCCTGTCTGGCAAAAATCAGCTGTGTTGTCTGTGCCGATGGGAGGGAAAGATAAAAGCCTCCGTTGAGAGGCTTGTGCATTCAAGAGCTCTTTCACAACACAACGGAAAACAATCCCACCACCTTTCAGAAGGATACCGCGTTTGCGGTGCAGGCATAACAAAAGACACACTCGCCACAAATGTCAGGTGGGTTTTTTTTATAAGCACCGCACGCCGCATGGATCGTGTCTGCATCAATGCAAAGTTCTGTTGACTTAATCGCATTCAGCGTGCCCTTTAGCGCTTCTTCGCAAGATCTCCCGAAAGCGTTTCTCACCGCAGAAGTAAACAAAACAGAAGCCCGAGTCTCCCGCTACCGAATCGGAAACCTAAGCAAGCTTTCACTACGGATGAAAGAAGGAATTCTGTAGTCTATCCCACCAGAGCATCCGAAGGTTTACATGCCACATGACTTCATTACTCCCGTACGGAGAGTCATTTTCTGCCAATATTTACCCAGATCTAATCCCGTCTACAGCCTCCAGGACTAATTGGGGATGATTTTTAGGAGTGCAGACTTTCCTTGGGTGGCCAGATATTTAATGCGGCAGTTTCAACAAAATCAACCTGATTAACATTTTGCAGTCTCTTTGATTTATTAAATTCATGTGCCTCTAATCTCGTCTAATTATATGCAAACACATGCAAGCTAGAAAAAAAGAAAGAGAGAATGAATGAAAAGAGAGAGAGAGGGGGGCAGTGAGAAAACCGCATGCACTGCAGGTTTCACCCATCCATGACTCACACGTTTTCCACCAATCACATCTAACACCAATATAACAAACCGATTCATGAATAATATATATATATATATATATATATATATATATATATATATATATATATATATACACTCACACACATACAGTATATGGGTCATTCTATAATTGTGGGTAATATATTTTAATACATTTTCAGCAATATAAAGCCCTGATGCTTAATTTTACAGTACACAATTATATTTTTCACAATCACACTACTATATGTTGAAAAAGCCATATCTTGTTCATATCGATTCATATTATTTTACTCTGCATTTAAGCATGAAAATTACCTCAAATATAAATTATTTTCATAGTTTTGCCTACAGTTACAATATGTTATCAAGACATTTGGGTATGCGCTTCAAAAATAATAAGTATTTATTGTGATATAACTTGTTTTATTTTGTGTCCGAAAAACCATTGCCAACTAAGTTACCCATTAGAACACCCCCCCCCCCCCCCCCACCCCCAAAGGGAATGGTTTGCCCCATTCTCGCATAATTTGCACAGTATGATGATAATTCCTCCAGAAGCACATATTTAGTTTAACTAGCAAATCTGTGTCAATGCATTCATTGACTGTCAACAGTGTTACACAAGTATTAATGCTGCAAATTTTAACAAGGCAGTTTAACTAAAACTTATGTTTTGTTTATGAAAATATATTTCTAAACATACCATATGCTCAGTTGTTCTAGGCTTTCATGTTAAGTACAGGCCCAAAACGCTAAAAGTGTCAACTAAGTTACCTGTCAACTGTGTTACCCACTAAAGGTAACATAGTGGACAGTAGCAAATATAGATGTATTTTATGCACATATTCCTACAGTTCACTTTTATTTATATAGCTCTTTATACTATATAGATTTTTTTCAAAGCAGCTATGTAAGGTCATGTTTGGGTTTTTGGGAAAAAGGAAAACTTTTTTCTTCACATTGTCAAATTCTAAATGTACCCCTAATTATACAATGACCTATATACACTATGTGTATTATAATAAATATCAGTTTTGTACCACAATACCATACTATCCTTCCTCTCAACCATTTCTTCTCTCTTGCTTTCTATCTCTCACACTCGCTTGTATCACGGCAAGGCTCCAGCACGTTTTCCTCATGCGATTTACTTTCGATTAAGGGATTAAAAATCAATTATGCAGGAAGTCATGCGTGGGCGTGATTACGGCGGCGCAGAACCGAGCAGTTCATCACAAAGCACTTCATCTCTGCTGCCTTCCGCATGAGCCCAGGAGTCATTGCAGAAATTTACCCGGCATTCCAGCAACCTTAGCTGTTCACCGCACACCAGGCACGTGCATGGAAATTCAAGAAATCCAATATAATTACGAATAATATTTGTGACTAATAAGTCACGTTTTTGCATCAGTAAAACTAATATGCAGCCACAGAAGTGGCTTATACAATTCGAAAAGCCCAATGCTTCAGTTCACATACTTCTAAAACTCACTGAAGTATGTACTTTACTGGAGATGGGAAAGTATGAGACAAAATCTACTAAAGGGTAATAACAGAACAACAGTTTTAAAATATGATGTTTCACATTTCTTTACAAAAGTATCTGCATTTTCATGGGTTTAAGTAACAAAACTTGATTTTCAAAACTCAATGAATTTTTGACAGTTAAAAGTTTTGTCTGCCAAAAATAATATGCACAATACACTGCGGAGAGGCAGAGGTCTAGGAAATACTAAGTAATTTCATGAAAAACCCACACTAGTGGTTGTTTTGACTGTCATCGCTTTCTGAGAAGATTACAGAGACTGCGACATACCTATACATAACGCATGTCAGAATAAATTTGTTCTTCACTTGCTGAAATTGACAGGAGATTTGTATAAAAATTAAGACAATTACCAAAATTACATAAAATGTTTAATTCCTATGAAAGATCTTTTTTTTTCATGATTTGTTACATTTAATTACCAGATTTTGACTCTTAAAAATACCTTGAAGTAGACAGTATGACCACTTATACTACACACAACTTTTATTCAAAACTTTAACGTTAATGTTTATACATTTTAATGAAAAGTTTTAAATTGTACTTCTATATTGCAATAATTTCAAATTCAATTGGCAAATTAATGTAGAAACATAAAGAAAGTATATTTATAATATGTCATCTTTTTTATGACTGAAGGCAAGTATCACTGACATCAACTGATGTCTCTATGAATTTTTTTCCTAATATTTACCATTGACTATAGCCATTCAACATTACAGTATTATTGAGCGCTATCAATTGAAGATTTATTAGACTATAAAAAACAATCTTCACATAAATCTATTATTATAAATGTCACATAGCTACCTGTGCCTTTCAGTAAGAAATATAGCCTAATTTAATAAAGTTATCAAACACTAAATTCTAAATTAATTACAGATAAAGCTTAAAACAATACTATTAAACATACTAATAAACAAGTTATTAATTTCCTCTTTTTAATATTGTTCTTTGATTAACAGACATCACAGAAGCTGGTTATTAGTATATTTTGAATGCTACTTTAAGAGCTGCCGCTGCTGAACTTGACATGGATCTGACACCACTTTAAATGTGACTCATAAATAATAAGTACTTACATGCACAGTTTTAAGGCAGCTTTAATAACCTTTTTTGTAACTTCATGACTTAACTTAAGACAAAACTACTGTATGACATTGCATACTCAGTTTCATTTGGGTTTGAATATGATCCATCGCTTTAATACAGCCTAATACAACGCGCACTGGGACATTTGTGCATTCACTTAAAGAGCACATGCTACGAGCACAGTATAATGGCTGACAGGACAGGAAGATTCGTTTTTGCTGACATATGACCAGACAACATCTCATCTGACCACAGTTTACTGATGTTCTACTGAAGCTCCTCGTCACTGGTACCGTTTCTGTGCTCATTTGACTCGTGCCTTGGCACTGAAGTGAAATTAAGTGCGTGTCTGAAAAGTCTCCCGTTTGATGTGCTCGTAAAGACGTTCCATGTCTAAATAAATGCAATTCTGTAGCAGTTGTAAGTGGGGTGGCCAAACCTAGACCTGCCCCTGCGTTAATTGCGTTAAAAAGATTTTTAATGTGTTAAACTGAAAAAAAATAATCGCCTGTAATCATCTAATCTGGTATAGCATGGTGCTAAAAATACCAAGACTGTGGGTTTGATTTACAGGGAACACATGGACTGATAAAACTGAAGGGAATGCAAGTTACTATGGTGTCTGCAAAATGAATAAATATAAATGTCTGCTATTTTGTTAACTTTAGCCATGCATCTCTCTCCAAAATCTTACCATCTAAAGACATCAGCAAATTTCAAAGACATCAGCAAAATGATTGTCTAAAATGGTGGGCTGCCGTTGACTCATTTTTGCTGTTTACAGGGCCTGTTTCTTAGCATACCTAAGTAATATACACCACTAAAAAACTGCTTACAGCACTTTAAAACTTTTAGGTTTACACATTTATAAAACTGCTGTGGCACGGAAAAAGTTGCTAAAGAATATCACATAATCCTCCTCTTCCAAACATTCGCACAACTTCCAAAACTCTACCAGAAATAGTAGACCATCTGGACACCTTTGGCATAGTATTTTCAACAAAGTATAATTTGGGACACACTAATCTCCCGAACTATTTGTACAGACCGTATATAAATTGTGACGGAGCCAGTGCTGATGGCAGGTGGAACTGTAGGTCATGTGACTGTCAAAGTCGCTTCCTGTTCTGTCAGTTTGGATCCGTATCGAGGGTTTGTTTTATTTTAACGAGCTGTCATCGGTTTCTGAGCATGCGGTGGTAAACGTCAGATCCTGAGAGCCGTCGTAAAGTAGAAAGAGATTTGGCTCTCATCCGGAAGTGTTCAGAGGTCATAATCCCGTTTGCCTGGGGACGGCCGCAGTGCGGACAGCTCTGAGATGTATTTCAGAGCCAGACAAATTCTACCTGTCAGGATTATTGATTTGCCAATACATGTGAAAGGGCTCAGTGAACCCCTGGCAGTAGAAACAGGTTTAACTTCACACAGAAGACAGAAGAAGGTTTTTTTCCATCGTCACTGGCAATAACGTGCTCTTGTGCGTGTTTTTTACAATGTCTTGTTAGTAGAGGATTTGTATATGAAGATTTTTATGTCGTGACCGCCAGCTGCCCGGACACGAGATGAGAAGCATCTGTCATCCGAAAGAAAAGTGCTGAAACACACACATATTCGCTTTAATATATTCTTCTTGAAGACCTTCATTAATGTCTAGTATGCATCATACAAGTAATGTATCGCATCAGACAGCGTGTATATAAATAGAATACAGGACAGTCATAATCGAGACAGGGAAACCTTGCATCCAGGAAATTTAGATGTTTCCTGAAACCTGCCAAGCCCCAAATCTCATTAAATAAAAGGACCATCTGTTTCTCATGGCCAGTTGCTTTCTGAGAGCTGTGAATGATGCCGAAAGCATAAATCACACTTTAAGCGTGGATTGTACCAGAAGGTGAATATATGTTTTTTGTAATAACTTTTCCCAAAGCAATAAACAGGACACAACACGGGAAGAGAGAGAGGTTTAAAACAACATTACCTGATGTCAGACGCCCCAAAGCTCATCATTCTGTCACGACTGTGCTTGTCTTCATATGACTTTATGAACTGAAAATCGAAGAGTTCAGCCTGGAGACTACTAGCACAAGGTCTAGCTCACTTCAAACTTCTTCTGAAGAACTGGCCACTTAGAAAGGAAGGAAATCACCTAACCAACATTTGAAACAAGCAGTTCGAAGACATTAGGTGGAAAAAGTGGATTGGTTTTGTGGTTGTAATTTCCACTCATTCAAATGTAATAATACTAAGTGCCTCAAACAAAACTCTTGTTTCAAGGTCCTTGCAAACGTCATCAAATCTAATGACTGGTTCGTCCTCCGTTCGTCCTCCACCTTGTAAATACATGCACAGAAGCCAGACGATCAAAATTAATGTCCATTTGATGCCCATGCCCAATTATCACGGTATTATTCTAACTAAAACATTATCTCACCAAATGATTTCTAATGGCATCTATATGCATGCAGGTAATTGATTTTGCATTAAAATGTTATAATTTTTACAAAGAAACACATACAGTACGGTTGGGGTCTAAGAGGTATACATATTTAAATATATTAAAACTTAGAGTTGTTATCCCCATATACAAACCATGTCACCTCAGATTTTTGATCCAAATGAATTTTGAATGCTTTCAAAACTAATATTTTTACATTTGATATTTAGGTTCCATGATTATTGTAGATCTAAAATATATAGTGTCCTAAATTTGTTGTCTTTTAGTGAAATTCACAGTTTTTAAGTTATTATATAGGCTATCATTGAGTTTTTTTCACGGGTAGAGTACTAAAGATTAAATGTGAACCTGGACAACAAAACCAGTCACAAGGGTCATTTTTTTTTAAATTTTCACATCATCTGAAAGCTGAATAAATAAACTTTTAATTGATTTGGTTTGTTAGGATAGGGCAATATTTGGCCAATATACAACTATTTGAAAATCTGGAATCTGAGGGTGCAAAAAAATCTAAATATTGAGAAAATTCGCCTTTAAAGTTGTCCAAATGAAGTTCTTAGCAATGCATATTACTAATCAAAACTTAAGTTTTGGAATATTTACAGTAGGAAATTTACAAAATATCTTCATGGAACATGATCTTAATTATTTTTGGCATAAAAGAAAAATCAATCATTTTGGCCCATACAATAAATTTTGGGTAATTGCTACAAATATACCCGTGCTACTTAAGACTGGTTTTGTGGTCCAGGGTTACAAATAATACTAAATATTACACTTTATTTAACATTTTTGATTGGTGTCACCTTAAAAAAAGGTGCTTGACGAATATACAAAATGTACATAATATGCTGTCATGCATATAATGAAATTGCTTTACTCATTTACTCATTTAGCATTCACTACACAGTGAATGTCACACTGTAATATACTTTATATAACGAAAGTTACAATGTGTATATTCAGACATTGTTCCTGACAAGTCCCACATGAAAAAAAAAAAAAAAAGTTCAATCAAAATTCAAACCACATATTGGCTAGGGTTTGGATCAAAGCTGTATATTTTATATATTACAAGTTCTTTTGCTGTTCCGACTGCATCTACATGGATTTGAGGCAGAAAAAACGTCAACTGCCTGTCTGAACTAAGCCATCGTGTCCTTCAGCAACACACTGCATACTTTAGCATACTAAATGTCACTTTGTACTTGATGTCAGACAGTGATGACTACAGTGTTACGTAGGCTGTGCAGTTCAGTGTGTGATTGAAAACTCATTGGGTACGAGAGAAACTGTTTGTATTTACATAAACAGAGCTAGTCATGTGGAAAGTGTACACTAAACGCCCACATACTCGCGACGCGCCGGCACCGATGCGTCCCGACAGCATCACACACAGAGCTGCACGGGACGGCTGAGTTATTTGTTATAATTCAGCTGTAATTTCTGAATTTTCAAACTTTCGGAAGAGATTTATAAGTCCGGAGGGAGAGAGCATCAATCTTCCTCTGGCTTTAGCCGTGTGCTGTCACAAGATAGATGCTCTCAGCAGCCCCTCGACACCACAGAGCGGTCATATTGGCCTCCGTCAAGCCTGGCTGACCACTGCTTCCCCAATACAACCTCTAGCACTTAAAACCCACATCCTCAGCTCCCATCCACACGCCCACCCTGAGGCAGGAGGGCTTTTTGTGCATGTCATATTTTGCACTTGCACACAGAACTGCACAGGAGTCCGTATTTAAGGCTGTCATCCTGATAAATGGCTGTTTCAGATTAATTTCTTTTTTAATGTTCAAATTTTTGCTTTTCCAAATGAACCCGATGACTAATTCTCGTTAGACACGTGCCATTTGCTCTGCAATTATACAGAACCACACGGGAACCACTGGAATTGAATGCTATAATGGTCGATTTTAGATTTGCTGAGTCACAACACGTGAGAAATCAACGTGATATGAGATTTTCTAGGTTAGGATGAGTATTTTAGTAAAACAGGGCACCTTTCAGAATTATACAATATATAAATTTAAATCCCTGAATCTGAACTGCAATTAATCTGTCATTCAAATTTGAATGTAAGGAAGTTGAATTTAAAGACCAACTTGAAAATGTGACCCTGGACCACAAAACCGGTCTTAAGTAGCATGGGTATATTTGTAGCAATAGCCAAAAATACAAAGTAAAGGTCAAAATTATTATTTTTATTTTTTTTTTTTTTTATGCCAAAAATCATTAGGATATTAAGTAAAGATCATGTTCCATGAAGATATTTTGTAAATTTACTACCATAAATGTATCAAAGCTTAATTTTTGATTAGTAATATGCATTGCTAAGAACTTCATTGGACAACTTTAAAGGCAATTTTCTCAATATTTAAATTGTTTGCACCCTCAGATTCCAGATTTTTAAATAGTTGTATCTCACCCAAATATTGTCCTAACAAACCATACATCAATGGAAAGCTTATTTATTCAGATTTCAGATGCATAAATATAAATTTCACAAAATTGACCCTTATGACTGGTTTTGAAGGTTTATGGGTCTTATGAAAAGAGAGATAGATTCTTCAATTCTGAATGTTGCCCAAACCTAGAGTCGGAAGAACAAAATATTCATCAGCATGCATGTATTACAAAATGATTTCATCTTTGCATTGATTCTAATCTGCAGAAAGATGGCGGTGAATTTTTGACTGCTCACGCTGTGCTTGAATACAAAGCCAGCATAAGCTTCACATTATTTGAATTCAGTCACAGCAGTCACAGGCATTTGAAAAGATGCCTATTTGGGTCCCATGAAGCATTCAGGCACTGAAGGTAAGCTCGCATCCTTGACTTTGTGCATTTGTGTGTGTGTTTTCAAAGCTCACAAAATGGCGCTTCAGTCTAATGTTGTGTTCCCACAGAAGCCATTTAGCTCCCGCCTGGTCACACAAATGCAAACACACACGGTTCCAGGTTTTCAATGGATTTATGAGCCATTGAGCAAAAGAGTGAGAGGGATTTCTGGGTGACAAAACACAAATTGGATGTTATTGCTCTGTCCTTCCAGTGCTGGTTTTCAGTCAGCTTTTCCATATGCCACATCCACTGTTTGGTGGGTAAGAGCTCTTCAAATGCTCCAAATCAATACATGAGATGTTTTAGCCCTACACACGCACACTCATTCTATGCAGCAGGTTAATAGACCGAGTGATAGAGGACGAATCTCATCAACATGTCATGCTATTAGAGATGGCTCAAGCATACATTTGTGCTAATGACTAGTAGACAGTCAGTAAATCAGTTGGTGGTATGGTGGGGCAGTGGTCAAAGCTCTCTTATAGGAAAGTCTAAAAAATTTTTTAATATCTCACTTTAATATAAACACTATTACTTAAATCATCTGCTTCTCAGTTTGTACAGAAAAAGACATTAGTAATCTCACATGTGTGTAGAGTATATAGAGGGTTTTCCCGATGCGTCATCAATCGGCCACTGAATGTAAACAGTGCCACTGAACCGAACGAAACTCACATGATTTGCTGATTATTGCTGCTAAATGGTCAATTATTGTCATGCTTTGAGCTGTACTAATTGGTTGGTACTATAGACTGCCAAAAGTTATAACAAATCAAGGAGAAGAGTGCAAAAAACAGTCTGAGGAAAAAAATGTGTTTGCAGTTGGCCAAACTGAACCAGGATTTCCAGGGCAAGAATCTTGTTCTTATCATTTCCGGTCAGGTAGGTGAAATATTAGTCTAATATCTTAATTAATACTGCTCATACGTATCTTTTCCACCTATTAACTTAGGTTTGTCAAAATATTGCACCCTTTCCTGCTTACTAAGCCCTTCTTCATATTATTTAGCAGATTCCACACGTTTTTTCTGTTGTTTAGACATCATAAATTAGCATGTGCTAATTACATTTACCGTGCAATCTGTACTGTTGTTTACATCCAAGTATCGCCTATTTGGCGGCGCTTCCAGGTACCTGACCAAATCGTGACATAAGTGCAAACCCTCTATATGAGCAATACCTCACAAATAGCGGTTTGATATGGCTGTATATCAGCGCGGCTGTGATTTGGCCCTTGGTAATCACAGATTGCAGATGTATTGCCATATCGCAAGGTTACAAGTGTGATATTGCGTTTATACAACGTCGACAGCACAAGTGTGTAAATACTTCAAAAACAAGACAGGAGTGTCTTTAAAAACATTTTTTTTGTGCAAACTACTTCCTTCCGTCACAGATTCAAATCTCAAGTTGACAGTTTAATAGCTGAGCCCAAGCCTCCGTTATTAATTTGAAAACGTCACTTTAGAAGTTGTAGGGATAGAACGTTAAGTTACTGAAAGCTTATTGTACTACTGTATTAAAAGCTCACTGTAATATGTAAAGTATTATAAGAGAGAGAGGGACTGAGTGAGTGTGATTACCTGCATATGATACAGCATTCATTCTTCAGTTCAATCTCATATTCACAATAAATCATTAGTTTGAGTGACCTCTGAGGAGAGCGATATCTTGGTCTTACTATCCTTTCATCTGTTAAAGGTGATTTCCGTTGACAGTGCTGCTCAGTGCATTTGTTGGCTCTTCCTACAAGGTGTCACTGAAAGTAAAAATAACTGACTTGTTTACAACCCCATTTCAGCCTCTTTCAATATAAAAGTCTTTATTGCTGACTCATAAAAACAGTCTGTTATTGCCATATAATGGCAGAATAATGTAACTAAAATCACCATCACGAACACGTACACCGTTTCTCAATACTAGATACTATTTTTAAATACTAATATTATTTATATAAAATATTATTGAAAATAACATTTAATAAACAACAACAGCCCTCATAAAAGCTGGCAATTCAGTCAAAATTACAAAGGCAGCGCTCTGATATACAACATTAAAGTTACATAAAATATAATGTGATGAGATTTTGCCCTCAGCTCTAGAGCAAATAGATTATTGAGACCAAAGAGTGGCCATTAGATTTACCAAACATAAACTATATCTCATGTTTAACCACTATAGAGATATCAGAGACAGTTGTCGGAGGTCTGTTATCACTACAATATTGCACTCCTCTCAGCCAATCAGATTCAAGGACCAAAATGAACGCCCCACTATTTTGTCTCCTCTCTCTATTTTGCCACCTCTCTGTCCATCTCTTCAAGCTAATTTTTTTTTTTTTTGGTTAAATAATGCAGCATTTCAGTACCCGTAGCGACTTTAATTTTAAATCAGTGTCTTGATGATGGGTGTGCAGCAGTTATGGCCTCAGGTATAAATGTATCTCAGTCCATCTGTAATAGACTTTAATTATCCGTACAGTCCTTCTGTGGCGTTTAATAGACGCCAGACAACATGCCAGCAGCAGTTGTCACCGGCTTAGACTGTGACGAGAGTGACAGACCTGACAGAGATCGGTGACAGTTTTACTGCGGCCCACACTCACAGACCCCTGTTTACAGCGCCAAAGGAGCTCCGTTCACTCACACACACGCACATACACACACTATGAATAGTAACCACCAGCTGACCTTGCCGTTCTTTTAGTCTGAGATAATTTATACAAATGTAAGCATTCTCTCTCCTCCTCTGCATTTGGACTGGCTCAGGCATTTCTTGAAGGTGGAGAGGTCTTGCTTTAAGATATCCACCGTGAGAGTCGGAGAAATCAGACTGCTTTTGTCCTTGGGGAGTCAGGCATGCTGGCAAAGGGCAGGGAAGTGTTCGTGTGTGTGTGTGTGTGTGTGTCTGTGTGTGCGTGTGTGTGTCAGAGAGAGAGTTTAACATGGCAGCGAGGGCATTATCCAAACTGAAATTAAAGATTTGCCTTGGTTCACTGCCTTTGTGCATTTCACAGGGGAGGTGGAGAGCGATTTTAATGAAAATGTACGTTTGCCTGCGCAAGGCTTCACACTGCACCAGTAATGAAGCTCCGGCAATGAGCCCAAAGGGGGTAAAAACAGGAATATGTTTTTCTGCGAGAGCAAACAATTTTGCTAAACACTGACATCGGCGAGCACGACACTGTTTGGCTTCACCAATAAAAGCTAATGGATTGACGCTTAAAATTACAGTCCTTCCTGCAGTAATTGATTCACGTACATGATAAAAAACATGTTCGCGAGAAGATGAAGAGGGTGGTTTCAGGACAATTTTATTTTCTGTGCTGTTTCAGAGTGTCGTTCAAAAGAATAAATGGATGAAACGGAGTACGGGAGAGGGAGAGAGAGCGACCAGAGTGGTGTCTCATGAAAGCTAAATGCTAATGGCGCTTCTTTTCACAGAGTATTACTAAAAACCCTCATTCTCGGCTGCTGAAATATTCATGTTGCGCAGTTCTCACGGGTCGGTAAGTAGCGTATTTTCACAGGCGCTCGCCGGAATGTGGGTTAGATTCACTGTAGCGCTGACATGAGCGGAGGTAATAACGTGGCCAGGGGGTCGATGGGTGAACGTTTGTCGTAAACTGATGCTCAAGAGCTCTTTCTATCCTTCCATCTGTTTCTCTCTGTGTACTGCTGGTGATTGCTGTGCATCTGCTTCATGCAATATTTCCACATTTAAACAAAGATTCCAGAAAGATAAATAAGGCAGAAGCTGAAGATAAAACAGAAAAATTATTTTTTATAATGGAAGTCTGTTTGTGAACGACAAGGCAATTTCTACCCCACCAGCCTTGCATAGCTTTTTGTCTACAAATATAAAGTTTGATCCCCGCTGTGGCTCATTCATATCAAGAGAAGTCCATATGTTGCATCCTAATCAATTCGGAAAGTCAGAATTTCCAACTTTAAATTTGGAATAGTGCAATGGAAGTCAGATTTTTAACTTTGAAACTCAATTAAGTAGACTAACTCTGATTTTGCAGAACGCTAACATAGGGCGAAACACAAAGCTAATGATAAACAATTTAAGCATTATAATAATAATAATAACTTTATTTTTATATAGCGCCTTTAAAGCAGTTTCTCAAGGCACTGTACATAGTAAAACAAACAAGTGAGAATCAAACACACACATAATAACCAATTAAAATCAAACTAAGATATAAAAATCTGAACAGTTAAGAAAAAGCTAACCTAAAAAATTAGTTTTTAAGTTTTAAAGATACTCAAATTCTGTGCATCTCTAATTTGTGGAAGGAGTGCGTTCCATAGCCTAGGAGCGTAGGAAGAGAAAGCCCTGTCCCCGACAAAAGTTCCTACAATTTAAAAAAGAGATAAGGAAGTAAAACGGGTAAATGATCCACTCTGTTCTACACCTGCAAAGGAAGTGCTAGCATACAGGGTGTCCGCGTGTCTTTAAAAAGTTGTAAAATGTCTTAAATTCAGATTCAGTGGGTCTTAAATATTTTTGATCACATTACCGCTAAAATATCTTCAGTCTGACAGACCTAATGACTGTTTACAATCATTGGACAGACTACCTTTTTTGTATATAATGTTCTCAATAATTATAATAATAAATATAGGTTGAGCTACAGCTAGCTGACCACCAGCCTTTGAGCTAGTTTAAAATGTAAAATGTAAAATGTTTTTGACTTTTTCTTTTTTTTTTTTTTTTTTTTTTTTTTAACTTAGAATGGATAGTGTATGTCTGGTATCTAAATCGCGCTGCCTGTCTCTTTGTGAGAGACTTAAAAACAAATGTACAGGACACATAAAGAAACTCACTAAGGTAAAAATTCAAAATGTGTAGTTTATTTATAACATAGTTCAGTAACATACCAAGGGAGCTATTTTTCTGAATATTCTCACAATTGCAAATGTTACATTGTAGTTAGTCAAGTAAATAAGTTACTTACATTTTAGACACAATATTTACTGTTTTGTTCTATTTCACCAACGCAAACAGTTCCAAACAAGGATCACAGCAGAAGTATAGCATGTTCTAGCAACACAGGCAGTGTTTTGCTACTAAATGATTCAGTGTTTTGAACAAATCAGTTGAAATAACTCAATGACTCACTCATTAAGTGACTACCGCCTTACACTACGATGCATTTCCCATGTAAAAATTGTACTTTTAATACAACAGCTTGTCAGGCTGCACCCTCAAAGGGACTCATTTGTATCTTTTTTACTCTAAATGGTCCATGTTAGTACCATAAGAGTACAGATTAATACCTTAAGGGCACATATTCCACTCTGAAGAAGGTACAAATGTGTCCCTTTGGGGTACTGCCTCAGCGACAGGCTGTTGTACCCCTAAAAGTGCAATTATTGCACCATTTTCCAACAATGTAGGAAACACATCATAGTGTAGCAATGATGCATCATGCATCATCTTCCATACATTTAGTAATAGAAGGACTTTTTGATTGGAGACTCTCAATGTTCCACATCTGACTTTGAATAAAATTAATGAGTTTTACTTAATTTTCAGGAGTTTTTTTGTCCAACATTTTGTTTGTTCACAGTTTTTGAAGAACATTTAACCAACAGTCTCATGACAGTTCATCATAATTTGCACAAGATAGCAAAATCATGACATTGTATGACTTGTATACACTGTAAACAAACAAACAAACAAAAAAACACAATTTGTTGAGTCAACCTAAAATAATTTGTTACCCTGCTGCCTTAATTTTAAGTTCAGTCAGCTCTAATAAGATTAGTCAACTTGAAATTTTAAGTTGTACTAAGTGACAACTTAGATATTCAAGTTGACTAAACTAAAAAATTG
Organism: Cirrhinus mrigala; assembly: GCA_036247105.1. Classification (NCBI taxonomy): domain Eukaryota; kingdom Metazoa; phylum Chordata; class Actinopteri; order Cypriniformes; family Cyprinidae; genus Cirrhinus; species Cirrhinus mrigala. The sequence goes on along the minus strand of CM070008.1, from coordinate 34,774,625 downwards.
GTTTGTTAAACTTAAAAGCTGTTTGTTACCCAGATGCCTTAAAATTGTAAGTTGAATCAATTCAAATATCTAAGTTGTTACTTTGTAAAACTTAACATTTCAAGTTGACTAAACATTTTTGAGTTGACTGAACTTAAAATTTTAAGGCAGCCAGGTAACAAATAGTTTATATGTTTATATGTTTTTATGTGTTTTTGTACGACTGTACAATGCCATCTGGTACAAATTATTACGACTAACCAACTACAGTTCACTTTTTATGTAAAATTTAAGGACAAGAAATCCTGACCTGAGCTGCCTCACACAAAACTATTCATATTTTTTCAGAGCTGTAATGCAGCAAAACCCTAGCAAAATTTAACAGCTAGTTCAACCCAGTCTCTTAATAAGTTGTAATATTCGTCTAGTCCGTACAAGAAGATGAAATCATACAAGTTGGGTTGTATAATAACATGCAACCTAAACCTAAACCTATCCATACAGTCATTAGCCATGATTAGAATAGGAGAAGAAAACTATACAATTATACATTTTTGTACAATTCAAACATTGTCATACGATTTCGCCATCTTGTACAAATTATTACAAGTTGTCCTGAGAGTGTCTCGGTTAGTTGTTCTTCGAAAGGCTGTAAACTCAACTAAACATGGGTTTGTTTCCCAGTGGACAAAAAACCTGTGCACTTTGATTCCCATAAATTACTAAAGCTCAAATTGGGGAGAAATCAACAAGAGTTCTTCTGTTCACCCCTCGTGTCTGTTTGCAATAGCAACAGGAAGGAAAAAACGCATGAGAATCTCTCTGCCGTTTTCTTTTTTTCATTTCCAACAGCTGTTGGAGGCCCTCATTGATTAAAGAAAATAGGAAAACACACTCTTAACGCTTCAGTACTTCCACTTTATGCGCACACACACTCGCAGGCGCGCCGAGGCTCTCAGGATGAGGCCTAAATAATTAGTATGTAGAGAAGGCCATCGAGGGTGAAAAATCCTGCTATTCATTAATTTAGTTTTGTGTTAATGCAGGGCAAAACCTGCACACCTCCCAGCCTTCCCCACTGTTCATGTGAGTGTGTGTCTGTGTGTATGCACCACTGCGGCGCCCAACCATCACCAAAGCTGTAGGAAAGACAATTAAACTGTGAGACAGCGAGAGAGACAGGAAGCTAACAGACATACAGCAATGAGAACCCATCAGGAGAATACAATCACTACACCACAGGCCTGTCTGCGTGAAACCACAGCTTAATCTACACTCTTCCTCTCATATATGTACACAGAATAATTATTCTCAGTTGGTTAAATGTTTTATTTGACGTTCTCTTACATACACTAGAGGGCAGTCTATGAAAAACACACCCGCTATAGATTTTTGAAGTGGAGTCAACTTTACTATTTATTCAAGTCAAGACCAGACCACTTTGACTGCAATGGGCCTGACAGACATATAAAGCAACCAATGACAGTTCGTTTTTTTTAACATGACATTCTGGTTGGCAAACCTGAAATTTGCTCACTATCATTCCTACAATTTAAAAAACAATTTGTTGACTCAACCTAAAATAATTTGTTACCTGGCTGCCTTAAATTTTAAGTTCAGTCAACTCAAAAAAGTTTAGTCAACTTGAAATGTTAAGTTGTACTAAGTGACTTGGATATTTGAGTTCATTTCAACTTAAAATTTTAAGGCAGCTGGGTAACAAGCCCAGCTTTTAAGTTTAACAACCAAATTGTTTGTTTAGTCAACTCCAATATCTAAGTTTTCACTTTGTACAACTTAACATTTTAAGTTGACTAAACTTATTTGAGTTGACTCAACTTAAAATTTTAAGTCAGCAGGGTAACAAATTATTTTAAGTTCACTCAACAAATGTTTTTTTTTTTTTTTTTTTTACAGTGTATAGGAAGTATTGTAAGGCTGTCTGAGAAACAGTAACCATGGAGGGGTGGAGCTTAGCAAAGGTTCAGTTTCACAAACCTTGCAAACTTGGTGGAACTAGCATTTTTCTTTTTCTTTTTCTTTTCTTTTCTTTTCTTCTTTTTTTTTTTTAATCAAATGTACATTTATTTCCCAGTCAGTTATTTCTTGGTTTAATAAACATTACTTACATGATCAGAAAAAAAAAAAAATCTGTTTTATATTTTTACATTCATACATTTTTATATTCTATTTATTAAAGTATGAATCTCATCAAGATTTACATTTTTTGGATTTTACATTTATTCCAAAACAATAACTCAGTGAAGTAGCAATTTAAACAATATATTTTATTTGTGAACTTCTGTTCAGCTATTCTTTTTAATAGTTAGCTTCAAACTAATTTTGAATTTTTTGGCTTGTCAGACATCAAAGCTTGGTGAAAATTGATCACAGACACAAAGATTTACTTTAAATTTCACCAAACTGATTACATGCCAAGAACTTCCAGAGATCATGTTTTCAGACCATTTCAAGTTTTATTTTGACGTAATGAAAATGGTTATATCTAAGTGTGCGAGCTGTTAACTCATTTAACGGCATTATATTGTTCATTCATACTGATTCACGAAAACAGAACACACACAAACAAGAGGAGGAATTTTTTCCGCATTAACCAATCACAGTCAATCATAACCAGTTATATCCAATCATATCGTAATGGAGGCATTGCCTCCTCTCACATGACTTTCATCCATTCATTCTCAATTCTCATTCAAACTCTTTGTACGCTTTAAGGGATCTGTTAAAACTCAATGGACTCAGGAGAGGTGAGAGAGATGCGGAATCCCGCTGTAACTATACCTGCTGGTGTTGCTGTTAGACAGTGTTTATTTTGAAAATTAGTGATTTATACACTTTTTAATGTTATATTTTTTTTTGTCATATTTGCATTGTTTTATTTTTGTACCACACATTGTTTTCTCATCCAATATTTTGAGGAGGCACTGTCTTGCCTCCTTGAAAGAAACGCGCCTGATGGAAATGTCCATTGCAGCAACCTAGTGCCTCGGAAACGCCTTTGTTTCCCAGCAGAATGATGAAAACCAGTGCACTCTTGCTCCTGGACAGCAAACCAATCAGATTTGAACTCGATTACCACCAGCTCTTACCATTATTGTTGTGCAATATCCATCAGACACTCTGTCATGCAATCTGAGAGCAAAGACCACCATAATTCACCACTGGGTGTATTTGCCCCTTGACCTCTTTACCTCTTTACCTTTATTCAAAAGTGACAGTAAAGCAGGTGTGTCTCACTGATAACATAGCAGTTAATACTCCTTTGAATTTACAATTATTTATCTTCATAACTCAGCTGTTTTTTCACATTTAATGCATGATTGTGAATATACCTTTTCCCGGAAAACTGATTTATTCGAAATACCTCATGTGTGACCATATGTCTTTTCTTGTTCTTGCAAGCAAGTGTTTTATAAAGGAAGCTCTTTGGAGGACATGAATTATGAGACTATTTAGAGGACAGGTTTACAAACACGACTCCTAAAAGATATACTCTACTATCTCATTTTATAGACTCGTAACCTGTAAATGGACTGTTCATTTAGTTAATGAACAGATACACATAACAATGGGCGTATTATTGGCTGTGCATAGAATTCCCTCATTAATGCAGACTCATGCACAGTTACCGTGGTAATGGACGGTGTGCTGTTGAGATTGTCACACGTGTTAGAACGAATAATTGCTTCTCTTTACGCCAGATCACTCCGGCATGGGGGACGAAATGACGCTTTATTAGGGCCCCAAATTTCAATCCATACTAATGTAATTGTGCAGCATATCATTAATGCAATTTTCATCCAGTGCAGATATAATGTATGATACTGCAATACACAAACAAAAAAAAAACACTACAGCTTGTTTGACAACTAATTTTGACTAGTCTACTAGCCATCCAGAAATGTAGTCGACTAGTTGGTAGGTCAGTGTTTACCTTATGTAAATAACATGACAGACGGCGTGCAGCGTCAGCAGTCCTCGCCATTTCTGGTGACTCCAACGCAGTGTTGATGGAGAGTGTGTGAGTGGAGAGCTGGTGAGAAAGCAAAGTGTGCATCTCTCCATAAACTGCACAAAAAAAAAGTCATGTTCCACTCTGTGGGTGAGACTTAATTAGTTTCAAAGTAGTTAGCATGAATTTAAGCTTTACGCTCAGATTTCTGCAGCATGCTTCACTCTTAACTTGCTTTGTGAACACAAAGTGCACATGATTTTCACTTTCGCATAAAAGCTTTTGTATAAAAAGTGTGCTACAGTGAACATGTATTTTTTTAGGCCAACCAAGAAGTTAGCATCACTTTGGTTCCCTCAACAAAAACCCAATAGGATTTTTCCATTGGCTTTTGGATTGCAGAAAATAAGCTCTGCGACCGACAAAAGTTTATGAATCTTACATGCTTTGTTTATCATGACAAACTTACCAAATAAACACAAGTTTTATGAATTTTAATGCCCAAATACAATTTCCAGAAGTAAAAAGCTAAACGTAGGGTATAAACGAAGTACACCATGGTGGCATGACTTCAACTTCACCATCACTAAGCTTCTGGCAACTCTTTCAGTCTTCATTTAAAAAAAAAAAAAAATCCCTGAAAGTTTGAGTTAGAATAGTTTTCAAAGGCTGTAGAAGCAGACTGAAGAGCAGTTGAGTTTACTTGTTCAGTGTGATGACATTTAATGTCACAGACAAGCTGTATAATGGAGTATTGCTGATGTTTATTATTTTGAAGAAAAAAACATGAAAATATCTTGAGTTTGGGTTAATTATTTCTTATTTCAGTGCATTTAACCTAAACCACATTTAGAAAACCGTTTGATTTCAGAATCATGGAACCAGAAGTGCTAAAATCCGACTCGTTTCCATGTTTTGGCCTTCAAAAATATGTCATCCCTGCAGCACTTTATATATTGGCCCATTGTAAGTAGGAACTTTTCAATGAATTGTTGAATTAGTTCACTGAATGCAAACTGGTTCTCACTGCCCTGCTGACAAATCCAGCATAAACTGGTTTATGCTGGTATAGGGCTGGTCCAGGCTGGTTTATGCTGGTTAGTGCTGGTACAGGGCTGATTTATGCTGGTACATGTGATGGTATAGGGCTGGTCCAGGCTGGTGTATGTTGGTATAGTGCTGGTTTATGCTGGCTAATGCTGGTATAATGCTGGTCCAGGCTGGTTTATGCTGGTTAGCGCTGGTACAGTGCTGGTCCAGGCTGGTTTATGCTGGTTAGTGCTGGTATATTCATGCTGTTCTCAAGCAAAATGGAGCTGGTGATGCTGGTTCACCAGGATGGTCTTGCAGGGATTAGTATCAGTATGCCAGCTGTCTGTAAGCAGTGTTCTGCGGACAAACATAGTTTTTGATTGCATATTTCTCTATTTAACACATCAATGATGCAAAGTAAAAACAATATAAGGTTAAAACATGAGTTATTGAATTATATGATAACTTCTGCTTCTTTTGCTTCCTCTGCTGAAAGTAGAACTGACAATTTTAACTGTTTTTTTTTTTTATTAAATAACTTTTTAAGATTAATTTGGAAAATTGTCTTGGTGTTTAACTACAAACACACACGTAAGAAACGTGATAAGTAACACATGCATACACAGCATCCCATGCTGGAGACCAGCAACCAGCATTCCATGCTTGGATCCAGCAAACCAGTATACCAGCAACCAGGTCACCATGCTGGCATCCAGTAAACCAGCAACCAGCATTCCACACTGGGGACTAGCATTCAATGCTATGGACCAGCAAACCAGCAACCAACATCCCATGCTGGTCCTAACATGCAAAACATACTTTATACTGTTTTTCAGCAGGGTGATTTATCAAGGCCCATCTCTGTCAGACAAGTCTGATTTCATAATGGGTGGAGAAATGATAAGCAAAATTTAAGGTAACCAAACATTTCAATGACATGACAAAAAGCAAGTTAAAAGGAACCCCCAGGTATTAACACTCTGGGGTCTGAGAGGGTTTTGGGGCCCTGGAGAAGTTTTGAAATACCCTAACATTTGTAGACTTGTATGGTTTAATATAAAATAAATGATGTCTCTTAGTGAAATATGTAGTAGAAAACCCATGAAAAGTTAAGTTATTTTAAAAAAAACACATCATTTTATACATATTTTGGACTATGGGGGGGCGCCATTATTCCGATGATGTGATATATTTGAACTCGGTTAGCTACTGGCACTACCTGTTGCTATTTTTACTGCAACACACCTCAAAATACACAACTCTGAAAATAAAATACTGACAAGAAAACAGCCAAATCACTTTTTTGAATCATAGAAACAAGCTCTACAAAATAATTGATTCACTGGAACAGAATCAGACCTCCCATCAGCTACTCAGTTCGTCCACACGCAGACACACACATACACGCATGCATAAACTTGCACTGAACAAAAACAATATTATGCTTGCATATTTCCTTTTTAGCTGTTAAATGTCACGCTTTGCTTGCTTATCTTTGTTTACATTCTGCCGGATAAAAGACAACATCCATACAATGATAATTGAATCGAGCAGATCCCATGTTTCATGCTAATACAAACATCCCAGATATACTGCAGAGAGTGTTATCACAGCAGCCAGAATCACAGAGAGATGCGCGAGAAGGTTAAAAGGTAATACACACAGATGCAACTCGGTTTATTCATCTGCAACCCTTCCTTAGAGCGAGATAACACTCTCAACCTCAGCAGAGCATCTGAAATGTGTGTGTGTGTGTGTGTATAAGAGATAGGGGTGATAACACTCACAGAGGAATATTACCAAGCAAATTGAGGTTATGTGGAAATACGCCTGGTGCACAGCGATATGACTGTCTGTGTGTGGTGTGTGTGTGTTAGAAAGATTTCAGTGCATCACCAAGAGTTCAATATCTTTTTACACGCATGTATATTTCTGACATATGTGCAGCGACACCCTTGAAATGGTTTATCGTTACATACACGCACACTCTTGTCTCTTCACAGACAAAGCGCTCGTAAAAACGACCTAAATAATAAACACCGTCACAGGACATTTGCACCAACAGGACCCCTGATAGCTATGACACACGCTGAGTCATTTCTTCGTATCAGTGCTGATAAAATCGCATATAAAGACCTTCCCGCCAACTCCGAACACATCAGGTCACACAGTTCTTTCTTTATCTCTTAGACTGCAACATCTAATTCACAAGATCAAATATTTTGAGACATCCATTTTTTAAAGGGGTCATCGGATGCCCATTTTCCACAAGCTGATATGATTCTTTAGGGTCTTAATAAGAAGTCTATAACATACTTTGGTTAAAATTTCTCAGTGATAGTGTAAAAAAACACCCTTTTTACCTTGTCAAATTCAGCCCTGTTGCATGTTCCTTTAAATGCTAATGAGCTCTTCTCACCCTGCCCCTTTTTCTGTGGGGTGACAAAGCGGTCTGTTTACTTTTGCCGCATTTAGCCGCGAAACTTACTAACTAGCACATTATTAAGAAAGGCGATTTGCAAAGATGCATAAAAAACCCTGACGTCACTTCTGCTGTCTGTGATACTGCATCACGAATTATTAGCGTGAACATAGACGCATTTATGTAGATTGGGGATTGGCGCATTTCCTTCAAAAACAAAAGTAATGTTAATCCTCCGCGTCTTCAGCAGCTCAGATGTTGGGAGTAAATGATGACTCCTATGATCATTATTACATTCAACAACAGAACACCTCGATCGCCCCTGCACCGGAGTAGGCACAATGGCGGCCAGAGTCAGACTGTTACAGCTTTTCAGGGCAGGTCTAAGGTAAGATAGGTTTGTCAATCAACTATTGTGGGAGCGGCCTTTGTCGGTGTGATGTCACACAGACAAGAACCTGAGAATGGCTTAATTTGAAAAAGGGAATATTTCTTACAAAAGATTACAAAAAATACCACTGGGTGGATTTTTATCATAATAGGGTCGCTGTGTACACACACTGCCATCACACATTTATGTTCAAACAACATGTAAAAGTGAGTTTTGCATCCAATGACCCCTTTAAATGTAAACACCACCATTTTACACTGGCCTCCAATAATACTGGCACCCATGATGAGTAAAACGCTATTAAAATGTCACTTTTCCCCTGAAACTACACTACCATTCAAAAGTTTGGGGTCACATTTTTCAATGCAACAACATTAGAATATCCCTGTCCCATTTTAATGACCAAAACTGTCATTCTTTAGCCCCATATTCTTAAAACATTCTCTTTTATATTCAGTGATAAAGAAAAGGACAGGTTTGGAGCTATATGAAGGTAACAGAATGCTCATTTTTAGGTGAACTATCCATTTAAGAGGAGAAATAAGTGTTTAGATATAGCCCGTGTCAGATATAAAATATCCGATGTGCGTTTACTGTGCACACAGCACAAGATCAGATCTGTGCCAGATGTCAGTGGAAAAAAAAAAAAATCACAACTGGTTGAGAGTCAACGCAGCCATACGGGACAATTTTATTACCTTTTTGTGATGGCAGACGCCTTCGTTAATGTTTGATAAAACACTCCTTTTTACTTCCTGTCATCTTCCTTTATGCCGCGGCAGAGAAGATAATAAAACCGACTCTGAACATCAAAGCAAAGCGCACAATTACTAAAGACAGCCTATCACTCTCCACGCAAATCACCATGTTTACCCAGACTTGTGTTGGCGGAGTATAATTTTAATCAGGTTTGAGATCTCTCTCTCTGTCTCTCTCTTTCTCTCTCTCTCTCTGTCTGTCTGTCTGTTTCTCCAGACGAGGCCTAGTTTGTTTCTGTGTTTGGGAGAGGTGTGACTGAATTAGCCTGTGCGCTGGGTGACATTTAAGAGATGAAGAGCGCGTCGCTGCTCGTTCGGAGCGAGGACGGCTGTTTTTCGCGAGACGCCAGAAAATGAGTCAGCGGGGTTCAGGGTTCAGAACTCGCTTTGATCTGTTCATTAGAATGTGTGTGGGTGCGCTAAACAATCACTCTGTCCAGATTGCAGGTGTGCGCACGAGTCTCAGGTGTTGTATGAAAATGAGAATCGCCTCCACAGGTGTTAAAGAGATCAGAGCTAATCTACAGCCTTCTGCATCCATCAGGCCTGCAATACACATACACACCAAAACAATATCTACTTTCCATCTCTAACACAAAGAGTCAATTTTCCCTTTCTTTTGTGCATCTACAAAAGAAACCAAGAGTGAATGAGATGAATCAAGCTCTGAAGAAGCAACACCTGTAAAGTATGGCTCCACCGCAATTATGTACTAATGTCTACTATATCAAATTAAGATTTAGTGACAGAAGTGGCAGTATGTTATAGTACAGAACACTGCAGTAATGACATATTTTTGTAGGCCAACCCAAAAGTTAGCATCACTCTGGTTCCCTAGACAAAAATACAATAGGATTTTTCCAATTTCCAGTTTTATTTTTTCCTAAATTCAGTTTTATGTTTTTCTAAATTACTTTTTTCTTTTTTAATTTTTCCATTTGATATTTTCTAGGCTCTGCTTTAATGGTTAAATTAAAACCAAAAAGCATATCTAATTAATTGAAAGCATGAACCTTACACAATTTAACAGCAATCTAATACAAGTTTAACAAAAATTACATTATTAAGCCCTATGTATATATATATATATATATATATATATATATATATATATATATATATATATAATTTTTTTTTTTTTTTTTTTTTTTTTTAACAAATTCTGTTTTCCATTAATTTTCTGGATTCCATTTTAATTATTTTTTTAGATTGTAATAATCAAAAGCATTTTATTTAAAAAACTATTTCTTTTTATTCTGATATTCTGTATTGTGCAATAATGCTGTGCTGTGATTTTTCTGGTAAATTAATTCTGGTAAATTATTTTTCTGGCACATATGCCACGTGCACTTCAGTATGTGTGTAGTAAACAAAACCGTTCGTCTGCACCATTCATTCACACAGAGACATGCAAATGTGCAGGATTCACATTTAAATTAGGACTGGGCAATATGGCAAAAAAAAAAATATCACGATCATTTTTTTTTTATATCAGATAAATGCTACAGTGTGAAAGTTGTAAAAACCAGGCGGTTAATTGTGGCTTTAAACTATTATTTATGATCAGAACATGACAAACACTACACATTTTTTAATTCTTTACACTTTTTCCAGTCTTTCTTTTCTTAAAAAAAAATACATATCTTAATAGAAAGAAAATTCTTTCTTCTTAGTTCTGCATGTTTTAATGAGTAATACTGTTTCAAATCAAGAAACAGGTTTGTGTTGCCTGATAATAATAATAATAATAATAATAATAATAATAATTTGGTCTCTTAGAAATACACATTTAATAGTAGCTTCAGTTAGGATGCAGATGTAGATTTATGTTCATTATCAAAATCAGTAATATCTGTAAAAATTGTAGCAACCTTATTTTTATATGGTGAAATTTAATTATTCTGACTGTTTGAGGGTTTTTTTTAAACCATTGACCTTTTATAGTATCATCCATTTTAAAGTTAAAACCACCTTAATACCATGTAATATGATTAGGTATTTTTATGAAAAAACAGTAGTCTAAATACATCTACTATGAATGCATAAACGCTATAGCTTAATCACACACACACAAAAACATACTGTAATTATATCCCATTACTCCTCCTTCAATACATTTAATACATGTCTACATTAATAATATAATAAAATTCGACAAAAATATACCCACATTTCTGACACAATACCACTGTGCAGTTTGTGCTACTACAGTAAATAGATGGTAAATTAAATAATGGCAATTTGTAGATTAAAAACCCTTCTTACTGTCCCGTCGCGCCCAGTGTTTCTCCTGTTTGTCAGCGCTGTTTCATCTGGCTTTAAACCAAATCATTTGCGTTCTTCACTGAATTCAAGAGCTTCACACTGGATTACATAGCACTGTTTAGTGACCGAGATTCATTAGCGAGTGAGCGCATCTGGTCTAGTAAATTCGCGCCTTGCGGCACGTTTGAAATTTGATCCGAGCGGATAAACAGTCGGAGTGGCGCGCTTTAAATGACTAGCGCTTTTTTGTTCCGCCTTTGCCGCATAAATATGGGGTTAGAATCGTTGCATAATTCCAAATAAATACATTATGATCCACAAATAAATGTAAAGCGATTGACAAAAACAAAGCATATTCACAAAATAAATAGAATGAGATCCACAAATAAATCTTAGAGTTCCACAAACATGAATTATATTCACAAGTAAAAAAATTAGAATTGCAAATAAAAAACATACTCACAAATATTTTTTTTATTTTACAAACACAACTTTGCCCGGCATTTATATGTGAATCGCGTACTGTGCATTTGTAGATCGCTGCGCGTATTTGTGGATTGCTTTCTGTGCATTTGTGGATCGCAGCGCATATTTGTGGATTGCTCTCTGTGCATTTGTAAATCGCTGCGCGTATTTGTGGATTTTGAAACATTTCAAGCGTCAAGACGCACACTGATCCACAAATGCATGGACTCCACCCACCTTCTACTTAAGCCAATCAGATACCGGCCACGTGGGGCTGACCAATCGTTGCATGTTCTCGCTCCAACCAATCACGTTTTGCCTTACAATCAGTGCAGGACCAGCCGTAATTCAGGACAATTAACCAGTCTCTTCAAAATGGACGACTAGGACAGTGGTGCTCATCACAGCATTATTGTAATAACATCTAAAATAAAACAAGTAATGTTATGTGTAATGTAATCAGTGTTTCATGTATCACTGAGTCGATGCGTGTTTTGACCGTGAGTGTGTTTAGCAAACTGGTATTCTACGGTGACCAGGAGGGGAGGTCTTCGGTTCACTTAGTTTTGTCGTGGCCACGACATATAAACTCGTGAGAACGTGATAATATAACACAGCCACGAGATATTAATTTGTGGGAACGTGATATTACATCATGGCCACGAGAACGTTTTGTCCAGGTAACGACATACTTATACCACGACTTATGTTGAGGGAACGACATATTTTTCTTGTGGACACGAGTTTATTGCATAAACAAACCTGCGTGACCATAGCAACCCGGGATTATCAGAGATGGATTCATTATTATTTTATTTTGAATTAATAAATTGTTATATTAATTATTATAGATTATTTCATAATTTCTTTTATTGTTTTATAATATAAATTATTATATTGCACGCAATGTAAACAGCATTCATATTAAGTTTATAATGAATAAACGTTACCTAAAGTAGTCTAAATAACATAGGCATACAAGAAAACATTTTTACCCATCCCTCAATCGTCTTCAAAATATTTGTATATTATTATTAGGCCATTATTATCACCATCATCTTCATCATCATTATTATTAGCCTATTATTATATTTTTATATTTTCCCTTTATTTCGATCTTACATAACGTTCTTATTAATAATAATAATAATAATAATAAGAAGAAGAAGAAGAAGAAGAAGAAGAAGAATATACAAATATTAAATTAAATGTTTCATGTTAGTAAAAATGTTTTAAACAACTCTGATAATCCCAGGTTGCTATGGTCACGAAGGTTTGTTTATGCATGAGTAAAATATGCCGTTCCCTCATTATAATAAGACGTGGCCACGAGAAATGGATGTCGTTCCCTCAACATAGCATCTGGAGGCCACGACATCGTTACCTCGACAAAACGATCTCGTGGCCACGACATAATATGACGTTCCCACAAATTAATATCTCGTGGCTGTGTTATATTATCACGTTCTCACAAGTTTATATGTCGTGGCCACGACAAAACTAAGTGAACCGAAGACCTCCCCTCCCGGTCACCGTAGAATACCAGTTTGCTAAACACACTCACGGTCAAAACACGCATCGACTCGTGATACATGAAACACTGATTACATTACACATAACTTTACTTGTTTTATTTTAGATGTTATTACAATAATGCTGTGATGAGCACCACTGTCCTAGTCATCCATTTTGAAGAGACTGGTTAATTGTCCTGAATTACGGCCGGTCCTGCACTGATTGTAAGGCAAAACGTGATTGGTTGGAGCGAGAACATGCAACGATTGGTCAGCCCCACGTGGCCGGTATCTGATTGGCTTAAGTAGATGGTGGGTGGAGTCCATGCATTTGTGGATCAGTGTGCGTCTTGACGCTTGAAATGTTTCAAAATCCACAAATACGCGCAGCGATTTACAAACGCACAGAGAGCAATCCACAAATATGCGCTGCGATCCACAAATGCACAGAAAGCAATCCACAAATACGTGCAGCGATCTACAAATGCACAGTACGCGATTCACATATAAATGCCGGGCAAAGTTGTGTTTGTAAAATAAAAAAAATATTTGTGAGTATGTTTTTTATTTGCAATTCTAATTTTTTTACTTGTGAATATAATTCATGTTTGTGGAACTCTAAGATTTATTTATGGATCTCATTCTATTTATTTTGTGAATATGCTTTGTTTTTGTCAATCGCTTTACATTTATTTGTGGATCATAATGTATTTATTTGGAATTATGCAACGATTCTAACCCCATACATAAACATTATATGGAACATTGATCGAACTCTTGTTATCGTTTATCGAGGAACGTTATATCGCACGAAAATTATCTTTATCGATTTATCGCCCAGCCTTAAATTAAATAATATTTTTGCGGCTTAATATTTTACAGATACATTTTGATTTAAGTGTACTGACTTTTGATTTATTCATCCAAAATTAGGCAAATTCCTTGACATTCTTTGACATTTTTGGAGAAAATAAGCTCTTACATGTATGATTCTTACACGTCTGTTCATGATGATACAAATGAGCACCGCTTTTATGAATTTTAAAGCCTAAATACAATTGCACAGAAGTAAAAAGCTTCTTCCTACAACTCTTTCAGTCCTTTTTTTTTTTTTTTAAAGTATGACCTAGAATACCTTGAGATAATAAACACAACAAGGCTGTGAAAAGGGACTAGTGAGTAGATGAGTTTACCTGTTCTCTGTTAGCAACCACCTTTTTCAAGACAAGAAAAGGCTTTTTAAAAAAATCACAAGGCCATATTTCTGATCTATTTTATGTGTCATAGAAATAAAACATGGAAGTATCTTGAGCTTGTGTTAACCACAGACCTTATTTCAGGGGGGGAAAAAAACCTTGACTAGGGGACGATGGAACCAGAAGTGATAAAATGCAACTTGTTTCCATATTTTACATATTTTAGCCTACAAAAATATGTCATCCCTGCAGCACTGTACATATTGGCCCATTATTGGTTGGATCTTTTCAATGAATCACCTGAAGTAGGCCATGTTTTGGCCTACTTTTTTCAGCCATGTAACCAAAAATCCATTCATGAAACCCACAGACGATGGTTTGTGGGTTTTATGAATGCTTTTTCAGTTAATATTACCCACAGTCCCCTGTGCTACAGACAAAAAATGGTTCAGTTTCGCATTTTTCAGTTTTTGAAAATATAAAAAAAAAAATATCAATTTAGCTATATTTACATGCATTTACATGCAAATGGTACACAGTCATGTCAGCATGTGGACCACAACATTAAAACTCTTTCATTGGTGCCATCTAAAATATTGACAGTGTGCAATTCATAAAATAATGCAATTATGAGTTGCAGTCTCAGGCTCCGCACAGAGGGCCACTATAATGTGTCTTAGAGCAAACTCATCTTTTACAGGTCATTTTTCAACTATTGTCATAGAAGAGCTACAGTTGAAAGAGAAACACGCAGAGCAAGATAATTAAAGTCAGTTAACCTGTCAATGTGTTTACAGCAAGTGCAGACATTTGAAAGTATCTCTATTGCACCCTTGGGTATTACGTTTTGTTATGCCACACTAAGGCAAGAACGCACATCAAGTCTGTACGATATGACAGCGTGCTTGTAATGTTTCTGGACCTACTGTGTCACTATGCACTTTCCTATCAACAGCAAAGTACATAGTTTTAGTGCAAAGTTTAAGTATACCAAATGGGATCTCACCCGGCCAATTAGAATCTGCATAAGTGGTCGGAGAGAAAGCACTGACCCCAAATGCGTCCATTGTTTATAGTTATTACGGAGATGAATGTTAAAAGTAGTGCTCAGTAGTAAACAATGAGCTGACTCTCTGGTGATATTGATCTGAGTGTGTAGGAAAGTGGAACAGACCTGCATCCAAGCCACAGCAGACAGTGAGTGGGCTGGCAGGGGGTGGAACACTTTATTGGGTATAGAGTAATGAACTGGCAACATATCAGCGGTTACGGTATATCCGGAGCAAATTCTCTTACTGGAAACATCCTGGAACTCCTGACCTGTGTAACTTAATGAAAACAAAGTATCCATTTTTAATGAATAATGTCTTCATGTCATAAATAAAGGGTGGTCTGTCCATTTTGTTGATTATATACACTACTGTCCAAAAGTTTAGGGTCAATAAGTTTAGTTATTTATTTATTTTTTTAATCATTCATTCAGCATAGATGCATTCAATTGATTAAAATTGTCAATGTCACCAAATAAATAAAATAAAAAATAAATGTTACTATTCATTAAAGAATGCTGAAAAAGTGTATTAAAATGTTTTTTCCCAAAAAAAAAAAAAAAAAAAAAAAAAAAAAACACTGTACAGTTGTTTTAAGCATTGTCGACAAAAAGATTTTTTTTCTTGAGAAGCAAATCAGCATATTAGAATTATTTCTGAAGGATCATGTGACACTGAAAACTGGAGTAATGATGCTGAAAATTCAGCTTTGCATGACAGGGATAAATTATATTTTAAAATATACTGAAATATAAACCGGTTATTATACATTTGAATATTCTAATAATATTAAACAATATGCAGCCTCACTGGACCAAAACAAAATGTAGCCTAGGGGACCAAAAGTAACTTCTTAAAAAAAAAAAAATATGTACCACACTTCTAAATGACAGTAGAAATGGAGTAATAAAAAAAAAAAAAAAAAAAAAAATAATATATATATATATATATATATATATATATATATATATATATATATATATTGTGAGATGTTATTGCAGTTTAAAATACTTAAAATAGAATTTATTTCTGTGATGCAAAGCTTAATTTTTAGCATCATTACTCCAGTCTTGTGCTGATTTATCATCAATGTTGGATACAGTTGTGCTGCTTAATATTTTTTTGGAACCTGTGATACTTTTCAAGATTCTTTGATGAATAAAAAATAAAAAAGAACAGCATTTATTCAAAAAAATAAATAAATAAATAATATATATATATATATATATATATATATATATATATTCTTTCAAAAAAAGATTTTAATGTATATTAAAATAGAAAAATATAATTATTTTACATCGTAATAATGTTTCATAATATTAAATTTTTTCTGTATGTTTAATCAAATAAATGCAGCCTTGATGAGCATAAAAAACACACACACAAAATAAAAAAATTGGACTATTACTTTGATTTATGTGGGAAAAAATTTGACTGGCAGCTGAACTTTTTGATGCTTTGACAATATTTTTGGTAAAACAAGCCAATTAAGCACTTAGGGAAAAAACAAATCAAGGAGAGAGAGAAGGTCTGTGGCACGTATCTCCTCTCCTGTCCTCTTCAACCCTCATGTGTGTGTGTGTCTATACGTGTGTGGACTCAGGAGTTGTTTTGCATTTCAGAGCCTTTTTCCGAATCCCTCTTTATGTCAGAGCACAAGGACATGAGGTAGCGCGGGTCCTTGCAGCTAATTGGTCTGTCCTTCTCTTACAACTTTCCCTAACACTCTCAGAAAATAAATAACTAATGCGCCCCTTGGTAGTCTCATTAGCTCCCTGCAAATCTCCCTTCATAACCTCTGTCTCTCTCGCTCACGCACACGCTCCATCTCTTCTCTTTTTCTTATTCTCTAAGCGCGTCCATGAATAAATCTGGTGTCCGTTGAGCCAGTGGGCCACAATGGTCTCTCTTTGAAGGCGGCGAAGGACTGGCAGCGCATTGTCTTTCCCAAACAATGGCCACTTTAGCGTGTTACCTCTGAGGGCTGCGTTAGCCATATGGCTGCCTCCGCCTTGCCAAGGAAAGCACGTTGGTGTCGTTGTGAGAGAAGCTGATTTGGAGTGTGCTTTTACTGAGAACAGCCCTGTATACTTATCTCTCTCAATCCTTCTCTCTTTTGCTCGGAAAGAACAAAAACCTCCCCCCGTGCACATTAAGAGATTTCTTGAAGTGTTTCCAAGCAGCCATTCGAAATGTAAATGGTCTCTTTGTAGACAATACACAGTGGAAGAGCTACAGCAGAACTGGCAGGTCCGGCACTTGGCCAAAGCATGACATTTGACCCCGAGGACGAGATCCGGAGCATTCTACCCCACTTAGGATGCCAATGTTTTTAGGACAGTTGTGAAAGATTGATGCAACCTAAACCCAATGTAGAAAAGAAGTAGTTTGAATGCTAAAAATTCATGCACTCCCTTTTTTTAAATACCACTAATAACCTTAATAGTCTCAATTATCAAGCCATTTTGATTTGCTAAACAGTATGATGTCATACTGATCAGGCCCCGCCCACAACCGCTGATGGACTGTCCCATATTAGCATAGCTCCACCCTCAGCCAGTAGTACACTGTCCGCCATTTTCTTGGCACTTGAGCAGCTGTAGCAACAGCAATGTCTTGTAAGCAATGCAGGTGTTTTGTATTTAGATTCAAATGTGAACATAAGAGTCTTCATTTTCTCCTGACAACAAAGCCACTGAGGACACAGAGGATTAGTTTTGTTTTTGCTCATAACACATCACCAAATACACAAAAAAACAAGAAGTGGGGGCAGGGTGAGCAGTAGCAAAAAGTGTGTTGTTTTACACAACCAATGAGGAATTGTAACATGTGACTTGAAAGTTGACTCATTTGACTTTGCCTTGAAATTTGTCTTATTAATGGAGCCTGCTGACCACAGATTTGGATATATCACCTCCTTCTAAATGAATTGACAGACCACACAAACCTTTTGACTTCTTGCTAGGACATTGCAATGTGGTTGTAAAGGTAATCTAAATGATTTTTAGTGCATTGCCATGCGGTTTCCTAGGTGGTTGCTAAAGCATTGCTATGCAGTTTCAAAGGTGTTCTGAGTGGTTCTACTACATACTTGCTATGTGGTTGCGAACTAGCTCAGTTCAAACCAGTCCATAGATATGGCTCAGGTTCATTCTTTTATATTGGTCAAATTCTTAACTCTAAATGTATACACTCACCACTAAATATTAAAAGAAAAAGAAAGGTATATATTTTGGTTTTTGGAGTCCCCAACAACAGGTTGACATGCATGCAAGGTCAAAAAACACTTTCTCTGTGTTATAATATGCATTTATTTTTACCTTATTTGCTCAACGCCTCCCAAACGGTTTGCTCAACGATTCATTTCCTCCTTAGCTTGAAGCTAATCTGCGGTGATTTGTCTGATGTCCCAGTCTGTTTATGATTGGTCTAAGGCATGCAGTGCATTTTGGAAATGGAACGCCTGTCACCATTACTCTAGCCCACAGCTTGGTGGTAAACACCCAAACAGCCATAGTATATGTGTCAACCCAACACAGAAATGTATTGATAAAGCACTGCAGTTTGTAAACCAACGTATTGCTCTATTCTTTATCATAACTCCAAGTAATAACAACAACAAACATCCACTATTCATCGACACATTTCTAGACAATTACGAGCGAACAGATATTGCTGTTAGCCAGAGACCTACAAGCTACATGGAGCGAACACAACACACACGCAACTAAGTAAGGATTTTGCATGCTACAGAGTACATGAGAGCAACAGTTTTTAAAGGATTACTTCACTTTCAGAATAAAAATGTCCTGATAATTTACTCACCCTCATGTCATCCAAGATATTCATGTCTTTCTTTCTTCAGTCGCAAAGAAAGTTTTCTGAGAAAAACATTCCAGAATTTTTCTTCATATAGTGGACTTCAGTGGTGCTCAATGGATTGAAGGTTAAAAATGCAGTTTCAATAAAGCTTCAAAGGGCTCTAAACAATCCCAGTCGAGGATTAAGGGTCTTATCTAGAGAAACTTAAAAAATTTTCTTAAAAAATATATATTTATACACTTTTTAACCACAAATGCTCCTCTTGTCTAGCTCAGCTCCGTACTCCGGTTCAAGACAGTTAGGGTAAAACTCCCATCTTATTTTCTCCTCCAACTTTAAAATCGACCTACATCGCTGTTTTACCTTTTTTTTTTTTTTTGTAAAGGGTGTTTGATTCTCTTTGCATGTTTAAGTTGACATGAACCTGAAACAGCTTAAGATTCATTTTAAAAATGACTTGTTTACATGATATTGGAATCAACTCTTTCTTTTGAAAGACAATAACTTTATACACGGAGCACTTTCAGATTTACAACTTTGGAGGATGTTTTCATTCACTTAGAGCTGTGTTAAACACATTAAGCAGATCAAAACTACTTAATGTTACCAAATGAAATGTTGACCCAGGAAGTGGTATAGGACTGTACAAGCTTTGGGGGTATTGATTGAAGTGATCTACTCCATGTTCTTATCATCAATCTGAATATGATCTGTATGTAGTGTTTGAGAAAAACGCAATTTTCTTAGCTTTTTGTTTGAAGTGTTGCTTTTTTTGCCTACATTTAAGTGTTGATAAAAAAGAATGCATGATGCTAGAATAAAACATTGGTTTGTTTGTTCCCTTTCGAGGAACTCGAACTGCGTCCTCTAGGGGGGCGCTAGGGGGGAACGCCGTCAGCGTGACCCGTGTCTGAAGTCTACATACAAAAACAACAACAAAGTTGGCCGGCGACAGCCTATGACGTCACTGCCGCCGCGACTCGTCGCTGCCGGCGCGTCACTACCGGTGCGACCACAGTATAAAAGGACACCGGTAGAGCAGGACGGCCTCTTCTTCGTCTTCATTGACTCTTTGTCTGGAGTGTGCAGCAAAACGGTAAGAGACCCCTTTTTCTTTGGAGAAATAATGGCTAGCACTAGTAAGGCGTTTAGAAAGTGCGTGGATCCGTGTCCTCGTTATTTGACACCCGATGACACGCACGATCTTTGCGTCTTTTGTTTGGGCGAAGAGCATGCACGCGACGCCCTCGAGGGGGCAGTCTGCGTGCACTGTGAGCTTTTTCCCATGAGAAAGCTCCGTTCTCGTCTGTCTCTCTTCTCGAGGGAAGAGGGACAGCCATCTGTTCCCCGCGGCTCAGGACCCTCTGCTGCCGAGGCACGGAGAAAAATGAGCTTGTGGGGATCCCAGGTGGACCTCGCTGACGAGCTAAAAAAGGGACTTTCCCTTTCACGCGCGAGGACGAGCTGCTGGTTGACGATGAAGTTGTTTCTCTTACATCATCCGATCCAGCAGCTAGTGCTCTGTTGGGTCCTTCCCAAGAAGAGCAGGAGATGTTGGAAGATGAGGAAGCTGAGGCTGAACCCTTTCTAATCTCCTGCCCTGCATATGAGGAGCTGCTGGAGGTTATGGATCGCGCCACGGTAAGGCTTGACTTGCCGTGGAAGCGAGCCAGAGAGGTGGCGCCTCGGGGTCGTCTCGATGAGCGCTATCTTTCTGATCATAACCTCCCGGCCCAGGTGAGTCTTCCATTCCTTCCCGATCTGCATACGGAGATCGAGAAGGTATGGAGGAGGCCGTTTTCTTCACGCATCCATAATTTTCCGCACTCTAATTATGCGAATATTGAGGGGATGCGTGAACATGGCTATCAGAGGATGCCGCCTGTAGAAGAGACGCTGGCCAGCTATCTCTCTGTAGGTAAGGCATCTTCCCTGAAGACTCCCTCCCTGCCATCCATTCCCCTTCAAGTAACATCTCGTTTGAATGGCAGGGCATATGCAGCAGCAGGTCAGGCTGTGGGTGCGTTGCACACTATGGCGGTGCTTCAAGCCTATCAGGCTGACTTGCTGAAAGATCTGGATAAGGGTCAGGGTCTTTCCCCGGACGAGGTTTCTGAGCTGCGCCGCACCACGGATCTCGCTCTCCGTGCCACCAAGCAGGCCGCCACTGCCATGGGCAGGTCTATGGGGGCCATGGTGGTTACGGAGAGACATCTGTGGGTGAACTTGGCTGACCTCGGGAAGAAAGAGAGGGGCTTTCTTCTCGATGCGCCAGTCTCGCCTTCCGAACTTTTTGGTACCTCCGTTGAGACGGTGGTTGAGAAGTTCAGGGAGGCGAGGGCGCACTCAGCGGCCTTCAAAACCTTCATTCCACGAAGGTCCAGGTCTGAGCCCGAACAGTATGGGGGTCCTGGCCCGTCTCGTTCCGAGGGACGAAGACAGGCCCAGAAGACTAGTGTGGCCACTCGCGCCCCTCCCCCACCTGCGGGTGGTTCCGGGAGGAAGCGTGGGTCTAGAGGAGGTAGACAGGACCTGAGGGAAGTGATCCAGACGAGACAGCGTGCTCGCCGGGGTCAGAGTAGGAGATAGCTTCTGCTTATCTTCCTTTGGGGGCTCCTGTCTCCCTCCTCTTAATTCCCCCTTCATATTAGTCTCTCCACCTGACTGAGGTTAGGTGATACTTTTCCTGCGCACCCCCGCCGGACCTATGATGTTTTAGGTTGGCTTTTTTGTTAAAAAGCAACCTTTACTGATGGTCAGGCTCGGCCTTTCGGCCTCTTCTCACAGTTTGATGCGCGGGAACCATGGATGGGTGAGTTCGATCCATTTTTTATGTCTCTAGGATTCATATTTCTAGCTCGGTGGTCGCTCCCCTTTTTAGGGTTTCTAATCAGCGATCTCTTTGAGGTAACCAGGTGAGTGCTGTCTTCCCCTACTATAAAAGAAAGCGGGGTAGACAGCCCATTTTTTATGATTTGCTGTGTGGTCTACTCCCCTATAACCTAGTCTCTTGTCAATCTCCCTGTCAGGTCATAGTAATGGTCTGGATGGTTTCTCAAAAGGATCTTCTGAGCCTTCTGGAGTTATGCGCAGGAACCATGGTGGGGTGAGTACGACTCATGTTTAATGTGTCTACCATGCTGTATGCATTTGGGTCCTGTTTTTGTGCCTTCCTTGGTAGGTCCTCTTCGAGCACCCCCCTCTGATCTTCAATCATGGTTATGGGCTGCTTGCCTGGGTCTGCCTCCCGTTTCGAATAGGAAGCTTTCAGGTTCCCTTTACAGCACTGAGGAAAACTAGGACTTCGGTCCTGCGTCTGGGTAAGCTCTTCAGAATCCCTTTCCACAGGGAGCTCCTGGACATTTTGGATAGACACATTGACCACCGGGTTGAGACCCTCTGTCTTCGTCCCGCCCTGAGGGGCTTCGGTTGCGGGGTTTCCGCCCTTCACACAGACCTCCTACCTATGCCATTTGGTGATCTAGCGGTCGCCCCTCCGAGGAGTGGGCTTGGTCATGCTATTTCACTGTTTCTCAAGTCAGAGTTGTTTCTGTGGAAACCCTCTGAGTGCTCCGAGGAGCCTTCAGCTAAGCATTCTTGGCCCTTGGTCCCAAGGCTCTGCGGGTCTTGGTAGAGCAGGTCCCATGCTTTTCATCGAGGAGGTAAGCATAGGTCTGTGTGGGGTGAGAAGGGCTTATGCCCCTTGAGAGGTTACCCGCAGAACAGCTTGAGGTCTGGGGATGTGACTGCTTTCTGTGCAGTCTTGTAGAGGTGGCTCCCCGTCATTTCTGATCCCCGTATCTCTTCCTGGGAGGGTGCGACGATGCTCCCCTTTCTGCGGAAAGGGTTTTTGCTAGAGCTCGTCTCCCTTGGGGAGGTCAGGTGTCCCTCCTGTGTCTCGGGAGTGGAACCCGGTCTCGATACACTACCTTTTCTTGGTACATATATCAGCTTCAGGGCAGTATTATTAGACAGTTAGCTGCGGCTACTGCATAGGGTGCTCCCCTCCCATCGCGGGTTTACTTGAGCACTGCTCCATTGAGCAACTGAGGTTCGCCCTTACTGCCTTCCCCCAGGCCAAAGGGAACTTTCACGGGTCAGATCTCATCCAAGGCTTCTGTACAGGGCGCGGTGATGCTCCCCTTTCTACGGAAAGGGTCTCTGAGCTCGTCCCCCCTGGGGGGATCAGTGGCTCCTCTCCATGGGAGTAGAAGTAGAAGTAGAAGCCCGATACACTGCCTTATCTTGTGTGGCTAAGTGTATCGGCTCCTGGCAGTTTTAGTGGATAGATAGCCGCGGCCTCTATCTGCTTGGCATCTTTGTGCTCCCCTCTCCTTGAGGGTTTTGCTTTGAGCTTTGCCTAATTGGGCGGCTAGATGCGCCCCTACTGCCTTCCCCTTAGAGCCTTGTTAAGCCGGCAGTGCTCCCCTCACTCTGAGGGTCTTCTTATTCCACCGTTTCTCAACGGTACGTCTAAAATCCATTTTTATGGTAAGGCCCACACGTTTTTGGGCGCTTTCTCAAATCCATGTATATGGTAAGTGCACACGTTAACCTTTGGGCACTTTTCTAAAATCCACGCTGTGGTATGGAAGGCACCGGTGTTCTGCGTCCATTCTAAAATCCTTTATGGTAGGGATTCACGCGCTATTGCCCGTACCCTTTCTCGAGGTGGTCTAAAACCCGGTCGTCTCGGGTCCATCTCCAGAGCTTCTGCCAGGCTAAAAGAACGGTTTTTACGCACCCTAGTTCTGGTGCGCATTTTATGCTCGCTCAACCGGGTTGAGCAGGGAGTTACCACTTACGTTCTGTGTTACGACTTCTGAGGGAGTCATGCAGGGCTGCAGTAGCTCCTGTGTGACAGGCTATACTGTGGTCGCACCGGTAGTGACGCAGTGACGTCATAGGCTGTCGCCGGCCAACTTTGTTGTTGTTTTTGTATGTAGACTTCAGACACGGGTCACGCTGACGGCGTTCCCCCCTAGCACCCCCCTAGAGGACGCAGTGTCTCGTTCCCTTCTCAGGGAACCAGGGTTACATACGTAACCTGAGACGTTTTTGTTTAAAAGCAGAAGCTTGTGTGAATATATATTCAGAATATGTATGAATATATATTCAGTTGCTGGCTGGCAATGTGGCTGCAAAAGAGTTAAAGAAGTCTAAAGAAAAGTTTTTGTGGTCTATCGATTATTTTAGACAAGAGAGAGGTCATAGATTCAAACCTGTGGTCAGCAGACTCCATTAGTAAGATAATCTTCATGGCCAAGTCAAACGCGTCCACTCTATATTCTTCTTCTTAGATGCAACTTGAGTCTCTCTGATGATATCTGCAATCAAGCCGCATTAAGATTTGTCACAAACAAGTAGTATATAAGCAACACAGTCATTCAGAGTTTAACGCATGCTTACAGCTGCTGAATATCCTCTGTCTCCAGAGAATTGATTGTGTGACTATTCGAGATTAATCACAGATGTGGCTTGATAAAATACCACGTTAATCATGCAGATCAGCCGCTAACGTGCTAATGCGTGGAAATGTGAGATGCTCAAGTGCTGAGCATTTCAGAAAAACCATCCACCCCCGCTGCCTCTTCGCTATACCGAAACCCAAATACCACTGCATGCATTTTTAGTTATTTATTAGTCACGATGACCTCTAAATGCAAATATATTTTCATCAGTCAAGGCTTATGTATGTTGCAATTGCCACATGGTTATTCAAACTATTGTCCAATTATTTTCTTGCTTTTCGTAGCATTTACTCACCATCATGTCATTCCTAACCAATTTAACTTTCTTGCTTCCAAGAATATCCTTGCTACTCTTTTCAGTGTAATGACAGTCAAACTGCAAAAATTACATAAAAACATCATAAAAATCATATATATGCATTATATGCACTATGTTTTCATGTCATACAATAGCTTTGTGTTGAAAAAACAGACCTATATATATATATATATATATATATATATATTATATATATATATATATATTTGCATTTCATTTTATATATATTTTTTTATTTATTTTTTTAATTTTGATAACCAAACAACTTTGGTTCCCATTGACTTCCATTGTATGCACAAGCAACATTCTTCTCTTCTCCACAGAACAAAAAAACATATACTGGTTTGGAACAACATAAGAGTAAATAATACCAGAAATGTCATTTTTGCATGGACTGTCGCTTCAAATTTCAATCGCTTTTCTTCACAAAATGCTATTATATTGGCTTCAGAAAACTTGGCATATAGTGCACAACTTTATTATTATTATTTTATTATGAGTTCAGAACTGTAAAAGTGCTGTCATGAATTGGCCATCTGTCCATCAGCACGAAATGCTGGGAAAGACTCCAGAATCAACATGACCCTACATACGACCAGCAGAGTGGAAAACGGATGGATAGACTATAAAAGTGGTCCTATGTTTATAATAAAATAAATAAGAATAACAAAAAAATGTGCACTTTGTCATTATGGTTGCATTTTTTTTTTAAGCTTCACAGCCCTTGTCCTTTTTCACTTTCATTATAATTAAAAGGTTAACTTTTGAAGAAAATGGGCCAGTCTTTTGTGTTCCACAGAAGAATATATAATGAGAATTTTCATTTTTGCGTAATCCGCTCTAATATTAATAGTACTATTAATAGGTTACTAGAAACATGACAATTTTGCTAGAATATTGTCTATGAAATGACCAAGAATTACAATTATATACAATATGCAACTGTTGTGCCATGATGAATAACTTTGCATGAAAGCCATTTCTACCTCACAACAACCAATCTAAACCTTATTTAGCATTCAGTACATTTATAAACACAGACAGAATGATAGACAGACAGAAAGAGAGAGAGAGAGAAACAGCCCATTTCTCTGCAAAGATCTCTCATTCTGCTCAGCCTGTCATGCACTAAAGGTTAGTGGCTCCCCTGTTAATTTTGCCAAGTCTCCAGCACAGAGACGCAAGAACTTCCGACACCGAAATAATTGGGAGTGCGGTAAGTCCGCTGAGAGGTTTGGCCAAGGTCCGCCGCCTTCCAGGACGACTTTCTTATAAACAACGTTTTTTTTTTTTCCCCACAAGATAGAGGCTTCGCTCGCTTCCCGTTTGCTGCTGGAGAGTGAGTCAGATCAATGATGACACCAGCGATCGTCTGCCAAGCAGAACTCAACTGCATCTGTCAGCCGCAGATTTCTACCCTCTGCGTACGGACTCGGAGCATCTATTTGCTACCTTAATGAGCCTGGCCTGCCGTAATGGGACGTGGAGGGGTTCAGGCTGATCTCTCAAATTAATTTAAATTTCTCTGCTAACAGAGCTCAAACTTAATCAGGTTTCCAGGAGTGTATGTTTTTTATGGATTTCCAATGAGAGGCACAGGGTGTTCTGGGAAAGATGAAGATGCATATCGCACTGTCCCGCTCTCGTTCTCTAGGGGTCATTTAAAAGGATGGGCGATGAGGTGTTCTGTCCTTTCAGAAGTGTTTACAGTGCATCCATGCACTTTTTAAACAGATGAAAAAGATTAAACACTGTGTGAGCTGGCTCTTTTAGAAGATGAAAGACACCTCAAAAATGTATTCAAAATGAAATAACTATAATCAACCAAAGATAAAATATACCAACCTCAAATGCATGTTTGGAAAAATAAGAAAAATACATTTTTCACGTGTTATTTTACATTACGTCTACAGACGTAGAAAGAGTTAAAAATGTGAAGACCTAGGAAACAGGCAATGGAGCGTCCAGCCTTCTTAGAATAGATTCAGACAACTTCTGAATAGTATCCAGTCTATCAGTACATCAGTTGCTTTAGAGATGTTGAAGAAAAAAATTTGTTTCTCTCTTCTCTCTAAAATTGTGTTTTATCAATATAAAAAGGAGACCTATTATGTCCATTTTCACAAAATGTAATATACGTCTCATTTGTCCCCAGAATGTGTCTGTGAAGTTTTAGCTCAAAATATCCCACAGATATATTATTATATGTGACCTGAATAAATAAGCTTTCCATTGATGTATGGTTTGTTAGAAAAGGTCAATTTTTGGCAAAGATACAACTTTCTGAAAATCTGTGATCTGTGGGTGCAAAATATTGAGAAAATTGCCATTAAAGTTGTCCAAATAAAGTTCTTACCAATGCATATTACTAATCAAAAATTTAAGTTTTGATATATTTACGGTGGGTAATTTACAAAATATCTTCATGGAGCATGATCTTTACTTAATATCCTAATAATTTTTCAAAAAAATCAATCATTATGACCTATACAATGTATTGTTGGCTATTACTACAAATACATTCGTGCTACTTAAGACTGGTTTTGTGGTCCAGGGTCACATATAATTTTGAAAATGCCTATTTTGAGTTGAAGTAGAAACATGCTGTTTTCATGCATGTCTCTTTAAATGCAAATTAAAGATGCTCTCCGCCCCCTTTTCTGAACAGGACAGTGCCTTTACGGCAGTATTGCCAAGTCCACGGTTTTCCAGCGGAATTGAGCTACTTTAACGTTGTTGCCACGGTTTTTTTTTCATGTTTTCATGGGTTGAAGCGACCCCAATAAGGTTAGATTTTGCCCCTGAATTCCGAACTGTACCAGGGGAACTCTGCCAAAAAATGTGTATTTTACCCCTCAGAATGTGATTTTACTAGAGGACCCTTTCAAAACACAATTGGGCGGGTTTTGCTGTGAAAACCTAGCAACCCTGCTTTACAGCTTGTATCTCAGATACTCTGCTAAAAAAAAAAAAACTTGTTTGGTTTTGATTACGATGTCTGTCGTGATGAAATCATGCGTTTTAAAGTATATTTGAAGAGTTCAAATGCAAAAGCCTCTAAATCCATCTGACGTATTTCTTTAAAATTAGCATTGCTTTCTGGCTACTTTGTATAGGTTTCTATGTAAGTACCGGTACTTCTGATTGGGCTGA
The DNA here is from genome assembly GCA_036247105.1 of Cirrhinus mrigala. NCBI lineage: Eukaryota > Metazoa > Chordata > Actinopteri > Cypriniformes > Cyprinidae > Cirrhinus > Cirrhinus mrigala. Next base: position 34,746,813 of record CM070008.1, on the reverse strand, counting down.
GGCTGGAATTTAGCGAGTTTGAAGTAAAAGTTTTTGATGGACGTATACTATGTGTCAGGAGCATTCACTCAGTATCATTATCTCATTTTTGACTAAGATGGCTTTTAGCTGGTTTTGCATCTGAACTCTTCATTCATTTAAACTTCTGATATAGGGTTTTCTGAGCACACATATCCGAAGCACGTGCACAGAAACTGGCTGTCACATGGCATGTGAGTACTGAGGTCTTTCATGTCTTATTGTGCTTAAACTGTCAAATACACACAAGTTTATGTTAAAAACACACAGGAGTTACAAAAACAGTTGGTTATGTCTGTGAAGGAAAATAGCAGGGAAAGAAATCACATATTTATATTAGATCTGTGTGGCAGCAGCATAATATACAGTAAATAAATCAATGAATGAACTGCTCACTTGTCTCCTCTGAGGCTGGGACTCTACATAGTTCTAAATACAATCCGATTATAGCATTTAAACACAGAAAAAGTCAGATTTTCCTGATATGTCACCTTTAAGTCAGGTGATTTGTCATGGCCATGCAGGGCAGATGTTCATCTTGGTGCTGGCCAGGTTTTAGGGAAATTTTATCAACTTTTCTTCTAGCATTTTAGCATTTAAAATTGTAGTATTTCCAGTTCTTTGAAGGATTTTGGCTTTGTTCTATGTGGCCGGTTTTTGAGAAAACAGGGTCCTAATCGCAGTCATAATTGTAACAACTGTTGTTTTTAAAAAGCCAGATATTTGAATATTTTAAAAAGTTACAGCTGCTACTAAGTAAGTTCACTTTCAGAACAAATATTTACAGATAATGAACTCACCCCACTGTCATCCAAGATGTCCATGCCTTTCTTTCTTCAGTCGTAAAGAAATTACGTTTTTTAAGGAAAACATTTCAGGAATTATCTTGTAATAGTGGACTTCAGTGGTGCCCCTGAGTTTGAACATCCAAAATGCAGTTTAAATGCAGCTTCAGAGGACTCTAAATTAAGTGTCTTATCTAGCAAAACGATCGGTCATTTTCTAAAAAAAAAAAGTAAAAATGTATATACTTTTTAACCTCAAATGTTCTTCTTGTCTAGCTCTGCAATGTACTCATATAGTGGACTTCAATGGTGCCCCGAGTTTGAACATCCAAGATGCAGTTTTAATGCAGCTTCTAAGGCCTCTTAACAATCCCAGCTGAGGAATAAGGGTCTTATCTAGCAAAACATTTCATTTAAAAAAAAAAAAAAAAAAGTATATACCTTATAACCTCAAATGCTTGTCTAGTCTCTCTCTGCGATGCGCATGTGTACTCTGTGTAATCCGGGTCAAAACAGTTAGGGTATGTCGAAAAACTCCCATCTCATTTTCTCCTCCAACTTTAAAATCGTCCTACATCACTGCAGAACTACCAACACAGCACTTACAAAGTGAACACGCAAAGAACGTCAAATGGCCTTTACAAAAAAAAAAAGCGGTGTCACTGCGACGTAGGACGATTTCGAAGCTGGAAGAGAAAATGAGATGGGAGTTTTTTGACATACCCCAACTGTTTTGACCCGGATTACACAGAGTACACATGCGCATCGCAGAGCGAGACTAGACAAGCATTTGAGGTTATAAAGTATATACCTTTTTTTTTTTTAAATGACCAATTGTTTTGCTAGATAATACCCTTATTCCTCAGCTGGGATTGTTAAGAACCCTTAGAAGCTGCATTGAAACTGCATCTTGGACGTTCAAACTCGGGGCACCGTTGAAGTCCACTATATGAAGATCATTCCTGAAATGTTTTCCTCAAAAAACATAATTTATTTACGACTGAAGAAAAAAAGGCATGTACATTTTGAATTCCAACCGCGTTAGTACATTATCTGTAAAGTTTTGTACTGGAAGTTAACTTTTCCTTTAATACTCCACTAATCTACTTCTTAGAGAATATAAACAGTGAATAGATTAATAAAAAAAAAATCACAATGTTTTCACTGTACTCTACATAAATGATATTAACCCTTACAACAATAGTGCATATACATACACTCTGATTAATTAATCTACTATACATAAAACCTAGAAACGTCTAGTGAATATAGATATTTTCATGTTTTTCACGACCATAAGAGCCCTGCAGCTCTCTAGATATTGCTGTAGACACCATTCATGTTTCTCTAGCCTTTGTCACTCTCTATTACCACCAAACACACATCTCAACCTCCCACGCTGGAAAGAAGACACTCTCTGCATGCTAACATGACCACTTCACTTAGAAAAAGATTTTTTTTTCTCCTCATTTTCTTGTCATCCCTATTTGCTAAAGCCTTTAGAACACGTCCTTACTATCTAAACACATAATAATGATTAATTAAAAACATATTAGCTATCTTTCATTAATGGGAACTCACAGTAAGCTACCTGGGGTCAGTGTTTGGATAAAGTCAATAACAATCCGACATTTGCGATTATCCATGAATAATAGCAGCCCTCTTGCCCCTGTTTTATATTCGATAAAAGCTGACATTTGACAGGAAACGCTGGGTTGGACTTATGGGAGAGTGGATCCACTGACTTTCTTTCCTATATTTAGACATTTTTAAATATTCAATTTCCTCTGCATCGTTTAATATCAAGGTATCAGAATGAAATTACGGGGTATGTGTTTGGCTCGGCACTTATTGGAATGCGTGAACCCCTGGCCGTGACAGCAGGTAGTTCTGCCTGAGTGATCAGATGAACAGAACCCATCTGTACCTCCTCATCATACATACTGTCCTCACAGAGAACCTCCATCCACAAGGTCAAACTCGCAAACAAGCAGAGTTTGTGGCAAAGTTTCAAGTTCACAGTCTGTGATGGTAAATGATGAATACCTTTTTTGTTGTTTGAGTTATGTTTTGTAACTGGCAAAAGTATCAACAAAAATGATAAAAAGCACATCATTAGTCATATCTGATTTTTAAAGGAATAGTTTTAAAAGGAATAGTTCACACTCAGGCCATTCACAAGATGTAAATGAGTTTGTTTCTTCATTGGTACAGATTTCGAAAAATTTGCATCACTTGCTCACTAACGCATCCTCTGCAGTGAATGGGTGCTGTCAGAATAAGAGCTGATAAAAACATCACAATAATTAATGAGTAATGCACACGACCTCCAGTCCATCAATTAATGCCTTGTGAAGTAAAAAGCTGAAACAAATAATAATTCAGATAAGAAACAAATGCATCATTAACCCTTTAACTGTCACTCCCATTTTTGAACACAGACATAAAAATGCACTATCCAGACTTAAATTATTATAATTCATTAATGAAAACATTTTGTAATATGATTTTGATGTACATTTTCCATGGTAATGCAATGTCTAAATTTAAAATGCCTTTCAAAGGATGAATTTTGAGATATTAAGCTTTGAACTGATATATAATTTCTTATGATTTCTAAAGTGTGAAAGGGAAAAAGGCAACGAAGAAAGTCTTTTGTGACAAAGGTCAGAACTCATATTGCACTCTTGACATATATAGACATCTTAGACCTTTCCAACGATGTATAGTTTGTCTTGATTAGATTAGAATTTATTTGTAATATGGTGAAGTAAACTTAGGCGTCCGACAGGGTGGATGGTGACAGTTAAAGGGTTAAGGCATTTTTAACTTCAAATCATTACTTTTGGCTAAAATACTCAATCCATTAAATTGCCTTCTCCAGTGAAAAAGTCATCTCTTCTGATTCAAGAGAGAAATATGCACAGATTGAGCACAATTTACAGTGTACAAGCGTTTCTTAAAAATACACTCTAGAGTCATGTGGATCACTTGTGGACTGCTGTGATGTATACATCATCTGTTTGGACTCTCATTCTGATGGCACCCATTCACTGCAGAGGATCCATTGCTGAGCAAGTGATGTAATGCTAAATTTATCCAAATCTGTTCTGATAAAAAAAAAAAACTCATCTACATCTTGGATGGCCTGAGGGTGAGTACATTTTCAGCAAATGTGAACTATTCCTTCTAACATCTGAAATATGGTGATATTTTAGCAATTTCTTCAGTAAACAGACCCTAAAATATATTACCACTGTTAAAAACAACACAACAACAACAAACAGTGGTCTGTTCAATGTCACAATTCAAGAAACTGCAAGGTAATACTACATTTCCATCTGCTTCTTTCTAACTCTAAACATACTGACATATTTCATGCAACATAACACAAGGCACTCAAACACATCAGAGCCGGAGAATGAGAAAATGAGGCTGAGAGAGAGAGAGAGAGAGAGATTGTTGGTTGTAGGTGGAAAGCCCTTAAAAGACAAAAAGATTCCCATCAGCAGAGAGACAGATGATTTCACATCGCTCTCTGAGGGCTGAGAGATCTTTTTTAATGTGGAGCCCAGCTGCTCCCAGTAATGGAGTTTAATGACTCACTCCTGTCCTTTTTATTATATTTTCTTTGCTAAAGCTAAACTCCACCTGTCAGACTCCCTGCACACACACACACACAAACTAAAAAGAACCAGCCATCATCAACGACCTAAATCATACCACATCCAAAGTTATTACTGGAAACGAAATAAAAATCACAAAAACTACCAGTGAAAAATATTTGAACTCTGATAAAGATGAAAGGCAAGTCACTTCAGAACGAGCTAAGCTATAACTATAAATCTACACTAATAATATATTTTATGTTAAGTTGCAGATTGAAGGGACTTATCGGCATTTGCTTTTTACATAAACTTATATATATATATATATATATATATATATATATATATATATAGCTATTTTAAATTAAATGTAAAAATGAAATATCTTAATCATAATTCCTTGTCATATCTGTAAGTAGGAAAAAATCTAGTTCTAAGTATTGCAATATTGTACTTCCCTGTGTTAATATTCTAAAGCCAAGCATCAGGTCAATGTACCAACACTCAATTATTTCTGTTCAACCAAAATCCAAACTCAGAATGCACTAAGAATATAAATGCACAAAGCTCTGAAGTCTAAAGCAATTGAAAGCGAAACTAGTCAGTACAATATTGTAATATATCACAGTTTCAATGTCTTTACGAATCCATCCTCAGCTTAAGCACAAGATGCACTCTTCAGCACAATAGTAAACAACAACTTAACAGAAACTGTTTTAAATCCCAACCTAACTGCACATTAATCACCCACAAGTTTTCCCCGACTTTCTATCTTGCTCAAAAACACATTAAATAACACTTAATTTCAATATTCACTCTCCCCATCCAGTCCCAACAAAGCATGCTAGGAACTAGAAATCCTATGCCCAGTTCCAGTTAATGCCAACAAAATGATTCATGTAGTCCCAACACTTATGGATTAAATAAACTTCCATTTTAAGTTACTTGCACACAATGACATTTAGAGAAAAATGTTTAACCGACCCCATATACAATGTAAAAAAAAAAGAAAAAAAAGTTGTTTCAACTTAAAAAAGTAAGTGTTCATGCTGCCTTAAAATTTTAAGTTTGGTCAACATGAATTAAGTTGTACTACATGAAAATGTGGATATTTGAGTTGAGTAAACTTAAATGTGTATTTGCACAGGATAAAAGTCATTATATATTGCACATGTGTGCACTGCCGCTCAAAAGTTTTTTAATGGGTTTTAAAGAGGTTTCTTTTGTTCATCAAGGCTGCATTTATTTGATCAAAAATACAGAAAAAAACTGTAATATTGTGAAATATTATTTCAATTTAAAATAACTGTTGAGAATATATTTTAAAATGCAATTTATTCCTGTGATGCAAAGCTAAATTTTCAGCATCATTACTCCAGTGTCCAGTGATCCTTCAGAAATCATTCTAATATGCTGATTTATTAGTGTTGAAAACAGTTGTGCTGCTTAATATTTTTTTGGGACCTGTGATACTTTTTTCAGGATTCTTTGATCAATAAAAAGTTAAAAAGAACAGCATTTATTTAAAATAGAAAGGTTTTCTAACACTATACAAGAATATTTTTATTCTTTCTTTTTTTGAAAGAAATTAATACTTTTATTCACCAAGGATGTGTTAAAATAATAAAAAAGTGACAGCGTAGATTTACATTGTTAGAAAAGATTTTTATTTTGAATAAATGCTGTTCTTTTTAACTTGTTATCCATCAAAGAATACTGAAAAAAAGAATCACAGGTTCCAAAAAATATTTAGCAGCACAACTGTTTCCAACATTGATAATTCAAATAATAAATCAGTATATTAGAATGATTTCTGAAGGATCATGTGACACTTAAGACTGGAGTAACAGCTGATGAAAATTCAGCTTTGCATCACAGGAATAAATTATATTTTAAAGTATATTAAAATAAAAACCATTGTTTTATATTGTAATAACATTTTGCAATATTACAGTTTTTTTTCTATATTTTTTCTATATTTTTCTTTTTTTTTTTTTTCTACATGCAGCCTTGATGAGCATAAGAGACTTCTTTTAAAAACATTACAAGTCTTGCTGATCCCAAACTTTTGAGCAGCAGGGTATGTATAAAAAATAAGAAATAAAGAATTTTTAAAAATAATATTTGTAGTAGTTAATAGTGCTTTTAAGATAAAACATTTTATGTATTTTAAATATATTGGTAACACTTCACTTAGAGCCCTTATGTATAATACATCATAAAGGGTTATTAATGGGTATAATGCATTATAATTTTTCAAAATATGCATTGTATTACATTATATCTTGATGTAAATTTTAAATGCGTAGTGTAACAATGAATTAATAAGTGTTATTATGTATTAACTGTGGTTAAAATTATTCATGAGATTGTACAATGCATTATAAAGTGCATTACAAGGCATAATTAATGCATTAAAACTACTTTTATAATGTATTATATATAAACGCTTTAAGTAATGTTATATAAATATTTTATAAATATTTTAAGTTGTAGGAATATTTCACAATATTATTGTTTATACTGTATTTTTTTCATCAAATAAATGCAGTCTCTGTGAGCAAAAGACTTCTACATCAAGCGCTTAAAATACGAATCAATTGAAAATTAGTAGACTACCGTTAAAGATGATCGGAAACATCTTATATACTGTAGACCTGAATGAACTGCTCATAAATTAAAAATTAAAAGTTTCAGTTACACACAAAATCCAACTGTAAAACAAATAAATACAACTGAACTACTAGTGGAAGCAACAACACATATATTCCTCACCACATCTGCGTGATTTTTAAATAATTCAAAACAACTTGGTGTGTGAAGCACATACACTTTATATCCACAATACTGGTTACCTTCCATGGGTTACGATGAAGTACAGTGGGGTTGATGTGTCCATTCCAGTGTGCGAATGAAATCCACTGTCTTCATCTTAGAGTCACCATCCATCCATGAGCTGGGAGAATCTGTGGAAAAGAAATAAACAGAGTGAATTCGGACAGTACCAGACAGTTCTGTTTACCTGTTAGGGTTGAGCTTCAACTTAATGCCTGTGTGGACGCCTAGTGTGTTTTATATAAAAGTATATCTGTGTGTGTTTGTGCACGTGTGCATCTCAACACCCCTTGACCTTGGCTTGCACACACACACTGGAAAAGCCAGATAAAAATCAATCTCAGTCATATACACACTGACAGCTAATCTCATTCCCAGCTGTCATGCTTCATAATTATTATCTCTATGAACTGATCGAGTAGCGGGTGAGGTAAAATGGGGCTCCGTGGGTGGGGAGGTGCGATCGATCGCCAGCGATCGGACCGTCGATAATGAAACTGTGCCGTGCGGGAGGCCATGTTGGATCTCTGCAGGAGTCTGAGAACCGCTGCGGAGGGCTGCGTCTGATCTTCACAGCAAAGAGAAAGAAAGAACAACCCGCCTTTAATGAGGGCAGATGCATGACCTTACACATATACACACACTTTTCTGATTATGTGGGAACAAATAAAAGTCTGAGGAGTGATTGAAAACACAGTGGTGTCAGTTCCAGTTAAGGGGCGGAATATGTGCTCCCCTGGAAAGCAGAAGCACGTCAGAGATGAAAGACTGTGTTCAGAATGAAATACTAGCATGCGACAGTATACAGCCTGCTAATGTTTAAAAATAGTATGCGAATGCAATGATGAACTGTAGTGTGTTGTGCTGTTGTCAGATAACTTCATGTGATGCCATTGCATTATTTTTTTTCCACCGAAACAAGTTAAATGCAAAATCTAAGAAAAATTGGAAAAGCTATGGGTGGATCTGATTGTGACAAACTGCTCACCTGTTTTTTGGAGGGTGAGAGCGAATTATTGTTATTATTATTATTATTATTATTATTATTATTATTTTAAATCACAAATTCACACTGTGTATAATATTCTGCACACTACTTGCAACATTTTTTTAGGTTACTTTTAGGTTACACTACTGTTCAATGTAATTTAATATTGTTGAAAGTAATTTAATATTAGTAGGTTAATATTTTGATTACCCCAAATCAGCATATTAAAATGATTTCTGAAGGATTATGTGACACTAAAGACTGGAGTAATGATGCTGAAAATTCATCTTTGCATCAGAGGAATAAATCACATTTTAAAATATTATATTCAAATAAAAAGCAGTTCTTTATAATTAATTATTATTAATTGAAATAATATTTTACAATATGACTGTTTTTACTGTATTTTTTATTTTAAAAAATGCAGCCTTGGTGACCTGCACACACACTGATGTCCAGCTGTAATCACAGAAATTAATAGTGATTTGTATTAAAAATAAAAAAAATAAATACAACTAAAATAATAAATAAATAAAAAATAAATAAATACATACATAAATAAAATAAGAACAATTAATAAATAATAAGAATAACAAAATAAAATCCTTTAGAAATCATTATAATATGCTGATTTGGGGTAATTAAAAATACAAACCTACTAAATTACTTTCAATAAATAAATAAATAAATAAAATAAAATAAAATAAAAAATCATCCTTCAGAAATCATTATAATATGCTGATTTGGGGTAATTACAAATATGAACCCTACTCATTTTAAATTACTTTCAATAATATAAAAAAATAATAATAAAATAAAATAAAATAAAGCATTCCAACCAAATAATCGGGCAAGGAGGAGATATTTAATATTTGCCTCTAAACATAAATAAATAAATAAATCTGTAATTATTTCCTCACCGTTATGCCACTACAAACCTGTATGACTTGCCAATGCACATCTTTTCCATACAATAAACATGAAAAGGGATGGTCACAGGTGAGCGCCAAAAATGACAATCATAAAAATACTATAAAAGCAGTAATAAAAAAATAATAAATAAATAAATAAATAAATAAATAAATAAAATAAGAACAATTAATAAATAAAATCCTTCTGAAATCATTGTAATATGCTGATTTGGGTAATTAAAATTACGAATGTACTAAATTACTTAAAATAAATTAAAATTAAATAAAATTAAATAAATAAATAATAATTAAAAAAAATAAAATAAAATAAAAAAATAAAAATAAAATAAATCCTTCAGAAATCATTACTCCTTCAGAAATCATGCTGATTTAGGGTAATTAAAAATATAAACCCTAGTAATTTTAAATTACTTTCAATAATATTAAAAATAAAAAATTCAATTAAAATAAAATCCTTCAGAAATCATTATAATATGCTCATTTGGGGTAATTAAAATGATGAACCCTACTAATTTTAAATTACTTTGAATAATATTAAAATTAAATAACTAAAATAAAATAAAATAATTTAAAATTAAATTTAATTAAATGTATTATTCTTAATATTTGCCTGTTTAAAAAAAAAAAGTAATTATGTACTCACCATTATGCCGCAACAAACCTGTATGACTTGCCAATATACGATGCAACAATATTGTATTTTCCATACAATAAACATGAACAGGGATGGTCACTGCTGAGCATCAAAAATGACAATCATAAAAATACTAAAAGCAGTTTAACTTTGTGTCTTTCAGTACTCAACAAATACACACGCTGAAATGTTAAACAAAAACGATAAATGTTTAATTAATATTATCAGTCAAAACAAATATTTATCAGCAAATAACAGCACACATTTCAGTCTTTCATTTACACAAACATTCTGCACCTTCTGCTAAAGAAAGAAAGTCATACCGGTTTGGAACGACATGAGGGTGAGTAAACAATAACAGAATTTTTTCTTACAGCCAAACTATTTCTTTAAAACAGAATTGATATTGCTTCTAGTTCAAATTCCCCACTAGAAATAAAAGATGCAGTTGAGCGCATTGCACTGTGGGATACAATACAGTGTGCTCTGGTTGTATAATGCATACGTTAAATGTAGACAGACATCTGGGAATTTGTGAAAAACAGCGAGTAGTGGGTAGTACACGCCTCTCAACAAACCCAGAGAGAGAGAAAATGGCCTGTCGAGGTCATTTGAAGAGCACACTCATCTCCCCCTATCAAACATAACAGCACTTTCTATTAAATTACGCTGAGTGGATCAGAGATTTCTGCTGGGCCATTCGCAGCCATAACTTTTAATTTTCCTTCAAAATTCAATCAATTAAGACATCCATAGTCCTGATGGAGAAATATCTCTTATCCTGTCTCATTAAAGTTGTCATAAGAGGAATGAGAATGTCTTTTCTGAGCTTCTCATCTCACGCACACACACTCATCGCTGCCTAACAAATCACGTCACGGCGGCCAGCGATATTCTACCTGCGTTCGCCGTCCGAGAACAACCTTTCTAGAGGATTTAATTTACGAGGGAAATGAAAACAACGCCAGAGGCTCCCGGGCCCTTGTTTGGTCCGGTCCTGAATGATGTCACTACTTTCCCCCCACCATTCTTTCTTTTTCAGCCCTCCAGATAAGGAGGGTCAATAAAGAAGGCAGAATGGATGAGGGCCCCCGTCAACAGGGTGGCCCCGAGCAGCCAGGCGGTAACAAGTGATGACACTCATCTATTCGGGTGAAAAAAAAAAGAAGGGATGACACTCATCCATTTCCTAGCAGACGGGAGGTGTTTGGTCCCGTAATGAAGTCATAATAGCAGCTGACACAACTGTGCAATATAGACTTGCCCTCAGAAAGCGACACCGCGGGGGGCGTTTCATCATAAGCTGTGTGTTTGTGTGTGTGCACGTCTGCCTGTGGCGTTCGTGTTCGTATGTTTTTATAGCAGTCTGGTGCACGTCTGTGTGAGCTCCTGAAATTTGCTTCCGAAATCACTTTGTAAAAATGACATCTATTTAGGCTGCAGATGACAACAGCAGGTTTCCACTCAAATAAGGTCTATGGAGATCAACATTATCATTACTGCACATACGCCACACATACGCAAGGAAAATTTTAGTCATTGCTATCAAAACAAAGGATTTATTTGGAAGAAACAAGCATAATGCTTACGGTGCAGTACATACTGCTTTCTTCGAAAAAAAAAAATAAAAAGCATGAAGCAATATGAAGTTTGTAAGTACAAGTCTCAGGCAGTAGTAATCTATTACTTGATTCCACACTGCCTGTCTAAATAACTTGTTTAAATCAGAAAATTGCATCCAAGTTGCTTAGAAATTAATATGGATATCTGATGTTGTGGCATTGGGGCCAAAGCTTTGGCCTTGCAACCTGAAGGTTGCTGATTCAAGCCATGTTTTGGGCACTTAAACTTAGGAGACTCCAGAGGAATTGCTCCTTTACTGCACAGCATGATAGGATATTAAAGTATTGTGTACTGCACAATGAAAAATGCATACTGTTTTTATGCAATATGCAACAATAAAAATTTCAAACTGTATGCGACATTTTCTCTTAAAGGAACACTCCACTTTTTTTGAAAATAGGCTCATTTTCCAACTCCCCTAGAGTTAAACAGATGAGTTTTACCGTTTTCGAATCCATTCAGCCGATCTCCGAGTCTGGCGGTAGCACTTTTAGCATAGATCATTGAATCCGATTAGACCGTTAGCATCTCGCTTAAAAATGACTAAAGAGTTTTGATATTTTTCCTGTTTAAAACTCAACTCTTTTGTAGTTACATCGTGTACAAAGACAGATGAAAAATGAAAAGTTGCGATTTTCTAGGTCAATATGGCTAGGAACTATACTCTCATTTTGGTGTAATAATCAAGGAACTTTGCTGTCGTACTATGGGTTCAGCAGGCGCAATGATATTACGCAGCTGTTAACTCTGCCGGCTGCAACTCTGCATCTACACAAACTGAGTGCCGGTCACTTTCAGGCGCTGTGTAATATCATTGCGCCTGTTGCACACGTGGTATAACAGCAAAGTTCCCTGAATATTACGCCGGAATGAGAGTATAGTTCCTAGCCATATCAGCCTAGAAAATTTGCAACTTTTCATTTTCCGTCAGTCTTAGTACACGATGTAACTACAGAAGAGTCAAGTTTTAAATAGGACAAATATTGTCTATATATATGGTCATTTTTGAGCGAGATGCTATCGGTCTAATCAGATTCAATGATCTATGCTAAGCTATGCTAAAAGTGCTACCGCCAGACCAGGAGATCGGCTGAATGGATTTGAAAACGCTAGGACTCAACTGTTTAACTGTAGGGGAGTTGGACAATGAGCCTATTTTCAAAAAAAGTGGAGTGTTCCTTTAAGTTACACTAAAGTTTACACTACTATAGATCTAATGATTTATAAATATATATTTAAATAAATTAATATATATATATTGCGAAAGTTTGGGAATCCCTTGCAGAATCTGTCAAAATGTGAATCATTTTAACAAAATAAGAGGGATCATACAAAATGCATGTTATTTTTTATTTAGTACTGTCCTGAGTAAGATACTTTACATAAAAGATATTTACATATAGTCCACAAGACAAAAAAAATAGCTGAAATATTAAAATTACCCCATACAAAAGTTTGGGAACCCTTGGTTCTTAACACTGTGTGTGGATACCTGGATGATCTACGACTGTTTTTTTTGTTTTGTGATGGTTGTTCATGAGTCCCTTTTTTGTTCTGAACAGTTGAACTGAGCACTGTTCTTCAGAAAAATCCTCCATGTCCTGCAGATTCTTTAAAAATCTGACCAACCCCAAACTTTTGAACATAAGCGTATTTTTTAATTCAGTGAGTGGCATTCAGTTTTCATCTGAAAAATTATTCAATACTTATTTTTGCATACAATTTTGCTTATAAATATTCAACTTTTGGCAGTCTAATTAAGTGATATAATGAAAGTCATTTGACAGTTTGCACTTCCAGTTCATTCTCACTGGAAATTGAAATTCAGGTTTAGCTCAATGCATTGTGGGATATGAGATTGTTTAATTACTGCACAATCTGGCAGGTGTTGTGGGTCATCTGGGTATTTTATGCATACAGAAAATGTGCACACCATGCACAATTCGCATGCTACTATCTATTATTTTTGAAAGACAGTATGTAATTCTGACATACCTGACATACATGCATTCATAATTCCAAATCCACAGAGAGCATGGAAGAGGGAAAGAGAACATGAATAAAATTTGACAGGCCATCTACATTGCAAGTGACAAACTAGCACACTGCCATTATAACCTAGGAAGCTGTATGGACAGCAAACTGCAAATGCATACAGCATAGAGACATATCCTGCAGTCTGCAGTACAGGCTGCCCACTGTGATGAACATGAAAATGATATGAAGTGAAATGGCAGGTTTTTGGGGGATAACTACATCCTCAGCTATATATATTTGAGTTTAACAGCTGCTCTTAACCTTGACCTGAGTATGTAATCACTTAAATGTAAATTAGACTCCAATATTTGAAATTAAATGGCAGTTTTCCAGGAGAAATAACTAATTACCTTCCATTTCCCTGGCCAAGCGCTGCCATCAGTCCGTCTGGATTCCTGCCATCCTTCAGCAGACCTCACAAGCAAGAAAAAAAATGTTTTCTCACATACATGAATAAAAGAAAAAAAAAAAGTATTGCTGTCTGCTCCCATCTGGCTGACCGATGACTCACACGGAGATGAAAGCAAGGTTAAACCTCAGCGCAAAGAATATGACCTAAAAGAACAAGTGAGCTTTTTTTATTTTAAAAGCATTTAATTAAATAAAGGCAGGTACTTGTACAAATGTAATATGTGCAAGATGCTAACCTGATAAACGTCAGGCTCTTTGTTCAGATGCATTATAATGCTGGAGCACAGCTGTTGAGAACTCTTACCTAAAAGCACTCTTTCAGTACACAAGTACATTTACATATTTTCTAAACAACATTTGAGTGGTGCCGCTCATGCAAACTATATGCCATAGTTTGCATTGGAATGCTAAGATGTTTGAGTGGAATTTAGCAGGTTGCTATGCGGTTGTCAGGTGGTTACAAGAGTGTTTTGAATTGTTGTTTACCAGCTCAAGTCAAAAGAGAGAATCCTTAAGTCTTTATGGAATATTCAAGGATACTTGTATTTAATTATGTTTCTAGGAATTATTTATTTATTTATTTGCCTTTTTATCATGCACCAAAAAGAAAGCAAGAACAAAAGAAAGACAGCGTGAAAGAGGGTGAAATAGTGAAAAAGCAAACGAAAGAGGTGAAAGAAAGAAAATGTGGAAGAAAGAGTGAAAAAGTGCAAAAGAACAAAAAAAGTGAAATAGACAAAGTGAGAGAAACCGCAAAAGAACAAAAAAGTGAAAGTAAGTGGAATAATGTAAAAGAGCGAAAGAGTGAAAAAAGCAAAAGAGCTAAAGAAAAAGCAAAAGAATAAAAGAGAGTGAAAGGCAGAAAGTGTGAAAAAGTGAATGCGCAAAAAAAATTAAAGAGCAGAAAAAGAAAGGAATAAAGAGCATAAACAAGCATAGAAAACAAAAGAAAGTGAAAGAAAAAACAAAAAAGTGTAAAAGAGAAAAAAAGTGAAATAAAGAGCAAACATGAAACAAAGAAAGAAAGAAAGAAAGAAAGAAAGAAAGAAAGGAAGGGAAAGAGCAGAAGAAAGAAAGAGAAATAAAGAAAAAGCAAAAGAGCTTAAGAAAAAGCAAAAGCAAGAATAAAAAAGTGTAAGAAAGAGTGACAGAATGTGTGAAAGAGAGAAAGCACAAAGAAATAAAAAACAAAAAAGTGAAAGAAAGTGGAATAAAGAGCATAAAAGAGCACAGAAAGCACAAAAGAAAGAGTGAAAGAACAAAAAAGTGTAAAAGACTGAAAGAAAAAATGCAAAAGTGAAACAGTGAAAGACAGAAAGAAAGAAGGAAAGAAAGAGTGAAAAAGAAAGCAAAAGAGCTAAAGAAAAAAGCAAAAGAAAGCATGAAGGAGTGAAAGAAAGAGTGACAAAGTGTGAAAGAGTGAAAGCAAGCTAAAGAAATGTAAAAAAAAGTGAAAGAGTTAAATGAGCAAAAGTAAAACAGCAAAAGAAAGAAAGAAAAAGAGCGGAAGAAAAAAGTGAAAGAGTGAAAAAGAAAGCAAAAGCACTAAAGAGTGAAAGCACAAAAGAAAAGGACAGAAAAAGCAAAAGAACAAAACTGTGAAAGAAAGCAGAATAAACAGCATAAAAGACCACAGAAAGCACAAAAAGAAAAAGTGAAAGAAAGAATAGAAAAGTAAAAGACTGAAAGGAAAAATGCAAAAGTGAAACTGAAAGAAAAAGGAAAAAAAAGAGGGAAAGAAAATAAGAGAGAAAAACCCAGAGTGAAAAAGAAAACAACAGAGCTAAAGAAAAAGCAAAAGAAAGCATGAAAGAGTGAAAGAAAGTGTGAAAGAGTGAAAGCAAGCAAAACAAATGTAAAAAAGTGAGTGAAATAAGCAAAGTAAAACTGTGAAAGAAAAAAAGAAAGAAAGAAAGAGAAAAAGAAAACAAAAGAGCTAAAGAAAAATCAAAACAAAGCATTAAAGAGTGTGAAAGTGACAAAAAGTGTGAAAGTGAATATAAGAAAAAGAAAGAGCGAAGACAAGAAGAAGATAAAGTGATCAAAAAGCGGGAAAAAAAGTAAGGCAGCTAATGCTATTTACACTAAGTGAAAATAGTGATAGATTCTATTACACTATGTAAAAATAGCAGTATTTTCTTTCAATAATATTAGTTAGATGTTATTTATACTAGTGCAAGTGGTAGATATTTGCACCTCATTATTGTAGTACATTATAAAACTATGCAATAATAACGTATTGAGTGTAAATTTTCATTTTTATTCAAATTAATAAATGGATGCTGCCTTATTGGGACAATAAAGCCCTCCCCACACCTAACCCTAACCAATAAACACCCATGAGACACTTTTCTTTTTTTGATTATTTTCTTCATTTTATTGAAAACAAATGCTTTTCCGATCTGATATGTGATATGAAAAGGGAGAAGGCGGATTCAAACTCAGGTCGATCACGTTCAAAAGTCACTGCTATGCACTTTACCACTTACACCACTGGAGCTGTTGTTGAGCAGGTGTCTTTTGCAATGTTGTCTTGCCCACACGTTGGTGGGTGGCGTTAATGTAAATAGCTCCTGCAATCAAAAAATAAAAGTGTAAAAAAGAAAGAGTGAAAGAATGAATGAATCAATAAGCACATTTACTTATTGGTCTAGCATGTAACAAAGGGTATGAGAAATAATAATAGTAACCACTCAAAATATCATAGCAACACCATGGCAGTCCCTGATTGATAATTATTTTGTTGTGACATTTTCTTGCATTGTTCAGACAGGCAGAGGCTCATGTCAAAGAATATCATCTGAGTAGCAAAAAGGTTAAAATATCCTTTCTTGTTTTCTTTTGTCATCTTTCTCTTTCTATTATTTCATCCTCCCGAGTCGCATGTTAAATAACAAATATGTAAAATCGCTCCTTACCCTCGGGGATGACAATTCACACTGGTTTTATTTTCTCTTTGTAGTTCTAATGCTTTATTGGTCTCCTGGGGGAACCACTACGGCAAAACTAAAGTACATAATTTTACATGAATTCATTATAATAAATCAATTCCTGAATTTAGAGTTAATACACCAGGGAATGTGTCTACATGTTTAAAGTGTCACTTACTGTACGACTAAGATTTGAGAAACAGTTGCCAGATTTTTTCTGGAGAGAACAGCAGTAGTTAAAGCTGGTGAAAAACGGTCTGGTCTTCCTTGGGTCAGCTGTTTGATTGTCAGGGGCGCATGATGGAAGGCCAGAAGAAGGCCGACAAGCTGTTTACCACAGAGCGGGCGAGACGCGAGCAGATGCACAGACAGTTCAAAACACACCAGGAGCAAGTTGTGGAAGATCAAATTCGACCTGTGGTTTCAGAAAACTCACAAAGATATACAAAGAAAACTCACAAATATATATCTCTGTTGTTTCTTCTAGACAGCAACAAAGATAAATGGAAAGCAAAAGGATGTCAGAATCTAAGAAGCAAAAGAGTTTCAGAAAAATCCCTACAGTGTTTCAAACTTATAATTGCCATGATAGCAACATCTGCAGTCAAAAATATATGAACTCAAGCATTCCTCATTAAACACCTCCAAGATCAATTTATATGATGCACCATATGGACAAAAGTATTGGGACTTAAGTATCTCCTAATTACTGAATGCATTTCAATCAGACCCATTGCCACACGTGTACAAAATCAAGCACTGAACCAAGCAGTCTGCATTTACAAACATTAGTGAAAAAAAACGGGACGTTCTGTAGAGCTCAATGAATGCAAGTGTGGTACTCTGATAGGATACCAGTCAGTTCATGAAAATTCAATGGCACGCATCGGATGGAGTGGTGTAAAACACGTCACCACTAGACTCTGGAGCATTGGAAACCTGTTCTATGCAGTGACGAATCGTGTGTTTCTGTTTCTGGCGAGTCTGGGTTTGGCAGAGAAGAACATTACTTACCTGACTGCATTGTGCCAAAAGTTTGGTGGAGGAGGGAGCCCCTTATTTCCAGTGAAGGGAATTCTTAAAGGGATATTTCAATAAAAATGAAAATTCTGTCATAAATTACTCACCCTTATGTCATTCCAAAACAGACCTTCAGTCATCTTCGGCACACAAATTTAGATATTTTTGATTAAATCCGAGAGCTTTCTGATCCTGTAAAGACAGCAACGCAACTACTGCGTTCTGAGACGGAAGAGAAGTTTTTGTTGATTCGTTATTTCTGTTGTCTTTGCACGCAAAAAGTATTCTTGTAGCTTCATAACATTAAGGTTGAACCACTGATGGATTATTTTAACAGTGTCCTTACTACCTTTCTGGGCCTTGAACATGCACTCTAAAAAATGCTGGGTTAAAAACAACCCAACTTGGGTTTAACCTGGGTAAATATTGGACAGAACACATGCTGGGTTATTTTGACCCAGCTGGCTGGGTTAAATGTTTTTACCAAACATGCTAGGTTATTTTATTTAAGTCAACTATTGTTTAAAAATGATTATATTGCTGGCTTAAAATGCACTGGAACTTATAAAAAACACACAGAATTACTAGAGGCAACAGAAATAATCAAAAGATAAACATTTATTATCAAGCAAGAACACATGGACAAAGAAAATTGAATTTATTTGGGTGAACACAGCATTTTTTTACAATATTACATACATTTAAACTAGTTTAACAAGCATTTTAGATATAAAAAAAATTAAAAGCATTTTAATTTTAGTGTATTCAACCTTTCGTTGTTTTTACCAAAATAGCGCTAATTCTCGTGCCGGTGTGTCGCTGAAATCTGATTGACCTTCAAATCTGATTCCGAACCTCAGACCGCAGCCTCACGTTTCACTCGTTGGTGAAAGATGCCATGACAAACTCCAAAACCTGCCCGTAAACAAACAGTACTGAGATTTGAGAACATATTTTAATATCAAACTAAATGAAACAACAATCAGTAAAATCCATTTATTTTGTGCAAGGCAAAAGGCGTTTCCATCCTGCGAAACAACCACTGCTGATGCAGCTGACTGACATCACGAGAACCGCTATCTCCTGTAACATTAGAGGACTCAAAAAGCCGTGCTCTGACTGACTGTAACTCAGCAGCAGAGACAGGCTCAACCCAGTGGTTGGGTAGAAAAAAATAACCCAGCGTTAAAAATGACCCAGGAACTTAATTACTGAAAAACTACTCAGCACCTACACTGTAAAAAACAAAAAACACAATTTGTTGAGTCAGCTTAAAATAATTTGTTACCCTGCTGCCTTAAAATTTTAAGTTCAGTCAACTTGAAATGTTAAGTTGTAATAGGTAACAACTTAGATATTTGTGTTTGTTAAACTTAAGAGCTGGGTAAGTAACCCAGCTGCCTTAAAATTTTAAGTTGAATCAACTCAAATATCTAAGTTGTCACTTAGTATAACTTAACATTTCAAGTTGAATAAACTTTTTTGGAGTTGCCTGAACTTAAAATTTTAAGGCAGCCAGGTAACAAATTATTTTAAGTTGACTCAACACATTGTTTTTTTCCAGTGTAGGTAAAAAAATATTAAAAAATAACCCAGTAAAATGACCAAACAAATTAAACCCAGCACCTGGGTAAAAATATTAAAAATAACCCAATAAAATGACCAATAAAACAACGGGCTGAACCCACCAGTAGTTGCATTGCTGTCTATGCAGGGTCTGGAAGCTCTCAGATTTACTCAAAAATATATTAATTTGTGTTCCCGAAGATGAATGAAGGTCTTATGGGAATCACATGAGGGTGAGTAATTATTGACAGAATTTTAATTTTTGGGTGAACTAACCCTTTAATGCTTCACCATACCAAAACAATTTGGACAATGCTATGGTTCTAACTTTGAGGGAACATTTTGGGAAAGGCTTTTATCTATTTCACCATGACTGTGCCTCAATGCACAAAGCAAGGTCCATAAAGACATGGTTGGAAGAGTTTGGTGTGAAAGAACTTGAGTAGCCTACATAAATCCCTGACCTCATCAAACACCTTTGGGATAAACTTGGAAGAGAGATCGCAAGCTATGCCTTGTCGTCCAACATTAATGTCTGACCTCACAAATGCTCTATTGGATGAATGGCCAAAAATTCCCATAAAATCCTTCTCAGAAGCTGTTATAGCTGCGAAAAGGGGAACAACTGGTGTTCCAATGCTTTTGTCCATATAGTGCATACAGTATGCTTTCTACATAACTTGTTTGACAACAATTGGCTTATTTGTGTCTGTTTATTTTTCCTAAAGAATTTTAGGATCACTTATGTTACAAAAGAGCAACCTCTGAGCAGTAAGATACTCCTCTATGTGGGCTGTTTAGCTAAAAATCAGCATCATTTTATTTTTTTGAAGCACTAGTTCCGCAGTGTAGCTTGTGAATCATTCCTCAGTGGATCTGATCAGTTTGTTTCAGACAGATACCCAGGGCTATAAACTCTCAGCAGCTAACAGCAGGTAAAACTCACGCCCTCAAAATCTCTCAGAGCTGCAAACTCACGAAACTTTGAATAATCCGTTTCATCCGTTTCTTCCTCAAGGGAAGTTTTTTTCCAGATGGCAAACCAACCACAACAACTTTTCGCTATTGCTGTGGCACTGTCTGCCAAAGTCTTACCTGCAGAATGTTCTGGAAGCCTTTGTCGTGAATGGGAACGGGTGTTCCCAAGACTCAAAGCTAGGGAATTATCACCAAGAAAGTAAACAAAACATAAACATCTAAAACATACAAACAAAGGAACTACCCTAAAGGAAATCATATACCTTGATAATTGCATTCCCGTCTGCTGTTATGTTAACTTCACTACATAGCAAAAACAACACGAGTTGTGTCACTGCAGTACAAACAATTGATCCTAAACTGCTAAAGATTGCAGAAATTCATATTTGTGAGCCTGGGCCACAAAACCAGTCATGAAGGTTAATTATATTTTTCAATTAAGATTTATACATCATTTGCTGAATAAATAAGCTTTCCATTGATGCATGGTTTGTTAGGAGAGGACAATATTTGGTCAAGATACAACTATTTCAGTGAATCTGCAAAAAAAATCTAATCGCCTAATGAAAATCGCCTTTAAAGTTGTCCAAATTAAGTTCTTAGCAATGTATATTACTAATCAAAAATTAAATTTTGATATATTTACAGTAGGAAATTTACAAAATATCTTCTTTTTTTTTTTTTTTTTTTTCCCGGCCTGTCAGTAACACAGATAACACATGACAGTGTGTATGTGTAGCTATGTTATCATCATTCACGGCCATTTTTTTTTTTTTTTTTTTTTTTATGTATTTAATTAATTTAATTTTATGTACCTTTTTATTTAACCATACTATTACAGACAAGACCGGGGGGATAGAGAAAATATCAAAATATCTTCATGGAACATGATCTTTACTTAATATCCTAATGATTTTTGGCATAAAAGAAAAATCAATCATTTTGACCCAAACAATGTATTTTTGGCTATTGATGCAAATATACCTGTGTTACTTAAGATTGGCTTTGTGGTCCAGTGTGTCACATTTGTAACAACATTAATAATTTTAACAGCAAATGTAGAGCGAGATGTAGCTTTAGAATGAGAACGTAATTAGTAATTTGGGCATAAACTTGTAGGACGTTCTTGCACAAAGACACAGTGATTGTTCAAGATAACTCAAACAGCTGTCAGGTTTAACCACTATTTCACAGCTAGAAATAGTGCAGACTCAGTGTTTTTCTTCTTTTTATAAACCAAAAAAATGACAAACATTTAACACAACATTTTTTGTTGATTTTTTTGTTGTTGTTGTTGTTTTTGTTTTTTGTAAATCAGAAAATAATTTAAAAGTTTTAGGATTTTATAACACTACAAATAAATAAATAAATAAATAATACTTAACTACTTAAAAGAAAATAATAAAAATTCAGATTCCGCACTTCTAGGTCACTAATCAAATTTGTAAACTAATCATGTGAATTATAGATTTATTAAAGCAAAAAGAGAACAATTTAAATGTTCATTCTAAAAATATATATTTTCTTATTTATTAATATTTTTAAAACCTTTTCATGCTGATAATGTAATTATTATTATTATTATTATTATTTGTATTAATACTATTACTAATTTTATTTTTAAAATAATGCTGATCTGCATCTGTACTTGTTTTTTTTTATTACATTTATTACAAAATAAAATAAAAAATGTAAAAATAAAAAAATAAATAAATAAATAAAATAAAATAAAATAAAATAAAATAAAAGATCAATTAAAACTGTAATTTAGTATCCAAGACTGATAGCTGGTACATAAAAAAAAATTATATAGAAGAACTATTTTTGGTTTCTCAAAGAACCTTGCAGTGAACAGTTCTTAAAGTTAAGAACATTTTTCTATCATAAAGAACATTTTGTGCAGTAGAAAGGCTTCATGGATGTTAAAGGTGCTTCATGGAACCATAGATGCCAATAAAGAACCTTTTTTTTAAAAAAGAATGTTGGGTCATGCATGTGAGCATTCCTAAATTCAAAACCAATCTTGCATTTTAATATTTAATGCATAATCACATACCTTTCATGCTTTGCATGTTTACAATTCTAACAATAACAGAGAGACTAGAAATAAAGAGGAAGGAAAAAAAGGACAGACATCACTGAACATGACAAACGACCTCTTATGCATTTTCTACGTGATCGGCCGTCTGCACCCGCAGCTCCACTTGACCTCTTTGACCCCACCGCTGTTGCCACATTCAGAACAGCCCGGCCTGACGTATAAAAGAACAAGACGAGGCACATGTCTACACATCCACACGGTGCTCACTTTGATTCCAGCCTTACCCAGCACTGCAGATGTCCTCAGAGACCCGTCTAATCACAACAGATATCCATCCAGCCAACTTTCCTCTTTCCCCTGCCACATCCTACAGTCAACAGAGCTGAGAAGAGAGAAACCACAGAAGATGATATTATCTGTTATTTGGCGTTTTACCGCTACCGACACCATGTTGTCATCTACGGAAATTAGAGCAATACACTGAATGAAAGCGTGCCAAATCGCACAGTCTCCTGTTAATAGCGGCCTAATAATGCCTTCTCGTGTTTTTCAATTTTAATGCATGCTTTATGAAAGCATCTCTCCAGGGGAACGTGCACGCTCGCACATTTGAATGAACACAGCTCCAATAAATCTTAAGTTTATGCAACAAATAAATGAATAACAGCAAAGGAAATATGAATCCATCTTAACAGCCCCTCTTCAGCGTCAAAAGAAAATATTGCTCAATTTAAATTTAATGACTGGTTCCATCTTTGCTGCCGGAGTGGCTGGGCGCAGCGCTGCTGCCGTAATAACAATAATAGACTGTTTTATGGGCTGCCCTTCACACGGGAGAGTCTGGCGCAGACAACACACAACATAACCGCAGGAGCTTAACCAGCGGCCGAGGCTTCGAGACAGGAACGTGACTGAGTGGAGGCTCATGCCGGAGATTTCATTGCCCGAGAAGGTAAAAACAAAATTGTGCTTATACAGCTAGACAAGTGAGTCAATAATGAATATTTCATTCTTCATTTCACAATGTGCAAAGTAAAACATTAGTTATAAAGAGAAAGAAAGGGGAAAATAAGTGAAATGAACCAAATTCAAAAAAGAAAACTTTACAGAAACGTGGGTACTCCAGAACTTCTGTTCCTTCTCTCAGTAGAGCTTTAGACAAAAACAGTAACATATATACACAACAATTATATATTTATATTTGCACTTCTAATTTTACAGTCAGACTTCCTGCAGACACTCATTAAAAAAAAAAAGACATTTTAAATGCTAATTCTCAAATACATATATACATTTGACTCACTTTTCTGGTATTATTATGAATAACAAATATTATTTGTGACCCTGGACCACAAAAACAGTCATAAGGGTCAATTTTTTTTTTTAATTATTTACATTTATACATCTGAAAGCTGAATAAAAGTGACCCTGGACCACAAAACCAGTCATAAGTTGCATGGGTATATTTGTAGCAATAGCCAACAATACATTGTGTGGGTCAAAACAGTCGAATTTTTTCTTTTATGCCAAAAATCATTAGGATATTAAGTAGAGATCATGTTTCATGAAGATATTTTGTAAATTTCCATGAATATATCAAAACTTAATTTTTGGTTAGTAATATGCATCGCTAAGAACTTAATTTGGACAGCTGTAAAGGTGATTTTCTCAATATTTTGATGTTTTTTGCACCCTCAGATTCCAGATTTTTTAAGTAATTGTATCTCAGCTAAATTTCTATCCTGACAAACCATACATCAGTGGAAAGCTTATTAATATTTATTCATGTATAAATCTCAGTTTCAAAATTTACCTATACGACTGGTTTTGTGGTCCAGGGTCACAAATAAGCTTTCAATTGATGTATAGTTTGTTAGGGCAGGACTATATTTAGCTGAGATACAACTGTTTGAAAATCAGGGGTTTGAGGGTGGGAAAAAAAAAAATCAAAATACTGAGAAAATCGCCTTTAAAGTTGTTCAGTAGTTCTTAGCAATGAATATTAAATATTAATAGGAAATTTACATAATATCTTCATGGAACATGATCTTTACTTAAAATCCTAATGATTTTTGGCATAAAAGAAAAATCTATATTTTATGACGATGCGAGGATAAAAAATACAAAAAGTATTCTCATAGCTTCATAAAATTAAGGTTGAACCAATGATGTCACATGGACTGTTTTATTGTGTCCTCACTACCTTTCTGGGCCTTGAACATGGTAGTTCTGTTTCTCTCAATTAATGCAATTTCTCGCAATTAATGACAGAACTTTCATTTTTGGGTGAACTATCTCTTTAAGATATTCAGTGTTTAATATATTCTTGAACGTACTGTTATGTGGAGGACTGTACACAAGGCAGTAAGATGAAGGGGACTACTGTTAACTAAATTATGACGGTTTTTGGTGCAAGAAACCTTATTTATTGATAACATTCCACAAAACTGGACATTTTACATGACCTTTTCGCAAATAACAGTTTGCAGCTTTAAGTTCAGTGAAAGAGTTTGTGTGAAAGTGGGAAGTGATTAAAACTTTTCCTATCGTAACCTCTGTTCTACCTCTGTGCTGCCAGTGCGAAGCTCCAGGTTTCATTCTGACAGCGTTTCATTTCCTGTCTGAGCAGTTTGAATTTGATTGACAGAAAGCTCTGGAATCTCCCCGGTGCTGTTCTCAGAACTGGACCAATAGAACAGCTAACCTTTCCATCATTCCACTGTACAGACACCGAGTGGAGAGAGAGAGGGAGAGAATGATTCTCACACGGAAAGAGGACACACTTTTTTTTTTTTTTTACATACATCTGTCTATGCATCTAATAACAAGGTTATCTTCAATCATTAAAATGAATTAAAACAAATGATTAAAAGCTGAAATCTAATTAAAACCATATGTACATAAATTGTAACACTGTAATATTTCCATATGCACAATCATTTAAAAGATATATTATAAACAGATCAAAATACCACAAGAATACAGAGCGATAAGAGTTAAGAGTTAAACCAGGAGAAAAAGATGCCTTATCCACCAGCAAGATCTGCTGCACTGCTTCAATTAAGTCTGGAATTCTGGTGATTTGACTCCATCTTTGCAATTCATTTTAAAACAAAGACACAGTCAGTCACTTTTACAGCCAATTACATTTGTTATATTGGATATTTATTGCCAATTCGGGATGATATACATCACGTTTACAGCTTTTGCTAATGTTTTGACTTTTAGCTGAGCACACTTGACCATTAGCAAACTGTTTTCAGAGCCCACATCACTCTGTCACAGCTGAGTGCTCATTACCATCCGTCATATCCAGACAACTTCAGGCTAATCATTCAAATGGAGAACACAACAGTGCCAGAGCGCAAACATTATTTAATGTGAGTGACACACAAGAGGCAGAAAAGTTATCTGAAATCAATTAAGGGATTAATTCACTCCTGAATTAAAATGTCCTGATAATTTACTCACATCCAAGATGTCTTTCTTTCTTCAGTTGAAAAGAAATGAAGGTTTTAGAGGAAAATATTCCAGGATTTTTCTCCATATAGTGGACTTCAATGGTGGGCAACGGGTTGACGGTCCAAATTGCAGTTTCACTGCAGCTTTAAAGGGCTCTACATGATCCCATCTGAGGAATAACTGGATTTGTAATTTTTTGTCTAATAGGTGGTAAAACTGGACGACTTTTTATCACCCGCCATTGTTCTTAATACTGGGGACCCCCAGTCCATTTACTACTATTTATTATTTTTTAATATGCAGATGACACAGCTATTAAGAGCTTAAGAGCTGGTTAAGAGCTGGTTTTTAGCTCCTCCAACACACAGATCCATCCTAGTATAGACATTGATGGAGAGATGGTTGAAAGGGTGGAGCATTTTAGATACCTTGGCATTACTTTGGATGATCATCTCAATTTTAATCAGCATATCCTAGGCAGTGTTGGGGAAACACTGCAATACAATTTTGCGTTACTCCCTGAAAAAGTAACTAATCACGTAACTTAGTTACTTTTTATGGAAAGCAATGTGTTACGTTACTTTTGGGTTACTTTTTAAATCTGGGCAGGGCTTGCTTCTTGCTTGTTTTCAATATAAAACAATTCTAATGTAAAAGCCCTTTTTACACCAAAAGTGAAATGAATTCACCTCAGGCTGAAAGAAAAGTACATTTATGCAGGAGATCACTCTTCAGCTATAAAAACAATGAAGCACAAATGTTAGTTTATCTAAAGTAATTTTTGCTTATAAGTATGGTTGAACTGCATTATCGAAGGTCAGCAGCAAAGACACTGGTTAATTAAATGGAATTAAACACAAAGGATATTTGTTTTATCTAACGTATTTAATTATTGCGGGGTTGCGTCATATTCTGAGTTTGCATTTCACTGTTTTTATTCATTTTGAGAAATACTGAATCTGGTTTTTGTGAGTGAGATGAATTAATGCATGTTCACACTTAGTCTAGAATACAGTAACATCATGTTTACCCCCAATTTCCCGACAGGAGACTTGTCCATCAATAAATGGGGAAAAAAGTAACTGGCGGTATTATTTGAAAAAGTGACTCAGATATTTTCTTAGAAATTAAAAAGTAATGCGTTACTTTACTAGTTACTTGAAAAAAGTAATATTATTATGTAACTTGCGTTACTTGTAATGCGTTACCAACAACACTGATCCTAGGTATCTATAAAAGCTGTCAACAGAGATGCACAGTTCTCCATAAACTTAAGCCTTAAGCCTTGTCTCCTCCTTCTCCTGTATCGGAGTATTATTGAGCCAGTTCTTATGTATGGTGCCATTTGGTTCTTTAATATTCTTACAGCCGTTAATAGGAACCAACTTTGGCCCCACTTTATATTAGGTGGCCTTAACTACTATGTACTTACATTTAAATTAATCATTTGGTACAATGCACTTATTGTGTACGTATATGTTTTTACATTGTACTTATATTTAAAAAATACCTGCATGTAATTACATCTGTAATTAATTTCTGTAATGACATTTATGATTACGCTGTTGACCTATCCCTTACCCTTAAACCTACCCATACCACTAAACCTGTCCCTAACCTTACCCATATCCCACCTCAGTAGCAGCAGTGTTTTGCAAAACAATATAAACACAGTAAGTACATTGTACTTATTTTTTCATGTAAGTTAACACACTAGTTAACGCCACCTAATATAAAGTGGGACCCAAACTTTTAAAGACACCTCGTTTGGTATTCCGGTAACACTTTAGAATACAGTTCCGTCATTAATGAATAACTACACAGGGACAAATGACTAATGCACTATTAACATTCTAGTAACTACTATTAACTAACAAGAAACTCTGATTAATGAATCAGTAAGTCACAGCACTCAGCTGAACATAGTAGTTCACTATTAGCTAATCAGTAACTACTATTTTTTCATATCTCCCAGAGAACTACTAAGAACTACTACATACATGTTCATAATTAATGTAAATAATGCAAAATGTATAATTAATTCTAAAGTGAAGATCATGGTAACCCACTAGTAATGACTCGGGTATTATAAAATACTTCAGAAGGAATTACTAATTATTTGGATCCGTATTCTAAAGTGAAGATCATGATAACTCCTTAGTAATGACTGATGTCATTAAAAACTATTAAGGTTTTTGTAAGGTTCTGGATATTCATACTTCCGATGGCTTTGGTAACACTTGAGTCATTACTAGTAGGTTATCATGATCTTCACTTTAGAATACGGATCCAAAAAATTTGTAATTCCTTCTGAAGTATTTGGTATTACCTGAGTCATTACTAGTGGGTTACCATGATCTTTGCTTCAGAATTAATTATGCATTTTGCATCATTCACATTAATTATGAACCTGTATATAATAGTTCTTAGTAGTTCTTTGGGAGAGATGAAAAAATAGTAGTTATTGATTAGCTAATAGTGAACTACCACTTTCAACTGAGCACTATTACTTACTGATTCATTAATCAGAATTTCTTGTTAGTCAATAGTAGTTATTAGAATGTTAATAGTGCATTAGTCATTTGTTCCTGTGTAGTTATTTACTAATGACGGAACTGTATTTTAAAGTGCTACCGGTATTCCTACTACTAAGTTATCAGACTGTGTTACTTCAGCGACGATTCGGAAAGCACATATAATCCTAAATGATCCAGATCATCAACTACATCGGTATTTCATTCTTCTCCCATCTGACCGTAGGTATAGATTACCAATGTGTAGGAGGACTAACTTTAGTAAGAGTTTTGTTCCTATAGCTATCCGTGCTTTAAACACATAGGAAATCAGCTACCATCTTACACTCTTGCTTTTGCTGTGTAGGGCGAAAACCTCAATCTCATTTTCTCCTCCAACTTCAGAATTGTCTGACATTGTTGTTTTACCTTTTTTTTTGTAAAGGGCGTTTGCCTTTCTTTGCATGTTTGCTTTGAAAACACTGGGTCAGTACTTCCGCCTACATGAAGTTGTGGAAGAGGAGCATTTGTAAGCACAAATGTATATAAATTTAAATTTTTTCTAAAATGGCATGATCAGATAAGACTCTTATTCCTCAGCTGGGATTGTGTAGAGCCATTTGAAGCTGCAGTGGAACTGAAATTTGGACCTTCAACCCACTGCTCACCATTGAGAAAGATCCCGGAATGTTTTCCTCAAAAACCTTAATTTCTTTTCGACTGCAGAAAAAAAATGACATGAACATCTTGGATGACACAGGGGTAAGTGAATTATCAGGAAATTTTAATTCTGGAGTGAACTAATCCTTTAAACAAGAAACTGTGTGCAGGGAACAGCGTGTGTGTGTGTGTGTGTGCTCATGAGAAAGCATCTGTTTAGCATTTTAATAATTCACCATGTGAAGGTGCACCAGTGGAACACTAGTTTAGCTGTTTTGGAACAAATGGACTAAAACCACAGCCGTGCTCAGAGAAGTCTGTGTTTTTCTGTGAGCTCGATCCAAAGACACCCACATTGTTGTTGTCTTTCTGTTTGGATGAGTTTGGCTGCCTCTTCTCAGCTGAATAACAACAACAGCTACTAAAATTTGCACTCAGCGAATGGAACACCAGCCCACGACAGACTTCAGCTCTTAGAAAGCTAGTGGTGTCAAACAAAAATAAGTCTGTTCACTTGGTGGCCATCTTGGGAACACCCTTAGCCAGCTAGGCCCTATTTACAGTCAGGCAAGTACATTTTCTGTCTACTTAAATAAGAAATGACCAAAATCGCTTACGTTTCAACTAGGACATGTCAAATCGCCAATAATCCCTGACAAAACCAGCATCATGCATTCTGCTGCTTCAGCTCACATTCGAACTTTTAATTGAAAGGCAGGACTTACTTTCCTAAAGCCATTATACCATTAATTGTTCTGCCCATCTTCTCTTCATTTTTGTTTCCCTAAAGAGAGGCACCGAGTAATAACAGCCCAGATGAGCTTGGAACATTTTTGTTCTTCTATCATAATAACCTATTATATTAAAACCCATGATCTTTTCAAGTCACCTTCAGGAATATAAAAAGAGATAGCGATGCTTTATTGATCCCAAAAGGCAGCTTCAGCCGTAATATCGAATATTAAGTGCACAAAACACACACACAGTGTAATCAAGAAAGAACATTGAGTTTAACAGCATTACAGACGTAACACAAAACACAAATGCATTATCAGGCAACGCTATCTGCATGTGAATGGGAGAAATGCTTGAGCGCACTTTATGAAAAAGCTCATGCAGATAATGAGCTGTTAAACAAGTAATAATAAACGTTCTGGAGGAGAATATTCATCTAATCCTGTCAATCACAACCGCAAGGGAATGTAATGACTGCTTACCTTGCTCATGGGACAGTCCTTCCAGCATTCCTCCGCCAGCTCGTCTTTATTTTTATTGATTTCTAAAGTGCCAAACAGCAAACGTTAGTTTTCTGCTTGCTACTCTCCCGCGGCATCCCCTAAAATCACATAGCAAAAAGTTGTGAAACTTGGCACACTGATTGAGGAGCATCTCAACATTTATCACAGTAACTTTGAGGTTTCTAGTACCACAGTTGCAACAATGTGCAGTTTAGTTTTAGAATGTTTGAATCAATTAATATTCAGTTTTGTTCAAGGCAATAAAATCTAAATTTGTGTAAGAATGCGGAAAAGTATGGTATTTGGGGTTTAAATCACCCCTACTATAGGGGCTAAAGGCACAGTAATCTATGTGATAATAAATGACTGCAAAAGGAATACTTTTCTGCAAAAGGAATACTTTTCTACAAAAGGAATACTTTTCCTTTTGTTGGCATGACATGTTTAGATTAAAATGCTAAATATCATTTACAAACGTAAAGGCCAAAAATGGCAAAAGTATTCATACCCCTTCATTATTTTTTCCCATGTTTTGTTATGTTGCTGCCTTATGTTAAACTGCTTTAAATTACTTTTTTTTTCCACATCAATCTACACTCCATACACCATAATGGCAAAAAAAAAAAACAGGTTTTGAACATCTTTGCAAATTTATTAAAAACAAAAAACTTAAATGATTCCATTGCATAAGTATTCTTACCCTTATCTGGGACACTTGAAATTTAGCTCAGGAGCATTCATATTACTTGTAGATGTTACTATATTTCGAGTGAAGTTAACCTGTGGCGAATTCAATTGAATGGTTATGATTTGGCACACACGTCCTAATAAAAGGTCTAACAGCTGAAAATGCATGTCAGGGCAAAAACCAAGTCCTGAGATAAACAAAAAAACTGCCTGTAGAGCTCAGAAACAGGACTGCATCAAGCCACATATCTGGGGAGGAGTTCAGGAAAAATTCTGCTGCATTGAAGGTTCACAGGAGCCTTTAGTCTTTGTTATCCATAACAGAAGAAGTCTGAAACAACCAGGACTCCTGGTCAAACTGAGCAATTGTTGGAAAAAGGCTTTGGTTAGAGTGGTGACCAAGAACCTGATGGTCACTCTAGTTGAGCTCCATGACCATATGTGAAGATAGGAGAATCCTACAGAAGGACAAGCAGCACTGCAACACTCCACTGATCTACCTTTATGGCGGTGTAGCCAGGCTCAATCCTCTGCTCAGTGAACTGATGAACCTCAATTCCAAGCATCATGTTTGAAGGAAACCAGGCACTCCTCAGCACCTGCAGAGTGTTATTCCAAAAGTAAAGCACGCTGGTAGCAGCCTCATGCTGTGGGGCTGTTTTTCAGCGGCAGGGACTGAGGGGCTCGTCAGGGTAGAAGAAAAGCTTAATGCACCAAAATATTGAGATAGCCTTAATGAAATCCAAGTCCAGAGCATTCAGAACCTCAGACTGGGCAGAAGGTTCACCTTCCAACACGACAATGACCCTAAGCACACAGCAAGAGTGGCTTAGAGATAACTCTGTAAATGTCCTTGAGTAGCCCAACCAGAGTCTGGGCTTAAACCCAATCAAATATTTCTAGAGAAACCTGGACATGTGCATCTGCCTCCAGCCAAGCTGACAGAACTTGAGAGGTGAAGAGGTGAGGAGAAAAATGGCAGATAATCGCCAAATGCTGATGTACAAAGCTTGTCGCACCATACCCAAAAAGACTTGAGGCTGTAAAGGTGCTTCAGCTTAGTACTGGATTAAGGGTATGAATACTTATGCAATGTACTTATTTCAGGTTTTTATTTTTAATACATTTACAAAGTTGTGACAAGTCTGTTTTTGCTTTGACATTATGGTGTATGGAGTAGGCTGATGTGGAAAAAAAAGCAGTTTAACCCTTTAACTGTCACCATCCACCCTGTGGGATGCCTAAGTTTACTTCACCATATTACAAATAAATCCTAATCTAATCATGATAAACTATACATCGTTGGAAAGGTCTAAGACTCTTAAATAGATATTTTACCATATTTTTGTGTTACAAATTATGTAGGAAAAGTAATAGATTAATATATGTCAAGAGTGCAACAAAATCTACATCATGACATGAGTTCTGACCTTTGTCACAAAAGACTTTCTTCATTGCCTTTTTCCCTAACACGTTTTAGAAACCATAAATAATTATATATCAGTTCAAAACTTAAAATCTCAAAATTCATCCTTTGAAAGGCATTTATTAAAATCAGGCATTACCATGGAAAATGTACATCAAAATCATATTACAAAATGTTTTCATTCATGAATTATAATAATTTAAGTCTGGGTAGTGCATTTTTATGTCTGTGTTCAAAAATGGGAGTGACGGTTAAAGGAGTTTAATATCAGGCAGCAACAGTACAAAACGTGAAAAAATTAAGGGGTATTAATAGTTTCGCAAGGCACTGTATCTAATATTCCCATAAACTGGCTAAGATGATCATCAAGCAAAACATCATGGATTTGATCATTTTCATTAATTTCACCATTTTTAACTTAACCCTTTAACTGTCACCCCCATTTTTGAACATAGATGTGAAAGTGCACTATCCAAATTGTTATAATTCATGAACAAATATATTTTCTAATATGATTTTGAAGTACCATTTCCATGGTAATGCAATGTCAGATTTTAAAATGATTTCAAAGGATGAATTTTGAGGTTTTAAACTTTCAGCTGATATGATAATTTCTAAAACACGACAGGGAAAAAGGCAACGAAAAAGACTTTTGGTGGCAAAGGTCAGAACTCCTGTTATGATGTAGATTTCTGTGGTACACTCTTGTCATAAATGAATCTATTACTGTTCCTACATAAAACAGTGGTAAAATATCTATTTAGGAGTCTTAGACCTTTCTGGATGATATATAGTTTGTCATGATTAGATTTGGATTTAATTGTAATATAGTGAAGTAAACCCCTTTGAGGGGATGGGTGACATTTAAAAGGTTAGTTTGGGTCCAGATGTGTGCTTAAGCCAAACTTTAAAGGAGAAGTCCACTTCCAGAACAAAAATTTACAGATAATGTACTCACCCCCTTGTCATCCAATATGTTCACATCTTTCTTTCTTTAGTCATAAAGAAATTATGTTTTTTGAAAAAACATAATTCAAATGTCATAATTCAAAAACATAATTTCTTTATGACTGAAGAAAGAAAGACATGAACATCTTGGAGGTGAGTACATTATCTGTAAATTTCTGTTCTGGAAGTGGACTTCTCCTTTAATGAAACCAAATCTGTTTACTTATCTCATTCAAGAATTACATCAAGGGAATAATTCATCCAAAAATGAACATTTAAAGCATCATTTACTCGCTCTAATGATTTTTTCAAACATCAGAGTAGAATATTTAAAAATGTCACTCTCTTTGATGCGATAAAAGTGGATAGGGACCAGGAAATGTCAAGCAAGAGAAGAAATAAAAAGCATTATAAAGCAACATAAAACTGGTCAATGTGAAACATTTAGAAAAAACTGAAATTATAATAATTTGTACAAATCTTGTTCTATTCACTTTCATTGTACAGAAAAGGGCAACCTTGAAATTCTACTGTAAATTTCTCCTTTTTTTTTATTTATGGATGAACTATTTCTGACTCAATATGCAAACCTGACAGACTCCCAGTGAACCTGGAAACACCTGGAAAGTAGGAACATTTCAAACAGAGGAATATTGTTGAAGTACTATGCATCTGAATGGTCTGCCCCCAAATCTATAAGAATGAGAAAGCAAAAGAGAGCTGCATTCGTGGGCATAAAATGTGCTTGACTGAACTGATAGTGTGATTTCTCCGAGTGTCAGGGATCTTCTGACACGTGTGAGTCACCCACTCCAGAGAGCCAATCCCACCCAGAGGACCCTTGAGGAGGTAAACAGACGAGGATTTCCAACGGCCTAATTTTCTCTCTCTCCACTATGAATCCATCCATCGCTATGACACATATGAGATAACAAATGCAGATAGCGTGTTCACCCACCTCATATGTGCATTTCCGCACAGGCGGCAGCTGAAAATGTGATATTTACAGCAGCGACTGCCATTGAGATGAACGTGAATGCTAACGGATAGCTTTCTCCGGGTATTACAGACCACCTTGTGAGTAATGCATTCAAACATGCCATTTTAAAAAATAGTAGGCGGTGTAGTGCACATACTGCGCGGTTTTCCATTTCAATCCACTTGTGAGTGAGAGTGTGTGTGTTTGAATGAATGTATGAGAGTGATTGAGATGATCTATCCCGCTGTAGTGGTTTTATGTGTGTCGGTCTCTCAGAAAATGAGTTTGACCTGCACGTCTGCTCTTTGACCACTGCGTGTCCAGCCTGGCTTTCTTATGTTCAATTAATGCACACCCAGCTGGCCACTGACTCACTCTTTCTTTCTCCTGAGAGTCTCCATATTCGTCCTCTCACCCTCTCTGCTTTGTTTGTCTTGAGAGACGACCAAAAATGGAGGCAGGCCATCCTCCAGTCATCCGGCGGGGACTGGAGGTGTAATCAGAACATTAATCTGCGTCCGCGTTGCGTGCCCACATTTCAGCCTGCCAACAAAAACATCCCCACACGTCCGACCGCCACATTCGCTAATCCAGGACCTGCTTTTAGCTTCCTGTCGTAGCGATCGAGGGATGGGAAACCAGACGCTGCGGCCCTAGATGAGAGCGAAAGGCGTGTTAGAGGAGCAGCAGGGGTTCTGGTAATCCGCGCAGGGCTGTAGGGAGGTGCTGTTCTCTCTCACACATGAAAAAAAGAAAAACGGCCAGCTAATCCAGCGTAGCAAGACTCCAGAGGAAATGGAAGCTGACGGTATTAGCGCAGCCACAAGCACCTTTGATCCTGAGAGGAGTCTTCCACGCTAAATCCGTGCTTTTCTTTTTCTGAGTCATATTTGTTCGGGTGAGAATCTTCCCCTCTGATCTTTTTCATCTCGTGTTACCTTGAATAATCGGCACTAAATGGTTTCTGGTTTTGTGAACAACAAAACAAAACAAAATGTCGTTTCATGGATTGTTACTTAGGCTATTATGATGGCAATTGTATTGTATACTTGTAGTTTTTTTTTTTTTTTTTTTTTGATAAGGTAATACAGTTCTTTGAAGTACACTATATAATACATGAATAGGGTAATCATACAGCACTACAATAAATATCAAAGTACCAAGGTATTACCATTATTGGAAAGTAGTTTTCGCAAGTGAACTAAAGTAATTTTAAAATTATTAAAATATAAGAGCCTCCAGAGCTGCAGAGGAAAAAAACAAAAAGCAGTGGTGCTCAAAATAAATAAAATAAAATAAAATAAAATAAAATAAAATAAAATAAAATAAAATAAAATAAATTTATTTAAAGAAAATTAAACTTAATTTGCCGGAATGCATTAAAAAAATATTACACTGACAACAAGAAGAAACTTCAGTTCACTATATTGGAGGGATTTTTGAAGAATAATTAGGATAATTTGGCACTGGATTAATGAATCAAAAATAATCTTAAAATTCGTGCATCACAGGTAAATAGAAAACAGGTGTATATATATTAAGATTACCTAAAATACCTTCATAAAAAAACTTCTTAAAATTCCTTCACAGGAATAAATAATACTAAAAATTGTTTATTTCATTTTTATTTTGTAAAAAACAAGTGTGTGTGTGTGTGGACCACAAAACCAGTCAATTTTATTACATTTATTTTATATTTATACAATAATAACCATAAATAAGCTTTCCGCTGATGTATAGTTTGTTGGGATAGGGCAATATTTGGCCAAGATACAACTATTTGAAAATCTGGAATCTGAGGGTGCAAAATATATATATATTGAGAAAATCGCCTTTAAAGTTGTCCAAATGAAGTTCTTAGTAATGCATATTACCAATCAAAACTTAAGTTTTTATATATTTATGGTAGGAAATTTAAAGAATATCTTCATGGAACATGAATATCCTAATGATTTTTGGCATAAAAGAAAAATTGATCATTTTGACCCATACAATGTATTGTTGGCTTTTGCTACAAATGTACCCGTGCTACTTACGCAATTTAAAATAACAATTTTCTATTTTAATATAATTTAAAATATAGTTCATTTCTGTGATGCAAAGCTGAATTTTCATCAGCCAAACAGTTGTTTCCAACACAGACACACCATTTTTAAGATTCGTACAAGTATGTGTACATTCCCATCACAAGTGAAAAACATACTTTTAAAGCAAAGTAAAAGCGTGTGATTTGGGATTCGGCCTCAGTCTACAAAAAGTGGCAAGATGCCCCCAAAAAGGTTTAAACCGAATGTTGTTGAGCGGTTTAATCTCACTGTAACACATTAAAGTTCTGAGCGTGTTATTCTGCATGACACAGCAGCTTAGCTAGAGAAACTCTGCTACTGAGTTCAAAGCCCAAACAACTGCATTTATCTTCTGCATGGATACCTGCTATTGCTATAACGAATACTCTGATAGTGTCTGTGTGTGTTTTTGCATTGATATCACGTTACTTATGAAGACATATTACCTTCCCTATCCTTAAAAGCACACAACTCTGATATTTATCTGAGCGTATGTACACACATCCCTTAACGCTCACAGTGGGGAAACGTCACTCTGATCAAAGTCCCCGGCACGGCTTGGTGTGTGGAACTTCTAAACCCTTACAAATATCAGAACCGTCAGCTAACATGTTTGCAGAAGCACACGAGAATTAGTGAGAGACGGCGGCAAGATAAATTACTCAAGGAGGCATTAGGAATTTTGGCAACTTTACCTTAAAGCGGACATTGGGTGCAAAATCGGACACAACCTCCCTACAATGATAAATATATATTCACTCCTTTTTAATCCCCAGAAAACCTAAAGAGTCTCATTTATCAAGTTGTTTTATTTTGTATGACATCATACTGCTCAGGCCCCGCCCACAGCTGCTGATGGACTGTCTCATATTAGCATATTTCTGCTCTCAGCCAGTTGTATGCTGTCTGCCATTTTCTCTGCACTTGAGCAGCTGTAGCGACAACAATGTCTCGTAAGCAATGCAGGTGTTTTGTAGCTGGACAGTGAACATAAGAGTCTTCATTTACTCCCAATATCAGAGCCAAATACACAAAAAAACACAAAAAATAAAAAATAAATAAAAAAATTGGAAGAGAGGGGTGGGGTGAGCAATAGCTCATTATCATTTAAAGAGACATGCACTGAAATGGATCACTTTGAACAGAGCTGTTTTTTGACAAGGTTGTTGTTTATTTTAACTAAAGTATGTTACAGACTTTAAATAATCATACCAACTTGAAAATGGGCAGCCGATGTCCCCTTTTGAAGTGGAAAAAAGAAAATTTACCCTCACAGGTTGCACACCTATAACATAAAATAAGGTATTTAAAATATATATATATATATATATATATATATATAATATATATATATATATATATATATATATATATATATATTGGATTAGGATAATTTGGATTAAATAATAGTAAAATGATTGGGAACAGAGGCAAATGAAGCTATGTGTGTTATCAAAGGCTGTCCTTCAAACATTAGAAATATAAATTTGGCTCCAACAATTTAATATGTGTAAATTAAGCTCTTAATGCACCAGATGTTATGAAAAAATACTTTGTGAGTTTAGATAATTTCTGATGATCAGTTGGCAGATCAAGGAGTTTTGGAATAGTCCCAAAATTAATAAAAAATAAACTATAAAAGCAAAGAGGGAAAGAGACAAATAAAATCTTTTTGGAGACCCAAGACGGGTAGACAAGTTTCAGCAGTGAGGATATAGCTTCAACCTTTTTAATGGACTGACAAGGAAATTGAAAGGAGTTCAATAAGTGCTGTGGTTGAAAGGATATACCTTTTAATGAGCCTGTCAAAACATTTACTCAGCAGACAAGTTAATGCAATAAGACATTTGCATTACCTGACAGTTGAGGTTTTCCTCAACAGTTTTATTGTATGCTGATCAATACACAGTCAACATAAAGATGGAAATGTCACCTGAGCTCCTGTGTAAAGGTTTTAAATAATTTTATAACAATTGACTAGTTAAGACTATATAAAAATTAGTATAATTTGCATCTTTTTTGTTTTGTTTTATTTCGGTTGGATGAAGGGCATTTTTTTTTTCATCCCCCCATTTTGTTTAGTGTTCCAATTAAGAATTTTCAGCTAATTTCTGCATCTGTACAATCCATCTCCATCTGCATCTAAGTTATTTAATGGTTTCACCAGTAAATTTTAAGCATGAATAAAACAGTAAACAGTTTTCAGTGTCCTCACAGAAGGGGAAATCACGCTCATTTTCAAACCGTTATGGTTAGCAAAATAATACATGTGATTTATTTCGCCATGCTCGAAATCAAGGACTTTTGGCATTTATTTTTGGGTTATGGACTGCTCTAAAGCAGGAATAAACTGCCTTGGGCCTGCCATTGTCAAGAACACCCACATTTACATATAAATTGGGAAACTGAGTGAGCAAGAGTAGAGAAAATCAGAGAGATAGAAACAGAGAGGGGGAGAAAAAAAAGTGAAAAATATAACGATATGTTGACAGTGTGTGGTCTTTAGTGAGCGTAAGAGTGCCGCTTGTGAGTGTAAAGAACGACGCTTTAATATCTCATGATTTCTGGCTTGCAGCTAAAGGCCTCTCCTGTCATCTGCCTGTATATGTGAGCATAAATTCTTTATGCTAGTGATAACCCTGTGAAGACACATGTTTCCTCTCTATCCAGTGATAGAAATATTTAAACAAGTGTTATTTTAAGACTCTACTAAAAATATCATCAGCATATGCTCTGTTTTGAAATCATATACATTTTGCATTCATATTCATCTGGCACTGGTAAAAAAATTATAATATAATGCATTCTGTTAAATCAGTCTGAGATCAAATTAATGTCAGATTATTGCTGTAAACAACAAACATGGTATCCAGGGACTGCTTTGTTATTTTTCATTCTCTGTTACTTTGCAGTTTCTCTGTGGTACTAAAGCAAGTTCATAAGCCATAGTAAAAAAAAACCTATGCTTCTAACCAAAGGTCAAGAGCTGTTAAAACCATACAATTTGAGATGCTGTTTGTGAATGTTCATTGGAACTGTTAATTCAAGAAACACCAAATAGGGCCCTATGATTTCCATGATGTGGAAATCCCGGACAGATTCAAAAAATCCAGTCATAAAATTTAATGGAATTTAATGTATAATGCAGAATGTCTCAGAATTGCCCAAATTTTGGATAAATCAATAGTAGGTCAGTACACTTTAATAAAAAAAAACATGATATGGACTAGTGTATGTGAATATTAAATATGAATCATGCACATT
The DNA here is from genome assembly GCA_036247105.1 of Cirrhinus mrigala. Taxonomy (NCBI): domain Eukaryota; kingdom Metazoa; phylum Chordata; class Actinopteri; order Cypriniformes; family Cyprinidae; genus Cirrhinus; species Cirrhinus mrigala. Next base: position 34,707,164 of record CM070008.1, on the reverse strand, counting down.
CTGCGCAACTCTGTGTGAATGAATAGCACAGGCGCGCAGTTTCTTTTACTATATAATGAAGCACGTGTGTGTTTTCAGCCTGTGCCACCTAATTTTATGTGTGCATGAACACAGACAATCTCTAGAACTGCTCTGACAGTCACTTCAGGAGCATTTCAATGTTTCTTTTGAGAAAAACTTTATTTTTTAAAAAATCTTTATATCATATACAAACAGAAACTAAAGAAACTAAAATGCTGGATTATTATTTTTTATCCCAAATGCTGGATTCAGCATGTTGGGTCATTTTATTAGGCTATTTTGAATATTTTTTACCCAGGTGCTGGGTAGTTTTTAACGCTGGGTTATTTTTTTCTAAAAATAAAGGTAAATAAAGGTTTGTATACATTTTATTTCATTTATAAAGTCTTTACTGTGCTGTTAACTGTATTTTTTTATGCAACACAACATAAGGACGAGATGTCAGTCAGCTGCGTCAGCAGTGGTTGTTTCGCAGGATGGAAACGCCTTTTGCCTTGCATAAAATAAATGGATTTTATTCGTTATTGTACTGTTTTTGGAGACAGTCATGGCATCTTACAGCTACGTGTGAAATGCAAGGCCGCAGTCTGAAGTTTGCAGTTAACTTGGCGAACAGCAGCCCTTCACCAGCTCAAATTTCGGTGAAACACCGGCATGAGAATTAGCACTATTTCAGTAAAAAGCAGTTACAGAGAATGGTTGAATTCTAATTGAATTCTTAAAATTCTACTTTTTTTTTCTATTTTTACTTTTTTATGGCTAAAATGCTTGTAAAAATGCTTATACAATGTAATATTGTAAACTATTCTGTATTAACCCAAATAAATTCAATTTTTGTCCATGTGTTCTTGCTTAATAATAAATGTTCTTTTGATTATTGCTGTTGCCTCTAGTAATTCTGTGTGTGTTGTTATAAGTTCCAGTCTATTTTAAACGAGCAATATAATAATTTTTAAACAATAGTTGACTATTGAAATGAAATAAACCAGCATGTTTGGTAAAAACATTTAACCCAACCAGCTGGGTCAAAATAATTCAGCATGTGTCCTGTCCAATATTACCCAGCAACCAATCAAAATAAAAGTTTGGTTTAACTTGAAGAAACTGTGACAGAAATATATTACTCAATGTAATGAAAGTACAATAACTAATACAATTATTAACACATTATTTTTAAGGTAACATTTATCAGAAAAATTATTTAGCAGAATTTATGTACCAGAAAAATGTAAACACACAACACAGTCTTACTGAAAAAATAAATAAATAAATAAATAAAATAATAATACATTTTTTTTAAAACCAAATGAATTACTTAGAGATGCTTTTCATTAGTAAAACTGAATGAAACTGAAATCCAGAAAATTAATGGAGAACACAGAATTTGGTAAAAATAAAACTGAATTTGAGAAAAAAAAAATCAAATATATTTCATACGTTTGAAAATGTATTTTTGTTAAACATTGCTGTTAAACATAGCAATAATAAATTGATCTTAAATTGAAATTATATATATATTATTATTTTTAATTTAAGCATTAAAATGGAAAAACTGAATCCAGAAAGATTAAAACAGAAAAAAAACAGAATTTGGAAAAAATAAAATAAAATGGAATTTAGGAAAAAATAAAAACAAAACAGAAATAAATAAATAAATAAATAAAACATTTTTTAACAGAGATTTAACAGAGCCTTAACCAAATCATTGAACTATGCTGGTATCGATCCATCAACCACAGTTGGCTAATGATGCTTCTGGGAAACGCACCCCTGGTTAACAAACATAGCTATGCTGGTATACCAGCAAACCAGCATAAACCATTCTTGCACTGAATTCAAGTGCTTCTGTTGATGCCACAGGGTTAAGGGTCAGCTAGTTTGCACTGACAGTTAGCCCCTGTTAGTAGATGTTGCATCTACACCATTCTGCAGGCAAAAAGCATCCTTCCCAAATGACAACCATTTAAAAGTGATACATTATGGGGGAAAAAAAATTGCAAACAACTCACATAATAGCCAAAATTGCATTATACTGCTAGACATAATGCAAATGAGAATGAATAGCTTTCTCTGGATATCTTAGAAATTGCTGGTTTACACCAAGAATGAAATAAAAGCACAACAAATTGTCAACATTGTGCTCTCATGCATATGAAAAGAATATATAAAGCACTCTGGTCATGCTTTAATGCAACCCCTACCAGCCTAAAATACAAATGCACTAAAGCATTAAAAAAAAAAGACTTTTCAGAGACAACTTCCAGTTTGTTTGACTTGGATCTGTTTCCTCTGTTGTGCAAAACTCCTTCAAAGTTCTTCAGCAGAGTTCACCGGTCCCTTCAAAGTCCTTGAAGAGCATGACAAAAGCGACCTTAATCAGTCATTGTTTTGAGTCCAGGTGAAAAACAACACAGCGGCTGTGGATTGTGTCCCCTGGTGGCGAGGCTTTGATGGGCTGGAGCAGATTAAAGTCAGTGCAGTAATATGGACACATTAAGGGTAAATTGATTTTGCTTGGAATAAAAGGTCAGGATAAGTGGTTTTGTGAGAGACTGGCCTCTCTCTTCATTAGCTTTCAGTCCTTCGTCTAACAAGTTTAGGCATCACACACTCTTCGGTCACCCAACCAACAGGAAACAGGCCTCAGGGAAGCTGCTTTTCTCAAATGTCACTCTTATAATGTCAAATCATGGATTATGTGTCAAAAGCACAAAGCCTCTTGTGTCAACTGACAGAGACGGTGAATTAGGTGTCGACAATAAACCGCAAATCTCACGGGGGAGTTTTATCGTTCGAAATTAAAAATTGTCTATAAGGCTGAAAGTGGGGGGGGAAGAGTCTTCAAATATTTTGATAAAACTACAGCTCTTATTATATAATGCTGGTCTGTTTCAGTCTGTAAAAAGTAGAACAGGTTTTGTGAGAAAAACAAAATGTAAAAAAAACATTGTGAAATATATCCCAAATTAAAAAAAAAAAAAAAGAAGCTACGATTGTATGAAAAGTCATACTGTGTGATATAAAGTCACAATTAAGAATTTTGGGATTTTATTACAGAAAATAAAGTCTCAATCGTGAGAAATAAAGACGTATTAAAGTCATATCGTAGGAAACAACTCAAAATGTAATAAGTAAGTAAAATTATGAGAAACAAAGCAGAAGTAGAATTGTGAAATACAATTGAAGTGGAAATATCCACATTGCACATTAAATGCTAATGCATTCACACTGCAGTAATCTACACATACTGTAAATCCAGATCATTGCTCATTTATGAGTCATATTTTATTAATATGATAAGTGGATAACACTTGCACAAATGCAGGTGGATTGGAGATTTTGCACTAGACTGCTGTGACAGAACATGTGGCTATATTAATACTTTAATATCTCTCTCCCCCTCCTTATCGCATGTAAGACCAAATTGTTTTGACATGCCAAGTTAAGAGATGCATGAAAAATGGCTGAAAGTCCTGTACGTGATTAGCTAACAGATGCACAACATCAAGGAACATGGTGAAATATTATGTGAAAAACACACAAAACCATTCAGAATCATATGAAAAGCATAATTTCTTGATCTAAATTAGAAAAAAAAAAAAAAAAAAAAAAAAGTTACATTTTCCATGATGCAACTGACATAAAATTATAGACCTGTCTGCGTGTGAGAGCATCCATGTATATGCATGTCACATATTTATGTCAACCTGATTAATATTCCATCTTTAAGGGCCTTCTCCTGGAAATTAACTTTTCCGCTATGCCTCTGAGAGGAGATTGGATGTTTAATAAACTGTCTCAACGTTTCACAATCACTGAACACATCAGATCGGATGTGCACTAAAGCACTTTAAAAAAAAAAAAAAAAAAAAGGAAAGCCCTCAACATCAGGTCCTGCTGCATCCCATATGTGAAGTGGATGCAGTTGCCATGACAACAGCACACAGCACTATGATGATTCGGTGATCTTTTGCCTAAATGACCCTGATTAGGGTCCTCTAGTCTTTTGGAGTAGTTCAGCATTAGTCTGAGGACACACAACAGCGTAGGAGGGAAAGCACAGTCGGGTAATGATGCCGCTACGGTTCAGAGAGACGTGAGACATATTAACCCTTAAATGGGTTTTGCGTCCTGGGGAATACAGACATTTGAGAGGCCAAAAGAAGGGATGATGAGAGAATGGGTGGAATTTTAGTATTAAATATTAAAGAGTGGTGTCCCAAAGACTCAAGCTACTTGATATAAAAACTCTGGCATGATTTTGGAGTCTTTTTTGCAACACTGAATTTCAAGAATGAACGAAAGAATGAATGAATAAATAAATAAATAAAGTTTCTTGAGCAGCAAATCAGCATATCAGAATGATTTCTGAAAGATCATGTGACACGGAAGACTGGAGTATTGATGCTAAAAATTCAGTTTGAATCACAGGAATAAATTACATTTTAAAATATGTTAAAACAGAAAACAAGTTCATTTGTAATAATATTTCAGGAAAAAAAAAGTTCGTATTTTTTAAGTAAAAAATACTTAAATGTGAAGCTTTATGCAAACAATATCTGGGTCACAGAAAACGCTTTTTTTTTTCTGGATGAGGTAAAACATGAAATTAGCAGTGTACATGTCTAAAATAATAATCAGGGTTGCCAGGTTGTCACAACAAAACCCACCCAACTGCTACTCAAAACTAGCTCAAAACTAGCCCAGTCACGTTTCAGGGGGGATCCCCGGTAAAAAAAAAAATAAAATAAATAAATAAAAAAAATAAATAAATAAAAAAGCATTCCCAGTGTAAAATACACATTTTTTGGCAGAGTTCCCCTTCACATTCTAGGGGCTAAATATCACGTTTTTGGGGTCCCTTCAAACCGAAGACATTAAAAACACCCCACAGCAACAGTGTTAAAGTAGCCCAATCCCACAGGAAAACTGTGGACTTAGCAACACTGATAATAATAAAAAAAAAATGTTAATATGGTAATTTTTGTATTTTTTAATAAAAAATAATATATAAAAATATAAAAAATATATAAAATAATAATAAAAAACATTGCTATGTGGAAACTCTCACACACACTTTGCATTTATTATACACACAAACACACACACATTTTTTATGTTTTTTAAAGAATTCTCTTATGCTCATCAAGGCTGCATTTACTTGATAAAAAAAACAGTAATATTGTGAAATATTATTACATTTTAAAATAATGATTTTATAATTTAACAGATTTCAAAATAGAATTTATTTCTGTGATGCAAAGATGAATTTTCATCAGCCATTACTCCAGTTTTCAGTGTCACATGATCCTTCAGAAATCATTCTAATATGCTGATTTATTATAATTGTTGGAAACTTGTGATGCTTAACATTTTTTTGGAACCTGTGATTCTTTTTCCAGGATTTTTTGATGAATAAAAAGTTAAAAAGAGCAGCATTTATTTAAAATAGAAGTCTTTGCTATCAGTTTAACATTTATCAATTTAGCACATCCTTGGTGAATAAAAGTATTAATTTCTTTAAAAAAAATAAAAAATAAAATAAAATAAAATAAAAAGAAAGAAAAAATGAAAGAATGAAAATTTACTGACCACAAACTTTTAAATGGTAGTTTATATTGTTACAAAAGATGTCTATTTTAAATAAATGTTGTTCTTTTTATTTATTAAATTAACTAAATTAATAAATAAAACTGTTACATAATAAATCAGCATATTAGAATGATTTCTGAAGGATCACATGACACTGAAGACTGGAGTTATGCATCACAGGAATATATTACATATTAAAATACATTCACCCAAAAAACTGTTATTTTACACTGAAATAATATTTGATCAAATAAATGCAGCCTTGGTGAGCATAAGAAACTTCTTTAAAAAAAAAAAAAAAAAACAATCTTACTGATCCCAAACTTTTGAACAGCAGTGTATACAACATACATCAACATACAAATTACAATTTTGTTATTTACACATAAATGCAATTATATCATTTAATAAATGTTATAATGCAATCGATGCCACTATCTATAAAAATCAACCAATGATAAAATGCATTTTATGTTCAGTACAGAGCTGCTACATGGCAGAAATATATACAGATTTGTCTTAGATTTTCTCAATATTCACAAGGATTCCCAAACCAAAGGTTGAATCCCTTTGGTGTAAAATATTTACTTAAAGCACCCCCTGAAATTCTAAGTTATATTTCAATAATTTAACCACACATTCACATGTTCATGCTTCTCTGGTGTGGGTTAAAGGTCAGATGACACGCAGGCAACCCAATAAAATATCTGACCTTTTTTAGTAAGCGTTTTATGGGTAATGGATAAATTGGGAGCTTTTACAGAATCAAATGCACAAACACAAAGCCTGTCTAAAGAGCAAAACCAGAGGGTGCTGTTAGCAGCTTCACGGGTGACTCATTTCCAACTGCACTTCAGCATGTTTAAGAGCACTTTTCAGCTGCTCGAGAAAGATTTGACAGATGAAATTGATTCCACCTTGGCTCAATCATCGTGAGTGGCAGAAACAGGATATTGTATCTTTAACGGATCATTAATTCCTCAAAGGCAAGCATTTGGCTCAGCGCTGTATATTTACAATGGCAATAGTCCAAAATAAAATGTCATAAATAAATTGCATCATGTCAGTCAGGGACACGCCGAATAGAAAGGTATCAATAGTGGTTTTTAGAAACATTCTCAGTGGGCCTGTGGCAGCGACAGAGTTTCAGCAGGAGAGTGACATTTTTATTAGGTTTTATTCATCATCTGACTCGAGCGCAGAATGTGAATTCATCAGCGTATTATACATACATATGGAAATTTTTCCACTTGAGATGCTAAAGCTCCTTTTTCCCCACAGTAATGTCAAATCTGTGATTGGTATGGAGAAAGAGGACTGGTGCGTATAGTTATGTTATTAATTCACCATTTAACACAAACTCACTGAATTTAAAGAAGAAAAGAGTGAAGTTTCCAGAACGATGGATCAAGACTACCGCTTTGAGGAGGACATGAAAAGGTGCGTCTGCGGACATCTGGTGATCCGACGACTCTGGCACCGGAGGGACTCGTCTGGCGAATTCTGTTTACAACTCGATGAGCTTTAAACTGCTCTAAAGAAAACTTGAGGTTCTCCAGCACACACTCAATTCCCAATGCATCTCAAAACACATCACAAGTACCTATTACTGAATTCAGGTCCTAACAACAACTTCACGTCAATCTGCAGATTTCGATCCTCTTTAGATGTCTCGAAATGACAGAAAATCTTTGCATGACAAATGGTGGAAACACAACCACTCCCCGTTTACCACAAGACCCCGTTTACACCTGAGATTATGATCCATCAAACAACTGTCAATCATCCACTACACTAAAACATGCACTTAGATGGCATGTGGCTTTAAAATAAATAAATAAATAAATAAATAAATATATTAATATTGTATATATAAATGTTTGGGATCAGTAAAAAAATAAATAAAATTAATAATAATACTTTTAATTAACAAGGATGCATTATTTTAATCAAAAGTAACAGTGAAGAGTTTTATGTGAAGACTATTTTTAAATGTTTTTTCCACCCTATTCATACAAAATCCTGAAAAAATAAGTTCTGAAAGATCATGTGACATTGAAGACTGGAATAATGATGCTAAAAAAATTCAGCTTTGCATGACAGGAATAAATTACATTTTAAAATATATTAAAATAGGGGGAAAAAAATGTTAAAATATACTAACATAGGAATAAATTATATTTTAAAATATATTAAAATAGGAAAAAAAATAAATTTTAAAATATACTGAAATAGGAATACATTAAATTTGAAAATATATTAAAATAGGGAAACGATTACATTTTAGAATATACTAAAATAAGAATAAATTACATTTTAAAATATATAACAAATAGGAACAAATTACATTTTAAAATATATTAAAATAGGAATAAATAACATTTTAAAATATACTAAAATAGAAAATTTATTACAATATTTTATATTGTAATAATATATCACAATATTTCTGTTTTTCTGTATTTTTGACCACTTTCACACTAAACACACAACTCAAAATGATTCAAGTCTGCATCAAAAGCTCTGGTGTGAAAACATTTATAGACTTTCAAAACATATACTATATCAAATAGTTTATATATAAATGCACAAGACTTCACAGATTAACTTTAGTTTGACTAAAATCAACAACTAGCAAGAGATCACACGTAAGAACTCTCTTGAAAAAGAGGAAAAACCTGGAAGGTGGAAAAACCTCTTCAAAAACCAGACTCATAAAAGGGCCCATCTGTCTCTGCTCAGTCCACTTGACGGAAGTGTCATTACCACAAGTCCAGGAACAGTAATAAATATGGGTATACACACACGTTCAATAGTTTGTGTTAGTAGTTGGGACAACCCCATCTGTGATCTCACCGTAGATTTAATTCACCACCTGCAGGGTTGGAGGCCTCCGCCACGTTGATGAAGAATAGACGGGTATGTTTAAATCTGTTCTTTCACTGCGAGGAATCCCATAATCCCACTGGCATGATTCAGCAGCAGGAGACGTCTGGATTCAGATGAGCGTTCCCAGATCCAGATCGGAGCTCTTGCCAGACCTGCAGATAAACAGAGGATGCTTTTACTCTTCCTCCTGCGTCATCCGGATCCGTCTGTAGGAAGGAAAAATCACAAATGAGATTGTTTTAATAGCTTGATCGTTTTTGCATTTCAAAGCACCTCTACTAGAGTTTTAAATGAGATCTCGTCACAAATGGCGTTAAGATTTACCCAGATGCCAAAGCTGCAATAAAAGTCAGAGATTTGAATATAAACACAAACATTTGTCAACAAATTCTTCCAAAATCTCTTTGAGCTGTGTTGTCTACTATCATTTTATAGCTCTATACTCTAAGGCCCAGTTTACATCTGGTATTAAGATTCATTTCAGTTGTTCTGATCAGTCAGCCAAAACTACTTGTTTACACCAGGCAGGAACATGCATCTCAAATTCATCTCGAATGCGTCTCCTGTGACCACTTGTGACTGGATATCTAGGGGAGGCTCTTTTGATTTTGTGACTTTACACATCACTTTTGACAGTTTAAATGCTAATATAAAAGTACTGTAATCAACCTATTGCTTCCAAAAATATTCACCAACTGAAATCTTATCACAAATGAGTCCTCATAGTTATTATAGCTAAGTACAATGGTTAGGATGTGCGTGAGAAAATCTTGAGAAGTCCAGTTTACATGAGGAATCAGTGCATGTGATTGCACTATTTAAAAACCTTGTGTTTGAATAAATGCTTGATTGACAGGTGAGTAGGCGGTGCTTTATTGCTGTCCAGGATATTAGGATGCATTAATGTTTACCAATTAATGTCACATGCATTTCTTATTTTTGAATGTTTTTAGGGCTGAGTCAAACTTCATGATTTGATCTGATTTTGATTCACAAGCTTGTGATTCAATTCAATTTGGTCTTGATGCAATTTTTGTTTTAATGATTCATTTGGATATTCAGGCAATCAGTAAATAAAGCATTCATAAAAAATAAGCCGTTGAATTGAATGCAATCTTTTATTCAAGAATGGTTGTGCAAATTATTTAGATAAAAATCTGTTCTGCTTGGGTTTGATGATTAAAATCTAATGACACTTCAGTTAAGCATATATACAATGCCTTGCGAAAGTATTCATACCCCTTCATTTTTTTTTATGTTGCAGCCTTATGTTAAACTGCTTAAACACACAAACACACACACACACACACACACTCTTTTTACGACATCAATCTACACTCCATACACCATAAAGTCACAGCAAAAAACAGGTTTTTAACATCTTTGCTAATTTATTAACAATGAAAAACTTAAATAATTCCATTGCGTAAGTATTCACACCCTTATATGAGACAGGCAAAATGTATCTCAGGAGCATTCATATTGCTTGTAGATATTACTGCACTCTTAAAAATAAAGGTGCTTTAAAAGGTTCTTCATAGTGATGATATAGAACAACCCTTTTTGGCTCCACAAAGAACCATTCAGTCAAAGGTTCTTTAAAGAACCATCTCTTTCTTACTTTTTTATAATCTGAAGAACCTTCTTTCACCACAAAGAACCATTTGTGAAACAGAAAGGTTCTTCAGATGTTAAAGGTTCTTTATGGAACAATTTAGACTAAAAAGGTTCTTCTATGGGATTGTGAAGCACCTTTATTTTTAAGAGTGTACACTTCAAGTGAAGTTAACCTGTGGCAAATTCATTTGAATGGTTATGATTTTGGAAAGCGTCTTAATAAAAGATCTAACAGCTGGAAATGCATATCAGAGCAAAACCCAAGCCCTGAGGTAAAAAAATAAAAAATAAAAATAAAAAAAAAACCTATCTGTAGAGCTCAGAAACAGGATTGCATCAAGCCACACATCTGGGGAAGAGTTTAAAAAATTCTGCTGCATTGAAGGTTCACACAAGCATGTAGTCTCTGTTATCCATAATGGAAGAAGTCTGAAACAACCAGGACTCCCGGTCAAACTGAGAAATTGATGGAGAAGGGCTTTGCTGACCAAGAAGCTGATGGTCACTCTAGCTGAGCTCCATGATCATATGTGGAGATATGAGAAACCTACAGAAACAAACATCACTGCAACACTCCACCAGTCTGGGCTTTATGGTGGAGTGGCAATACTTATGCTAATGAACTTATTTCATTTTTTTGTATTTTTAATACATTTACCAAGTCTGTTTTTGCTTTGTAATTATGTAGATTGATATGGAAAAAAATGTAATTTAAAGCAGTTTAACATAAGGCAGCAACATAACAAAACCTGAAAAAACATGAAGGGGTATGAATACTTTTGGAAGGCACTGTATATAAGAACTCCATTTAGTCTCCTGAGCTTTGAAAGAGCAATGTCTGAGCGACAAAACTTTCCTCAGGGTAGAGACTCTACAAGCAATCCACTCCTGTTTTTAATAGAGCGAAGCATTTTGAGATATCGCCACAGAAACTCATGAAACTGATGAATCCACACACTAATCTGAAGTTAGATAAAGTTTTTTAATAACTTTGTCAGCTAATATCATTTAATCGATATACTCTCTAATGAGTTGGATGCTTATTGTAGTTGGAGCCATAATTCAGAAGCAGGATGTGTTTTGAGCGAAAGTCTCTTCTCCAACTTGAATTACGGGCTGAGCGTTTGACAGCTTTGGGTGCAAGAGGCTCATTAGCTTCCCGCCTGACTAATAAACCCAACGCAGAACAAATGCAATATTAATACTGCCAGTCTATTCTCTCCCTATCATTTACATACACTCCTGGAAGTGTTCGCCGCACCTCCGCAAATTATTAATGCACCGATTCTGCAGCTCTCTGTGGACACAGGACTTTAATGACTTGCTCTGTGCTTTTGTGGATTTGAACCGGGACAAACCGTGTCTCAGAGGATGATCTTCATGGAACTCTCTGCGTCTAGTTGGAAGGATTGTAAAGCGAAGCTGTCGGTCTTTGCTGGAAAAAGAAGAAGAGTTTATGAGCATCAACGAGTGAGAACAGGAAGATCCACTGGCATGGCAACTACACTTTTGGCTGAGGCATTATGGGATGTTCATTATTTCTACCAGTTTGTTTAGTGCTAATGATTTATGAGGCCTAAAATAAAGTCTCACATACTAGTCCAAATTGTCGTCTTCCAGTCAATTGGTGGATGTGACAATCCAATTTTCTTTTGGAAATGACTCCCAGTATAAAAATGTGCCAAATGACTAAAGTTTTATAATTTATCAACAGACTAGTCCATTTGCATTATTTTCAAGCACACATGCATGACTGTTTTTATGCGCCTCATACCATGAGCATTGCATTTTTAAGATGTTATAAACTGATATATATTTATGTAAGCATGTGATGTTGTCATAATTGTAAACCACTAACTGCAGTATTACAAACATGTCTTGTGATAGAAGCATTTTAATAAGAAGCCGTCCTGGCAGGGCTGTAACGTGTTTGCTTTAGTCTACCGTTTATACCATGGTACATCCACAGCGATTATAATAATACAGTCGAGTGCGCAAACTGTATGGCAGATGAGTGCTTCTATTGTAAACAGCTTAAATGATTATAATGGGACTGATGTAGGCTCTGCCTAATGTAAACAATTTAACTGCAAGTCATTTATGGCAGCTTTTGCCAAGCAACATCGCATCTTGGCATACAGAAAACATCTTATGTTCAGTCACTTTTTTTTTTTCAGGATTCGTTGATGAAAAGAGTAAGACATGAAAAGAAATTTTTTGTAACAGTTTAAAAATCTTAACTTTTGCTTTTGATCAATTCAAAGTTTCCTTGATGAATAAAGGTTTCTTAAAAGTTCAAACATTTGAATGGAACTTGAGATTTGAACTTCTTTCTTTTACAATAGTCATCAAAACCGATTTACTGTTTTACTGATTTATACTGTTTTGAGTGTTTTTTTTTTTACCTCTCTCATGTAAAATACTTTTAAAAGAAAAACATTATATATAAAACTAGGTTGAATTTCTGGCAAAAAAAAAAAAAAAAAAAAAAAAAAAACACAGGTCATCACTCCCATACTGTCAAATGTAATTTCGAACATTGTTAAATAAGATTTCCATCATACCAAAGAGAACACATAGTCTACTTGCTCCAGTAGTGTAAAATAATTATTATATAAAATAGGTGTTCGGCCCTTGAGGCCAAGGTTGTTTTGTGGCCCCTAAGCTTTCCGAAGTAGCCCAGCTCTAGCTGCCTTTGAAAGCCTTCTAAATCATTACAGCAATACAGTGCCATCTAATCAGTCAGCAAGATCCCTGGATTCTGATATAATAATATTAATAAAAAATACAATCTTCTTCGTATTCCAAGAATCTTTTTTGTCTTTTGCCCAAGGACTCAAATAATTACCAAGGGGCTACAGCGGGCAGTCATCTCGCATATCAGCTCTGATTGTAAATATTTCATTACAGGAAGACGTGTAGAGTGCTTTAGGCTAACTCGTGAAGTGACGGGCCCAGTGAGGCCACACCATCAATAAAAGCTGAAATTTTTATTATGAACGCACAGTGATGTGGCGCAAGGGAACGTGGGCTTGACAGACTCTGGAGGTCCGGATAATACTGTAAAACATGATTAACACTCCATCGGCACAGCAGAGTTAGAAATGCAATATTTTCTATGTGTCTTAGGTGACACTTTGTTTTACAGTGTCTATGTATGCATATATGTGCTAATTCATTTCTAAGAAATGTACACTGTCCTTCGTCAGAATGTGCAGCATGTATGGCCCTAGAATTAAAATACCAAGGTTATATTGGAGTACCTTTCGTAAAGGCTGTTTTAAAAGTTACACTGTTCTTTTTAAATGCTTCCTACTTCCTTATGTTTGAGACATGTTACCCAGTAATCGTTTCTGAAACATCAATAACCCATTACTCGCAAGCAGTCGAACATCCTTTGAAAAGCCCTGTTGAACCAAATAAGAGGAAATTTTGTATTCTACTGCTCTCATTCAAACTGTATGTATAATTAAAAGCTCCTGCAAGCAGGTCTTGGTGTCTCTCGTTAATCAATTAAAAGCAAATTAGTGTCTGTACTTAATGATTCCCTGCCACGGAAATGTGGTAGATGTTGAAAAATATAATAAATAAGAATGGGTAAAGTAATAGCAGAAGTGAGAGGTGACAAGAAAAGAAAAGTAAAATAAGACATGTCTACATTGCGATGTGTCTGAGAGAGAGAGAGATTCCTATTATATTCTGTTTTATTTCCATTATTTTCTAAGTGGTGCTTGCTAAGGCAGAAAAAATGGGCGACTTATATTGAAAAGGGATCAGAAGGATCACATCTAGGGATCAGAATATCATAGAGAACTTGGAGTAGGCTCTTTCGACTCGACAAACATTCAGGTTATGTCCACGTTAAAACAGATACATTTGAAAATGCATCCTTTTTGACCTTTTGTTCATCGTGAAAATTGAGCTTTTTGGAGATGCTCTCCCATAGGGATGTGCTCAAATACTGAATACATATTTGGAAAGACATGGAAAACGAATAACGTATTTTACGGAGCCACTAAAGGGACTAGCTAGCGGTGGCCTGTTAACATTACATTACGGTACATAAAGTTTCACTTGCCACATAAACAGAGTAAGGAGAAATGATTGATAGGACAATGACGAATGATTTGCAGATCCTAAGCAACACTAACAAACATCTAATCTTGTAAAAGTCAGTAGTGGCGCTCTGTAGTGTAAACAGAGTATGTGTGATCAAGAATCTCGAAAGTGAAAGTAAAAAGCGAACGCGCATTTAAAAACTATTTCAATGCCCCACATATTAATAGCGGCTCCCTTATGCCCACAATTTATCTACAGTATAACTACCCAACGATATAATTGCAAGAGAAAGCACTTAAATATATTTTTCCTCCCATCTTGTATTTATTCGCTTTAGAGTTTCCATAGTGCACGTCATTTCCTTTCTGTGTATCTTAAAGTCCCCATGAAATCAAAATTAAATTTTTTTGGCTTTTAGTATGAATATGTTAGCCTTAATGTTATCTGTAAGCTAGTGTGCTCCAAAACAATGACAAAATTTGCATTTAGAAGATCTACGCATTAAAGAATTAGTCTCTAACTTCTGCCAATATGGATTAACGATTTTGATGACATCACCCTGCACTTCAGCTTCTCATCAAACTTTCTGTCCAATCAAATGCTCTCTAGAATTCGAAGCGCCCCGCCCCCTACGCTATAAATAGATGTTGAAGCTGTGGCTAAAATCGGTGACTTGCTTACAGAATTTTTACTTTCTGTACGGTGAATGGCACGTTAGTGCACTATATAATGGTTAGGGAACGATTCAGACAGTGTTATCTTATAATCCAGTGTTATCTTATAATCCAGTGTTATCTTATAATCCATTACTGTGTACAAAACAATCGTCGTAAAATGACAGCAGCTGCATTTGTGTGAAACAAGAGAGTGAGTCCACTGTGACATACCAGGGTGACATAACTATTACTCATAATTGTACTCATGATAATATTGAATTGAGTTTTAATATTTTATTAGCCAACCAAACACAAAGCTTCCACAAAGAAAAAATGTTCCCAGCAACAAACAGCTCTGACAGCAGGCAGTTACCTGCAGGGTTGCCAGGCTTTCGCAATAAAACCTGCCCAATTGCTACTCAAAACTAGCCCAGTAGGTTTCGAGTGGGGGGGGTCCCCCATTAAAAATCGCATTCGGGGGGATAACATACACGTTTTTTTAGGGGTTCCCCTGGTAAATTTGCATATGAGTGGCTAAATATCACGTTGTTGGGGTCGATTCAACCCGCTAACATCAAAAACAACCTACGGCAACAGTGTTAAAGTAGCTCAATTCAGTGGGAAAAACGCAGACTTGGCAACACTGGTTACCTGGATAAGCCTGTGTTATTAGCTTTTCCCGGTTATTATCTTGGAATATCATACCCTGGAATGTGGTGACTGACCAATCAGAATTGAGTGCAAAAAAATCTAAATGCTGAGAAAATCGCCTTTAAATTTGTCCAAATGAAGTTTTTAGCAATGCATACTACCAATCAAAAATTAAGTTTCGATATACACTACCGTTCAAAAGTTTGGGGTCAGTAAGACTTGTAATAGTCTTTAAAGTAGTCTCTTATGCTCATCAAGGCTGCATTTATTTGATTAAAAATATAGAAAAAAAAAAACAGTAATATTGCAAAATGTTTTTACAATATAAAATAATGTTTTTTATTTTAACATACTTTAAAATAGAATTTATTCCTGTGATGAAAAGCTGAATTTTTATCAGCTGTTACTCCAGTCTTAAGTGTCACATGATCCTTCAGAAATCATTCTAATATGCGGATTTATTATTAGAATGATCAATGTTGGATAATATCAACAGCTGTGCTGCCAAATATTTTTTGGAACCTGTAAAATTTTTATTCCGGATTCTTTAATGAATAACAAGTTTAAAAAGTACAGTGTTTATTCAAAATATAAATATTTTATAACAATGTAAATTATTTATTATTAACTTTTAATAAACTTTTAATTATTAACTTAATACATCCTTGGTGAATAAAATTATTCATTTCTTAAAAAAAAAAAAAAGAAAAGAAACAATAAAAAGGTACCGACCCCAAACTTTTGAACGGTAGTGTATTTACAGTAAGAAATTTACAAAATATCTTCATGGAACATGATCTTTACTTAGTTTTTCTCGAGTGCTAAAACACTATAACCAGTCTTTTGAACTAAAATTTCAAAACCATAATGCCATTTTTCAAAAAGCACACCCATTTCCCTAAACTACAAACACTGCTCCCCTGCTTTGACACATGAGTCAGATTTGGTAAACTGTTACTGCAAAACTCATTACACACAAATCCCTTCATTTCTCAATGCTTACACCATGTGGTCATTTAGAAAGCACTAGCATTCAATATTGTTCACTCAAGTCTGCAAAGTTTGAGCTCAATTAGCACACAATTAACCAAGTGGAAACACCAGGAGTCAAAATTTATCACAGAGCTATCAGAACGTTCAATGGAGATAAAAGGGCCAAAGTCAGCTTACAGTTTTTCCTCAGTCTCTTTGGTGCATTACTCAGATCAGAAATAAAAATTCTCAAAAGTACTTGTTCAACCTCCACATCATCAAGTCACTTGTGCACATCATAAAATGTTTCTCATTCTTTTGAACTAGTTGCGTTTGCTTTGGTACATTCATACAACTGATTATGGTTTGTCTGCGGTTTCTTACATTATCAGTCATGTTGCTCAAAATGTATTATATAGTTCTCTGTGCTATAGTCTTACCTCTAAATACATCAAGTCATTAGCTCATTGTATAAATCATTACGGTAAATGCAACATTTTGAGCTAGTTGTCATAAACTGTAAAGCATATATTTTACACATTTCTGTTAGACTTTCTAATTTTTATTTTCGCCTTTGCTCATATTTCTTTTTCTTTTCTATTTCACACTGACTTTGTAAGGTTTTTTTGGTTTTTATCTTTATATTTTTTTTGTCAGACCACTAGTAAAAGTGTAACTGTGAATCCTATCGATTTTTTTTTTCAATCAATATCCCGCATACTCACTCTTAAAAATAAAGGTGCTTCACGAGGCCATAGAAGAACCCTTTTTTGTTTAAATGGTTCCATAAAGAACCTTTAACATCTGAAGAACCTTTCTGTTTCACAAAAGGTTCTTTGTGATGAAAGAAGGTTCTTCAGATTATTAAAAGGTAAGAAAGAGATGGTTCTTTAAAGAGCCTTTGACTGAATGGTTCTTTGTGGAACCAAAAATGGTTCCTCTATGGCATCGCTTGAAGAACCTTTTGAAGCACCTTTATTTTTAAGAGTGCAGTAATGTGTAATTTTGAAGAGGAAGAGTAGGAGGTGAAAGAGGAAGAGGAGGAGGATGACGACAAAGTGAAAGAGAAATAGGAAGGGCAAGGGCAAGAAGACAGGCAGTCTCATGTATTTTAGTTGATGCGTGCCAGGGTTGGATCAGGCATGCAAGAGGATTTTACCCCCGCTGCCTGTCCAGGGCCAATTTAGCCTGTGATGTTGAAGAGGTACTTTGGCTTGTCCCAGACCAAAGACGGGATGCTGGGGCAGAATAATTATTTTTGTTGTTGTTTGCTGTTTTGTACTGTACTCTACAGTACAATACATTAAGGATTAAAACACTTGCAAATGCATACATTTGTTGTGTTCATCATGCAAAAAGTTTTTTTTTTTTTTTTTTTTCCCAAGCAACACTTATTACCAATTTTCGTAGTATTGTTTTGAATTGATCTCATCAGTGTGTAAAATTGTGTTGTAGTGTGTGTGTGTTTGAGGATTTGTGCGTCATGTCTGAGAGCAAAGTTTTTTTTTGTTTTTTTTTTGTTTTTTTTCTCAGCAAGATCGAGTTGTTTTGAGTGGAGAGCTTCATTCTGACCTGAATATAGTAAGTTTGGGGAATTGAGTTGAAGTTATGGATTTGTGTTTAGAGTTTCGCAAAAAAGAGACATAATTTCAGGAAATGTGTTTAAGCAATTGAGAAAAACTGTAATATCCTAATGATTTTTTGCATAAAAGAAAAATCGATAATTTTGACCCATACAATGTATTTTTGGCTGTTGCTACAAATATAGCCATGCTACCTAAGACTGGTTTTGTGGTCCAGGGTCACATATAGGTAATGCAATATGGATTGCTGCCATACACTGTCAAATGTGGCTTTACTCAGTTCAACGAACACAAAACAAAAACAAAACACTAGGGATGTGACCAGATCTCGTGGCAGAGATCTTGCGAGATCTCGTGACGATATCCTCGCAAACATTTTGCAATGTTTACATTAGAGCTGCACGATTCATCCTTAAAATATCAAGATCTCGATTCAAACACCCACACGATCTTATTCCTAAATGACAACGATTTAGCTATGTCTATTAGGATTGTTTCACATCACGAGTGTCAGTGGAGCATGAGAAGCACGTTTTGTTGCCGTCCATGTTAATGAATCAGAGGGTCGGGGTAAATGTCAACGCAGAAAGAGCAACACAAACAGTCTTTTTTCAATAACATTATAATCATTATTTCTGTGTTACAGACATTTAAATAATAGAAGTACTGGGATAAAAGTTTATAGTTTGGGTATAAACACTTATTGTCTACAGTAGCGATCAAAACGTAAGTATCTAAACACTTGTACGTATTGTAACGCTTATCCTCTTCAGCCAGGAGGTGGCGACAACTGCCCGTTTAAAAAATAGTATGTCATTGAATCATTCATTCAGGAGATTTCAATAGTCAAACTAGTCTTAATGAAGTGAGACACTGACTCCTTCATTGAATGTTTTTTGTTTGTTTGTTTGTTTTTGTTTAAATGAATATATGCTTTTAAAAGACTTAAGCAATGAACAGTTTGTCAGAACTACCAGTAAATTACATTACGTTATTTTGTTTAGTTTTCTCATCTTTTTTCTCCAGAATCGTGAGAGAATCATAGTCTCCAATTTATTAAAAACAACTAGGATTCTCAATTTATCCAGAATTGTGAATCTCTTGTTTAAATGTTGTTTATTACTGCATACAATTCATTAAAATGAAAGTTTAATTTCATAAAGTTCAAAATGCACCTACATTTTTTCGCATTTTGTCTTTTTCAGTTGAATAAAAGACTATTTTCCCTATATATTTTATCATTGAGGATTTCTTAAGAAAAGTTTAAAAATCTCGTTTTGTGGGATAAGTGTCTCGTCACTCCCCTGCAAAACACTATTAGCGATTTTAAAAAAAGGGGGCGGGATTGCTGGATATGTCCCGCCCTGTCGTCCTGTTTCAGGTGAAATTACATCAACACATAGAATAATGCTGCATGTTTCAAAGCACTTCAGTGGACCTTTAAAGTGGCTTATATTAAAGCTATCATAACCTTTTTTTTCTACATTGTATATTTCTGTACTTCAAGTACTTTGCATGTTTTGACAGTATGTCAGCAATCATGGCAATAAAGCTTTGCACTCTGAGATAAAGTGACAAATAAGCAGAAAAAAAAAAACAGTGAGAGAGAAATAGACTTGCACCAATACCACATTTCCTATTTCTTTAGATTCAAAGTGAAAATCAAAATAAAAGAGTATGTTTTTATTCAGCACCATCTGTTCTGTTCCACAGATCCTTGTCTTACCCTCCCCCGTCTCTCTCTCTCTCTCTCTCTCTCTCTGCTGTGATATCACTGATATTGAAGGCGAGATGAGACCATGAAGCAGTCTGAGACACAGCCAATGGTGTTTGGTGTATCACAGGAAATTAGCTATATAGGAGTTTTGTCCCATAGTAGCAGATCAGAGAAAGACAGGAAAGAACATGTATGACTGACAGACAAAGAAGAGTGAAAGACATTCTGCTGTCTGTCCTGTTCCTGTTTGACCACCTCACGTTCTCTTTCACTTTCTGTAACACTGAGCCTGCATCATCTCCTCTCTCACTGAATCATTTGCATTTTCATACCTCAGAAATATAACGGATTGCAATTTCAGGTAAAGGTCACAATAAAATCAACCTGCTGTATCTCCACATATCAGTGTCTTCCAGGATAAATGCCCTTCGCTCTGCTGCCTGCAACTACTGCATTCAGGGTCCATGCTAACTAGGCAAACCTTAACCTCTTGGTTGCTGCACAGTGTTTCACTTCAATCACTTCTGGTTCTGTTTTGGTTAGGATGCTGTTTGAGAAAGTAGCTGCCTATGTAGACAGTAGATAACGAGGTAGTGCACTTGGTTCTGGAACAGAAACATGGTTTCAGGAGCTGGTGAGTGATTGATATGAAGTACCAGCTCTGCACTATACTGTGTGTGTGTGTGTGTGTGTGTGTGTGAATGGTATTCTTTCAGTCTCTAAGTGACAGCTGCTGTGCAAAAAGAGAAGCCAGAGCTGATGCTGTTAGAGCTAAGACAGTAGGAAACATCGGTGGTGTGCTGTTGAGAAATAAGAAATATTTGCGCTTATTATTTGCAATATATGAAAGAACATAAAATACAAATGTATATATTGTAAATATTATATATGTATAGACCAATTTGGAGTAGACATCACTTGCAACTGCACAAGCATAGTGGTGGCAGAAAAAACACTGGTAACAAGTGGAGTGAAATGGGTAAAATCCAACTACTATGATTACTCTACTTTTAAAGCATAAATTTGATTTAAACAATGTCTAATATTCACATAGGCTGTTCATAAGGGATGCATTGTATTAGCCCTACATTTACAGCATGCCAATATTTAAACCTATTACTATTAACATTTTACACGACATCTATTTTATCTCACAATTCTGAGATCTTTTTTTCCCACAAATGCAAGTTTATATCTGCTAGTTTGGACTTTTATAACGATTTAACTCAGCAATAGTGAGTTTGTCAATTCTCAGGGGGAAAAGCCAGAGCCAAGGGGGTCAGAGATTTAATCTCAGAATTGTGAGAATAAAATCTGAATTTTTAAATATAAACTCAAAAACCTTTTTTTTTCATTCTTTTATTCCATGACTCCAGACCGCTACTTAAAAACCACCATATTCTGCAACCAGATAAGCTCCGCCCACAAAAAACATCCACTGGACGCAAATTGCGTACACTGTTCTGTGTCAGCCATACCACACGGATACGTTTTCTACTTATATTTTCTTTGATTTGAACGAAAACAGCGTATCAGTGTGGCGCTACGCTGACGCAGAGGAGACAAATTGCTGAATAAAATTGTTCTTTTTTTTCTTTTTGCATACAAAAAGTATTCTCGTCGCTTCATAAAATTCAGATTGAACCTTTTACTTGGCAGTCAATGGGACAGTCACAGGACTCCTGGTTTTCATCCAAAATATCTTAAATTATGTTCCAAAGACAAACAAAGCTTTTACGGGTTTGGAATGACATGGGGTTAAGTGATTACTGACAAAAATTTTATTTTGGGGTGGAGTAACCCTTTAAAGTTTGAGTTTTATTAAAATGAACCATTGGTCTTCTATAGTAGCATACATTTAGATCATAATAACCACAGTTATAAACACAAAATTTTAAAATGTAACTATATGGTTTCCAGAGATGGCAAAAGTACACACATCCTTCACTCCAGTAGAAGTACCGATACTCATGTTTAAAAATAATCTGGTAAAAGTAGAAGTACTGACTACACTTTTTTACCTAAGTTAAAGTAAAGAAGTATGGGCTCAGACATCTACTTAAGTAAAAAGTACCAATTACTATTACCTGTTTTATTGTCATGCTGGTAACTGGACCTCAGATCATAATGACACATTAATACAAAATATCAAATTCTGAAACCATGGGCAGTCCTATTTTTTATTTTATTTATTTATTTTTTTTTTTTTGTATGGCCATCACATTTAAATAAATGTTAGGCTAGGGCCTAACAGAATAAGAAAAAGGCTTTCTTTAGAGCTGCACCTTCACTTCCATTTTCCTTTTCAGTCTCTTCATTTTCCATTATATCTCTCTGCATCTCACTTTGTGTGTTTCCTTTTTTTTTTTTTTTTTTTTTTTTTAACAGTAATTTTCTTGTACCTGTCACTGTCATCATTTACTTTTATGACCAGAACTGTCTCCACCTTGTTGCAAAACAACCACCTCATTATATTCTATTTGCAGTAACAATTTTATTTAAGTTCAATTTAAAGTATCACATTATGACCAGGTGTTGTTGTTTTATCTTAAAATGGCTTAAATACTATAGATTTAAGAAAAATGTATTTTCTAAATTGCCTAAATGTCAAAATTAGTACAATAATGATTACATCATGACAATATCTTTACAGAAAAATCCTAATACTGAACATGTTATTCCATTATCATCACATTTCACATTTTTCTGTTACCAAAATTAACCATGGTTTATTACAGTAAAAGTATGACAACCATGTTTCTTGTTTGTTTGTTTGTTTGTTTTGTTGGATTGATTACAATCTGTTTTAATTTAACCACAACCATAGTTTTACTACACATCTCATGGTTAGACTATGGTTAGTGTAGCAAAACCATGGCTCATTCGCGGTTATCATGGTTTAACTATAGTAACCATGGATTCGGGTTTTAATTTTCGTAAGGTTTGTGTTCCCTCTGAACATGTTAGAAAACTATATTTTATAACATTTGTTTGCTAAATTACTACTGTAACTTTAGCATAGAGCATTTTGAGTGATGATAGTAATTAAGTTTAGTTTCGTTTATAGTACTCCTGCTGTAGTTTTGTCTTTGTTTACTTAGTTAAGCATTAAACTGCTAGCAACTCTTAGCAGCCTGTTTACAGATGAAACTGACCTGCACTTGAAGTCCTGAACAGGTCAGTAGTTTTGTCTCTATGATCCACCCGGGCGCTTCCACTCCATTCTCGAGTCAGTTGCATTGATTACTCTGAGGCCGGTGACACACTGGATGCGTGGCGTAAGCGTCTCAGCTGCGTGGCGTGTCCGTTTTTATTTCGGCTCCCATGTTAACAGGTTAGAGCTTGCACACTGCCTGCTCGAGCCGCGCGTAAAACGCGTGCTTGCTAGAAATAGAACCGACGCCTATTTTTCACGCGACACGCAAGCGTGTTGGAAGCGTTTCCAGGCAAAATAGAATAGGAAAATATGTTTATATGTCATTTTGTACACAAATACATATTAATTAATGATATTTTGATGTTGGAAAGTTTATAGGTTGACATAAATTCAGATATATATGTAATTTAAAAATAAAAAAATACAAATAATTATGACACAATATATGACACACTACAATAACGTAGTGTGTATTCTGAGTGACGGTCCAACATCAGGTAGGCTAAATAAGCTCTTTAAAACTACACAAATTTGTAAATGTTATTGAAATAAACAGACAGCCCACTTACCCATTTTTCGGATTTTGGAAGGTGTAGGTGTGTGAAAAAAGTTGAAAATGTTGTCGTGAAGACAAGAGCCTGGTCTGTCGGAGACCTCCCTATGTTACCTACAGCAGCAGCAGCGCGCCAGCGCCGCGTCTGGCACGGTTCTGGTGTGTAAAGACACAGAAAACGAGACGCAGCCGCCACGCAGCTGACACGCATCAGAAACGCCACGCTCACGCCACGCATCCAGTGTGTCACCGGCCTGATAGAAACCGTTTGGCGGAGACGCGGAGCGCGCGCGAGCCAAATCGCGTTGCCAGTCAAGACTAACCGATCCATGATTTATAAGAGATTTGTTATCGAATGGTGATCCACCAAATGCTGATTAAAACTAAAGTAACGAGCCTGGTTTTAAAATGTAAGAAGTAGAAAGTACAGATATTTGTGTAAAAATGTAAGGAGTAAAAATAAAGAGTAGTGAGAAAAATAAATAGTGAAGTAAAGTACTAATACCAGAAAAATTTACTTCAGTATAGTAACAAAGTATTTGTACTTAGTTACTTCCCATCTCTGATGGTTTCTAGGTATTTGTATGAAAAACAGTCTAAATTCATTTAGTTTAAATGCACAAACACTACAGCTTAATCACAAAAAAAACTGTAATTATCCTATACTCCTTAAATATATTTGATACAAGTCTAAATTAATGATATAATAAAATTCTATATGAATATCTCACATTTCTGACACAGTACTGTGGTGCAGTTAGTGTTACTACAATAAATCCATAGTAAATGATGGCAATTTGTAGATTAAAAAATCTTCTGACTTTATCGTTGTGCAGTGTTTCTCCTGTTTGTCAGCACTTTTTTTTTATCTCACCTTAAACTAGATTAAATCAAAGAGTCATTTGTGTTCTTCACTGAATTCAAATGCTTAAACACATTTGCTCTAGTAAGCTCACGCTCAACTTTTGGCGTATAAACATTACATCAAACATTGCATTCATATAACTCTTGTCACTGTTTTTTCGCCCAGCCCTAGTGGCTGACTTATGATGGCTGTCAATGGGAAAAGATGCTTTGTGGCTGCAGTATCGTGTAGTTACAGCATCCACCAACAGGGGCAATCTGACATATGCAGACCAGTCAAACCTTGACCCCCTTGGACCAATTAGAGACTACACGTCTAGACTGCTTTTCCCTTCATTTCATGTTACTTCCAACCGTACCACTTATCCTATTTCAACGAGCTCTTTAGTGCATTGCCAGCCCCGTTGAGACGGTATGACATCTACAAGGGTTGAAGCAGATTGTTTGTACATCAAAAATGCAGCTTAGACTGGAAATGAAAGAACGGCTTTCATTGAAATTGCCTTCCCCGCTCCTTGTCTCTCCGTCCGTTTGTCTCTCAAAGTGTAAAACACTCTAGCTTTTGAAAATCAAGTCTTTGGTGCACAGTAATAGTTTGGACTGGTTAGCATAGAAAATAAGCGATCAGTTTTGTAACTTTGATTCGGCGGCGGCCGTGGCATTACTCGTTCATTTGCACTCATCTTCGAGAGGAAATTGGTGAACAGATTGATGTCAACAGGGGACACATTTTTTAAAAAAACAACAAACCACGGGAAGACGTGCCAAATCAATTCAGAAATATTGCTTCATTTCATTCTCTCGCTTGTCAGAGTCTCACACCTTGTTTTTATGACTGATTTACATGACTCTTGCATCATTGACGCGCGGCGGGCGCGCGATGAATGCGATGCCGATAATAATCGAGCCAATGGCCTGTGAATGACAACAGCAAAAGATGGACTGTGATCAGAGAGATTTTCCCTGTTTGTTATGGAATCCGTGTGCCGTAGGCTGATTTTCAAACGGCATACTGCGGGCTCCATCTGCCAGAGAGACAAAAGGACTGGCACCATTTTCGTTCTCCGGTCGGGCTGTTAACTTGTCACGGGCAAAGCTGTCTCACAGAAACAAGAGGACGGAGGGAGAGAAAAAGCAGCATCCAGCAGTGTTAAAAGCAATTACAGGTGGAGGAGATCTCAGAAAAGGGCGCCTGAGATGATAACAGTTCAGTTTCTGCTACGTTTGACGTGCGTGTGTGGGATTGCGTGTTCATTTAAAGCTTTCTGATGGCTTGTTCTTCCAGCAGGGTTCACGGTGTTTAGATGATGTTCCCACGCTAAGTGCTTGCATATTAATGTCGGGTATAAAAGTGCAGGAGAATCGAGGAAGATGTCAAAGCCACTTTGAAGGCCTTGCGTAGAGGAAATGATGAAAAAATGCTAAATCCTTCAGGTGGGTGAGAAATTAGCTGATATCTTGAACGTGTTCATTTTAGCTTTTTATTTTTACATTTTAGCTTATACAGTTTTTTTATTTTTACATTTTAGCTTATACAGTTGTGTGTTTTCATTACTGATGTGTGGGAGAATATAAAAGCGTTGTGATTTCAAAAGAAGGCCTGAAACTACTCAGATTTGCAAACGCTAACACATCCAGCTTCACCAGCACAATTGCAAGTGTCACTGCATTCCAAAATATGTTAGAACAAGTACATCAAGTACACGTCGCATTCTCAGCATCAGCGTTACTGAATAAACTGTCTTCTTGTACAGTCAGTTCTTGCTTTTAAGTCACCTACTGTCATGACAGAGCAACAGTTTTCATCTGGGTTATTGGCACAGATATCAGGTCACTCTATCGCCACCTTGAGGTTAGTCACCACCCTATTACATCACAGGAATATTTAATATGGTGCTACAGGGATGACATATTTTTGTGGGCCAATAAAAAGTAGCAATTGTATTAGCTTTTCAGCACTTTCAATTCCATCTTCTGTAAGTCAATGGGTTGCTGGTTAAATGCCTGAAATAAGGTCTGCGGTTAACACAAGCTCTCAATATTTTCATGTTTTAATCTACAACACAAAATTACACCACTGAGATTTTTTTTTTAAAGCTTTTACTTAAAATTTTTATAAAAGCTGTGCACATTTGTGAAGATTATCATGATGAACAGAATGTGTAAGAATCATAAACCTTTTTGTTGGTCACAGAGCTTATTTTCTAAAGTAATTTAAAATGCAAAGGAAAATTCTATTCAGTTTTTGTAGAGAGTGCCAGGTTAATGCTAACTTTCGGGCTGGTCTACACTAATACCATCAAAGGATTAGTTTACTTCCAGAACAAAACTTTACAGATAATGTACTCACCCCCTTGTCATCAGACATTCATGTCTTTTTTTCTTCAGTCATAAAGAAATTTTGGTTTTTGAGGAAAACATTTTAGGATTTCTCTCCATGTAATGGACTTCTGTGGTGCCCCCAAATTTGAACTTCCAAAATGCAGTTTAAATGCAGCTTCAAAGGGTTCTAAATGACCCTAACCGAGGAATTATGGTCTTATCTAGCGAAACGATCGATTGTTTTCTAAAAAAAAAATACAATTTATATACTTTTTAACCTCAAACGCTCCTCTTGTCTAGCTCTGTGTGAACTGTTTTTTTTTTTTTTTCCGGTCATGACAGTTAGGGTACGTCTAAAAACTCCCGTCTCATTTTCTCCTCCATCTTAAAAATCGCTCTACATTGCTGTTTTTACCTTTTTTGTAAAGGGTGTTTGATGATCTTTGTATGCTCACTTTGTATACTCTGGGTTGGTACTTCTGCAGCGATGTAGGACGATTTTGAAGTTGGAGGAGAAAATGAGATGGGAGTTTTTAGATGTACCCTAACTGTCACGACTGGAAAAAAGTTCACATAGAGCTAGACGAGACAAGCGTTTGAGGTTAAAAAGTATATAAATTGTAAATAATAAAAAAAATAAAAAATAAAAAAAAAACATAATTTCGCTAGATAAGACCCTTTTTTCTCAGCTGGGATCGTTTAGAGCCATTTGAATCTGCATTTAAACTGCATTTTGGAAGTTCAAATTTGGGGGCAACATAGAAGTCCATTACATGGAGAGAAATCCTAATGTTTTCCTCAAAAAAAACAATTTCTTTACGACTGAAGAAAGAAAGACATGAACATCTTGGATGACAAGGGGGTGAGTACATTATCTGTCAATTTTTGTTCTGGAAGTGAACTAATCCTTCAACAGAGAGCAACACATTGTTACAGTATTTATTAGTATTTGTTAATATTAGTTAATACAACTGTTCATTGTTAGTCCATGTTAACTCGGGTCTGTTAAATAATATTAATAGATAGAACAATTGATTTTAATAATGTATTAGTAAATGTTGGTATCAACATTAACTAAGATTAGTAAATGCTTTAGAAGAATTTTTCATTGTTAGTTTATGTTAATCAATCTTAAAAATTAAAATTCTGTCATTAATTACTCACCCTCATGTCGTTCCAAACCCATAAGACTTTCACTCATCTTCAGAACACAAATGAAGATATTTTTGATAAGATCCAAGAGCTTTCTGACCCTGCACAGTGAGTATTTTTTATTTTTGGGTGAACTATCCCTTTAACAAATGGAACCTTATGGTGTTACCAAAAATACATTATCACCGAAGCACTCTATGCCATAAAGTGTCTTTAAAACATTTCTCACTTTGTTTAAGCAACCCAGCAGAGTAACATTGACTTAACTAATGTGTGTGAGTTTCAGGCGGGACTATCTGGATTTCTGACCAATGGCAGAGAGGCCATTCACGCAACCTGTTCAAAAACCTTAACTGGCTCATAATTTTCATAATAGCATACTAGAATTTTGAGATTTAAAAAAAAAGAAGCAGCACAATGGTTTTCAACATTGCTAATAAGAAGAAAATTTTCTTGTTCACCATATCAGCATATTAGAATGATTTCTGAAGGATCATGTGACGCTGAAGACTGAAGTAATGATGATGAAAATGTAGCTTTGTATTACATTTTAAACTCCAATGAAATAAACAGTTGTAATTGTAAAAATATTTAACTGAATTTTTGATCAAATAAATGCAGCCTTGGTGAGCATGAGAAAAAAAAAAAAAAAATTTAAATGGTAGTGCATGTACAAAAGCTCTGCAAACAAGAAAAAAGAATTAGCTTAGTATTCCGCGTATACATTTGTTGTGCAGACCATGATTCTGGCCTGAGGGAGTAAAAGACAGAGAGAAAAAGTGAAGTGAACACAGAAATGAAGTCAGAAAGAGAGAGGGAGGTGTGAGAGATCTGGCTGCTGTTCAAGAAATATTAGAGTTTAGGAGTGTTGACTCATTTACATCAGAACAAAACAGGCAGCAGCTTGACAGCAAGAAAGGGACATCTGCCCTCATATGTAGACTGATATTTCCCTCTGCGAGCACAGACTTCAGTCAGACAGAAATGAGGTTCTGTTTTCATGTGCCTCAGTGGGGGTGGAGGAGTTTTCATCCAACAGAAGTGTGATTATGTCACTGAAACTTCTGATATTACTTTTGCTTATTGAGTTCCGTTGCTTATGAGCGCTTAAATGAGCTGTTATGCCCCCTTCCTTCCTTGATCAAAGTTTGACTCACCACAAAATCAACATCAAGTTTTATCAAACTTCAGAAATACAGAAACATACATTCACCATCTCCTTCCCATCTTTTTAATAAGGCAAATAACCCACAGAAAAAAATCAAGCATAAAATAAAGAACAAAATATCAGTCCATCCACCCATTGTGGTATTTCTTAAGGCACTCAGGTACTATGGAACCGTGTTAGCTAAACAAGATGAGTATTACCATACTGACTCCCCTCATCCATCATGGCTGTCTCATCCAATCAGAGAGCAGGATCTCAAATTGATCTGCCCTATAAACATTTAGGAATTTCACTCTCTCTCTCCGTTTCACTTTTACTCAGGGCTCTATTAGTCCGCTAAATTATGCACCAGTTTTGCATCGCCAGAGGTTACCAATACCAGTCCAGCACATAATAGTTACTCGAAGGAAAATTGAGAGGCAAATGAAGAAAGCAAAGCCTACTTTAGATGGTTGATTCCTGCTCATTAACTGGTCCAAACTTGGATGATCTGATTGGCGGCCAGCTGATAAATCTTTGTTTCAACCTGGTAAATATTGAGTAAGACAGTTAGAAATGCCAGACCACCTTTAAAAACCAACAAATCATGACAAAGACCACCACATATAATGACATTTTTACACATAAAGACCCATTTATACTAAAAATGGTATAAAAATGTGATTATTAATACTGTTGATTAAAAAATTATACTATACAATAAAAAATAAATAGTTACAGGTTACAAAAAAACAGGTTATCAAACATTTGAATAACAAGAAAACAAGTAAATAAAACATTAAAAAAAAAAATAAAAATGTGAAGAAAAAGAAAAGAAATAGTTACTAACAGTGTTGGGGAAATTTACTTTTAAAAGTAATGCATTACAATATTGAGTTACTCCCTAAAAAAAGTAACTAATTCTGTTACTTAGTCACTTTTTATGGAAAGTAATGAGTTACTTTACTTTTGCATTACTTTTTAAATCTGGGCAGGGCTTCCTTGTTTGTTTTAAATATAAAAAGTTCTATTTTTGGCAAATGTAAAAGCCTTTTCACACCAAAAGCCTCAGGCTTTGAGAAAAGTAAATTCACGTCTGTACAGTAGACCGCAGAAGAAAAAAATGTCAACTCTTCAGCAATAAAAAAAGGAAAACAAATGTTAGATTATCTTGAGTAATTTTTGCTTATTAGTATGGTTGAATTGGATCATCATTAATCATTAATCGCATACAAAATTATATATATATATATATATTTCTTTAAAATATACTTGTGTCTTTATACATGCATATAAATATAGACAGCACACACAAATATTATGTAAAAACAAACTTTTATTTTGTATCTAATTAATTGTGATTAATCGATTTGACAGCACTAATATATGTATATTTTTTAAATATATACCTGTGTCTTTATATATGCATAGAAATATACAAAGTAAACACATATTATGTAAACAAAAAATGCATTTTCTATCCAATTATTCACGATTATGTTATATTTTTAGCCTCCAGTTTAAAACTCACTGCATTCTAGAATGTTTTGCATGTATTCCCTTCAAAGGTTTATGTGTTTCTGCATTGAAACTGGGCATGTCTGTGTTTAATTCAACTTAATTCTTTGCTTATGCATCTACACCTACATGCTTCGCATTGTGATTGATAACCATCAGCCACGTTTTGATCACCAACTCATTTGATTCGCAGCGCCTCTGGCGACCTATGCAACAGATCGATTCCATGTATGTGACTTCAAAAGTATAAACACCCCCTCATAAAACTGACACGTTAGTTTGATGTGTGACACCTCTGTCGTCCTCGCTGACTGATGTCTTTCATCACACACACCGGTGCTCTGATATCCACATCCTGTTTTCATATTGAACCTGTCTTAACAGATCCCTTTGATGGATGACGCCAAATAAATCGGATAGAGTTCAGCACTGGCTCGCTTTGCGAGTCATATTCATCCCTACTCCGTTTTCCTCTAATTAAGCCGAAGGAAATATTAAACGCGCCTCTTTTGACTTGACGGAGAGTAAACAGCTTGTGTTTGTTAATGGCGGCTTGTTAAAATTCTGCATGGGCGGATTAACGCAACTTCAACAAAGCGCTGCTGGACGGTGAGTTGTTACCACTCAACGCGCCACATGCAGCTTCACCGGCCCATCGTTTTTTATTTATTTTACTAATATGTCGTCAATATGCAGAGCCACACGGCATCTGAGCAATCTGTAAAGCCGTCGGATAATCCCCCGAATCATCTGTACCAAATACCGTCACCTACAGCAGCTGCATGTGTTTACGGCATTGGCAACATGCTAAGGCAAGAGAGGAATGTAAATGTGTATTTTCAGCCAGAGCATGGATGGATTTGCATGAACTAATCTGGCTTTTGTTTTCATACACACATATTGTACAAATCTAATTGTGTTCAAGGCCTGATGTGACTGTTTTGGTCATTGCCACTTTGAAGAAAGTCCAAAATCAGTGTCCACAAGCCTCTGATTACAAGCCGCTTGCTTGGAGTATAAATGTTCAAATGAATCAATTGTTGGCCTGATGGACAATCATCGCGCTAACTGAGAGGCCTGAGAAATGCGCTCAGAGTCATCAAACGCTCTTTAAAGTTTAATGTGCAGTTTTGCAGAAGCTAATGATTTCAGCTTGTCAGTTTGTTTCCAAAGGCAGAGCAGAGAAACGGACTTGTGTGTAATGGCTCGATCTCTTTTCCCACCGTTTGAAAGCAGCTGTCATGTTCTATTTACATTACAAACTCACCGTAGCTGTCTTATTACAGAGTGATCAGGTCATAGGTTGCTTTACTCTGAACTAAGATGACAAAAATCTGAAAAATGATCTTGACTGAGCTATCTACATGTAAATAATGAGTTGGTTGTTTAGGAAAAAAATAATTTCAGTGCATGAATAAAATCATAAGAAGTATTTAGAAATTAACATAAATGAGTTACTAAATATGTTTAGGAAAAAAATATCATTTTAATGTATAAATAAAATCACTATTTTTAAACAAATAAATATTTTGCAAATAAAATAAAATAAATTATTTATACAGTTGAAGTCAAAAGTTTACATACACCTTCAAGAATCTACAAAATGTTTATTTTACCAAAATAAGAGGGATCATACAAAATTCATGTTATTTTTTTATTTAGAACTGAATAAGATATTTTGTGTAATTGATGTTTACATATAGTCCACAAGAGAAAATAATAGCTGAATTTATAAAAAATGAACTTTTGACTTCAACTGTATATACACCATTTTTCAAAAGTTTGCAGTCAACACGGATATATTAAACTGATCAAAAGCGACAGTAAAGACATTTATAATGCTAGAAAAGATTTCTAGGTTTTTAGCTCTCTATTCTTCCACGAATCCTAAAAAAAAGAAAAATTCTGTGGCTTTCAAGCAGCAAAACTGTTTATAACCAGTGTTGGGCAGTAACGCATTACTTTGTAACGTGTTACTGTAATTTGATTATTTTTTTAGTAACGGAGTAATTTAACGCGTTATAATTTCCAAATTAGTAATTAGAGTATAGTTACAAGCATGCGTTACCGCTGCGTTACATCATTGCAGACAGAATGTGATTTATCATGTAGATTATAAAAAGGGTGTTGGCTAGCACACGCAACGTCCTTTACCTGAGAACTACTTTGACTGGAAAGCGCCCGTGAGGTGGATACTACCAATGAAAACATAGTCAGCATGGAGAGAGGAAAGCACGCGTTCTGTAGCTGGAAATACAATGATTATTTTTACTTTATTTCTGTCGAAGGCAAGAACATTATTGTGCCTTGTCAGTTAGAGGGGAAGAAATCCTTTTCAACCGTAAAAAACTCCATATCCAATTTAAAACCTCTGAAAGGGCAGCACGGCACAGTAAAACTTCTTGAGAACGTACCGGGTGCGGAGAGCAACGCATGAGCTTCTATTGTCGTACCGCGCCGCTCTCTGTTGCGTCAAATCCATCAAGAGTGGTCTCTAATCCACTGGCACTGGACTCGACACAACAGAGAGTACAAGACTTGTGCAGTACAAGACTTGATGGGCGAGTGCGGGTGCGGGAGCGGGCGGGCAGAGACTCAAGTGTGTGCGGGATGTGACAGAATAAAATGATTTGCAGGACTCCCGCAGAATAGAACTGTCTAAACATAAAATATCTAGAACAAATTAATTGCTATTCATGTATTGCACAAAAGCAACAAGAACAACTATATAAAACAAAAACGGTTAACAGGTGTAAGCATAGGCAGAGTTTCTATTTCTAATGTGTTTGCAGTGTTGAACAACATTGATTTCTGAATTGCAGTGGACAATCAGAAAATCCTCTCACCATTCTGCAACCACGCACGCAGCAGCCTATTGCTTTCAGTTAAAATAACCGCAGTTTGTGAATGTTGATGCTTTAACAACAAATATTTTATCTGAGCGTTTATGCTGGGATGGTAGGCAACACACAAGTTCACTTATTTCACGTAAATTTCATGGATATACAGAAAAAAAAAAGTAAAGTAACGAGTAATGTAACTAATTACTTTTGAAATAAAGTAATCAGAACAGTAATTTGATTACTTTTCAAAGGAATAATCAGTAATTTAATTACATATTCAGAGTAACTTGCCCAACACTGTTTATAACATTGATAATTAGTGTCTTGTGATAATTAGTGAATGATTTCTGAAGGATCATGTGACACTGAAGGAGTAATGATGCTGAAAATTCAGCTTTGCCATCACAGGAATAAATTACATTTTAAAATATTTTAAAACTTTTAAATTGCAATAATATTTTACAATATTACAATTTTTACTAATTTTTTGATCAAATAAATCCAGCCTGGGTAAGCATAAAAGACTTCTCATGATGGTATTATGAATCTGCACCTGTGACCGCAAACTTTTTATCTAATTTTGCAGGAGCTTACTGGTTTGTCTCTGACAGAGTATGACACAGGTGTCGGCTCAAGTCCTCGGTTCACGACCTGGCTGAAAAGAAGCTTAGGCTGTCATCTATGTCATCCGGGTCAAACGTGATGCTCCTGCAATGGGTGAAAGAAGGATCAGTGTAAATTTCAGAACCACGATTACCTAAAACTCAGGGCTGAAGAGACATTTTTAAATCTGTTGACTGTGAAAAGCTCACTGCTTGTGTCCCATCTCTCTCTCTCTCTCTGTGTGTGTTGATCGACAGGTGCGTGCTTGGTAGGGTCAGAAGGTTGAAGCAGTCCAGGTGTGGGTTCAGCGATGCATGTGCTCCTGTGAGAGTTTATGTTCATGTCTTTCAGAGGCTACCAAGGCTAAAACACCACTCCAGCTTTTGCTTTGCTGTTTGTTGACTGTTTACATTTTTTTTTTCCTCCAACATCAAACTCTCCACCACAGTCCCCTTGATGTTTTCCTTTTCTCACAATCCTCTTATCTGTGAAGAAACATTTTAAAACGAAAGATATTAGAAAGCCACAGATAATTACAGAATCAATTAAAAAAGAGGAGCATTTTTAATCAGCAGTAGGTATGTTTACATGCACTAATTGTCAGTCAGAATGAATCTAATCTGTATATGAATCCTAAACACTGTATTTTGATTTACATTCATTGGACAAGCATTTGTTGTTTTTGCCTTGATGACTAAAAACAAATCTATACACCTTGTAAAGCTTCTTTTATATTTATTTGATTTATTTACTGCCAAATGAACCTGAAAACCTTTACTTTGTCTGTGTTAGGAAAAACAGAATTATGTTTAAGTCTGAAAACGTTTTAGGAGCTGTTGTAGTACATACAGTATCTCACAAAAGTGAGTACACCCCTCACATTTCAGCAATCATTTTAGCAAAAGGACAATACTATAGAAATGAAACGTGGATATATTTTAGAATAGTCAATGTGCAGCTTGTATAGCAGTGTATATTTACTGTCCCCTGAAAATAACTCAACATACAGCCATTATTGTCAAAACAGCTGGCAGAGTACACCCTAAGTGAACTTGTCAAAACTCTGTCAAATTGTCTATATTTTGTGTTAGCAACATTGTTATCTAGCACTGCCTTAATCATTCTGCGCATGGAATTCACCAGAGCTGCACAGGTTGTTTCTGGGATCCTCTTCAGATCCTCTATAATGACCTCATGGAGCTGCTGGATGTTAGACACATGGTGCTTCTCCACCTTCCGCTTGAGGATGCCCCATAGGTGCTCAGTAGGGTTCAGGACAGATCACCTTCACCTGCACCTTCCTCAGCAAGACAACTGTCATCTTGGTGGTGTGTCTGGGGTCATTATCATGTTGGAAAACTGCCATTCGGCCCAGTTTCTGAAGGGGAGGCATCATGTTCTGCTTCAGAAATGTACAGTACATAATGGAATCTGCAGCTCCCTAGTACCAGCAGCACTTATGCAGCCCCAGACCATGATGCTACCACAACCATGCTTGACTGTAGAAGAGACACAATTTTCTTGGTACTCCTCACCAGGGCATCACCACACATGCTGGACACCATCTGAGCCAAACCAGTCTATCTTAGTCTCATCAGATCATAGAACATGGTTCCAGTAATTCATGCTCTTGGACAGGTTATCTTCAGCAAACTGTTCTGCGGGCTTTCTTGTATGCCAGCTTCAGAAGAGGCTTCCTTCTTGGATGACGCCAATGCAAACCGACATGTTGCAGTGTGCAGCGTATAGTCTGGGCAATGACAAGCAGACCTTCTACTTCTGCAACCTCTAAAGCAATGCTGGCAGCACTCGTGCATCTGTTTTTTGAAGACAGGTTCTGCACCTGACGCACAGAACGAGCACTCAACTTTGTCGATCGACCCTTGCGAGGCCTGTTCCGAATGGAACCCGTCTTGGAAAACCTCTGTATGACCCTGGCCACAATACTCTAACTTAGTTTCAGGTTGATACTGAACCTCTTATAGCCTAGGCCATCTTTGTGGAGAGCAACAATTCTAATTCTCAAATCTTCAGAGAGCTCTTTCCCATGAGGTGCCTGGTTGAACATCCAGTGGTCAGTATGAGAGAACTGTACTCAAAGCACCAAATTTTAGCTGCTCTAATACAAGATACACAACTTTGTATGGTCCTGTCAAGCAGACAAAAACATGAACATGATGAATAGGACATGTGGCTTTGCATGGTTAAATGACATAGTGCTGTTATCACTTAGGGTGTACTCACTTTTGTTGCCAGCTGTTTTGACAATAATGGCTGTATGTTGAGTTATTTTCAGGGGAGACTAAATATACACTGCTATACAAGCTGCACAATGACTACTCTAAAATATATCCACGTTTCATTTCTATAGTATTGTCCCTTGAGAGGATATACTAAAATGTTTGCTGAAATGTGAGGGGTGTACTCACTTTTGTGAGATACTGTATGTGCGATGGTATTATACGACTAGAGAGTAGGTGTAGCGCTTTCCCTTTCTTTTCGATTTTTTTTTTTTACATTTATTTATTTATATCATTAGAAAAAATATATATTGTGGTTTAAAAATACATATATTTTCTGTGATTGTGTTGGCTGAGTAAATACATTTATGCTGCATTAAAAAGCACCATGGTATAGCCTATAGCCTATATATGCAGTCAACGCCTGGGGGATAAACACTAAAAAAAGCTCTTCCAGTGTTTAAAATGCCTGCAAGCCAAGCAAAGTCCTTCTGCTCTGGAAGAGAGAAGGACAGAGAGAGTAAAAATGAGAAAATGTAATGCAAACCATAACACATTATTTTCCATAAAAATGCAACATAATTAGTTATTTTTTATAATAAGTAACGCCATACTGCATTGCATTATTTTTAAAAGTAACGTCCCCCCACACTTAATTAGAGAACTTAAAACTCACATACCCATCAGCACCGTGACAGTCTCGGCGAGGCACCTTAAAGCGAGACCTTGCCTTAAAAGCGAGTTGATCATATTCTTTAGTGCATTGTATGACTGACATTTTCCTCGAAGCTCCATGTCACAGTGTTTTTTTTTTTTTTAGGCGTGAGATTCTCTTTATTAGGTTGGAGGGGTATTAAAATCCTTGACACAACCTGAAGAGGAGAGAGGGGACAGTGTGGAAGGGGAGAAGAGCCCCTCATTTGTGAAACGTCACAGACCTGAGACTGAGAAAGATCAGAAAAGGCCCTTTGGGCAGATTAAAAATTCATGATCTCTTCTGAAGCAAAGAAACAGAAGAGAAACCGAATGCGGTTGTGGAGAACGCTGACTCCTCGGCTGAAATGGAGCGTGCCTTTCATCAGTTCTAATGAAGACCCAGAGGGAGAAAGAAAGCGAGAGAGAAAGAGGCGGGTTTTTAAGGGTTTGGGACATTCCTTCATATCAACATAGTGCTGTTGAGCTGAAGTAATCATCAAGTATTTGAGTCCAGTGCTGTGCTGGCTTCCCGTCTGTCTCCGTCGCTTCCTGAGCTCACATTCTGAGGCTCTGCTCCAAGCCTGTCTGCATATACAGCTTCCTTCTATGGTAGCATCCTGACTGAATAGAAATGCTCTTCATGGGAAATAACTCACAAATTGCACTCCTAATGAAATGTGCATTTATACATATATCATATTATTAGAATATTGCTAAGTTCAGTTAAGGTATAGCTCACCCAAAAATAATAATTCTGACATCAATTACTCAGCTTCTTCAAACATGTATGACTTTCCTTATTTGGAACACAAAAGATATTGTGAAAAAAAGTTTTAGGTGTTTTAGCCCATGCGATGAAAGAAAGATTTTCATTGTTTTCGAAAGTCACACGATTCTTCAGAAATCATTCTAAAATTCTGATTTGGTGCTCAAGAAACATTCTAAATTTCAATGTTGAAAACAGTTGTGCTTGATGTTATAGCAGAAACTGTGAAATAGCACAATTTTAAGGATTATTCGGCAAAAAAAAGGTTTAAAGGTCTAAAAGAACAATTTATCTGAAACAGAAATCATTTGTAACATTATAAACGTCTTTAATGTCTCTTTTGATAAATTTAAGTCTTGAAGCCTTGGATAAATGTATTCATTTCTTTCAAAAAAAATCACAGGCTGCATAAAACATGTTCATCTATTTAGGTTAATCTCAATGATGTGAGATCATAAACAGCTGCTTACCTCACTTCATCTTTTATTTCATTCTTCCCGTCAGTTATGATGAGGGCTGAGATTCATACTCAAGTCTTTCCATTAGGAACGGCTGGCCAAACATGTCTGCTCTTTTCCACATCCATCTTCTCCCTCCATAAGAATGTTAAGTTGTGACTTGGCACCTAAAACTGTGGAGGGCAAAAAAAGAGCATCAAAGAACGGCTCAAGTGGAACTGAACTTTCTTTATTGCACATTAACTTTAACTAAATTATTCTGAATTTTAAAAAGTGTGCCGTTCTGGTTCTGTATATTTTGAACAAGGCAACAATTTTGAATTATACTCTGTTATAAAACTCTAAATGACATTTCAATGCAAACATAAACTCAATAAGTAATGCTTGCAGACTGACAATTATGGCAGTTGCTACAGTGTTTAATGAAACTGACAACAACACATTATCTAAATGAGAGACATATGGATATAATACCATCAATTAAAAAGTAAATGAAACTTGTGACTACAGGTATTTTTTTTTGTGTTTTTTTTTTTTTTTTTTACAGTATATGTGCTGCCCTCTATGGAAGCCTGTTTCCACCACTGATTAAAAAAAATAAAAAGGTAATTGTGAATTACAATACTTCACAATTCTGAGTTCTGAGTTCACACCTTGCAATTCTGACTTTATTTCTCAGTATTGCATTATTCAAACTCACAATTGTGAGTTAGAAAGAATCCAAATTCAGACTTTTTTTCAGAATTGCAATTCTGCATTTATAACTTGCAATTCTGAAAAAAAGTCTGAATTGTGAGTTTACATTATTTCTCACAGTTGTGACTTTTTTTTCTTAGAATTGCGAGTTTATAACTCACAACTGTAAAAAAAAAAAATAAAATATATATATATATATATATATATATATATATATATATATATGAGAAAATATCTTTTGTCTTTTTCCCCCTTCGAACTGGACTTTAACTCTGAGGAAAAAAAGTCAGAATTACAAAATACGAACTCACAACTGTGAAAAGAAAAGTCAGAATTGCGAAAAAGTCGCAATTCTGACTTTTTTTTCTCAGAATTGTGACTTTTTATTTTATAACCTACAATTCTGACTTTATAATTCGCAATTGTGAGTTTATGTCCCGCAATTCTGACTTTACACTCTTAAAAATAAAGGTGCTTCACAATGCTATAGAAGAACCTTTTTTGTCTAAATGGTTCCATAAAGAACCTTTAACATCTGAAGAACCTTTTGGTTTCACAAATGGTTATTTGTAGTGAAAGAAGGTTCTTCAGATTATAAAAAGGTAAGAAAGAGATGGTTATTTAAAGAAGCTTTGAGAGTTTATAAAGTCAGAATTGTGAGATGTGAACTTGCAATTGCAAGAAAAATCATTGCACAATATAAACTCACAATAATGTGAAGAAATGTCAGATAAATGAGATAAAAAGTTGCAATTCTGAGAAAAATATCTTGCAATTCTGACTATTTCTCACAATTGCAAGTTTATGTCACACAATTCTGACTTTATATCTTGCAATTCTGACTTTATATCACACAATTCTGACTTTATATCTTGCAAAACTGACTTTATATATCTCACAATTCTGACTTTATATCTCACAATTCTGACTTTATTTCTCTGAATTATGAATTTATATCTTACAATTCTGACTTTATATCTTGCAATTCTGACTTTATATATCTCACAATTCTGACTTTATTTCTTGGAATTCTGACTTTATATCTCACAATTCTGACTTTATTTCTCTGAATTATGAATTTATATCTTACAATTCTGACTTTATATATCTCACAATTCTGACTTTATATCTTGCAATTCTGACTTTATATATCTCACAATTCTGACTTTATAACTTGCAATTGTGAATTTATATCTCACAATTCTCACTGTATATCTCGCAATTCTGACATCATAACTCGCAATTGCAAGTTTATATCTCACAATTCTGAATTTATTTATTTATTAATTCAGAATTGTAAGATTCTTACAAGTCTTACGTATTTGACTTTTTAAATATTTTTTTATTCAGAGGCGGAAACGGGTCTCCATAGCCCTCACTATACACCTGTTAGCACATCAGCTTACCAGACAGCTTCAGTGAACTTCAAAAACACAAATACATTTATGTTTGTAACTGTCTTATTGACTTTCTTGTTGTATCAAAGCTGAAAATAAAAAGGAAATTGAAATTATACACTGTATGCAATGACATAACAGGTTTTTTAAACATGTGCTATATGTAGCATATTAGGTATTATTTCTTTTTGCAGATGTTTATAATGCACAGCAAAAAAAAAAAAAAAAAAAAAGGGGATGTTTCCTTGACTCTTCTCTGTGCCTACAAC
Source organism: Cirrhinus mrigala (assembly GCA_036247105.1). NCBI lineage: Eukaryota > Metazoa > Chordata > Actinopteri > Cypriniformes > Cyprinidae > Cirrhinus > Cirrhinus mrigala. Next base: position 34,666,726 of record CM070008.1, on the reverse strand, counting down.
TAGCAACACTATGCTGTGTTTAAACAGGAAGGCGCAGATAGTTCAAGAAGAATAACTGAATATAGATCTCCCGTGTCGTCTGTTTAATTGTCTGCCTTTATAACGCTCCGCAGCTGGTCACATTTTTCCAGCGGAAAAACAATCAGGCTGCCAAGAGCGGAGACAGCAGTCCCTTCTGTGACAACCTCTTCCATTCCTCCACTGAGACACAGACATGTGTGGGAGAAGACGAAGAGCAGAATAATAAACCAGTGGACACCCGCCTGTCAAAAGCCATCAAACAAACAGGAGCCGGGCGCCTCTGTTTTGGATCAGCAGGCGAGTCAAAGAGCACGTGTCCCCTGAGAGACACTCAAACCCCCCCTTCACAGCACCCACACAGTCTGAAAGAGCTCTTAGAGATGAGACGGAAGCGCACCAATCATAAAATAATAACACAGTAAACGGCTTTATTACATTTTGTCAGGCACATTTAATGTTTGACCTTTAGCAGTTAGTGATGTGTTCCTTGAAATCTAATAACACAGAAAGGAAACGACTTTACGCAGCCTACACAGAGTAGATTCAACAGCCGCCAAAAATACAACCAGAGTTTGTGATTTAGTGCATGATCTCTCTGTGTCCCAAACTATCATAACCGCCCCTCATTTTAGAAATTACTGCATTTCGCCCACATTTTTGGAGAGCATTTACTTAGGATTATTTTGTTTGGTTGTTAAGGAAAACCAGCAACAACAAAACAATTAGTTAACCCAAAAATGCAAATTGTCATCATTTACTCACCCTCACGGCACGCCAGTCTTGTATGACTTTCTGTATCTTGCGGAACACAAAAGAAGATATTCTGAAAAGGTTACGGTCAAAACCACATTGGATCCCGATGACTTTTATTCTACAGCCAATAAAAAGTAACAACCTTTTTCAAAATATAAATACGTTTAATAAATTATTTTGTACAATTACATTAGAACAAAACACTTAAAATAAATAAATAAAATTTTACTTAGCAGTGTTTTCAAAAATTAATACATTTTATACATTCATTTTGTCCATTAAGTTCAATTCAATTCAATTCAAATACAAATTAACAAAATTATAATATAATAGTAGAAAAGCTTGGAATAAATATATATATATATATTTTTTTTTTTTTCTTTCGGTTCACTAAAAAACAAATTATACCAAAATTATATCCTATGTTCTTTTTCATAGATCTCTTATGTCTTCTAAGGCTAATTTTTTTTTTTTAATCAGAAATAACTACAGTAAAAACTGTAATATTATGAAAAATGAACAATGTAAACCAACTGTTTTTTATTTCAGTATATTTTAAAATATAATTTATTCTTGTGATGGCAAAGCTGAATTTTCAGCAGCCATTACTCCAGTCTTCAGTGTCACATGATTCATTAGAAGTCATTTTAATATTCAGATTATTATGCTGATGAATGGAGTATACAGACAAAATAAATAAACTTTTTTTAATCTAGAAATAACAATTACAATTCATTAGAACAAAAACACTTAATAAAATAAATAAAATTTTACTTAGCAGTGTTTTTCAAAAATTAACACATTTTATATATTAATTTTGTCAAGTAAGTTCAATTCATTGAATTAACAAATTAACAAAATAATAATATAATATAATATAATATAACAGGAGAAAAGCTTGAAATATTTTCATTTTTATTTTATTTTATTTTACATTTTTCAAAGAAGTCTTTACACAGTGCAATTCACTAAGAAACAAATTACACATATATATGAAAAGTTTTCATAGAAGTATCTTATGTTTTCCAAGGCTACATTTATTTTATCAGTAAAACGAATACATGAATACAATGAATACAATGTAAACCAGCTGTTATTATTATTATTATTATTATTATTATTATTATTATTATTATTATTGTGATGGTATGATGAAATTCATAGAAATGTTAACAGACTTCTCTGCATGTATTAGGAGAAAAACTTTGATAAACACTGGAGGGGATAAAAACGTCTTGTTATTTTATTCTGTCATACCTGGTTAGGATGTGGTGTCAGGTTGAAAATGTCGTGGGCCATCTGCTGAACTCTAAGGCTCGAATGCGTCTAACAGCGGCTGGAACAACACAGCCAGACAGTGAATCAGTGAAAGGGTGAGATCTTTAGCACCTGAGTGACAGGTCTGGATTAAGTTCTTTGAGTTAGCTATATGTGAGGGAATGAACCGGAGACTGCCTCGCCGCCTGAGAGAAGAAAAAACGGTGAGCTGTTGCTGCAGGCTGATGAATGCTGGACTTTAACCCTCTTTAGCTTACAGTGGACAGAAGGCTGACACATCCCATTACAGTTCAGACCGCTGCTCTGACTCACTCGATCCGCTTTCCCACCGTCTCCTGACTGCAATTAACCCTTTCAGTTACAGACTCAGATGAAGCCTCTTGGTGTTTCGCCATTGTCGAGTACACAAAAGTATACATATACAATTAATACATAAAACAAAATTCTAATATAAAATTAAACAATATATTTAAAATGGTTTATGAAGCCGTTGTCAACAGAAGAGAAGCTTTTCAAAAGAGAAGTTTCTTCGCGGCGTTCCGCCAAAATAAAAGCCCTATAGTTTCTCTATGGTTGAAAGAAACATGTTAACTGGTACATTGTAAATCCCCATACTGTAAATGCATATATAACATCTCTGGATTGCCTGGTGGATTGTGGGCGGTAGGGATGTGCCCAAATCCGAAACGACTTGTAATACGGAACCCCTAAAGGAAATAAATACGAGATGGGAGGAAAAAATATATTTCAGTGCCTTCTCTCACAATTATATCGTTGGGTAGTAATACAAATTGTGGGCATCATGGATCCGCTATTAATATGCAGGACATTGAAATCACTTTTAAATGCTCGCTTGTTTTTTACTTTCACTTTCGAGATTTGTGATTACATTTACTCTGTTTATACTAGCCTATGGAGCTGCAGTACCTACCACACATTTTACAAGATTAGATGTTTGTCAGTGGTGCTCAGGATCTGCAAATCATTCACCATTGTCCTATCAGTCATCTCTGTTTACTCTGTTTATGTGGTAAGTGAAATTTTATGTCATGTAACAGGCTACGCTAGCAAGTGGCTGAACATGTCCCTAGTGGCTCTGTAGAACACATTACAAATAGGCCATGGAGGGTTTGCACTTATGTCACGATTTGGTCAGTTACCCGGATGCATGGCCATATTGGCGATACTCGGATGAAAACAACAGCATGGACTGGATTGCACAGTTAATGTACTACTGAATAGGTTTTTCTGCTAATTTATGGTGTCTAAAAAACAGGAAATATGTGTGGAAGCTGCTAAATCATATAGAGAAGGACTTAGTAAGCAAGAAAGGGCACAATATTTTGACAAACTAACGTTAATAGGTGGTAAAGATATGTACAAGCAGTATTATTTAATATATTAGCTTAATATTTTACCTACCTGACCGGAAATGATAAGAACAAACACAAATGTTGTCAAGATTCTTGCCCTGGAAATCCTGGTTCAGTTTGGCCAACCAAAAATTTGTTTTGTTCCTCAAACAGTATTTTGCACTCCTCTCATTGATACCAGATAGCACACGTACACCTGCAAGATGTGTGTTAAAGATCTGTTGATCTGGAAAGCATCTGCTGTGTATAAACATCTGGCAGACATCTGTAAGATGTCAGTTTTACATACATTCTAAATCATAAACATCTTAAAGACATCTAATAGACGTCTATTTGACATCTGATAGGAAACATCCAAGAGACGTATTGCAGATGAGCAAACTACTTAAAAAATATGTCTTGCAGATGTAAATGCATACGTCAAATAGACGTCTCCGTACGTGTGCTATCAGGGTTATGATGTTTGGCAGTCTATAGTACTCCAAATTTTTTTCCTGGTCTGACCAATTAGTACAGCCCAAAACATGACAATAAGTAACAATTTTCAGCAGCAATAATCAGCAAAATATGCAAGTTTTGTTCAGTTCAGTGGCATTGTTTACATCCAGTGCCGCCAGTATGGCCAATTGACGATGTGTCATGAAAACACTGTATTCGGTCACATATGTAGTGGGCCAGAGCTGAGCTTTGATTGACTGACATACTGATTTCTACTGATTTTCATCAGATCTCCCTCTTTTCTTTAGCGTTGTTCAGTGATGTGCTGATAACTTTGTTCCTGAGCAGATCCACCACCTGAAAGACAGACTAGAGCTCTGTTTAGAAGACCAGCATGAATTTCCATGTGGTTCCAGACTGGTTTTACATCGCTAGAAAAGCTGTATGACCAAGCTGCTTAAGCTTGTTAAGAAGCACTCAACATATGCATGGATCTGGAAGGACAAAGTGCGATTGTTCTGAGCGGCCAAGGGTCAGGTTACAAGACCGCTCTAACCTCATGGGTCCATCTTTGCGATGATGTCAGTGAGTTGAACTAGGAGAACATCACCACAGAGGTCTCAATGAGGGGTGACAGTCGAGATGTGTACGACTGACCTTGGCTCTTCTCCGGCTTTCCTTGTGAAGAGGGGGAAAAAACCCACAAAGGAGTCTTTTGTTGAGGTCTAATTAGCTAAGCTGGGGAAGGCCCTCGTCTGCGCAGCTCTCACATTTTCCACCTCATTTTCTGTGGGAAAATATTTTATTGATTTTTGGAGAAGAAACAGAAAGGAAGCCTGGATGGGAGCACGCTCGGTGCGGGATTAGGAGCAGTCGGGGGTCTGCGTGCGAGATGGCCCCCCTCCTCGCCGCCCGGGGAGATCTGCCAATTAGAGACCTTGATCCCATGCCCATCATAGTCGACTTCTATCCAACCCTGGTTTGGTTTGACGTTCAGCCATGCCAAATCAGTTTTTCTGCTCAGCAGAGGGTGAAGGCACAAGGCTTTCTATTAAAAAGTAATCAATACGAAAACTCCCTTATTGTTTGCGCTGGCTGACTGGCAAACAAATAAACAGATGATAATGCTTTGACAGTCGAAGAAGAGCTCATTTGTTCATTATTAAAATAGCTGAAATCCATGTGCCGGGAGCCAAATATTTGGCCACTTTTCATGCGGTTTACAAACTGAGATAATCCCTTGCGCTCTTGTTTACTGCTAAACGATCGCTGGGCATTCGTCGCACAAAGCCGCCTCGTTCTTTGCATCACCTGATGTAAAGTGCAGGCTGATTTTTAATCAGGACTATTTCATGTGTGTCGGCGCTGGAATCAGAAAGCTGTCGCATTGGCTTTGTCTCTCGGTAATCACTTATTTTCTCAATGACAAACGACAGGCCACGCTGTGCCAACTGCCACCGTATTCCCCAGGAGACAACAGGAAAAAAAAAATGGCCGAACGGCCTCTCTTTCTCTCTCTGTCTCTCTCGGCAGTATTCCGCAGTAAATTACATTGCCGACCTGCAAGTGCCAACTTCTCCCCTGAAATGATTATTTCTACCTCACAGAAGATTGCTTTAGTAATTATATGTATCATAATTAAATTTCATCGAATCCTGTGAGAGCTCAAATCTCATTCACCCAGGTTTAGGGTTTTAGCTCTTGCGTTGAAAGCATGGCGACTCTTCATACGGCATTGCATATGCATTTAGTTTTGTGATTCTTCCCTGTGACATGTGAGTAACAGAGATTTAAGACTCATTTAATCTTTACATCGTCTTCATTTAAAATGTTGTTGAGTTGAATTGTTTTATTTTAGTGAAAAACTGTTCAAACTGTGACAGTGAATTGATTCAAAGCTTTGATTCAATGATTCCTTTTGATTCATACAAATGTTCACTGACGTTCCTGCATTCCCTTCATTCTAAGATTTTTATTATTCTGAAATCATCTGGCTTAAATAATGGTTCCCCTGAACAAAATAACTAATGAATCACAGACCAATAAAGACTAATAAATTCAGACCAAATACTATACATAAATGTCAATACAAAAAAAAAAAAAAAAAGTTGTTTCAACCTAAAATAATTTGTTACCCTGCTGGCTTAAAATTTTTTGTTTAATCAACTAAAATATTCCAATTGTCACTTAAACTAACATTAACTAACTTAAAATTTCAAATTAACCTAAACATTTTAAGGCAGTGGGGTAACAAATTATTTTAAGTTGAAACAACTTTTTGAAACATTTTTTTTTTTTTTATACAGTGTACACAGTATGTAACGGATTACATATCATTATCACAATATAAACCTGGGCAGGGTACAAAATGAATTCTGAATGCATGCATGCATGCATGTATGCAAACATGAATAAATGAATAAAAATAAATAAATTTAAGAAATATTGTATAATTTTTTACCTGTATATTTTCTTACAGTTTCAGCTGAGAATACAAAAGACATACATTTTAATTACCCAGTTGTATAGTGGTATTTTTGTATTGGTGCGCACATGAAAAATATCTGTAATACAAGATATAATGAAAATCTGATTGGGGGATATTAAAAGCATAGGCTAGAAAATCCCTCCATCCCCAAGCAAATCATACCCTGGGTGATGCTTATAATATGTATATAATATATAAATGTATATATATATATAGGCCTATATATGTATCACCAAGTCCTACCATTTAATGTATATTTATAATATAAACGTGACTTAAATCAGTTGTCTGCAACGTTAAAACCATCGTTATTGAGCGTAATCGGTTCGATCATCACTATAAACTTGGGATCTTCAATTCTATGTGAACAGCTACATCATATGAATCCGTGCTAATCCACCGACTAAACAAGATTAAATGGGATTTGGCTGGATAAATCTGGGCTATTCTCTTATTTCCAGAGGTGTAGTAATCACTTAAGCCTCAGCAAATAAGCAGTGAGGAAAACAAACAAACAAACAAACAAACAGGAAGTGAAGGTCAGAGTGGCTGCCCTGTTTCTCCTAGCGGCGCTGGGTACCGAAACAGGCTACACTCACAGTCATAAGCATGCTGGGATGGATAATTACGGAGTCGCAGTCTGATGATTAAAATCATGATGAGGTTTCAGGCAGGAGGCAACAAACTCAGGAGCGAAGTGGCCTACGGTAAACACACTCAGACAATTATATACTCCAATTGCATGATACTGCACAAATACAGATACACAATAACAGACACACTGCACACAATTAGTCAACACTGGAAAGCAAACAGACCAAAGTGGCCACTCAGACAATGCATTAAATTGAGAAAATTTACTGGACATACATTTTTTTGCTTTGCTTTCCTTTCTTTCTTTCTTTTTTTTTCTTTTCTTTTTTTTTCTTTTTTTTTTTAATTAAAAGTGCACATATAAAATGATTTTTTGCATGTATATTTTATACATTTCTCTATAGCTCTACATATTTGTGACAAGATGAGTTGATTTTGTGCCTCATTTTAGTTTTCCTTTGTATAAAATGATTTTTTGCATGCATATTTTATACATTTCTGTAGAATTACAAAACGTGTATGTTTTTATTACTTTAATTAAACTTAACTCAACAGTAACATCTTTACATAAGACTTGTTATGCATATTTGTCTCATGTATTAAATAACTTTTTTAATTATGTATTTAATAGCTTTTTTGCCTTGTTTAATTAAAGCTATATGCCTATTTTATGTTTCTGCCTCTTCAATGAACTTGTTAACCTCACTTCACATCACTTTTATTTTACAGAATCTATCATCAAGAATCAAGAACGAACAGATTTTAAAAGACTTTTTAAATGTTAACTATTATTCCATTAATTTCTTATTTTTTAAATTGCTTGATATACTCAAATATCTCATCACTTTTAGAGTTCAGACCTTAAAAGGTTTTGTTTCTCATCAGAATACAAGACGACTCCACTAAACTGCAGATATACTGAGTATTATTTCTCTTACACCCCAGACAGCACTGATTTAATGAAAGGAATATTATACACATATGTGTCGCCACATGGAGATGAAAACCTTGAGGCAATTTAGATATACTTCTTATTGAAAAATTTACTGGAAGGCACACACACATTACAGCAGATGCTTCCATAAGCTGATGGTTTGTTTGTCTTTGATTTGAATTGTGCATTTCACAGTAAAGGAGATCAGTTTGGTTAAAACCAATTTTAAAAGTTTAGATAGATTTGGATGGATTAATAGACGGTTGGCTGGACGGATGAACGAATGGACAGGCAAACAGAAATGGATGGATGGATGGATGGAACAGATGGCGGATGGATGGACAGACAGAGATGGAGAGACGGAAGGATAAGTGGATGGATGGATGGATGGAACAAATGATGGACGGATGGATGGGCAGACAGACAGAGATGGATGGATGGATGGATGGATGGAACAAACAACGGATGGATGAACGGACAGAGATGGATGGATGGATGGAACAAACGATGGACAGATGATGGATGGATGGAACAAACAACAGATGGATGGATGGATGGATGGATGAAACAAACGATTAATGGATGAAAGGACAGAGATGGATGGATGGAACAAATGATGGATTGATGAACGGACAGGGATGGATGGATGGAACAAACAACAGATGGACAGATGGATGGATGAAACAAACGATGGATGGATGAACGGACAGATGGATGGATGGAAGGATGGCTGGATGGATGGATGAAATAAACAATGGATGGATGAATGGACAGAGATGGATGGGTGGATGGATGGATGGAACAAATGATGGATTGATGAATGGACAGGGATGGATGGATGGAACAAACGATTGATGGACGGATGGATGGACAGACAGATGAATGGATGGATGGATGAAACAAGCGATGGATGGATGAACGGACAGAGATGGATGGATGGATGGATGAAACAAACGATGGATGAATGATGGATGGATGGATGGAAGGACAGAGATGGAGGGATGACACAAACGATGGACTGATGAATGGACAGAAAGATGGAGGTATGGATGGATGGATGGCTGGACAGACAGGGATGGAGGGATGAACGGAACAAATAATAGATGGATAAACGGACAGAGATGGACAGACAGACAGGGATGGATAGATGGATGAAACAAACGACAGACAGATGAACGGACAGACAGGGATGGAGGTATGGATGGATGGATGAAACAAACGATGGATGGAACAAACAATAGATGGATAAACAGACAGAGGTGGATGGACGAACGGACAGACGGACAGAACAAATGATGGTGGATAAACTAACAGAGAGATGGATGTATGGATAGATGAAACATGATGGATGGACAGACATATGATAGATAGATAGATAGATAGATAGACAGATAGACTAGACAAAGAGATGGATGGATGGATGAAACAATGTACAGATGAACAAACAAAGGATAAATGGATGGAACTATTTGTCTTCCTGTCATTTCATTTCAACTTCCTGTGGAGTGTGGTGACCAATTCCATTCAAATTCACACTCATGAACTAAAAGTGAGAGCAGTAATAGCCAGCTTAGATCACCTAGTAACTATTAGTAGCTGGTTTTAGCTGGATTGTAGAGTAGGACTAAACAAACACTCACATATACGCTCATGCTGGGCTCTTTCCAGTAAACAGTGAAGCTCTCAAATGTCTCGAAACACAAACACGTATCCGATACACCTACAGGCTTCCACCTACTCAAACCCGTCTCACACACACAGACACACACACACACACTTTCTCTCATAGAGTTCGCTCAAACACATTAGTGCTGGAGCTGGGCCAGATCCGGCAGCTGTACGTGAGCTGCGGGGAGAAACTCGCCGGGATAGTAGAAGCATTTTAAAGCCACATTAAACCCAGCACTCCAAAACACATCCATATTCAGAGAGCCTCTCTGCCAAACACTCTGCATATTGCTATTAATAATACCCTTAAAGGCTGTTAAAAACACTCTGGATACTACAGGGGCCACGGTAAACATGTCACCACGCCACCGTTTCCCAGACTGCCTCTGAGCTACAGGGGCTCAAGGAGGACAAAAGAGACGCGCTGCGGATTCCGATGAGAGGTTTCTACCTGCTTATTACGCATCACCCGCTGCGGCCAATCAGAGCGCAGGAGCCGGAATACGCTGAGAGGAACAATGGGCCCCCGGACAGACACAAGGCTCCATCCATCAGAGCATCTACTAGGTACGGCTCTGTTAGATGTGGCCTTTCCTGTGTATCATCATCATTTTTTTCTTCTTCTTTTTCTGTTCTTTATTTTTACCTCAATCTGTGTCGTCGGTGGCTTTTTCTCTTTCTTTGTCTCGCTCACTTTTTCATTCCATCAATCTCTCGCTCTTTGGTGATGGCGTGCTGAGAGGCAATCCTCTTCGGCGGGTGATTGCCCTGTGAATATTTATAGACAAAAAGAGAGAAAGAGAGAGAGAGAGGCCTCTATGCTGAACAGTTGTCTAGATTTCAGTACAGATTCTCTGATAAATACAAAGCATTTCATCAAATGCATCTGTAAATGTCTGGATTGGTTTTAAAGGGTTGCTGTAGTTAAGCTTTAATTCTGAAGTCTTGATGTTCAGGAACTATGTATAAGGACATAGTTTGATAAAATATTGCAAGACACTTTATGATAAATGTTGAAGTGGTACCTCTGGAAGGTGTCATTTACATTAAAGGGATAGTTCACTAAAAATTTAAATTCTTGTATCATTTAAATCAGCTATGTACAGTGCACATTGACTAAAGAAAAAGAGGGCAAAAACTAGTTAAACGACCATATTTTCAAGTGCATACTGTTAAAAACAAGCAACTTTGTATTTGTGCATATCTGAAGGTGCATGCTTCAAAATATGGTAGTTTAACAAGTTTTTGCACTTTTGGTTTTCTATAGTCAATGTACGTTGCATATAGCTGAGTTCATCTTATTAATTTATTTAAAAGTTTTAAGTTAAGGCCATTAAAATTAGTTTTAATGAGGAAAGCATATTGCACTGGATTTTGCCACATTTGCAAGGTTCATGGAATTGTTTCTTAATGAAAGCACTGTGCAAAACCGCAAATGTCCAGGATTGTCTCTTAAAACGATAAACTCCCTAGACACTTCTTTATATTCTGTTTTGTTTATGTTTGTGCAATTTGCCAAGGTATACAAGTAAATATAATGAACCAAATTCAACACTTTCCTCCTATATTTTCTTTCTGTGTTGAGTCAAATGGAACGCTGAGGCTTTAAGCAAACTTTTATTTTGTGGCTGAATAAACAATATGTACCAGACGTTATGCAAAATTGTTTTTGCTTTTACCAGTACCAGTACAATTTACCAGTACTCTAAATTATTTTATTAGTGACAAAAATCACCAGACATTAAAAATACAGAAATAAAATAAAGTAAAATAAAAAAAAATAAATACAATTCTTCTTTTCAAATTACATTGGGGTCAGTAAGGCTTTTTTATTATTATTATTATTATTATTATTATTATTATTATTATTATTATTATTATATACCAAGTACACATTAAATTGTCATGTGCAATGTTTTTTTTTTTGTCTTCATAAGATACTCTGTTGATACTACAACATGTACCACACGCTATGCAAAACTGTAAAAAAAAAAAAAAAAAATAAATAAATAAATAAATAAATAAATAAATGAAACTAATTATTTACCAGTACTCTGAATTATATTATTGAAAATCACCAGATATTAAAAACACAAAAACTGCCCTGAATAAACTGAATAAGGCTGAATAAACAACATGTACCAGACGTTATGCAAAATTGTAAAAAAAAAAAAAAAAAAACTTTATTTACCAGTACTCTGAATTATTTTATTGGTGACAAAAATCACCAGACATAAATAAAATAAAATAAAATAAAATAAAATAAAATAAAATAAAATAAAATAAAATAAAATAAAATAAAATAAAATAAAATAAAATAAAATAAAATAAAATAAAATAAAATAAAATAAAATAAAATTCTTCTTTTCAAATTACATTGGCGTCAATAAGGCTTTTTTTATTTTATTAATATTATTATACACCAAGGACACATTAAATTGTCATGTGCAATCTTACTGACCCTAAACTTTTGAGTTCTTACCCAGAAATGTAAAAACTGACAGTCTTTTGTCTTCACAAGATACTCAGTATTAATTACTTGTTTTATTAAGATATCAGAGGCTATATTGCTTAACTGAACATTTATTTTTGAAAATTAGTAACACGTGGACTTGTTAAGCATGCCCTGTATGGTCAATTTAGTGTATGGGATGTGTTCAAGGGGTTTTTGTATATAAATACTAAATTTGCATTCAAAATATCAGGAGTCATTTGTTTATTTAAAGAGAATAAGAAAATACCTGTCCCGTCACATTTCGTATCTGTGCATGATATGAATGCATTTAGAGGAACAGCATTCAGATGACCTTTACACAACCGTATGACTTTATGAATTCTTTACAAAATCCTGATGGAAGTTTCTCTAAACCCCTATTGGGATGCAGAGGCATGCTGTTTATTTCCATTGAAAATCTAATGCAGCGCAGAACTCAGGCAGAGTTAAGCTGTCTACAGGCCCTGCACAAGATACACACAGCTTACCGGTGGATGTTTAAAATGCATTCTGGGAAATGACTTGGAAAGCCAGTGCTATGAAGCTAAAATGCTTCTTAAAAGGTATTTGCATGCAATCATTTCTCTACACACATCACACTGACTACTTACCAATAATGCTGTTTCAAGCTTGCTTTCTAGTGAAAAACATCAGAACACATCTTACTTGCCTATTTAATTGCTGCATATTCTGTGTATTTGTTGCATTTTGTTTGTTTTTGAATCTATTCTGCTTTTTCTTAAAGTAATAGTTCACCCAAAAAATGAAAAAATGCTGAAAATGAATTCACCCTCAGACCCTTTAAGATATACAGTCGAAGTCAAAAGTTTACATACGCCTTTCAGAATCTGAAAAAGGTTATTTTACCAAAATAAGAGGGGTCATACAAAATGCATGTTATTTTTTATTTAGTACTGACCTGAATAAGATAATTCACATAAAGGACATTTTCATACAGTCCACAAGAGAAAATAATAGTTAAAATCATAAAAATGACACCGTTCAAAAGTTTACATACACTTGATTCTTTATACCATGTTGTTACAGCTGTGTTTAGTGTTTTCCTTTGTTTGTCCTGAACAGTTAAACTGCCTGCCGTCCTTCAGTAAAATCCTTCAGGTCCCACAAATACTGTCCTTTTTTCAACATTTTTGTGTATTTGAACCCTTTCAAACAATGACTGTATGATTTTAAGTTCCATCTTTTCACACTGAGGGCAACTGAGGGACTCATATGCAACTATTATATTAGGTTCAAACAATCACTGATGCTCAAAAGGAAACACGATGCATTAAGAGCCAGGGGGTGAAAACTTTTTGAATTTGGTGATCAGGGTAAATTTCACTTATTTTTTCTTCTGGGAAACATGTAAGCATCTTCTGTATCTTCTGAAGTTTGGTTATAAATGGAAAATAAAAAAAAATTAGGGAAAATGAGAAAAATGTCCACATCTTCATTCTGTTCAAAAGTTTTCACCCCCCGGCTCTTAATGCATAATTTTTCCTTCTGAAGCATCCATGAGAAATTTCAACCTTCTGTAATAGTTGAGTCCCTCAGTTGTCCTCAGTGTGAAAAGATGGATCTCAAAATCATACAGTCATTGTTGGAAAGGGTTCACATACACAAAAATGCTGAAAAACCAAAGAATTAGTGGGACCTGAAGGATTTTTCTGAAGAACAGCAGGCAGTTTAAGTGTTCAGGGCAAACAAGAAACTCATGAACAACTATCACTAAACAAAAAAAAACACAGCTGTGGATCATTCAGGTAACAACACAGTATTAAGAATCAAGTGTATGTAAACTTTTGAACAGGGTCATTTTTATAAATTCAAATATTATTTTCTCTTGCAAATGTCTTTTACGTGAAAAATCTTTTTCAGGTCAGTACTAAATAAAAAAAAATAACATGCATTTTGTATGATCCCCCTTATTTTGGTAAACTTATTAACATTTAACAGATTCTGCATGGTTTGATTCAACTGTACTTGCATTTATTTTAACAGTTTTGGAATGGGTGCCGTCAGAACAAGAGTCCAAACAGCTGATAAAAACATCACAATAATCCACAACACAACTCCAGTCCATCAATGTCTTGTGAAACGAAAAGCTGTATGTTTGCGAAAAACAAATCTATCAAAAAGGCATTTTTACATTAACTGTTAAACTGTTTACAGTTGAAACACATTAATGATAGATTTGTTTCTTGCAAGCTTTTTACTTCTTAATTTGTTAACTGATGGACTGGAGTGAATTACTTGCGGATTATTGTGATGTTTTTATCAGCTGTTTGGACTCTCATTCTGACGGCACCCATTCACTGCAGAGGATCCACTGGCGAGCAATATTTTGTGAAAATCATCCGGGAATGGTTATCCTTTCTGGTTACTGCAGTATAATGCAATGTACACAGTGTAGTACACTCTATATAATATGCAATATAAACATACTAGATTGTATTCATATCTATAATTTGGTCCAGACCAAACTAAATTAAATAAACTGAATTACCATCCCAGAATGCCTCATGAAAATGTTTCTTGTGTTTCTGGGTTCTTGTGATGCGCTGTGTGGACCCGTTTAAAAATCTGTTTGTTTTTATTCACAAATACAGAGGTTTTATCTGCTCCGCTGAATCAATAAAGGAGACATTACAAGTCAAGTCTCTCCAGAACACACACACTCGCAAACACTCTCCAATGCCATTAATTATCTGTCAGTGAGTATCTAACGTATTCTCTCCCAGCCCTCACAAACACAATTCCCTCCACTTTAATTATATCAATAGAGATAACATATCAATTTAAACAAATGTTTGGGAGAGTGAGCCATTTGGAGAATTATCCATATAAATAGCCATTAAAAATGCATAACTGTCAATTATTGCTCTCGTAGAGTCGCAATTATGCAGTCTCGGTGACCTTGCATCGGTCTTTTCCATTAGGAAGACCTCTTTGAGAAATGAAGTGTCACGTTCCATACGGGGCTCGATCCCATCGGATAATGAAATAAAAGGAAGAGAGGAATAAACACGTCTCTAATGAATGCCCCAAGAACTTGGCTGGGAGGCTGAAAGAGAAGTTGTGCATGCTGGGAACGAGGTCAGCGCACCTGGACACGGGCTCATTTGATGTGCAATTCGTGTTTGAAATCATCATTTTACAGGGCAAGACACCGTCCTTGAAATTTCAAAGCATGCACACTAAATAAATAAACTAGAACCGTCACTTGATCTTTTCAGTAAGTGTTGTAGATTTTACATTTACAAAAAGTGGCTTTAGAAGCCAATATATTGTGTTTTATTGGCATATAAATAAACAACAGTCTATCACTGGCCTACAGCAATCTATCTTACAATCAAATTTGTTTGTCCACAGTAAATTTAGGACATTAGATTGCATGTGACAAAGGTGTAATTAATTGTAATCTTAATTGACCATTTAGTGTTATTAATTATTAGCAGCAATGCATTCTTCTTCTTAACAATAATACTACTACTAACAATAACAACTAATACTGTATAAAAAATTACTGACATCCCTGAAATATAAGCATTACTATTATTTTTTTTTTTTTTATAAAACTACTGTAGGTGTTTTTTCAAAATGTATATAATTTGTGTATCATCAAAAAATAAAAAGAAATTAAATTAAAAAAAGAAATAAAATAAAGATAAAATAAGTGAATAAATAAAATAAAATAATTATGAAATTAAAATTTTTATTGCATGATTATTATTTTTTTTATAATTTATAATATTGTACTTTAAAATATTTAATTAAGATATATTAATAGATTATTTTATTTTAATTCCATTTTATTATAATTATTTTATTTATTTTTGCTGTTGCACAAATGATGAATGTAAATGAAAAATAAATAAGTAAAACACAAAGATGATGACTACAAGATGTTTGAAGTTTTTTTATTATTATTATTAATAAAATTCTTCTTAACAGTGCTACTACTACTACTAATAATAATAATTGATCACATCAAAATTAATCATATTAAATATATGCATTAAAGTGACATCCCTAAAATAAATAAATTTAGTAAAATTAGCATGCAAACCTACTGCAGATATTTTTTAAAAATTTATATAATTTGTGCATCAGCAAAAAAAAAAAAAAAAAAAAAAAAAAAAATATATATATATATATATATATATATATATATATATATATATATATATATATAAATAAATAAATAAATAAACTATTTTTTAACTATAATCACTTATAAATTCTAATATTTTATTATACTTTATTTTATTATAATAAACAATTGTAATTAAATTTTATTATAAATATTATTTTCTTTTTGCTTTTGTACAAATTACGCATGTAAATTAAAAATAAAAATGAGTTGCAGTATGTTCTTTTTTCATGGAAATTTTATGCACATTTAGTGTTATTAATTATTATTAGTAGTAATAAATTATAATAAATTATTTTTCTTCTTCTTAACAGTAACACAACTAATACACTAATAATAATTGATAACTAATATAAAAATTAATCACACTAAATTCATGCATTAAATTGACATCCCTAAAGACAAAGATAAAACTACTGCAAGTATTTTTTCAAAATGTATATCATTTGTGCCACAGCACAAAAATAAAATAAAATAAAAATAAAAATAAAATAAAATACAATTTTGTGCATAGTGTGAAATGTAAGAAACCAAACTCTGTGCTGAACTCCATAAAGAAAGAAAGAAAAAAAAAAACATACGCTCAAAACTGACTTGATGTGTTTTACAAATTAAAAGTGGAAATCGTCACTCCTCATATCAGAACCGTTTATTATTTCACTTTATATGTTTGTTGCAGCAATCACACATACACATTCAAATATCTTTGAGCAATCTGACCCCAAACTCTTCCAGACAGCACTTTCACTTGTTAATTATTTGACAAACTACGTTGTTTTTACAGGAATAATTGCTAAAGCAGGCTACTGCCATACAGCTATGAATTTAATGCCTCGTTAGTCAAATTATTACTCTAAAAATGTGTTCCTCGCTATCTTTTTCAGCCGCCATGCTACTCTGTAAGCACACTGCTGTTGTTTTCAAGATTTGAGGGTCTCGAGAGCGTCGGTAAACTCTTAACAGCTCTCGCAAACCCACACACGCGCGCTCCCTTTACAACAGCGGCGGAGCGGCTGCACGTTTGACCCGCGGCTGTGCCTCATTATCAGGAGCCCTCTCCGGATGAAGATACCACTCGCTCGACTTCAGCTTTTCCAAGGTCTTTATTGAGTGCATTTCAGTACAATAGTTCTCAGAAAGTTACAGTTTCAAACTCTGACATACTCATCACAAGAAACGAGTGTTACTATACAGCCTCGGTGAGGTGAGGGGGGCTTTCCATCGCTCGGTATCTACAAAACAGTGCGAGCTAGTATCCATGCCATGCTAGTAATATCAACAGTCTCTCCAACCCTTTGACTCTCTGGCTTTTAGTCTCGGTTGCCGAAAGTAACGCTCCATTGAAAGTGTCGTTTGAAGTGCGCGAAAGCAGAAAGAACGATACAAAAACACAGGCTCGTTCCTATCGGCGGTGTCAGACGACGCTTTTGTTTGCTCCAAACTCGCTTTTTGTTTGCGCTTGTGAAGTCTGAGCCGTGCTAGTGAACACATGCGCCGCTCAGACTTCAGTTGGCACCATAACAGCATCGCCGCTGATCCGCTGCCAAACGCTCACCAGACTCCACAATGTGTCGACACTCCAGGCAAAGAGCGATAAAATTAGACTCAAATCATTTCCGTTCATCCTCTCACTCCCTGCCTGTTCCCTCAACCCTCCGAGAGGAGGAGGAAGAGGAGGATACCCTTGCAAGAGATTAAGATTATCCTCGATTGAGTTGTTGGACGTGTGCAAAACGAGAGGTTAAAATAAGAAAAGAAACACATTCGCAATAGAAACGATAGAGTTCATGTACATATTCAGATATAAATCATATACTACATCTGTATGGTTGTACGTGTGCGTTATGATCAAGCTTCAATCTGTGCAAATGGTGAAGCGGCCATTAGTAAGTTTTATGGGTCTGGCTTCCGGTCTCATCTGCCTCCAACTATTTTTATCTGTACAAAACAGCTAATTTTATCTTAACCATGAACTCCGGTTTGTTATTCTTCGCATTATTTCCCAATAGCAGCTAATGAACCGGAAGTTGCGCCCGTTGGCTTACTTTCCCGTTGAAGAAAAAGGTGGATAGTGATCGATGGATGGATATATTGACCAGGCTGATTGTTTGACCATTTTGCATGAGCAGTAATGAACAGAAATGGCAGACCCTCTGTGCATCAGTTACAAAATCTAAAGCTTTTCACTGGACAAAAGTTTGGGGTCTGTAAGATTTCGAAATATTTTTAAAATAAGTGTCTTATGCTCATCAAGGCTGCATTTATTTGATCAAAAATATTGTAAAGGAAAATTATATTGTGAATAACTATTTAAAATAACGGTTTCCTATTTTAATATATTTTAAAATGTAATTTATTCCTGAATTTTCAGCATCATTACTCAGTCTTTAGTGTCACATGATCCTTCAAAAATTAATATCCTTTAGAATTTAATATGTTGCTTTCCTGATCAAAAAATATTTCTTATTATTATCAGTGTTGAAAAACAAATGTTGTGCTCAATATTTTTTTGTGGATACACAATAATTTTTTCCAGGATTCTTTGATTATTATAAAGTTTAAAAACAGCATTTATTTGAATGCTGTTAACTGTATTTATTTTACATATGTTTTATATGCAATATATTATTTATAGTGCATGTAATTTATATATATATATATATATATATATATATATATATATATATATAAACCAAAAATAAATAAAATATATGCATTCTAAAAATATATTGCATGTAATATATTGTATGTTTTATATGCAATATATTATTTATAATGCATGTATTTTATTTATTTTTGGTTATATATATATATATATATATATATATATATATATATATATATATATATATATATATGCATTCTAAAAATATATTGCATGTAATATATATGTTGCATATATTTTATATGCAATGTATTATTTATAATGCATGCATTTTATTTATTTTTGGTTATATATATATATATATATATATATATATATATATATGTATATATATATATATATATATAATTTTTTTTTTTTTTTTTTTTACCTGTCATTTTTGATACTTTAAATGCATCTTTGTTGAATAGCAGTATTATTTCTTAAAATCTTAGTGACCCCAAACTTTGAACTGTAGTATATACTGCAGAGATGCCAGTATCTAGGGTTTTAGCTAATAATGATGGATAATATATCTTATGAGTTAATTAAAAACCGCCTTGTCACAATTCTGTATTGTTAAAGGCGGTATATAAATAAAGGTGACTTGACTTGACTTGACTTAAAAAAAAAAAACTCCCTGTTCTAGATATTGGCTTTTTCCCTTTTTCAAAACCCATATTGCTCTAAAACTGATATTCTCTAAGCCCTCTCTCAAAAACACACATCTGGAAGTCAACATGAAATGCCATTTGCAACCCATTGCACTTTAATACGCAGTAATTATAAATGAAACATGATATGATGATGGGACTTAATTTTAACCACCATGATTGTGAAAAGAATAGAGAATAACTCGTGGTTAGAGTGGAGAAGTTGAAAGAAACATGTAGCTAGAATTAAAACAGAGTCAATTTTTTAATTTCATGCTGACTTAATACTCTATCTTTAATGTCTATCATTTACTTCTTTCCCCATCCTGCACTCTCTACTGTCTCTCTCTCGCTCTCTCTTTCATTCTGCGTCTCACTCCAGCTCATTCATCACTCTCCTCAGTCTGTGTGCTGCACCCGCAGGTATCCCAGCAGGCTCCGCCCTCCCCAGTGTGTCCATGGCGATGAGCGCAAGTCAGCCATTTTTCAGCTGGGCCATACGGCAGGACGCCGGACAGCTTGGTTACGCCCCGCAGCGAACGAGCTGGACGCGGGCCACGCCGACGATACTTTGTGATCATTAATTGAGCTGCCTCCGCTCCTTTACGCAGAGGCAGAGGGGAAGACGTCTTCATCGTGCGCTAACACATTTACAGAGCCAGACATTATCGCTACTACCGTCGTATGGAGGAACAGATTCAGTTTCTTCAATGCAATACAGCTGAGGAGTAAGTGAGTGTGTGTGTGCGCACAAAAGAACAAGCCTCTTGGCAGAAGCTGTAAAACTGTGTCATCCCTAACAAAGAGCCAATACACTCTTTGGTTGCCATGGTGAAATTCATTGTAGCCAATTAGGTGCAACACCTTGGGTATATCTGCGTGATGGATTGCGTGTGTGTGTTATTCGTAGAGAATAACCATAAACCATGAGTCTCATTAACTTACAGGCAATGTAGCGGCTTATTCATTACACACACACCATTCACATCAGGCGAATGAATGGTACAGCTGCTAACCTCTGCAAACCGTTATGTTTCAAATCTTACATTTGGGTCCTTTAACGCTAAAGCTTATGAGTTCCCGTAGAGCTGCTTTTAGCTGTTATGACCTCAAAAAGCTGGAACATTTTAACAATTACTTTTATATTGATTCATTTACAAGACTCTATTATCCAAAGCAACTCACAAATGGGGAAGGCTGTAAGCGATTTTATCGTAAAAGCCAACATATTTGCAGCACACAATGATTAGATGAGCTCCCAATCATTCAAATTAGTATTTTTATTTATTTTAAAGTTGGCTTTTGGTTGGACTTTTAACATTTAAATTCACATTTCTTTTTTTTTTTCAATTCTAGCTTTTTGCTTATTTTTTCATCTTTTTTTTTTTATTTAAATGCAGTTTTATATTTTTTTGGGCACTTTTTAGCTATATTTTATATATGAAAGGTGCAAACAAACAGTATAATATGCAATAAATAATATGCAAATAAAATACTGATATTATTATGTGTAACACTTACAATAAAGTTTAATTAATTAACATAAATTCATGTATCTACTAATCTAGATTAATTTAATAAATACACTGTGGTTCATTAATTCATGTTTATTCAACGTTTATGTTCATTTATACAACCTGAAATGTTCAAATGTTTTAGAAATTGACATTCACCTTCATTAAAAATATTTAAAAAATGTTAGGCCATACATACAAAATCCATTAATATAATATTGACAACTTGGACCTTACTGTATAGTGTCACCACCACCACCAATAATAATAATAATAATAATAATAATAATAATAATAATAATAATAATAATAATAATAATTATTATTATTATTATTATTATTACTATTATTATAATTGTTATCAATTATTATTATGATTACTACTAATAATAATAATTAATGTAATGATTGTGGGGCTTAAATAATAATAATAATAATAATAATAATAATAATAATAATAATAATAATTATTATTATTATTATTATTATTATTGTTGTTGTTACTATTAATAAAAATTATAATCATTATAATTATCAATAATAATAATAATAATAATAATAATAATAATAATAATAATAATAACAACAACAATAATAGTAATAATAATAATAATAATAATGTAATAATTCTTGGGCTTAAATAATAATAATAATAATAATAATTATTATTATTATTATTATTATTATTATTATTATTATTATTATTTTCATTATTATTATTATTATTATTATTAATGTAATGATTTGGGGGTTTAAATGTTTATATTGAGTTATCAGACTTTACTTATGGAGATTGTGAGAGCGTCAACTGTCCACTACATTAATAATAATAATAATAATAATAATGATAATAATAATAATAATAATAATAATAATAATAATAATAATAATATTAATAAGTATTATTATTATTTTAAAACTAACATAATGATTTGGGGGCTTAAATATTAATGGTAAGTTAACAACGACAACAACAACAGCAACAACAATAATAATTATTATAATAATTAGTATTATTTTTATTATTATGATCAATCCGCTGATGCTATTTCTCCATGGCAACCAAAAAGGAACAGCCCAAATCCATCA
Source organism: Cirrhinus mrigala (assembly GCA_036247105.1). Taxonomy (NCBI): domain Eukaryota; kingdom Metazoa; phylum Chordata; class Actinopteri; order Cypriniformes; family Cyprinidae; genus Cirrhinus; species Cirrhinus mrigala. The sequence goes on along the minus strand of CM070008.1, from coordinate 34,644,629 downwards.
ACAGACCGTGTGTGTGTGTGTGTGTGTGTGTGTGTGTGTGTGTGTGTGTGTTACCCAGCGCTTAGTTGACTGCTTAAGTAGAATGTGCTCAATGGGGTGGCGTTAGGCATCTGTTCATAAAGGGTCACACAGATGTTCAATCCAGACACACACACAAATAAATGGAGAGCTGATGACACGAAAGAACATGTACCACATTTAGCAATGTCATCCACAAACATCTGGAGCCGAGAGAGTGACTCGGCCTGATAAAAGCGGTGAAGGGCAGCGCTTTCGCGAGTCTCTTCGTTTCCTGCCTGCGACCTTTCCGTTCATTATCATGTAAACACGTGCTTGGAAACAGATTAGCGGTTTTAAAGACCCTGTAAGACCAACATTAGTACAGCTTATTAACAGTGGAACTACATTTAAGTGTACTAGCAAGTTTAGGCGGTGGCGACGCACCCTCCCAACGCTAGTCGACGCATTCAAACACTCTGACACGAAACTAACAAGAACGACTAGAAGTAGAAGAAGAAGAGGTGGAAGAAAGAAAAGCTGTACACGTAAGTGCTCGTCAGCGTGGAAACACCTACAATAAACACTGTTTAGTGGCCTGAATGCGTAGCTTTTTTCACCTAAAGTATATCTTTTGTAACGCTAGTTTATACACAACTAACTGATATTTACACAACATCGACAGAGTCAGAGTTCATCCCAGATTGTTCTCGTGGCGTCACGCTGACATAAGCAAGTTCGTGTCCTGCAGAATCGGCCGTTCTGGTCCAACGCGCAACATTGCCAAAAATGCAAGCGGAAGAAGAGGGTATTTACATACAGGTCCGTTACACTTCACCTTCAATATGAAGGTTTACTCTGAAGATATACTCGTATTTATTTAAAGATATACATCATTTACGCTCGTATGGCCTAGGGATGGGACGCAGGCATACACAGGATGTCCTTTGGCAACGTCAGCCATACCGAGATCGACAGGTAGTGTAAGTGGGAAGCAGTGACTATAGAAGGTTTATAGTGGAAAAAAAGAAGAACGAAAGAACCTTGTAGAAAACGATGCGTGACACCTCGGAATCGGAATAGTCTTGATGAGCGTCGTAAAGGTAACTAATGATGAGAAGAGGACAAAAAGAGTCCGCTTCCTGCGTTTTCCCTGTAAATGTAGCCCGGAGAGACAAACAGCCGACGGGTTAACAGATGTCCTGCGAGTCCCGCCGGTGCTGTTCCGATCTGGTCTGTTGGATGTGGGATAATGGTTCCTCTCCTGAAACACGTTCTCAGATCAGGATGATAGTCTCTATTCTGGCGCGCTCCGATGGGATTGGGCTCACCCGCTGGTAATTCTTCCGCAAGCTGCCCAGCCCGTCGTCCGGCGCCCCCTGTAGTCATGCCAGCGTCGTGCCCGTCTGGCACTGGGACATCTGCAGGTGCATGGACTGAATGCTGTTGAGGATTTTCTTCTGATGGCCGGCGAGAGTCACACCTATCCTCAACAGGTCCCTGCGAACACAAGAACAACATATAAATACAGAGTTCTGGGATGAAACTCGAGATGGCGCAGTCTGATAGGTCTAGCTCCATCTGACCTGGCGACATCATTGTCATATGGCAGCTGATTGGTTCTCTCCTGTATCGGTAGCCAATGAGCTTACTGCTCAATATTCAGATACCTGGCTTTTGTTTGCTGTAGCAGTTTGCAGTTTGCACTTTAGAAACCCTCCACCTTCCCGGGGTGATTCACTTGCTACGGGGTGATTCATGTATTGGTCATTTGTATCATACTTTAACACTACCTTTCCAAGTTAAAGGGTTACTTCACCCCAAAATGAAAATTTTGTCATTAATCTCTTACCCCCATGTTGTTCCAAACCCGTAAAAGCTTTGTTCGTCTTTGGAACATAATTTAAGATATTTTGGATGAAAAATATCTGTGCCATTGACTGCCAGGTAAATACCACTGTCAAGACCCAGAAAAGTATGAAAGACATCGTCAAAATAGTTCAGCTGCCATCAGTGGTTCAAGCATAATTTTACGTTGTATTTTACCTAATTTTAAGTTGTGTACCAAAGACGAATGAAGCTTTTACGGGACGACATGGGGGTAAGCGATTAATGACAAAATTTTCACTTTGGGGTGGAGTAACCCTTTGTTTGTCATTGCACAATGGCTGATGCTCAGACTACTTTCAAATCTTAACTAAATATGGCTGATTTATGACATTTTCCCCTAAATCCATTTTTTTTTTTTTTGAGGCTCTACACATCAGCTGAAAATTTTGCAATAAGACTCTAAACATTCTCATTAGTTGCAATAATAAAAAGCAATGACTCACATGAAGTAACATTTAACAATACTTTCACAGCTACTGATAATCTAGGATAAGCTTAAAGGATATGTACCGAAAAAAGTAAATAAATTGTCAGTTTGTTTCAAAAATAACAGATCGTTTCACTAGGAAAGACCGTTCTTCCTCGGCTTAGAGCCATTTGAAGCTGCATTTAAACTGCATTTTGGAAGTTCAAACTTGGGGGCACCATTGTAGTCCAATATGGAGAAAAATTTGGGAATGTTTTCCTCAAGAAACTTAATTTCTTATCAATGGAAGAAAGACATGAACTTCTTGGATGACAAGGGGGTGAGTACATTATCTGTACATTTTTGTTCTGCAAGTGGACTTCTCCTTGAAAGGGATAGATCACCTAAAAATGAAAATTGCCATGATTTACTCACTCTCTTCTTCTTTCAGATTGATCTTCCAAGCTTTATAATTGCAGTGAATGACTGTTGAGATTTGAGTCCAATAAAATGCATCCATCCATCATAAAAAGTGCTCCACATGGCTCCGAGGGGTTAATAAAGAACTTCTAAAGTGAATCGATGTGTTTGAGTAAAAAAATATCCATATTTAAAACATTATAAACCCTAATCTCAACCTTCTGCTAACGTCGTACATCCGTTCACGTGAGAGTGGCGGATGACATAGGTGTAGTGTAAGCTCCGATGAGAATATGATAGTCTTGTGAGAACCAAGTTTTGTTTAGAGCAAAGGTAAACCAGTCTCCTCTTGGCTTATATCGGAGTCCTCCAACCTTTTTCTTTACAAATCCTTGTTTTGTACTTCTAATTCGTGACCAGTGTTTTGTTTTTTACTCTCTCCATCGCGCTTCTGCATTCGTCATTTCTGCGTTCGCCTACACAAACGCATTGATTTAGTTCAGAAGGCCTTTATTAACCCCGTGCAGTCGTGTGGATCACTTTTTACGATGGATGATGTCCTTTATTGGACTTCAAAATCTCAACACCCATTCATTGCCATTATAAAGCTTGGATGAGCCAAGACATTTTTTAATATAACTCCAATTGCATTTGTCTGAAAGAAGAAAGTAATATACACCTAGGATGGCTTAAGGGTAAGTAAATCATGGGGTAATTTTCATTTTTGGGTGAACTATTCCTTTAATTTGCACATTTTTTACATTTCAAGTATAAATAAAGATTTTAAAATGTATTAATCAACAAATATGAAATAGAGAGCAATTCACAAAAGTATCTAAAAATGAACGGCAATATAAAACAACTTAAATAAAATACTAAATATAAATTAATATGCAAGTTTTATTTTTATGTCTCTCACTTTACATTAACATTGATGATTTCATTGCCCACACCATTAAAAAATCCTTTAAAATATAGCTCAACAGGTTCCTTTTAACTTTGTTTGAATGTAGGACACTTTAATAACCTTAATAATGATAAGGTTGATCACCTCGCTATCACACATCTGCCTGTTATCAATGGGCATAATCATCCATGCTAATGAACATGGTTAATTATTATGATTCTACTAGTAGTAAAAATCCACTAAAAGCAGTTTGCCAGATGGCACAGCAAAACCTTCCCTCCCAGAGCAACTCTCGCCAAGCACTTCTTCCTGTTAGTAGGGTAATGGTCAGCACATCAAAAGGCCAAGTAAGCATGTGATTTTAGGTGACTGTTTCTTGCACCCTTTAAATTACGAAGACAAAAGAGCAACTCTGAATAAACGCTCAATTTACTCCGCTATCCTCCGAGAAAAGCCTTTATTCTGAATAAGAACAACCTGTACTATCAATATACGAACCATTCAAACAACACGGAGAGAGAGGAACAGCGCAGAGCCCCTACAGGTTTATAGATGTGAGAGCAAACAGCATTAACACATGAAAGCCGCTTGCATTTAACTTCCTGTTTATGCGTGGGCTCATACTTATGTTGCTAATTAAGCACAGACCCTCTCTGTGAGCGCCGGCTGCATTAATCAGAGCGTCAGAGACGCTACACCTCACAGTACGCTTCCCGCCACGAACAAAACACCAGGAGACGTGTTTTAAACATCATCAACAGCATATCCACCTGTTCGCTCGATAGTGACTCGAGTCAAAACACACGCACACATACCTTAGCGATTCATGCTAATCCTACTGTATGGTTTAGAAATCGATAATAAACAAGTTTGCTGAGATATCTGTCCGCCCGGCATTCTGTGATCAATGACTGTCTGGAAATCTGAAACCAGCTTTAATCACCCTTCACACAGATACAACAAACTAACTCATCTAAGCATTAGACATCATCTGAAATAAACCAATAATAGGACAGGACGGCTGAATAAGGTGCATAATTGTTGTCAACATAACGATTTTTGAAACAGATGTTGTTAACAGTGTGATCCATGAAAGCCTGTTTTCAACTGAGAGTAAAAAAAAAAAAAATCAGGAAACTAACAGATGAAGTTCAAAAAAGTAAATAAAATTGAAAATGTGAGGTCAAAAGTCAATTTTGAGAAATAAAGTAGCAGTTAGGTGGTTAACTAGTTGTATGACCAGTTGATGGGGATAATTTAACCAATTTAGAGCTGGTAGACCATCTTGGCTAAGAAGGTGAAGAAATGGCTAACGACATTTCAAAATGCTTCTGAATGGTTAACTAGTTTAACTACCTCAAGCTAGTATGGCATGGTTTTACCAGCAGGGTACAGCTTTAGTAACAATGATGAAAGCCAAATAAATCTAACAAATTATAACTTTAGAAATGGTTAGACTTGCCAATAGCTGGTTCACAGTTTGGTTCCAAGCTGGTGAGGAGCATGCTAACATATTTCAAAACACTTCCAAATGGTTGACCAGTTTAACTAACTCAAGCTGGTACAGTCTAGTTTTACCAGCTGGGTAAAGCTTTAGTAATAATGGTGAAAACCAATGAAATCTAATAAATATAAGACCTTTAGAAATTGTTAGACTGGCCATTAGCTGGTTCACTCTGGTTTAGGTTGTTGACTAGTTGTATGACTAGATGATAGGTTCAATTTGACCATGTCAGTCAACCTGGTTAGAACTGGTGGACCAAGCTGGTGAGGGGCTTGCTAACATATTTTAAAACACTTCCAAATGGTTGACCACTTTAACTAGTTCAAGCTGGTATGGTATAGTTTAACTAGCAGGGTACAACTTTAGTAACAATGGTGAAAACTGAATAAATCTAATAAAATAAGAACTTTAGAAATGGTTAGACTAGCCATTAGCTGGTTCACTCTGGTTTACGTTGTTAACTAGTTGTATGACTAGGTGATAGGTCCAATTTGACCATGCCAGTCAACCTGGTTAGAGCTGATGGACCAAGCTGGTGAGGAACTTGATAAGCATATTTCAAAACACTTTGGTTGACCAGCTTAACTAGCTCAAGCTGATACAGCTTGGTTTTACCAGCTGGGTAAAGAGTTAGTAACAGCGATTAAAGCTTAAAAAATATACAAACTTTAGAAACTGTGAGAACGATCATAAGATAGTCCAAGCTGGTTTAGGTGGTTGACTAGCTGTATGACAGGTCCAATTCGACCATGTCAGTCAACCTGGTTAGAGTTGATGGGCTAAGCCGATGAGGAGCTTCCAAACCAGCAGGATGAAGCTTTAGTAACAATGATAAAAGCCTTATAAATGTAAGAACTTTAGAAACTGTGAGACTGTTCATCAGATGGTCCAAGCTTGTTAGGTGGTTGACTAGTTAAATGACTAGCTGACAGGGTCAAATTTACTATGACAGTCAACCTGGTTAGAGATGGTGGACCATCTTAGCTATGCTGGTGGAGCTGGACAACCACATTTCAGAACACCTTCAGAATGTCTGACTAGTTTAACCACCTTAAACTAGCCTGTTTTTTTCCAACTGAATTGGCCGGTTTATAGGGTGGATGACCAGCTTATTTATAAACTGTCATTGGTCAGTAGCTGGATGAGGTGGTTTATTAGTTGGTTAATCAGAAGTTTGTCCTGATAGATCATGTTGGCCAGCCTGGATAGAACCACATTCTAAGACGACTTGGACTGGTTGACCAGTCTGACCATCTAATGCCAATATGGATTTTTTTAAATACCTTTCTTGACAACCCCAATGTTGAGACGTTGTAGAACTTATTTAGAGAAAACACTTAAGAGTTCACACTCACTCTGAAGTCATCTGGGTGACCAGCTGTAGGGACGTGAAGCCAGAGTTGAGGAAGTTGTCTCTGTACTGAGACATCTTGACGGCGGCCAGCCAGTCCTCTACAGAACTGAAGGTGGTGAAGTCTGGGATGGACCTGTCCAACAACGGCTGGGACGGACTGGAGAAAGAGAAGTAAAGAGAGAATGATATGAAGGTGTAAAGAGGGGTTGCATCACCCAACATTGGGTGTTCCCACCATGGATTACAAACAAAATATGGGTAGGATAAGTTTGTATGACTCACATAGTGGGTATGCTGGCAACTGCTTTAAGGCTGGTGGGGTTGCGGATGAGTTTGTCGAGCGTATTGACGATATCCGTGAAGCGCGGCCGAGCGTTCCGATCTTTCTGCCAGCAGTCGAGCATCAGCTGGTGGAGAGCAGTGGGACAGTCCATGGGGGGTGGCAGCCTGTAATCCTGCTCTATAGCATTGATCACCTACACACACAGATATAATTGTCAATTGTGGAGGAAGTACTTACATGTTTATTTCTTAAACACTTCTGGAGTCTCTTTGTGGAGCTGTTACAAAAGCTAAAAAGGTACTTCTTCGTACCTTATTAACCCCTAAATGGTACATATTAGTACATTAAAGGTACATATTAATACTTAAAGTGTCCCAGTGACAGATTTGTACCTTTTCCTGAGAGAGACATTACAACTTTTGACTATTAACTAAATTATTCACTCAGAAAGAGTCACTGAACAAACCAGTGAACAAATCTTTTAGTGAATAAATAAGTGATCAAACCTAAATGAATCTTTTAGAGAATTCAAAAGATTTGATTTACTAAATCAAAACCTCCATGACTAGAAGAGTGATGCATTGTAAGAAATTGGTTTTAGGTGCTTAAATAAGAACTAAATAATACTATAACCATTTCATTTAAAAAAAAAAAAAAAAAAGCACACAATATTGTTTTATTGCCATGTATTTCAGTTTTGTTGCATAGATGTTGCAACACAACACACAAACATCTCAAGAACATCATTAATGTTTAAATGTGATCGTTTTACCCTCCTCAAACACTGGACTGTCTTCCAATATTCCTCTCTCTCTGATTCTCTCTGACACAAACAAACATCAAATGAACAAACAAGCACACTGTCTGTCCTCTGCATACCAATCTAGAGCTCTAGTTCACACAAACATGAATCTAAATATTTGAGGATCAGTACATTCTCTTTCACTTTTCTCCTAAACGGGAGATGTGAGATGTGGGCACTGAGCTGCAGATGTCCTGCTGTTTCATTATGCTGATATGATCTTTTTATGGCAATTTGGGATTGGATGATCGTTAAAAGCTCTAGAAGATGAGATAATGAAGTGTGTGATAGGCCGAAGAAACATTATCCAGCTCATCTGCAACTTTACCTTTGGTGGTTCTTGTGTGTCAGAGAGTATAACATGGGAGCTCTGTTGCTTTGTTTGTGTTTTGGTGCATGTCATGAGACGTTAAACAGTGTGTGAAACAGAATCAGACAGCTTTACAGAGTCAGAGTCCTTCATAAGATGGTTTTCATGAATATTTAACAACAGAATTTTCAAATACAACATACGAAATTAAGTCTTAAGCATGACAAACAACACCTCTTTTGAGCAATGGAGACTATCTTTGAAAAAAGAAGTAGATACAGGAAATGTACAGAAACTCTTTAATTTATTTTCTTTGATTTGAATGTACTGAATTTCTGAGCACTTAAATATTTTTTCACAGTTGTGAGTTCGGCAGTCATTACAGTCACAAGTTCCTCAGGGTTCGTTCTGCATCTCTGATGTGTTAACTGGATGCTAAAAGGATTGGGGAATTTATGTTTTCATTGGCAGGATTTTCAGAAAATCCCCAGAGAGCCTCGAATGAGTCTGCTGTATTCACAATTCGAACAGGGAAACTTGTCTGCATCGAAACGCAGATGCTGGGAGATTTGAATGCGGAAAGACTCAAAGGCGGGTATTGTAGATTCAAAGGGAAAAATGGTAAGACTCAAAGTAGTGAGCCTTAGAGCCAAAGAAATGAAACTGGGAATAAAAGGGAATGAGACTCAGAGAAGTGATTTTCAGAGGCAGAGCCAAAGGGTGTTTGGTGCTTTATAGTTAATCATACACTTTACATACATCATGAATGCACAGCAAAGCCTTACACTTGTAGAAAGAAAAGATACAGAAGCTGTCACTGGGGTGGTAACCTTTCAAAAGTTACTGAAATGTACCATTTAGGCACTGACATGCACCTTTAAGCTAATAATATGCACCCATTAAGGGTAAATATGAAACAAATGTGTATCTTTTAAAAAGGTTTTATCACTATATATTATATTATATTATATTATATTATATTATATTATATTTTATTATATTATATTATATTATATTATATTATATTATATTATATTATAATAACATTTGCTCATACTATGTTATAATATATTATAAATTAGTAAAAAAAAAAAGATTTTCTCAAAATGTTATAGTATTTTATACATTATTTAAAAATACTTAATAAAAATAATATAATATAATATAATATAATGTAATATAATGTAATATAATATAATAGTTTTATATTTTACTTTACTCAGTTTAAGATTCAGGACTAATGTGACTCAAAGTACAGTAGTATATTATAACTGATATTATAACTATATTATAACTGATATTATAACTGATTATAACTGATTAAATAAATAAATCAATCTAATCTAATCTAAAAGTTTTACATTGTATTTTACTCAGTTTACTCCGTTTCAGATTCAGGGCTAGTGTGACTCAAAGTACAGTAGTATATTATAAATTATTTAAAAATAAATAAATATAATATAATATAATATAATATAATATAATATAATATAATATAATATAATATATAAAAGTTTTATATTGTATTTTACTCAGTTTGCTCAGGGCTAGTGTGAAATATATAGTGGAATATTATAAATTATTTAAAAATAATATAATATAATATAATATAATATAATATAATATAATATAATATAATATAATATGATATATGTTTCATATTGTATTTTACTCAATTTAAGATTCAGGGCTAGTGTAACTCAAAGCCAGTAATAGATAGTAATGTTTTGGGGGGAAAAAAATAAATAAATAAATAAAAACAAAACACCTGAAACTTACATCCTGGTTGCTCATGTCCCAGTAGGGCCTCTCACCAAAAGACATCACCTCCCACATGACGATACCGTAACTCCAAACATCACTGGCAGAGGTGAACTTCCTGTATGCGATGGCTTCCGGCGAGGTCCATCTCACAGGGATCTTTCCACCCTGAGGAAACAAACAAAACAACAAAACACAAAAATACAGTTCAGACTGGTGTGATAGAAGTGACAAGATGCTGTCATATGGATTGATTTTGGTCATAAGAATCCATATGACTCATTTATGTACACATAGCCATTAAAAAAGCAACATATATCACTTTCACATGGACGACTGGGAAGTATGCCATTTGAACAAAAACAAGCAACGGTAACATATCGACTCACTGAGCTCTACATCCATCGCAACTATAAATATTTGCAAACAATGGGCTGCATTTGCATTTTTTAAAATTCAGCATGACTGAATTCAATTACTTTCGCTTTACAAAACACCATAAAAACATCTTTCCCATTCTTTCAAGTGTGCATGTGTGTGTGTTTGTGAGGAGGGCCTAGTCTCGTCCGCGGAGCGTGTCTGTCTGTAATTGGTCTACCTGAGGCTGGATTTGTGTGTCACACTGATTAGAATTGACAGCGGTTTGTTTTAAGATTCACCTCACACACACGCCCACACAAACAATCACAAAACACACACAGAACCGGTTTGAGATCCACATGCTTTATGTTCCAGTCTAATGATGTCAATTAGTTCAGTCCTGCCTCTGACGTCAACCAGACGAAAACTAAAATAACAAGAAATGCAGAAAAGCTGATTCTGGAAGTGTGTTAGAATTGGTGTTTAGGCTAAAAAGTGACAATAATAAAACAAATATTTTTACATTTTCTGAAGAAAATATGCAACACTTGGTTGCCTTCTGTAATGTAAGTTTAGGGAATATTCCAGCACCCACCAGATTTTACACTGTCTAAATGATAGTTTAATGAAGCTTCTAAATAAAAAAATAAACAGGAAATATTTCAACGAGTTGCAAAAGAGGCAAATAAAGAATAATCCACTGAACAGAGAGCTAAACTGCAAAATATATAATGGAAAACTACACTACTATTAAAACAGTTTTTGAACAGTTGGTTTTTAACGTTTTTTTTTTAAAGAAGCATCTTCTGCTCACCAAGCCTGCATTTATTTGATCCAGTAATATTGTGAAATATTTTTACTGTTTAAAATAACTGCTTTCTATTTGAATATATTTTACAATGTAATTTATTCCTGTGGTCAAAGCTAAATTTTCAGCATCATTACTCCAGTCTTCAGTGTCACATTATAATTCAGAAATCATTCTAATATGCTGATTTGCTGTTCAAGAAACATTTATTATTATTAAAAATATTTAAAACAGTTGAATACATTTTTTTTTAGATTTTTTTTTTTTGAAAGAAAGAAAGAATTTATAGAAATGAATACTTTTATTTAGCAAGGATGCTTTAAACTGATCAAAAGTGATGATAAAGACATTTATAATGTTACAAAAGATTTCTATTTCAGATAAATGCTGTTCTTTTAAACTTTCTATTTATCAAAAAAACCTGAAAAAAATTCTACTCAGCTGTTTTTAACATAATAATAATAATGAATGTTTTTTGAGCAGCATATCAGAATATTAGAATGATTTCTGAAGGATCATGTGACTGGAGTAATGATGCAAAAAATTCAGCTTTGAAATCACAGGAATAAATTACATTTTGAAATATATTCAAATATAAAACAGTTATTTTAAATAGTAAAAATTTGCCAAAATTTTACTGTTTTTTTCTGTACTTTGAATCAAATAAATGCAGACTTGATTAGCAGAAGAGACTTTAAAAAAAAAAAAAAAAACATCACAAATTTTGACTGGTACAGTATTTCAACCTGATTCAAATGATTGTGAATGATGTCACTGCTTGTGGGCGTGGCTTTCTCATTTTAAACTGCAGTCGCTCAGTGTCCTTATGGAGACAAAACAAAAACAGTTTAGTAAGGACAACAACCTAAAACAAGATTACAGAATCTCAGCCTTCCTTCACTGTTCATTTTTTATTAAGTTTGGTGTGGAAACAGTGACAAAACAGCGGTCAGGGAAGGACAGATGCCTGCTGGGAGTTTACGTCACTCTTACAATCGCTCCTTTAACCCTCGGTTCCCTCTGTTAGTTCCCTACATCCTTCCTGCTTTTTTCCTTATCTGTCCATCTATTACTATATTTTTGCAACCCACTGCATTTGCTTTCAGCCAATATGAAGCAGAAAACCATGAAAGAGAAGAAAACGAAAGAAGGATCTTTCTTGTTGGATTTTTTTTTTCCTCATTTCATTTAAACAGAATTTTAAGATGAAAGGGCTTGAAAATAAGCACATCATCCTTGTAAAATGATCAATATTCCTGTAATAATTCTGACGCACCTCAGTCAGGATTATCAGTCAGAGATTTATGAAGACAGTAATCTTAAAGGGGTCACACCATCACAACAAAATCAGATTTTCTTTGCTTTTTTGATGTTAAAGTATCTGACGTAGTGTAAACACAGTACAATAAATACAAAGCTAAGCTTCCAGCCCACCCAAGACCATATACTAAACTAAGCTGCAAAAATGGGTCATTCAGAAATCATCACGGTTATGGCATGCAAAAGGTGCCCTGCTTTGTGTTTAGGACCTCGGAAATCTGCCAGGCACAAAGCCGGGCATTTTCCAACATGCAGCGAGTGCTATGACAAACAAAAGCACAATAACATATGAGCACCCATGTTTAGATATCATCCACCCTGATGAACAGCACCATGAAGAACTACAGTACAAGGAGGTCAGCCAATCATAAAACAGACCATTTGCATCTTAAGACGCACTAGCAAAATAAGCAAATAAAAGCAAGTGTGAAAACTTGATGGAAAATAAAATGTTTTAGAATACAAGAAATTCTTTTTTATCAAATGAAAAATATGTAACAACTGAGGTATTTGATGACCCTTTCTGCTTGGATTTTCTTTACCTTTGTGTTCAGTGACCTGAAAGACTCAATTTCATCTTCATCGATTCTAATATACGACGGAATGAACCTACATGTGACCGCTGGTGTCATACAGGTCACCTTCACTGCTATCTGCTATCAGTGACTGCTATCAGTGACGAGAGGTCTGTCACCATAGAAACAGGGCACATAAACACTGAGTTTAGGTTAGTGACAATTACTTTTACATTGAACCCATGTAATTTGAACATAACTGAACTGAACTAGTAATGGTTAATGCAAGTGGCAATGTTTTACACCCATGAAAGATTGTTTGAAGTGTGGTTCTGAAAAAATTAGGAGAAAATAAATAAATAAATAAATAAAATAAAATGTCTTTCACCTATGATAGCTTGTTTGAAGTATGGTTCTAAAAAAGGGGGGATATTAAAATAAAATAACATAACATAACATAACATAACATAACATAACATAAATACACCTATGATAGCTTGTTTGAAGTGGTTCTAAAGGATCTAAAAAAATAACAAAATAATAAAATAAACAAAAAAAATAAATAAATAAATAAATAAATAATAAAATATAAAATAATAAAATAATAAAATAAAAATAAAATAAAATAAATAACTAAAATAAAATGCACTTATGATAGCTTAAATAATAAAATCAAAAATAAAATAAAATAAAATAAATACACCTATGATAGCTTGTTTTGGGGGGGGGGGGTAATAAAATTAAACAAATAATAAAATGTAAAATAATAAAATAAAATAAACAAAATAAAATAAAATGCACCTATGATAGCTTAAATAATAAAATAAAATAAAATAAAATAAAATAAAATAAAATAAAATAAAATAAAATAAAATAAAATAAAATAAACCTATGACAGCTTATTTGAAGTGTGGTTCTAAAAACAGGAGGGGGGTACTAAAACAAAACAAAACAAAACAAAAAAACAATAAAATAAAATAAAATAAAATAAAATAAAATAATTACACCCATGATAGCTTGTTTGAAGTGTGGTTATAAATAAAGGGATGGGGTTAAAATAAAATAAAATAAAATAAAATAAAATAAAATAAAATAAAATAAAATAAAATAAAATAAAAAATAAATAAATAAAATAAAATAAAATAATTATACCCATGATAGCTTGTTTGAAGTGTGGTTATAAATAAAGGGATGGGGTTCAAATAAAATAAAATAAAATAAAATAATTACACCCATGATAGCTTGTTTGAAGTGTGGTTATAAATAAAGGGATGGGGTTAAAATAAGTCAAAACAGCTGAAATACTATAATGAGGTTTATCATTCATTCAGCTTTTGTAGTTATAGATCCATATGTCTCTCTGACGCGCCACTGTCTGTCACTATTTCCGACACGAGCTGCAGTCTGACAGAACAATGAAGATCTGTCTCTCAGAGTGGCACATGCTCACAGCAAACAACACTTGAACAACTGCAGAAGAAAGACACACCACTAGTGTTTAATGTTCCTAACACAAACAATCTGCATCGGAAATGTGCCTGCATGAGGCAAGACGACAGTAGCATATATTTAGATCTGAAAAACTGTGCACATTAGAAAGACAGAAAGAAAAAAGATACTCTCAGTCTGTCTGTACATCTATCTCTCTTTCTCTCTCTATCTATCGCTATTTTACAATATTTACAAGAGAAGAAACTTATAGACTGATGAAACATTTAATTTAATGTTATGTAAAAATATAGGAGTAACATGATATAAGATTTCTCATAGTTTGATATAAGGTTTTGCTCACTCCATATCACAGTGTTGTCAACAAACCAATAATGCTACAAAGTGAATATGAGATCACCTTGTCTAACTGCTTTTAAATTATAACCCATGGCCATTTGGTGTCTCTGTGGGCCTCACAGATCTAATTTGCTTATATCTCCTTCACTTACATTAATTTCAAATTCCAAGCCAATTTGTGCTGCATTAACATCAGCAGGCCAATCAAACGTCAGGGGAGGTGGTTCAGATAGCAGCAGGCTAACCGTGCGTCACTAACCTTTCGCCCCCTCTTCCCGGTCCCGAACCGCCCCACCACCGCCCAGAAGCCCGACGGGGACAGCGCAAATTAAAGCACGCTCACCTAATCCTTTATCATCCTTTCCTCCCAATTTCCCGTCCAGGATTTTTAATATTAGATTATGACCCTGTCTTTCATAACCAGGTTAAGTATTCTTTTTTTCCCCTTGACTTGAACGCTCTCTTTTCCTTTGAGAGTTCTTTGTGCTTAAATGAAAGAGTGCTTGTATGCCACTATGTGAGGTTTGCAAGTCTGTCACGTGGTGCTGCAGGTCAAAGGTCAGATAGCATGTTTAAGTAATGACAGCTGAGGACGGCAGTGTGGTAAAGTGATGCTCACACCGCTTCTCTGTTTGATACCCGCAGTAACTTGCTAACCAATCTGCTCACATTTTACAAGAGGGGCAAGAGTCAAGGTTGCATAGACCCATGAAATTGAGACTGAATTGACAGTTTAAATTCACTAAAATAAACTGTGATGAATGTTGCAGTCCATATTACATACTAAAAAAAGCAGAAAGCACTATTATTATTGGTCATACTTATTAAAAATCATATAAACATACTTTTAAGGTTAACAAGTATAACCTGACCTCACCGCTTGTACTACGGATATAAAGATGAAGTCAGAATTGTTCTGACCTTTTTTCTCAGAATTGCATAATATAAAGTTGCAGTTGCGAGTTATAAAGTCAGTATTGCTTGTAATATTTGAGTATTTGAGGAAATTCAGAATTGTGAGATATATCCGGCAATTGTGACTTTTTTTCTCAGAATTGCAAGCTTATATAAATATATATATATATATATTTTTTTTGTTTTATTGTTGTGATTATTGTTTTTATGATTATTCTACTGCCTCTTTGTGAATTGTTTTTATTATTGTTTTTATGATTATTCTACTTCCTTTTATGTAAAGCACTTTGAATTACCTTTGTGTATGAAATGTGCTATATAAATAAACTTGCCTTGCCTGCCTTGCCTTATATCTCGCAACTGACTTTTTTCTCAGAATTGTGAGTTTATATCTCATAATTGTGACTTTTTTTCCTCAGAATTGTGAGTTTATTTCTCGTAACAGACAATTTTTCCACATAACTGTGAGTTTGTATCTTGCAATTTACTTTTTTTCTGAAAATTGCAAATTTATATCTCGTAATTGTGACTTTTTTTCTCAGAATTGCGAGTTTTATCTCACGATTGACTTTTTTCTGAGAATTGCGAGTTTATCTCGTAATTGTGACTTTTTTTCTTAGAATTGCAAGTTTTTATCTCACAATTGCCTTTTTTTTTTTCAAATTTCAAGTTTATATCTCGCAACTGTGACTTTTCTCAGAATTGCAAAATTTATATCTCGCAATTGACTTTTTTCCTCAGAATTGTGAGTTTCTATCTTGTAATAGACTATTTTTCCACATAATTGCGAGTTTGTATCTCGCAATTTACTTTTTTCTGAAAATTGCGAGTTTATATCTCGTAATTGTGACTTTTTTTCTCAGCATTGCAAGTTATCATCTCAAAATTGCCTTTTTTCTCAGAATTGCGAGTTTATATCTTGCAATTGACTTTTATCTCATAATTGTGAATTTAAATCTCGCAATTGTGACTTTTTTCTCAGAATTGAAATACTCAATTTTTGAAACTTTGAAATTCTCGCAACTTAATTTAAGTGAAGTATAAACTCAAAGTTGAGATATAAAGTCACAATAGTGGAATATAAACTTGCAATTCTTGCAATTCAAGTTTATATTCTGCTATATTGACTTTACATCTCGCAACTGTGAGTTTATCCCTCGGAATTCTGACTTTATAAAACACAATTGTGAGATATTAAGTCAGAATTGTGAGACATAAACTCGCAATTCTGAGAACAGTCTTTTTTCCCTCTCAGATTCGGACCTTATAACTCACAATTGTGAGTATATATCTCACGATTCTAAGAAAAAAGTCAGAATAGTGAGAAAAAAAAAATCTGGATTTTGAGATATAAACGTTTTTTTATCTCTCGATTCTGAGTTTATATCCTGCTATTCTAACTATATAACTCGCTACTGTGAGTTTATATCACACAATTCTGAGAAAAAAGAATGAAAGAAATAAAAAGCCCCCAGAACACCCTATTTTAGTGGTTATTTTATGATTCTGACAAAACTTTTCTTCCTTTGTATAAATAAAAGCATGTATCACCCTTCATTCAGAACGAATCCGGCTCTGTGATACTGACCTTGAGAATTTCCGGCAAAATGCTGCTGTGGACTATTAGGGTTGCTCAAAGCGAGCTGTTGTGAGATCAGGAAAGATTAAGCGTAAAAAGAGCACACATGTTCATCTCAGCTGCACTGCACAGGGGACTGACACACATATACAGACAGGAAATGTAATAACTGATGGGCTTATACTGGCTTAGCTACCTGTGACACTTGACATTTATCAGACTACGTCAAACACACAGACAGATGCATTTCTCCTCATTCGTCCTTCCTAAGATGTAATTTAGCAGGTGAACAGACTGTTCTAAATCTGATAGTGGTGAGGTCATGCATTCTCTTTTCAGGCTTTAGCCCCATCATGTTTGCCCACTGAGGTTCGTGTCAACAAAGATATTTGAAAGACATATTCATAGTTTTATGTGAGACATTTAATAGCAAATATACAGGATATCACTGAGTGTGCCTGGATATTTCACTCTGTTCTCAGTGTTATGCTCTGTAAACACTCATACCCATCTGCTCGATGCTGTAAGAAATGAGAAGCTTATATATTAAATTATTTTGTTTCAACAGTATTCCTAAATTTGACATTATAAGAATTTCTCATATTTATCACTCCATGCATTCTTTGAGAATTGAACCCATGAGCTTGGCTCTGCTTGAGCTACATGAAGGACAGTATAGAAGCTGTGTTGCCAACACTGATCCAACAAAACCAGACAACTGCATGATGGTCAAATGGATTCTTCATGTCTTAGGCTACCGTAACAAACCAAGTTGGGCAATGTGAACTAGCTTAACTGACAGTTCTCGGCCAGAACAAGTCATAATGTGAACCACTCTTGATGCAGACGGGCGAAAGTCTGGTTAAACGAGACTATACAAGTGCATGAGTTGCTACAGGACATCAGACTTCAACAGCTGGAACTGAAAAGACAAGTAAGGGAAAACTGAAGACACTGAAGGAATTGAAATGGCGAGTAAACAGAGGAAAGAGAGAATGGGCATGTCACATTCCACACTCCGGCACGCCAAATCACAAAACCTCGGATGGGAGAGCAAGAGGAAGAGGAAGAGGGAAACAGAAAGTGACAGAGAGGGGGGTGGCAGGGGCGAGGGGGTGTCACACATTCAGATCCCACCTCAGTGTAAATAGTTTTATTTTCCATTTGCAGCACACAGCCACTGCACTTGTCATGCTGACAGCAAGAGGGAAATCTGTGTTCATGCTGGGAAAGTGAGGGACATTTCTTTATTTCTTCCCTTGCAATTTCACTCCCTTCTCTGTATCATCTCCTCCAAGACCAAGAGCCCTCCAGTTTCGGGTGAGAAACTCTCTGGGTAGAGTTTGTGTATGTTTTAGTACAAGATTGTTATCTTCAAGTTAGACCCAGTACATAAATCAGCTGAAAACAAATTTAAAAAGCAAAATGTCAGAGTGACAGACAGACGGACGGATGGGCAGACGTACTTACAAATGTCTCGTCCTCAGAGTCCAGATCGTAATCTGGCTGTACTGCGTGTCCAGACTGAACGACTGAATGTGACTGAAATGTTTGGGTATTCAATTATTCTTGTCCATCTATGGACGGACAGACAGACAGACAGATGGATGAATAGACAGAATGACAGAACGAATGAATAAACGAACAATAGACAGATAGATAGATGACAGATAGAATGACAGAACAAATGATCGAACGAACGAACGAATGAACAAGTGAACGATAGATAGATAGATAGACAGACAGATGGATAGATGGATGGATGGATAGATGGACGGATGGATGGATGGATGATAGATAGATAGATAGATAGATAGATAGATAGATAGATAGATAGATAGATAGATACAATGACAAAAACATACAAACGAACGAACGATAGATCGATAGATGGATAGATAGACAGATAGACAGACAGATAGATAGATAGATAGATAGATGGATGGATGGATGGATGGATGGATGGATGGACGGACAGACAGATGGATGGCAATATAGATAGATAGAATGGCAGAATAAAAACGAACGAATGAACGAACAAACAAACGAATGAACGAACGATAGATAGATAGATAGATAGATAGACAGATGACAGATAGAATGACAGAACAAGCATACGAATGAACGAATGATAGATAGATAGATAGATAGATAGATAGATAGATAGATAGATAGATAGATAGTTAGATAGATAGATAGATGGACTGATGGATGGATGGACAGACGGATAGAATGGCAGAACAAAAACAAACAAACGAACAATAGATAGATGGATGGATGGATGAATGGATTGATGGATGGATAGATAGATAGACAGAGATATATGGATGGATGATAGAATGACAGAACAAACAAACAAACGAATGAACGAACGATAGATAGACGGACGGATGAATAAATGGATGGACAGAAGGATAGAATTAACGAACTAATAGGTAGACAGATAGATAAATAGATAGATAGATAGATAGATAGATAGATAGATAGATAGATAGATAGATGGATGATAGAATTACAAAACAAGCAAATGAACAAATGAACAATAGACAGATGAATGGACGGACGGACAGACGGACAGATGGAGAGAACGAACGAATGAACAATAGATAGACGGATGGACAGATGGAGAGAATGAACAAACAGATAGATAGTTAGATAGATAGACAGACAGGCAAATAGATAAACAGGCAGATAGACAGACAGATAGATAGATAGATAGATAGATACATAGACAGACAGACAGATCGACGGGTAGATGGATGGATTGATGGATGGATGGATGGGTAAACAGAATCACACACAGACTGACAGATAGAAAGTGTCCTTTCAGAAAACAGTGATGCCTGACAAACTAAGTGATGAGAAGTTACAGATGAAGTAACACAGTCAAACAACATGAAAAGGCTGAACTGGATAGATAATGTCTGTGGTTATTTATTTATTTATTTATTTTTGCTAATCACATCACAGGGATTTAAACCTTTATGTCTGCAGCAAATCTTTGAATAAATTCTACACTGGCGTCAAAGGAAAGGAACCCTGAAGGCCTTTTCACATGACTAGTGCCAACTTTACTCAACACACTGAACTCAGTAAAGAGAAACATCCAGCTACAACTACTATTGTGGATGGATGGATGGCTGGATGAATAGATAGTTCAGGCTAGTAAACACAGGCCAAAAAAGCAGACAAGTGAACAAAAATGGCAAAACCCCGGGGGGTAATTAAATTTTCCTTCTCTCAGTAAGGAAGACAGCGATGTCACATCAGTATCACACCCCTGTTCACACCTTTGTCGCATATTCCTGTCAATCAACAGTCACCGCAGGACATCCTGTTTATGAATGGCGGCTGCCTTTGGGGCTTAATGAGCTTTCACGTTTTAAGAGAGACAAAACGTTAGCTAAATATTCCCTGTCTGTCGTCTCGTCTCCTTATCATCCGCCTCACATCTCTGCTCACTAGCGCTGAGGAACCATCCGAGTGTAAAAGATGAAATTGTTTGCTTACAATGCATGGGACATTTCTATGAGAAGTCTGAAGTGAATTTAAAACGCGTTCAATAAAGGATGTGACCCTGGGCTGTTTCTCTCCAACGCGGAGGAAGCGGTTGACCCTGCTAAAAGTGCGACTGTCAATGTACCAGCGCTTCTGAAACCAGCCTGAATACAAAAATCCTAACAGGGTCAGATAAGACGGAACAAGACAAAGAATTATCAGTAAACCCAGATAATTACGAACTCCGCAAATCGGCGGCACCAAAAATATCACAGCGCTCTGAATAGAGAGTCTTTAAGGAGGCAGGAGAAAATAGTATTTCATATTAATATTAAAGATCCGCAGCACAGGAGGGCTAATGATGCCCTGGATGCCTATTAATGATACATAATAGAGAATTCTGGAAGTCTGAGCGCTCCATTTGGGAGGCAGGCTATTGGAAGTCCAGTCACTTGGCTGTGTTCAATCACACACAGAATTTAAATGCCATTTTTCCAGGAAATGGTCACGTCCTGTCAGGGAGACAATGCACTTGTTTCTTCTGGAGACATTTTGGGGAATAAAAGACAGAGCAGACAAGAATGAGAAAATACAACCAAAGCTTGAGGAAATGAGTAGGCAATTACAAACGGTCAATACCTGCCTTTTCAATTATCTCAAGCAACGCTGCCAAACATGGCACCTATTGGCTCCTGTTAAAATGAAGCGGCGAGGCAAAGCCTGGGCAAAGTCTTACCAGTGAGCTGGTGTAGGTGGGGTCAGAGGTGTCTTCCTGCAGATAACGGGACAGGCCGAAGTCCGACACCTTGCAGACGAGGTTGCTGTTGACCAGGATGTTGCGGGCGGCCAGGTCTCGGTGGACGTAATTCATCTCCGACAGGTACTTCATCCCTGCGGCAATTCCCCTCAACATCCCCACCAACTGGATCACTGTGAACTGCCCATCGTTTTGCTGCCACAAAACATAAAAACACAGATATCACACGACATTCACCAGTATGTCAAAGCTCAACCTCAACCAAAGAGCTCCTGGTTGTTTAGCTGTAAGCATAATTTTGGTCTTATCTGGTTAATGAAAAATGTAACTGTCTTTTTCCACTTCACTCTATTTCAAAATGTTTAACGTGATTCGTTAAATCAGGACTTGCACTAGGATACAAGTTACTATTTCTGGAACAACATTCCCATCAACCAATCAGATATTTGGGTTATTAATATAGTTGTGCATCATTCATGAACAGACAGACAGACAGATAGATGGACAGAACAACAGAATGAACAAATGATAAATAGACAGACAGTAGAATAACAGAATTATTCAACGAATGAACGAACGAATGAACAAACAAGTGATAGATAGATAGATAGATAGATAGATAGATAGACAGACAGATAGAAAGAATGACAGATCAATAGAATAATGGTGGAAAGGATAGACAGATAGATAGATAGATAGATAGAATGATAAAATGAACAAGATAGATAGAATAACAGAACAATAGATAGAACGGTAGAACAACAGATAGAATAGATAGAATAATACAACAAATAAACGCACAAACAAAGGATAGATAGAGAGACAGATAGACAGACAGATGGATGGATAGGACGACAGAACGAACAAATGATAAACAGACGATAGAATAATAGAATTATTGAACGAATAAACAAGGGTATGAACGAACAAGCGATAGATAGATAGATAGAATGACAGAACGATAGATAGAACGGTAGAACAATAGATAGAATGATAGTACGACAGCACGATAGATAGAGCGATAGAATGATAGATAGATAGAACAACAGAATAATAAACAATAAAATGATAAAACGATTGAATGAACACTAGAATGATCGAGTGAATGAACAGATACATAGAAAGAATGACAGAAGGATAGAACAATAGATAGAGAAATAGATAGATAGAACGATAGATACAATAACAGATAGATAGATGATAGATAGATAGATAAATCGATAGATAGAACAGAATGAACGAGCGAACAGATGAATGAACAAACGGTAGAATGAGTGATAGATAAATAGATGACAGAACGATAGAATAACAGAACAAATAAACGAACAAACAAAAGATAGATAGAGAGACAGATAGACAGACAGATAGATGGATAGAATGACAGAACAATAGAATGAACAATAGAATGAACGAATAAATAAACGATAAATAGAACAACAGAACAACAGAATGAGCAAACGAACAATAGATAGATAGGTGAATGACAGACAGATAGAACAACGAGTGAACAAAGGAACGAATTAACAAATGAATGAATGATAGATAGATAGATAGATAGATAGATAGATAGATAGACAAATAGATATGTTAGATATACATAGAGGATAGATAGATTCATGCCACATTTGTATTTAATGTATTTCATCATAATTAGTAAACAGATTTTTGATGGACTTCGGTGGAAAAATACTTAATTTCCCAGAATGCAATACATTTTCTGTTATTTTTATTTATTTTTTAAGTTGTATGTCACTGAGGTTTCTGTGGGGTGTATAAAGCAAATGAACCACATGATCCACAACCCTATTTTTCAAGAGGTTTTCTGAACTTGGATGAACATCAAGGAACCACGCTTGAGTTCACACCAACATACACACCAGCCAAACTAATCAAAATTTGACTTCCCACAGACTCACATCCGCATCAGAAGCTCTAGTGTGAAATGGCCCAGAGTTGGGAGGTCCTCCGTAAACTGCTGCTGTATCTCAACCGTACCCTTGATCCAGCTGCAGTAGCCTGTCTTTGCAATTAGCTTGAAATCAAACAGCTGCAAGTTGCTCTGAGACATGAATGCGCTTTAATCTTTCAGAAACAAGTTAATTAATAAAAGATCGTTTTATACAGAGGCAGACCCTTCAATAATTTGAGATAAACAGCAGCAGGGATTAAATAAATATCTTGTGCATAAAAAGAGACATTGATTTTCCTTTTCGTGCACCATTTGTGTTTAACGCTTCTCATCAGTAGCTGTCTAAAGCGTGTTTACAGCACACAGTGGGAGACCTTACAGTTCCTTCAAAACTTCTGTACGCAGCCGCCATGTTGCACAAGTGAACGCTTTGAACCGAACGCGCGATAACAAACAAGGGTTGGGGGGTGTGGATCGATGGCGACGCTACTCGGATGTGGTGGATTTCTAAGCCAACTTCAAAGAGCCCCTTTATTGCGGCACCAGATCAAAGCTAGGGAGAACCAATCCATGAGATTGAAAAAAATGGGCTGAACATCGATTAAGCAGTGTATTTCTCCACACCAGAGGGAAAGAATGAATCAGACAGAGAGAGAGAGAGACACACACACAGAGGGTGCTTGTTTCGGATGTGGCATTTACCCTAAGGAAGGAGTCGAGCGCCCCGTTCTCCATGAACTCTGTGACGATCATGACCGGTCGGCTCTTGGTGACCACACCCTCCAGGCGGATGATGTTGGGGTGGTCAAACTGCCCCATGATCGATGCCTCAGACAGGAAGTCGCGCCTCTGCTTCTCAGAATAGCCCGCCTTCAGTGTTTTGATGGCCACGTAGATCTCTCGTTTTCCAGGCAGTTTCAGTCGACCTTTATACACCTCCCCAAACTCACCTGGGGCGGACAAAGAGGAGGAATGAGTGAAAGACCAGTTCTGAATCTCTCTAATTGTTTCATTATGCCTTGTTAATACGTGAAGCTTTAGGGAAATCTAGGTAGTTTTGGCTAAATTGTATGTATGGATGGAATGGCAGTGGTGAAAGAACCAAAAGGGAGTAGTAGATTCAATTGGATACAAATATCTATGATCTGTGGTAGAGGTGTAGAAAGTGTTTTGAATCAAGAAATAACAGCAAATTGCATTTCCAAAAGCAAATTAATGGAAGTTAGATTTTATGGAATTTGATAGCATGATATGAAAACAAACAACAAAAGCAAACAATGGGTTGTAGTCATTCAGTGTTTTTTGACGTAGTGTAAACGTAAATATTTTGTGTATATAAAGTGACTGCTAATTTGCAACTACAAAAAAATAAAATAAAATAAAATAAAATAATTCGGTATTGGTGAGTCCAAGCGCATTCTGATGTTATTATTATTATTATTATTATTATTATTATTATTATTATTTTTTGACTGCATGATGGAACTTGATTGCACGATATGAAAGCAAACCACAAAAGCAAACAATTTTTTAGTCATTCAGTGTTTTTTGAAGTAATGTAAACGTAGATATTTTGGATAAAAGTGACTGCTAATTTCCAACTACAAAAATGAAATAATAAAATAAAATAAAATTCTGTATTGGTGATTTTTTTTTTTTTGATTGGATGATAGAACTTTATTACAAAAAATAAAATAAAATATTTTTTTAACATTGAACTGGTGAGTCCAAGTATGATGAACTTGATTGCATGATATGAAATCAAACCACATCAATAGCAAATAATGGGTTTTAGTCATTCAGTGTTTTCTGAAGTAGTTTAAACGAAGATATTTTGGATAAAAGTGACTTCTAATTTGTGAAAAAAAAAAAAAATAATAAAATGACAATAATAAAAACAAAACACAAAATAAAATAAAATTCTGTATTGGTGAATCCAAATGCATTCTGACATTACTTTTTTTTTGATTGCATGATGGGACTTTAATCGCATTCTGATTTTATTATTTTAATTTATTTGTTTATTTGGATTGCATGATGGAACTTGATTGCATGATATGAAAGCAAACCACATCAATAGCAAACAATGGGTTTTAGTCATTTAGTGTTTTCTGAAGTAGTGTGAACTGAGATATTTTGGATAAAGGCAACTGGTAATTTGTGAAAAAAAAAAAATTGTAATAATAATAAAAACAAAACAAAATAAAATAAAATAAAATAAAATAAAATAAAATAAAATAAAATAAAATAAAATAAAATTCTGTATTGGCGAATCCAAGTGCATTCTGACGTTACTTTTTTGATTGCATGATAGAACTTGATTACAAAAAATAAAATTAAATAAAATTAAATTAAATATAGAAAAATTAAATCAAATAAAATCTGTATTGGCCAATCCAAGTGCATTTTGATGTTACATAACTTATATCAACTAAAAAATATCCCTAAAAGTCCCAAAGTTTGAGTGCAAAGCAATTTTCAGATATCAAATTGTATTAAAGCTTATAAATTAAATATTAAAGCTGATGTGTGCAACTTTTCCAGTGTAATTTATAGCCAGAGTTTAGACTGTAATTAATTTGTAGACTGACTTTTTTCCAAAACAATGTGGCAGATTGCCAACACAATGTCAACTTTCCAAGCATGATTTAATCGATGGCATTAGTTTGGGTCTGAACTACAATTAGCCTTAGAATGATTAAAAAAAAAAAAATTCCATATTTAACAAAACATCTCAGTTGTGGTAGTTTAACAGTGAAAGATCTGAGCTGTTTACACAAACCCTCAGATCAAGTAAAGTGGATGCAATTCGGGAATGAGTCACTGGGGTCTTTCTGACCTTCAGCATGTCATCAAATCCCAGGCTGCATAATGGAGACTCTCCCTACAATAACCTCACTGGAAGCAACTCTGAGCAAAACCAAGTTTGATTATACTTGTGTGGCCCCAGAAGTGTTCAAAAATCAATAAAGCTCAAGATAAAATGGGCAAAAATAGTAAAGGATAGAATAAAGAGAAACTTTGTCAACTCTGACTTGAGTTTTAGCGATAAAAGGTTGAGAGTATTTGTTATGATCTTTGTAAAATCCATATGAGGTGCATCAGTGGATTAACTTGAGCTTTCTGAAGCACAGCAGACTGTGAGTCATAACGTTTCTCCACCGCCACTCGCCAAGAAGACGAGGAGAAGGGCACAGACCCTCAAGATGCTGTTGTGTGTCCTACTTGAGTTTGTGAGTAAATGTAGACATGCTGAAGGCATATAAAAGTTCAGAAAGGTAGATGTTGTTCAAATCTGTCCGTATGACTTTTTATTTTCAAGCTTGTGCATGTAGAAAAATTTGCAGTAAACAAGCAACACACCTGCCCCAATAACTTCCTCAATCTTGACAGTGGACACGTCTATTTCCTTGGCGAATTCTCTGACGGCTTCGTTAGGATCTTCGTAGGTGAAGGGGTCGATGTAGATCTTCATCCCCGGAGAGCCCGGCAGGGTCGGGCAGCCCATGGGCGTGTGGCAGTTGGACAGATCTGGCCTCAAAGTGAGTTCTACAACACAAACGAATTGCACCAAATCACTGAAAGGCTCTGAAGTTTCTTTTGCATGCTGTTATTAATGGTCTTCATTTCAGTGCAGTTGTAAAAACATTATGGTAAATCTATTTTACGATCTAAACGGAAGCAGGTCAAGTCTAAGCAGGTTATTATAAACCATTTCTGTTTTAATGCATTTATCGAAGCAGTAAATAAACAAATCCAATATGAGTGGTTAAACAAGAGGCAATCTACAACAGAGTGGATTTATCTGAAATATGAAAATGATTACTGCGTGCTTCGCCTGATGCTGACGACATCAATAGTTTCTCATAAAAACACTGAATTAAGTAGCGTTGTGCATTGATTTAAAAACAAAGAGCAAATGATTTTCATGACATTCAGTTACGTCAACGGTTCTGCATTCTGGAATATGGTACTAAAGCAGTGATCAGTTGTAAGCTTGAAAAGCATGCATAAGTGAAGCACTGAAAGAAATACACACAAATTATTTGTCTTTTTATGATATATTTATGGTGCTATTATCAGTGCTGAAAACAGTTGTGGACCCTATGAAACTATTTTTGATGAATATACAGTTATAAAGGACAGCATTTATTTAAAATAGGAATCATTTCTAACAATATACACTGCTGTTCAAAAAGTTTGGGGTCAGTAAATTTTAATCCTTTTTGTTAAAAAAAAAAGAAAAAGAAAAAAATGAATACTTTCATTCAGCAAGGATGTGTTAAATTGATAAAAAAAGTAATAATAAAGACTTATATTGTTAGAAAAGATTTATATTTTGAATAAGTGCTGTTCTTTTTAACTTTTTATTCATCAAAGAATCCTGAAAAAAGAATCACAGGTTCCAAAAAAATATTTGGTAGCACAACTGCGGCCAACATAGATAATTCTAATAAATCAGCATATTAGAATGATTTCTAAAGGATCATGTGATCTGAAGACTGGAGTAATGGCTGATGAAAATTCAGCTTTGCATCACAGGAATAAATTAGATTTTAAAGCATATTAAAATATAAACCATTATTTTATATTGTAATAACATTTTGCAATATTACATTTTGTAAGAATACATTTTGCAAAAATACATTCTGTATTTTTGATCAAATAAATGCAGTCTTGATAACAAATATATATATACACATACACACACACACTTTTGAATGGCAGTATATATTTATATATATGGAGTAATGGCAATATTATTATTTTTACAATTTCTTTGATTTTTTTAATTATTTTTTAAAGTTATAACGTATTTATTTATAAATCATATATTGACTAATGATCTATATTATATAACATGCATATATTATAAAACAGGCATATTTAATATTTAGAACAAGAATCATTAGATGGCATTAAAAGACAAACTGTAATTGTCAGAAAGCTCTCGGATTTAATAAAAATATCTTAATTTGTGTTCCAAAGATGAATGAAGGTCTTATGGGTTTGGAACAACATGAGGGTGAGTAATTACTCACAGAATTTTCATTTTGGGGTGAACTATCCCTTTAAAAATAATGCTGTATGTGTATATTAGGGCTGTAGCTATCGATTACTTTAGTAATCGAGTATTCTAACGATTATCCTCTCGATTAATCGGATAAGAAGACATTTTTCTTTATTAAAGAGCAATACTAAATATACAAGAGAAAATAAGACCAGTTTCTTAAAATAAACAACTAATTTGTTTCCTTTTTTAGAAAAATCTATATTTTAATTGCTAAAATTGCATACATTAATAACCATGAAAACTAAACCCATTTAATGCATTTTTTTGGCCAAATTACATTCAGAATGCAAATACAAATATATCAATAATATATAATAAAAACATATAATAAATGAATAAAAATAAAATCAAAAATAAATTTCACACTTTATAGAAAAAGGTAAACATTACAACCTAAAACGAAGGCATAAATCAAGAAATTGAGGTATTTAGATATAGGCATATTTACCCACTATTTAATTCAGCTCAAAAGGACATGAATGCATTTCACTCACAGTTGCAAATGCATAAAGAATATTTTGTTATTTTAAACAAAACAATGAATACTGATATTTACATGTATTTTTAAAATGAAGATTCTTTATGTAAAATCAAAACCGCCAGTAGGTGGCAGTAAGTCACTGTTAAGTAAGTGAGTCATTGCGAATGAACTGAATCATTTCTAATTCAAGAACGAAACATCGTCATGTTGTTGAAGTATCACCATACCATGCAGTATTCTGTTAATTTAAAATTCAATTCTACAAAATGAATCAAAATTTCATAAATAAAAAGATGTAAATGAGAACAGAAAGGATTTTTCTCTGAATACTTCATTAATGTAAATCAATGACTGGACACTGTTATACATGAAATCATGTAGACAAAATTATTCATGTAAACAAAATCTTAGCACTGCACAGAGGCTGCATGAACTGACATTTAGATGTGGTATTTATACATTTAGACTGTATTTATAATTGCATAAATAATGTTATGATATTAATGTTTTAAATACTAAACTCTGAATATAGAAATATGTTGGAAAAGAATGTAATATGATGGGAAACAAAACCGCCAGCAGGTGTCAGCAGTGTTCATGATTGAATCACTGAGTCATTCAAATGATTCTTTCAAAACAGCTGAATCCTTCAGGAGTGAATCAAATGACTGTTTTAATGAATGGCTTAGTGTATCAATGATTCGCCCAAGCCAATGCGGATTCGTATTCGAACACAGAAACAAAACAAAAGCGGCTCTCTTAACTCTTGCTCGTTTCATATTGCTGAACTGTCAGGAGCATTTTTGCTTGCATATCTTGACATTTTCAAGTTAGCAGCTTGCATATTAAAACATATTCATTTAAAATGTTAAAAAATATATACAATGATTGATAAGAACCAAGTGCAAAGCCGCTGTTAATGAATGGAATTGCATTCGTGATCGCAAAGATGCTTCCAGAAATGAATTATTACTCCTGTTCTAAAAGTGGGCAAATGAATAAAACTACGAGAATACTTTCTTGTAAGATATTATGATGTTGAATAAGTTATTCTTGAGCTGCTATTTTTTTTTTAAAATAACATCAGACGTCTGAATCAGACCCTCTCTTCTGATGAACTGCAGCATGAACAACGATGTGCGAGTGCAACGTCTCATTTCAAACTGAACTGAAGCATCGGGAAACACTGAATACCACATGAAGCGTATACACAGCATGTACTACACAAAGCACAGCAGAAAGACATTTTGGCAATCAACTTGTAATGTTTCTGCTGGCGTGCATGTTCAAATGAACGTTTTAAACAGTGTTCCTGCCGCGCATACAACATATCTTACGGTACTACTGTATGGACGATACCCCTGTTGTAAAAAACGGCATATGCTGGTTAGGTAGGTTTTGATGCTGGGATGCTGGTTTTAGCTGGTGTATGCTGGTCCTTTGCTGGTTTATGCTGGTTCCTTGCTGCTTTATGCTAGTCCTTAGCTGGTCATGTGCTGGTCCAGGACCAGTTTAAACCAGATGAGGCACTCTTCGTTTGATAGTGACTAACTTTCTGTGTGTCACAGAGAGAGAATGAGACAATCAACATAAACAGCACTTAGTTTTTCACAAAACATAGCTAACTTAGGGACATCATAACTAAATATGTCGAGCGTTTATCGGTTTGTGCATCAATTAGTGATGGGAAGTTCGGATCATTTTACCGACTCGGACCTTCGAGTCTCGTTCGGCAAAATGAACGAATCTTTTTTCGAGTCATTTCGTTCATTTTAGCAAAATGTAATTAAAATGTTACCTGTTACCTCCCTAACACATCTACTGCCTACACAAACATTGATCACACTACAAACAACTATAAAACTATGATGCTATAAGAAACAGAAAAGATTCATTCATTGTTTACCTGGGTCTTTAGTCTATGATTAGCTCACTTCGCCTCTTATCTGACAAGTTTTCGGGTTTGAGTTGTTCGTTCATCATGTGACAGCCCAATAAGCTTAACCAATGCAGTTTGAGCCGGAAAGAGAATTGATTAGTTCATCTCTCGAGTCTTCGGGTTCGAGTAGTTCGTTCATCACGTGACAGCCCCATAAGGTGAACGAACGACTCCAAAAACCCGGAGACTCGAAACAGGTGAACTAATTCCAGTACAGAACCTAATAGGATGTTGCGCATGCGCGACTGAACGAATCACTCCCCGAGACGACTCGTTTGTCCCGAGTCACATTAAAGATTCGTTCAAAATGAACGAATCGTTCAAGAACGACCATCACTAGCATCAATAATAATGGTTCGTGGGGAAACAGTGTTCCATGTGTAGTTACAGTAAATAGACTAAATGAAGCCTTGAGGCAAATAATTTGCCTCGATGATTTTTTGTATTTGAGTTACTTGAGGAATCGTTTCAGCCCTAGTGTATACACAAGTTTTTTTGTAATTACTGTTTTTGAATATTTTTGTTTAGTATACAGTTGGCATCGATTATTTCCTCAAAAGTACTAAAGAATCATTGGCGGAATTGTTACGTGGAACTGAAGAAATAAATCTAACCTCTATTGCCAGCCATTACAATATTTATTCTCTCTCTTATTTCTTTTTTCCCCCTCTCCTTAAAAACATTATAGATTCACGGCTGCTGACTATGACATCATTAAACAGCAGAAGCAACACAAGACAGTTGCAGTGAATCTCTCTCTCTTTTTGCTTCTCCAATAGAGCCGAATCAAATTCTCTTCTGCCTTTATCCCCCCACAGGACCTCATAAACAGATAACGCAGACACGCTATCAAACTGCTCTTCATGGCAGAAGATGAAACTTCATGTGTAAACATCAGTATGTGTGTGTGTGTTTGTGAGCAAGAGAGGATGCAGAAAGTAATCTCAGAGAATCAGAGAGAACCAGCAACCCACACAAATAAACCAAACATTAAAAAAGCTCTAAAACGAGGTGCTCATATCTGCTGCCCAATAAGAAGAGACCCAAAAGCAGGTGTGGAAGCTGATGCAATCACACTGAAAGACACGGGCAAGAGTCGCTAACGTCTTCGCTTCAGAAGAGGTGAGCGCTGACTCGGACGCTTGAGGGCGGAGAGACCGGGGTTTGTCACCCGGCGTGACAGGAAGGCCAAAAGACATTCAAGTCTTCTGGCACAATAATAACCCATCCGGCACTCGCTTTACTGACAGCCCTAGACTCCAGACAACAGTGTGAAATGAATCAAAATTCACTCGATTTACCGTCGTAATAAATTGTAAAGATTTTTATTATGTACAATTCAACAATGCAAATCATTAAAAAGAAAAAAAAATGTTTTTCATGATCTTTCATTAAAATATAATAGCTTTTATGACTGCTGAAATTACTTTTCTGATATCAGATAAGCATCAAATCTTACTAGATATGACTACCGTAAACTCAAGTCCCATCCTACATAATTTTTTACCTAATATTCACTCGAAAATGTCTCATTATTATTCTCATGTTGAATTTAACTAACTAAAAAAAACAAAACAAAACAACAACAAAATTTCCCAAAGGGGATGAATAAAGTTACTAACTTTAAAGGGTCATATCTAGAGAAAATTAAGAAATAAAATACCCCTTTTTTTATTTACATTTATTTTAATAAACAAGCTTGACCCATTATGAAAACATGGGTATTATATTAAATAAAATATCATCAAAATTATTTACTGACAATTTTTTATTGTTTCATTTTAAATAAGTTATTATTAAAATTAAAATATCAAATAAAATTATTTATATTTATTTCTTAATTTAGAATATTTATAGTATATCCATCCATTCATCCATCCAACAAAAAATACTTATTTAATTTTATATTTTATTTTAAATAAATGATTAAAATATTAAAGTTAACAGTAAAATTATTGCTATTTATTTCTTAATTTATAAAATTTATAGTGCATTTATTAAAATTAAAATAACAGTAAAATTATTGCTATTTATTTCTTATTTTAGAATATGTATAGTGTACCTATCTATCCATCCATCCAACAAAATATTTAGATTTTATTTTCATATTAAATAAATTATTATTCAAATTAAATTATCATTAAAATTATTTATATTTTTTTCCTAATTTAAAATATTTATAGTATATAACTTCATCCATCCAACAAAATATCGTATGTGATTTTTTTGTTTTAAATAAATTATTAAAATTAAAATTAACAGTAAAATTATTGATAATTATTTCACAATTTATATTTATAGCATATCTATCTACCAATCCATCTATCCATCCATTCAACAAAATTACTTGATTTTTTTTTATTTTAAATAAATTATTACCAAAATTAAATTTACATAAGTATTTATACAATATTTATAATCCATCCATCTAGCAAATTAACCTTATTTGATTTTTTAACTTTAAATAAATTATTTAAATTAAAATCACAGTAAAATGATTGATATTTATATTTTAATTTTGCATATTTATAGTGCATGTATTAAAATTAAAATAACAATAAAATTGTTAATATTTATTTCTTAATTTTGAATATGTATAGTGTATCTATTTATCCATCCAACAAAATATTTAGATTTTATTTTCATTTTTTTAAATAAATTATTATTCAAATTAAATTAAAATTATTTATATTTTTCCTAATTTAAAATATTTATAGTATATAAATTCATCCATCCAACAAAATAACGTGATTTTTTTAAAAATAAATGATTAAAATTAAAATTAACAGTAAAAATATTGACAATTATTTCATAATTTATAATATTTAAAGCATATCCATCTATCCATCCATTCAACAAAATAACTTACATTTTTTTTATTTTAAATAAATTATCAAAATTAAATTATCATTAAAAGTATTTATAGAATATTTAAAATCCATCCATCCAATAAATTAACCTTATTTGATTTTTTAACTTTAAATAAATTAAAGTTAATAAAATTAAAATTAACAGTAAAATGATTTATATTTATTTCTTTATTTAGAATATTTATAGCATATCTATCCATCCATCCATCCAACAAAATAACTTGAGTATTTTCATCTTATCATCAAATTAAATTATTAAAATTATTTATATTTATTTCTTAATTTAGAGTATATCAATCCATCCAACAAAATAACCTTAATAAATTAATAAATTCTTAAAATAAACAAGCAAATAATTTTTAATAAACATGTTTTTTTTTTTGTTTTTTTTTTTAGCATATCTATGTATTGAGTTTGATCCACTATGAAGAAATTTATACATTTATATTTTGACTTCTGAGATCAGAAATGCAAAAAACATTAACATATCCAATGACATTTGAATGTCAACAATGCCTAATCAGTGGCCAGAAACCACAGGAGTGCTTCAACTAACAAGTGTTTTTAACATATTGTGCTGTTCTTCAATGTGTGCAGCACCTACTGCTCTGCAGGTCCTTCAGAAGGATGCTGGCATTATAAATGAAGGGCTGAAGTTTATTTTTAACAGGTTCCCTAGTCATTTCAAAGTTTTACTAACATTTTAAGTGGACACCAGGGGGAAAATAAAGGATAAAGGATTCTATGGTGTGCAGGTCTGTTGAATTATTCATTTCAAACTTACACGTGCACCTACAGAGTGGTTTAATTTTAGAAACGCGGCTTTCCTCATCAATAACTCAAATGGCAAACAGTTTATCTACCCTTGTCCTCTAGAGTAATGCAACGTAACGACTCAGCTCGTTTCTTATGGCTGAGAAAGGGAAATAAAAATATATGTGTTAATATTTCATAGCCACTTGATCCATGCGTGCTTAGAACACCAACTGCTCTGCCACTCCACTGAACCCCAGTCCTGCAGGAGAGGGAGACAACTCAGAGAGTCCAGAATGCATCGCTTCCACCCGGGGCAGCAGGACACTAAGACTAAGTGCGGGAGTCTGGAGAGGGACAAGAAAACCCTTTGAGACAGAACAACTGAAACTTCTGGCCAAGACCCTGAGGATAAACACTTGGTCTGGTCATGGACTCGACTTGGATTCATTGTTTGTGATTATTTATTGATAAACAACATCTGATAATGTTAGAAAAATCCACAAAACTTAAAAAAAACAGTTACCTTTCTATCTATCCATCCATCCATCCATCCATCCGATATAATGATTCTGATTTTATTTTATTTTTTTATATTAAATTAAATGATCATTAAAATTATTTTTGATTTATTAATTTTAAATATTTATATCCTTCCATCCATCTAACTATATTTTTTCTATTCTGAATACAAAACAACTTAAAAAACTTTATTTTAAATTAATTAAATTAAATTGTCATTAAAATTAATTTTATTTGTTTAAAAAATGAGTAATTAAATTAATCAAATTAAATTATCATTTATTTTATTTATTAATTTTAAATATTTATATCCTCCCATACATTCATCTGACAAAATGTTAAATATATATATATTTTTTGAATATTTATATTCTTCCTTTCAACAAAATAATTATTTAGCAATATAAATAAATATCATTATTGCATCAATTTTGAATATGTATATCCAATCATTAATCCATCTGACAAAATCATTTTTAATTTTTTTTTATCATTTTGAATATTTATATCCTTCGATCTAACAAGATAATGTTTTTATTTTAAATAAATTAAGAAAATTAAATGATAATTAAACCTATTTATTTCATAAATAATTAAATTAATCAGAATGAATTATCATCACAAATATTTTATTTATTAATTTTGAATATTTATATCCATCCATCCATCCATCAGACAAAATAACTGATTTTATTTTTTTATTTTAAATGAATTAACCCATTTAAATCACCATTAAAATGATTATTTATTAATTTTTAAATATTTGTATCCATGCATCTATCCATCTGACAAAATAACATTTTTTATTTGAATATTTATATTCTTTCTTTCAACAAAATAACTTAATTTTAAATTAATTAATTTAATTATCATTAAAATTACTTTTGTAATTGTTTAAAAAATACGCAATTGAATGAATCAAAATAAATTATCATTTAAAATTAAAATTTATTTATTAATTTTAAATATTTATATCCTTCCATACATCCATCTGACAAAATAACATATTTTTCTTTTTGAATATATATGTTCTTTAAATTAATAAAATGTAATTGTCATAATTTTTTAGTATTATATTTAAATATTTATATCTATGCATTTATTACAGAATGACTTTTTTATTTTTTAATAAATTTGAATATTTTTATCATTCCATTCAACAAAATAGCTTTTTCATTTTAAATAAATTAATAAAATTATCATTAAAACTATCTATCTATCTTACTATCTATCTATCATTGCAATTTTTTGCATTTTTTTAATAATCTTTAATATTTATAGTCTATTTCTACATATATACTGCTCAGTCTATTACAAATGTGTAATATTTATATATTTATTTATGATTTTTTAGATGTTGCGTTAAGCATTTTACATGACACTGAGCAGCTATGTAAATAAAGTTTAAATAGAATCAGAACTGATTTCGTATGCTACATAATTTCCATGTCTTGAGTTTACTGTAGTCTTTCCCATCCACCATCTCTTCTTATTTTGAACGTCGTTAATCTTTCTTTGTGAACAGGAGCATCTTAATACACTGCTTGCGCACGGCAAACGTCCGACCCCTGGCCCGTATAATCGCATTGTTTCTGAGCTTTGAAAGAACAGCCGTCTCTGATGCGTCCTGATACATAAAAGGATCTGTCTCAGGTTAAGAAGCTTTGAGAATATCAGCCCATTTGTGCTCTTATGCGGAGTGTCTGACACTGTGTAAGCATATTTAGATCAGATTAGTTGCATCTCACTGATCTCTTAGGTGAGAGATGCTTTTTTTCCCCTCTCTCTCTCTGGTATTAAAAAGCCATGCGTTATGAAGCGTACTCCATTATGACCCTGCCACATTACGGCTGCCTCACTATTGCAAGGTTCTATTACGCTTTAAATCAATATTTTACACAAAACCATATTTCCATTTTATGTCCAGCATTCATTTTTCTCCATTCACAGCAATTTAAGTCTTTCAGCTCCTTAGGGTGCTCATTATAGAGCGAGTGAGAGAGAATGAGAGAGAGAGAGAGGTGGGCGTTTCATTGCTAACCAGGTTCCAGCTTAGTGACTAGCACAACAGCACTGGTTGTGACTCAGCAAAATAAGGCTACAGAAATAGCTGTGACATAACAGACAAAAAGGGAAATTTAAGACAACATGGAGCTTACAATTTCACACAGACTCTTATAACTGCCTGTGCAAGTACAGTAATACTGCCATTTCATGGAAGAAAGGGTTTTCTGTTAAAAAAGCGTTTTCTGTTCTGTTTCCGTGAAACTTCTGTATAGTTAATTAAGCTGTTTACAAACTAAATATAATACCAGATACTGTAGATGCATGGATGGATGAAATGTTGAACAGACTGAAAGAATGATAGAAGAAATAACAGAATGATGGAACAATTGAACTGAGAAGAACACAGAAGACAGAAGAACAGACAGAATGGTAGACAGAACATTAGAATGTTGGAGAATGGATGATAAAATAAAATTATTGAATTATGGGGTGACAGAACAACAAAACAACAGAATGATAGAACAAACAAAAAAATAGAACGATAAAACGATAGAACGGTAGATAGACAGAGACAGACAGACAGACAGACAGATAGACAGATAGATAGATAGATAGATAGATAGATAGATAGATAGATAGATAGATAGAATGATAAATAGAACCATAGACAGAACGATAGACAGATAGATAGATAGATAGATAGATAGATAGATAGATAGATAGAACATCAGAATGACAAAACAATAAAACAATAAAATGATAGATAGAACGATAGAACGACAGACGGATAGATAGATAGATAGATAGATAGATAGATAGAATGATAAATAGAACTATAGACAGAACGATAGACAGACAGATAGATAGATAGATAGATAGATAGATAGATAGATAGATAGATAGATAGATAGATAGATAGATAGAACATCAGAATGACAAAACAATAAAACAATAAAATGATAGATAGAACGATAGAACAACAGACGGATAGATAGATAGATAGATAGATAGATAGATAGATAGATAGATAGATAGATAGATAGATAGATGGATAGACAGACAGAAAGATAGATAGAACCATAGACAGAACAATAGACAGATAGATAGACAAACAGATAGATAGATAGATAGATAGAATGATAGACAGAACGATAGACAGATAGATAGATAGATAGATAGATAGATAGATAGATAGATAGATAGATAGATAGATAGATAGATAGATAGATAGAATGACAGAATGATAAATAGATGGATGGATGGATGAATGGATGGACGGATGGATGTACTGATGAGATATAGAACAACAGAACGATAGATAGAACGATAGACAGAA
This sequence comes from Cirrhinus mrigala, assembly GCA_036247105.1. Taxonomy (NCBI): domain Eukaryota; kingdom Metazoa; phylum Chordata; class Actinopteri; order Cypriniformes; family Cyprinidae; genus Cirrhinus; species Cirrhinus mrigala. The sequence continues at coordinate 34,606,564 of CM070008.1, read as the reverse complement.
CGATAGATAGATAGATAGATAGATAGATAGATAGATAGATAGATAGATAGAACATCAGAATGACAAAACAATAAAACAATAAAATGATAGATAGAACGATAGAACGACAGACGGATAGATAGATAGATAGATAGATAGATAGAATGATAAATAGAACTATAGACAGAACGATAGACAGACAGATAGATAGATAGATAGATAGATAGATAGATAGATAGATAGATAGATAGATAGATAGATAGAACATCAGAATGACAAAACAATAAAACAATAAAATGATAGATAGAACGATAGAACAACAGACGGATAGATAGATAGATAGATAGATAGATAGATAGATAGATAGATGGATAGACAGACAGAAAGATAGATAGAACCATAGACAGAACAATAGACAGATAGATAGACAAACAGATAGATAGATAGATAGATAGAATGATAGACAGAACGATAGACAGATAGATAGATAGATAGATAGATAGATAGATAGAATGACAGAATGATAAATAGATGGATGGATGGATGAATGGATGGACGGATGGATGTACTGATGAGATATAGAACAACAGAACGATAGATAGAACGATAGACAGAACGATAGACAGATAGATAGATAGATAGATAGATAGATAGATAGATAGATAGATAGATAGATAGATAGATAGATAGATAGATGACAGATGACAGAATGATAGAACAATAGATAGATGATAGAACGTCATAATGACAGAACAGAACAAAAACAATAGAACGACAGATAGAATGATAGACTATCAGAATGAGAGAACAATAAAATGATAGATAGAACGATAGAATAGAACGATAGATAGACAGACAGATAAAATGAATGACAGAACGATAGAATTATAGATATACAGACAGATAGATAGACAGAACAATAGATAGAACAATAGATATATGATAGAACATCAGTTCTTATATACTATGCTTTTACAGTACTGTAGTTTTTTTTTTTTTTTTTTGTAAAAACTATAACTTGATTTTTGTCCTTGGTGCTGAAGGTATTTCTGTAATGTCCTGCTGTAATAAGCTTGAAAGTCCTGATGAAGTGAACTTCCGCATGCAGACACCAACTCCACGCATCCTTTAAAAAAGTTTTAATAATGCTAATGTTGGGAAACCCAAGGATGGCTGTGACATTTTCACCAATTATAGTGGGGTGTCCTTTGCTTTGTTTTAGCTCATATGCATTGACATTCAAGACTGAATAAATTCTGATACAGTAATTATCCGAATATTTCTCCTGACAACGGGATCATGTTCTCACAGTCTCTGCTCTCTTTTCTTCTTTCTAAATTGTCTGTTTGATGTGTGAGTCTGGCTGTCACATCATTTGTTTACTTTTTCGTCTGCACTTATGTTAATTAAATTTAGCTTCGCAGATCGCCCACCGAATCCTCAGAGAGGTTGCTTACAAGCACACAGAGAGAGAAAGAGAGAGACTTCTCGCTTCCTAATGAGCCTGAAGCTTCTCGCAGGGCTATGGGATGCATACGAGTAGGAAAAGCTTTTAGTGTCAGCTTCTAAAAAGTGCACAGGCCTGGAGCGATCCCTCGTTCCTTTCCTCCGTTACACCGCATCCCGCGGCGTTTCCTGTAACCTCACATCTCTCGCTTGTTTTGCTATCTGTTTGCTTTGTCTTGTATTAAAAACCCATTTCAGGACTGGTTTGCCCCAGAGGATGAGGCGGAGCCAAGTGTAAAACAAAGATGTCCGTCAACGTCAACAGTTTCAATAGTAGGAGGGGTTCGCTCACCTCTTCCGGTGCTGTAGTGTTGAAGTTTGTCACTGTACACGGCCTCCTTATTGTAAGCTCGTTTCCTTTGAGAGAAAGAGGGGGAGAGAGAATAAAATGAAACTCTAGATGGCGCAGGCTAATAGGTTCTAACTCAATCTGATATAATCGCATAATTATTTACACGGCGCAGCTGATTGGTTCCTTTTCATATCAGCAGCCAATGAGCTTGCAGCTCAACATTCAAATATTCGGCTAGTGCTTGCTGTAGCAGTTGCAGTGCGTTTCAGAAACCTCCTTCTTCCTCAGCTCCATCTGTATAGAGCTACGGGGTAATTTATTTCATATATGTTATATGTGCAGCATAGCATTGCTCAACTGGCTGAAATATAATGGAGCAGAGTCTGAATTATAGTGTCACATTATGAGTTTCTGAGAAGTATGTCAAGTCTGGACCAAATCGCAATTTATTCTGGCAAAGAATCAGCTACCAGCTTAGAAAGAGACTGTCTGATGGATGTCAAGTGACCAATCGCGGTTTGTTTTGATTTTGTGTCAAAACAAACAGAAAAAGCCTTTCAAAGGCTTTGTGATCTAAATTTCTGTCTGACCAAATGTAAAGTCTGAAGACAAAACTTTTCGTTGGGTTCGTTTGGATATAGTTGTGTCTGGTGGTTTGTAAAGGCCTTTTATGATCCAGTTTCTTTCATTTTTGGATTAAAAGTTCGAATTGCTTACTGTTTACAGGAATTGCATCACCTCACCCATCATTACCGTTACCCTACAGCGAAGAACCGACTCAGATAAAGACCAATTTATCAGCATGAGCTCATACTTTGAGGAGAGGTAGTGGTTATCTTTCAACCAATGAGATTTGAAATATGGTGTGACACTGAAATACGGTAAAAACAAAACAAAACAAAAAACATGCTCATATGTACTATGGAATTAAATATTAAATGTTTACAAGGTACTACAATTTTATACAATTAAATAAATTATTATTTCTCAGTTTTGAACAATAGGAAATATATTTACATTTCAAATAAATGCTTCTCAAAAATAAAAAAATAAATAAATGAAAAATAATAACAGTAGGAAATTATTCACATTTCAAAAAAAGAAAAAAATCCTGCAAAAAATTAATAAAAATTAAAACAAATAATATTTTTTCACAAAAATATTAAGCTGTCCATTTCAAATCCTGTAAAAAATAAAGAAATGCTTCTTTAAAAAAAAAAAAAACCTGTAAAAATTAAATAAAAAATGAAAACAAATAATATTTTTTTTTACAAAAATATTAAGCTGCCCATTTCAAATAAATGCTCCTCAAAAAATCCTGTAAAAGTAAATAAATAAATACTTTTTTAAAACCAAAAATATTAAGCCACCCACAACTGTTTTGAACATTCATAATAGTAGGAAATTATTCACATTTCCAACAAATGCTTCTCAAAAAAAATCCTGTAAAAAATACAAAAAAATGTTTATTTTTTTTACTAAAATATTAAACTGCCCATTTCAAATAAATGCTCCTCAAAAAATCCTGTAAAAAAAAAAAAAAATAAAATAAAATACTTTTGTTAAACAAAAAAAATTAAGCCGCCAACAACTGTTTTGAACATGCATAATAGTAGGAAATGACTCACATTTCAAATGCATGCTTCTCAAAATAAAAAAAATAAATCCTATAAAAAAATAAATAAAAAATGAAAAAAAAAGATTTTTTTTAACTAAAATATTAAGCCGTCCATTTCAAATAAATGCTCATCAAGAAATACTGTAAAAAAAAAAAAAATAATAATAAAATAAACCAAAAATATTAAGCTGCCCACAACTATTTTGAACATGAAAGATCATGTGACACTGAAGACTGAAGAAAAGGCTGCTGAACATTTAGCTTTACTATCATAAAAATAATCTACCATTTTAAAATATATAAAAATAGAAAACCGTTAAAGAGAAAACAGTAAATTACTATATTTCATAATATTTCGAATATTCTACTCTCTTACAGACCTCCTAATTTTGAATAGTAGAATATTTTATTCATAATGTTACACATATCTAATTAGCCAGTGTTTTTCAATCAGTGACTGAATTATTGATATATATTTGTAAATGGGTCCATTGCAGATGATTTGATATCGCTTCATGTTCACTTTAAGTAAAAGGATGAACCAGGAACATGTTCAGCTAGTCTGAAGGCTAGCTCAAGGCTTTTTTGTCCTTGCCTTTACATGCAGCAGTCATACGTCTGGCTCCATAATGGCGAACTCACCTGCTACAGACTATAGATATGGCCACCAGAGACACGATGAAGACCACTCCAGCCGCGGCTGAGCCCGCAATCAGTGGCAACTGCTCCCTCAGCTCTGATTTATAGTCGTCTAGACAGAGAGAGACAGGATGCATTAGGCTACCGAAATAACTGAAATGGCCACAGCCTATAGAGATGAAACAGGGGATGAAAGAACGTAAACAAAACATTTCAAGAGAAACCATTCAGGGAAGTGTTCATGGACTACATGAATAGGAGATTGAAAGGGGGGGGGGGGGGGTGGCACAAAGACGTACGGAAAAAGGGAAGAATACAGATTTAAGAACTGTGAGGAGGTGTGAGCTTTGAATGAAATAGAGGAGAAAGGAGAGCAAGGGATAATAGAGTGATACAATGATACAAAAGGAAGCGTTAAAACACGGTGGTCAGGTAATACTAATGCCTAGCGCTGACAGATGTCAACTGAGAAAGAGCGATGGAAAAGGACAGACGGAATGAAAGGAGGGAAGGAAAAACACTTAAGGTACACAGCCGAATGACAGCGACTGGTGAAGTGCGTGTGAGTGATGTGCGTGGCCCATCAGCACGGCTAATCCCGCCGTCACAGTCTAAAAACAACAAAGAACAGGATGGAATGTCTTTTGTCGATGCTCAAATAGAGACAAACCCTCGATCGGCTCACGAATATGCTGGGGAACAAACATTGGTGTGGTTTGAGGAAGTGGTTTGAGATCCTAGCATGCTAAGCTACTCATTATTTTAAGCAGCTAAACTGCAAACTACTGTACAAACTATCAAATGTGGCTAGCTACATGAAGCTATGTAAACATTAAAGAAGAATTAGAGAGAAAGAGTGTCAGAAACAATGAGAAAGCTAGCTGTGGACAATGCAAAAGACAATAATATACAGTTTAGAAGTCAAAAGTTTACATACACCTTGCAGAATCTGCAAAATGTTAATTATTTTACCAAAATAAGAGGGAGCCTACAAAATGCATGTTATTTTTGCGTTTCTTCCTTCAGGTCTCAAAAATTCTTTGGTTTTTCAGCATTTTTGTGTATTTGACCCCTTTGCAACAATGACTGTATGATTTTGAGATCCATTTTTTCACGCTGAGGACAACTGAGGGACTCATATGCAACTATTACAGGAGGTTCAAACACTCTCTGATGCTTCAGAAGGTAAAACAATGCATTAAAAGCTGGGGGTGAAAACTTTTGAACAGAATGAGAATGTGTACATTTTCCTTATTTTCATATTTTTTTCATTTAGTACTGCTCTTCAGAAGCTACAGAAGATGTTCCCCACAAGTTACATTTATTTAAGTTAAATTTTCTTAAAGTTCCAAAAGTTTTCACCCCCTGGCTCTTAATGCATTGTGTTTGCTTCTGAAGCATCAGTGAGCGTTTGAACCTTCAATAATAGTTGCATATGAGTACCTCAGCTGTCCTGAATGTGAAAAGATGGATCTTTTCATCATTATTTGTCATTCTGTGTTTGAGAGACAGATCTAATCTCTTGAAAAAGCTGGTAGCTATAGTACATAAAGCTATGTAAACATAGCCTAACAACTAAATAAACTTATTGCATGGAGCTTGCATTATGCACACTACTGTTCAAAAGTTTGAGTTTTTTGTTTTGTTATTCATAAAAGATTGATTCAAGTAATTGAAAAGTGTGTCAAAATTGACTGGAAAGACATTTAAATTGTTGCAATAAATTCCTTTCTTTTGAACTTTTTCTTCATCATAGAATCCTGAAAAATATATATCATGTTTTTCACAAAAATATTAAGCAACACAATGTTTTCAACATTGACAATAATAGGAACTGTTTCTTGAGCATCACATCAGCATATTAAAATGATTTCTGAAGGATCATGTGACACTGAAGACTAGAGTAATGATGCTGAAAATTTAGCTTTGCATCACAGGAAACAAATACATTTTACAATATATTAAAATAGAAACAGTTATTTTGAGTTGTAATAATATTACAATATTACTGTTTTTACTGTATTATTTTGAATTACTCTATTATTTTAAAACAAATAAATGCATTCTTGGTGAGCATTTTTTTTCCCCCATAAATGAAGGTGTATTAAAAAGTTGCATATGTCTGTAAGCATGTGTGTCATAGCAAACTAAGAAATAAACTTGACAATATATTAAAATAGAAAACAGTTATTTTGAGTTGCAAAAATATTTCACAATATTACTGTTTTTACTGTATTATTCTGCATTACTCTATTATTTTAAATCAAATAAATGTAGTCTTGGTGGGCATCATTTTTTTTCTTTTTTGTCTGTAAACGTGTTTCATAGAAACTAGATTTTAAACAATCGCACTCAGACGTTTTTAGCATGCTGGCTAAATCCATAATGGCCAACAGGAAGTAGAGCAGTCTCTGTGTGTACTGGGCTTAAACACACCTCATTTAACAGAATCATTTCTTCGTCATTACACCTGGCTGTCAAAATGAGAGCGAGAGAGACCGACTCCAGGGAGAGCATGTGTTGTGCTTCTATAGAAGGCGTGTGTGCGCGAGGTGGACTTCTCTCCCCCGTGATTGGTGCTAATTGTCGTAACGAATGTCGTGCCATGGCAGAATGCCAGTGGATGTACCCGTTAGCTGGCGCAGAGCGAACGCGGGCACTAATTACTTTAGTGAGTATGACGGCACGGATACGCCTACACACACACGCACGGGGAGTTTTGTCTTCATCAGCGTGACATCATTGTGTTCTGTATTTTCCATTTCATTTGTTTTAGTGAATACTATATTTCAACACAGCATGATGAACAGTATGTATAAGCGCGCTTGTCTACGTATTTGTTGAGCGCTTGTATACTGACATGGGTAAGTTCATTTGCCTGATTGATTTGTGTGTGTATTGCATGCTTGTTTGCAACAATAAATCATGCAAACCACACCCATGTGCATGGAGCAAATATGCAAATCAGCATTTGCATAGCTGGTTTGCAAGTTTGTTGCATGCACGTGTGATTTCACTATATAACTATTTCACGATATAACTTGCATGTTTGTTGTGCGAGTGCTATGAATATCCTGCATATCTTGTAGCACAACCAGTAAAGCGTGGTGCTAGCAATGCCAAGGTCGTGGTTTTGAATCTTAGAGAATGCATTAGCTGATAATGTGTATACCTTGAATACAACGTAAGCTGCATTGGATAAAAGCGTGTGCAAAATGCATAAATGCATATATACAGCGCAAACGCATTAATTATAGTCTAGAAAGAACATGTATTACACCGTCTAACAACAGGGCCATGTTCACACATTAGACCTGTGTTTCTTTGTGTGTGTGTCCCAGATTGCCAGTGCAGTTCAGTTATATTTACACCAGTGTGATGGCAAAGACAAGGAGGGTTGTGTAAAAGCCTAAAAAATGAATGTGCGAGTAAGCCGGACAGGTAAAGTGTGTGTGTTTGTGTGTGAAGCCTCAGGAAATAGCCAGCTGCCTGGCGGATGTCTTTCTGTCCTGTAGAGTCCAGTCCCCCTGGCATCCACAGTGTGTGTGTGTGTGTCTGTCCCTGGCACAGTCATCAGGCAGGACATGCTAGACTACAGATACAGAGCCATTAATCAAACCCATGAGAGAGACAGAGGTTATGAGTGTGTGTGTGTGTGTGAGGGAGAGAGAGAGAAAGAGAGAGAGAGAGAGAGAGAGAGAGATGTAATTTATGTTTCTTGTTGTCCATTTTAAAGTTGGAAACGGCCTAAAAAAAAAAACACTGACAAAAAAAGAAAAAGAACAGACTCTGAAACAATCAAATGAAGCTCAGATGAAACAAACTGGATTTTTCCTTTGCATGCGTGTGTTTTTCACCACTAATGAATGAAATGAGCCCTAAGACACAATAAACACATCCACTCACTTCTGCTGAGAAAAAATAAACAGGGAAAGAGAGTGTTAAAAGAATGAGAAAGCTAGCTGGGAGGAACAAATAAGACAAAAAAAAAGCATGATGAAAAGATCAAGATAGAACGATGAATAGAATGAAATATAGAACGATAAAAAAAACAATAGAATAACATAACGATAGTAAGAATGATGGAATGATAAAATGATAGAGCGATAGAACGATAAAACTAGATAGATAGATAGATAGATTAAAAAAACAGATTGATAGATAGAACAGATAAAAAGACCAAACAATGAACTGAATGATAGAACAGTGGATAAATAGATAATAGATGGAATGATAAAATAACAGATGAACAAAAAATTGACAGAATGATAGACAGAACAATAAATAGAACGATAGATAGAATGAACAACAAAATGACAGACAGAATGAAAGAACAACTGATAGAATGATAGAATGATAGATAGATAGATAGATGAAAGAAAGAACGACAGAATGACAGAACAAACGACAGAACGATAGATGATACAAATAACGACAGAATGATAGATACAGTAGAACGACAGAATGATAGAACGATAGAACGATAGATAGATAGATAGATAGATAGATAGATAGATAGATAGATAGATAGAATGACAGAACGATATATACAGTAGAACGACAGAATGATAGAATGAAAGAATGACAGAATGACAGAATGAATGACAGACAGAAAGAAAGAGCGACAGAAAGATAGACAATTACAGTAGAACGATAGAATGACAAAACGATAGATAGAACGGCAGATAGATAGATGGATAGATAGATAGAACGACAGAAACAGTAGAATGACAGAATAAAAGAACAAAAGAACGACAGAGCAATAGATATATAGATGGATAGATAGAACGACAGAATGACAGACAGATAGATAGACAGACAGACAGACAGACAGACAGATAGATAGATAGATAGATAGATAGATAGAACGACAGACAGACAGACAGACAGACAGACAGACAGACAGATAGATAGATAGATAGATAGATAAAACGACAGAATGACAGACAGACAGACAGACAGACAGACAGACAGACAGACAGACAGACAGACAGATAGATAGATAGATAGAACGACAGAATGACAGACAGATAGATAGACAGACAGACAGACAGACAGACGATAGATAGAACGATAGATAGAACGATAGATAGATAGATGGACACTGGACCCCCCACAGGTGATGATTAATCTCATCATTCTCTAATCAATGAGCTAAGCATTCTGGGAAAGCTTGAATGCCACACATGGTCCTGATGAAAAATCATTGAGCTAAGCAGTTTGTCTGGAGAACAGTCAAACACACACACAAACACAAAACGTGTCTATGATACACAGTGACGATCAGTCAAAATGGGACTGAGCATAAAAATGCAATAGTGGAGCATTTATTTTGACAACTCTAAATAAATCTGCTCAAGGAATGAGATCACCCAGATCCAAAGAGTGCCTCCGCACACATACACTCACAACACACACACACGCAGGCGTTGGCGTGGGGGTTCGTACCATCTGTGAGGGTTTGGAAGCACATTTTGCTGCTGTATTTGCCGAAACCGGCAACCGTCCTGGCGCGAACCTGCATCACGTACATGGTGCCCGGCCGTAATCCATCCACACGAGCCGTGTTCGTCTGACTCCTCACCTGCGTGGAGTTCACCTCAGACAGCTCCTGCCAGACAGACAGAGATTTGGTTCATTTAATTACAGCTTTCATTACAACAGATTTTAAAGGAAAAGTCCACTTCCAGAACAACAATTTACAGATAATGTACTCACCCCCTTGCCATTTTTGAGGAAAACATTTCAGCATTTTTCTCCATATAATGGACTGATATTGACTTTGCTAGATAAGACCCTTCTTCCTCAGCTGGGATCGTTTACAACCGCATTTGGGATCGTTTGAAGCCGCATTTAAACTGCATTTTGGAAGTTCAAACTCGGGGCACCATATCAGTCCATTATACGGAGAAAAATGAGTTCTCCTGTTAAAAAAATAAAAAAATCACTTGCTAATATTTCATTTGTTTCTTATAGGTTTCAATAAGACCAAATGTCTCAATCATCCTTTCCTTAAATTCATTCAGAGAATGGAAAGAAATTGCTAATTTGTCTCCTTCAGAGTTTTCTCAAGAAAGATCTCAAGAATGATTTAAACTGTGCTTGGATTTTCCAAGATACCAAAAGGTTCACAATCAAGTCTTTCAAATCCAAACTATCTGAGCAACAGTATCTTATAGTATCTGGGAAACATCTGAGACAAAGCTGATATTCAAATGAATTTTAACTGAGAACCTCTACGCAAAAAACGCTTTAACTCTTTGGAGAGGAAAAAAATCTTGGTTTAGTAAAATGAGCCTCTTTTAAGAGCCGCAGAGGAGCACCGATGCCATCAGAAAGGACATTTAGAAGCAGACGAGATGGTAATGTGTGTGATGAGATCTCTCGTTCTAAACTCCATCAACACCTGACCAATTCAGAGCGAGAAAATGTGTGTATGTGAAAAGAGAGAAAGGTAGACTATAATTGGCTAAATAATGCAGCCTGTTATCATGACCGTCTTTGATCCTGATTATTACATTAGAGTGAGCTTGTAAGATAAAGAAATAGCATACCTAGAAAGAAACAGCATATCTAGGAACAGCATTTCATTTGTCAGTTTTTCCTTTTAATAATCAAAGGTTTCTATTTAATTCAATTCAACATGACATTAAAATAGACCTAGATTTATTTTCCCAATACTTTTCAAGCTTGAATCAATTTCTGATAGATAAAATCAGATGTCAGAATCAGATTGTTTCTCACTGAATACCTTGTTTTTTTTTGAACACACAATCACATTATGGAAATAAAATGGGTTGTAAACACCGTTTCACGTTAACCTTTAAAAACCAGCCTTCTTTGTACTTCAAAAAATAAGAAAACAAAAAGCTTCCTTTTAATTTGAAAGAGATGAAAGGCAAAGAATACTTAGAGAAGTACAGAAAAAAGTAAAAAAAAACTCACAGCACTGCTTCATAAACAACACAAACTGATTTGCCTGTCAGTTAACGTCTCTGAGCAGAACCGATGCGGTTTCATTGGATTTTAGTTTACACCCATCAGTCGGCTAACATGAAAATGTGCCATGGTATACAATAAACCAGGATGAAGTCTTAAGTGTGAAACTGAAATTAGATTCAGGACCATTTCAAATGTAGAGCGTTATACAACGCAACAAATAAGATTTATTTTCTTATACTGATGCCGTAATGTCTGAAGAGTTGTTTTATTATATATATATATATATATATATATATATATATATATATATATATATATATATATATATATATATATAGAAAAAAGTATATATTTTTTTTTTTATATATATCTATACGTGACCCTGGACCACAAAACCAGATTAAAATTGAGATTTACATAATCTAAAAGCTGAATAAATTTAATAAAAGTTTTCCATTGATGTATGGTTTGTTAGGATAGGCCAGTATTTGAAAACATGGAATCTAAGGGTACAAAAAAATCTAAATACTGAGAAAATCGCCTTTAAAGTTGTCCAAATGAAGTTCTTAGCAATGCATATTACTAATCAAAAATTACGTTTTGACATATTTACGGTAGGAAAGTAACAAAATATCTTCATGGAACATGATCTTTAATTAATATCCTAATGATTTTTGGCATAAAAGAAAAATCGATCATTTCTGGCTATTGCTACAAATATACCCGTGCTACTTATGACTGGTTTTGTGCTTCAGGGTCACATATATAATGTGTGTCACATTTGTTTGTGTCTCTGCTTTGTCTTTGTGTAGTGAGCAAAAGTAGCAAAAAAAAAAAAAAAAAACAGAAAGGTATTTTGGGAGTGAGAAAAAAAGGCAACAGATATAGTAAAGCCTCAGACAGAGAAGAGAAGAGAGAGACTTGCTACAACATTCAATTTAGTTTTCAAGGTCTCATCAAAATTCACAGCAGCGCGACACTGAAAGCCCACGCTACACATGAAAACCCCCACTGTGATGGCCATAGGCGAAATCTGTTTCTTAACAACTGCAACATAATAATAATCAGTGAAAAAAAATAACAGTGATATTAATAATTCAGGTTCAGAACGTGCATGAGTGACACATAAAGGGGCAGGAGGGTTTGGCATGTTGTCTGTAATTTACAAAACAACATGGTATGTCTAAATGTAAGTGTCGTCCTCATGGTAGCGAATGACCAGAAATGAAAATATTCTGTACCTGACATCACCTCAACCATAAAACAAGCATGAAGGGCACTAGAGCATTGAGATATAAATAATGAAGGACACTCACAAACACATGATCATGACCTCACCCCACTGGGATATTAATAAATAAAAGCACTGAGTGTCATTTAGGGCATTGGACAAACAATATTTGCGCTTAGGATGGAATCCACCCTTATTTTTTTCTTATTAAAGAAATAGTTCAACCAAAAATGAAATGTGTTAATCCTTAGGAATCCGTGTATCATTCGTCCATTCGTCTTTTGATTTAATATTGAAAGAAGAAACATGAGAAAACGGCTCCTTTTTAAATTTTTTTTTTTTTTTTTCCAGAAAAACAAAAACCAGGAATTCAGCTTGACTTTTCGTTTTTCATTCAGGGGTTGAAAAATGAATAAACAGCTTGAATATTTGATTTCTACACATGGGTGGAACAAAACGCCCCTTTTTGCTGATTGGTCAGCCGAAGATCAAACCATTCCCGCGTCAGTTTTTCCACAGTTTCGCGCAGAATAATAGTCCTCCGCTGCTGCAGTTGAACGGATAACTAATGTGTTTATTGCAGCTACATTTAATATTTTTCTCATGAAACAACCACACTAACAATGGCTCGACACAACCCGTACTGGAGCAGAGCCTAGACAGGGCTTTCTTCTATGCAGACATAAATTTAATTACGCTTTGCATTAGTTGGCAGGGTTTGATGGCTGTTATTTTGATGGCAGCCTTCCCTGATCACCCAGTAAGTTAAAAAAAAAAAGAAGATATAAATAATTAGATTAGTTGCAATTTAAATATTTTTAAACACTAATACAAAAAGGAAAGAATAATTGACTCAACTTAAAATTTAAGTTGAGTCAACTCAAATAAGTTTAGTCAACTTAAAATGTTAAGTTGTAATACGTGGAAAACTTTGATATTTGGGTTGACTAAACAAACAATTTGGTTTGTTAAACTTAAAAGCTGGGCTTGTTACCCAGCTGGCTTAAAGATTTAAGTTGAATGAACTCAAATATCTAAGTTGTCACTTAGTACAACTTAACATTTCAAGTTGACTCAATTTTAAGGCAGCCGGGTAACAAATTATTTTAAGTTGAATCAACAAATTGTTTTTTACGGTGTACATAATACAGATATACATTACTACAGTTATATATTCACCTGTCCGTTATTGCAAAAAGGAAAGAATTTTGCTTTTGGGGTTATTCATATGGTCTGTTAAAAGTACCTTGTTTATGCTTTTACACTTTTAAATGTCATTTTAATGTTTGATGGTTTAAGGGTGAGTAGAATAATGTCATCTCATTGTATCCAGTTTTTAAAAAATGATTATATTTTTTTATATTTTCTATTATAGGAATAAGCCGGATAATAAACAAATCCAACATTTCTGGTCCAAGTCCATATGAAGTTTTCTTCCAATGATTCCTCTCACATCAAAATCCTCCAATATATGTGACCCTGGAACACAAAACCAGTCTTAAGGAGCACTAGCAATAGCCAAAAGTCCACTGTAAGGGTCAAAATTATTGATTTTTCTTTTATGCCAAAAATCATTAGGATATTAAGTAAAGATCATTTTCCATTAAGATATTTTGTAAATTTCCTATCATAATTACGTTAAAACTTAATTTTTGATTAGTAATATGCATTGCTAAGAACTTAATCTGGACAATTTTAATGGCGATTTTCTCCAGATTTTCAAATCTTGGGCCAAATACTGTCTTATCATAAGCTTATTCATTCAGCTTTCAGATGATGCATATATCTCAATTAAAAAAAAAAAAAATTACCCTTGTGACTTGTTTTGTGGCCCAGGGTCACATATGTGAACCATTTTTGCTTGTAAACAGTGTTTAATCTGTGTGCATTTCTCTCCTGATTCAGACGAGATTGTTTTTTTTACTGGACAAAGCTTTGAGCTATTATGGATAGAGGACTCATATTTCAACCGGAAGCAATACTTCCAAGTTAAAAACACATTAATGATGGATTTGTTTCTTATAAACATGCAGCTTTTCACTTCACAAGATGTTAATTAATGGACTGGAGTCATGTGGATTACTTGTGGATAATTCTGATGTTTTCATCGGCTGTTTTGGACTCTCATTCTGACGGCACCCATTCACTGCAGAGGACCCATTGCAAGTGATGTAATGCTATGCTATTTTTCCAAATTTGTTGAATGAAATAAACTCATCTACATCTTGGATGGCGTAAGGGTGAGTAATGCTCTAAATGGCGTAAGGGTGAGTACATTTCCATTTTTAGTTGACCTGTTCCTTTAATATGAGAAAAGAAGGGCAGATTCCATCATAAGCGCAAATATTGTTTGTCTGATGCTCTAAATGACACATGCTTTTATTTATTAATGGCCCAGTGGTGAGGTCATGATCATGTGTTTGTGCGTGCGTGTACTTCAATATTCAATGTCAATATCTCAATGCTCAAGCTCAATCTCTTCTGACAAACTTTTTTACATCTTGGATGTGCCACCCTTATGTTGTTCCACATATGCCCATATGACTTGTGCACTTGTGTAATACTATATAATATATAGCTATTATATATTCTGAAGTCATATGATAGATTTGTGTGAGGAACAAACTGAAATTCTTATTAATATTTGCTGAATTATAAGATTGGGTGAACTAGACCTTTAAAAGCATAAGCTGTTACTCAAAAAAGTGTTTTCAACTGAATTTGCATACCCCATTACCTCTGGGGGTTTATTAACCCAGAGTAATGAAATGTTGAACTTTACATTCTCTGCGACTGTCCTTGCATAGCGCACAGATTACAATCTGCCTTAAAACCTGTCAGAAACGCTGTTGCTGTTCTGGAGATTAAATAAGCGCAGTGCTGAGTGACACGAATTAACACGGTTTAAAAAATAAATATATAAACAACTCTTCGTAATGAGCAGAACAAACAATCTCAGATTCTGTTTGTGATTTCTTAAAGACTCTTGTCTTATCAAGGCCGCATTTGATTGTGCCCAAACAATTTCTTTTGAAAGAAACTGAAAAATGTTCAGTGTGAATGCGTTCAGAACAAAAACATACCACTTGACGCATACTGCACTTACGCTCTTAAAAATAAAGATTCCAACAGTTTTTTAAAGAATTTTTTTTTCTTAGTGTGAAGAACCTTTTAAAAATAAGGTCAATAAACTAGTTGTGTTTATTAAACTTAGTTAATACACTGTGAACTAACATGAACTAACAATGAATAATTGTATTTTTATTATAACATTGTAACATTAACAAATATTAATAAATACTGTTAAAATGTATTGTTCATTGTTTGTTCATTTTAGTTAATACATTAACTAATGTTAACAAATGACACCTTTTTGTAAAGTGTTACCCCTTTTATTTCCAGTATTAAGAACCTTTTGTGTAATGCAGTGTTCCATGGATGTTAAAGGCTCTTCATGGAACCATAGATGGCAATAAACAACCTTTATTTTTAGGAGTGTAGCATAGTGTACGCAGCTCATGGATATTTAAAAACAGTATGTGAAACAGTACGCAAATAACATTAAAGCAAACTAGTAATTCACATTGTTAGACTATATGAATTGTCTACACAGCATGTTCGATTAAGCAAATGACTTTAAATAAATAAATAAATATTACTATATTAAACATATTATATATTATTATTACTTTTATTTAAAATATTATTAGTAAAATATAATAGTATTACTAACTAAACATTTTAACATTTTATATTAAATTAAAATGAATGTTTAATTACAAAGAATGTTTTTTTTTACTATTTAATTGTGTATAAATTTTTTAAAACTGAGATTTATACATATTAACACTGATGTATGGCTTGCTAGGAAATGACAATATTTGACAATGTGGAATCTGAGGGTGCAAAAAATTTCACCTTTAAAGTTGTCCAAATTAAGTTCTTAGCAATGCATATTACTAATCAAAAATTAAGTTTTGATGTATTTACGGTAGAAAATTTAAAAATATCTTCATGGAACGTGATCTTTATATAATATCCTAATTATTTTTGTCATAAAAGAAAAAAATTATCATTTTGACCCATGCAATGTTTTGTTGGCTATTGCTAAAATAATAAGTGCTACTATAGACAGGCTTTGTGGTCCAGGGTCACATCTTTAAAGCATTTATGATTTAAAATATGTTCTTTTGTATTATGTTATTTAGAAAATTCTTAACTGCTGGAATTCTGAGAAAACACTTTTAATTAAAAAAACAAACAAACAAACACACAAAACAAAAAAATATTTAAAAATATTAAAATAATTTTAAAGTATTAAATAATAAAATGTATATTCAATTACAGATTACATTTACATTTTTATACTAATAGTTTTATTTCCTTTATTTTATTTTGCATCTAATTTTGTGTGAAAAATATTTAGCATTGCAAATAAAGCAAAAGAAAGACATCACTGTTAAAAGAATCATACGTAAAGAAAACTGACATACTTTTGCATACTTAAAAATTAGTATGCATAATAAGGCATAATATAGCCAGTGTGCCACTTTACTTTACATGTAGATCTGGCTACTGTTCCCCCGGCAGTGAATCCCCCTCTGGGAGGGGCCCTCTCCCGCTGCCAGTCAAATGGGGATTATGGGAAGTCCCTCCCCACCTCTACCATCTCAAGATGGTGTAGAAAGTAGGCGGAGCTTGTGGCAGGCAGCCAATAGGAGCGGCTGCCAGGGCAGACAGACACGGTTCTCAGCAGGTCCTCAGCGAGCAGTGGGTCTGTTTTGGCAGGAGGCAGGTGTCACCGCCATAGACCAGCAAAGCAATCTGTCCTGCTGAAGGGAGTCGCCTGTCCTACACACACACACACACACATGCACTTACACACATGATCACACAAACAGGGGGACGGGGCTGGTGTCAAATCAGTCCTTCTGTTAATGGACCGTGGACCGCATACACACATGCCATCTCAAACATCCTTCAGTGAACATGGCAAAGTGCCACTTCCCCCAACTGGGTGGCACATGCCACCTCTGCTTGCAGGATGGCAACACCACCTGGTAAGAGCTATGAAACACAAAGACTGTACTAGAGAAGTTCACTTATAAAGAATATAATTGCATTACTACTAAGATATACTCTTTTTGCTATCACTGAATACAAAAACTGCTTTAGGATATACTTTGAAACCATTTGCACTTTGAAATTGTAAAAAAATGAAAAAATAGTTACATATCACAAATATTTATAAAGAAAACTGTTGAATTAAACAAATTTTTGAAGTTGATTGAAATAGCATTTTCTTGTAAAATATAATTTACAGCTTTGATTAGAATCATTTCATAAGAGTCATTTGTTAGTGAATCAGGCTACACCGGTTGCACAGCCTGTTTTTGATTCATTGATTAGAATCAGTTCATAAGACTCATTTGTTTGTGAATCGGACTACACCAGTTGCACTATACGTTTTTGATTCATTGAACGGAATCAGTTCATAAAAGTTATTTGTTTGTGAATCGGACTACACTGGTGGCACTGTACATTTCTGATTCACTGAATAGAATCGGTTCATAAGAGTCATTTGTTTGTGAATCGGACTACACCAGTTGAACTGCACGTTTTTGATTCATTGATTAGAATCAGTCCATAAGAGTCACTTGTTTGTAAATCGGACTATGCTGGTAGCACTGCACGTTTTTGATTCACTGAATAGATTCAGTTTATAATAAGTCATTTGATTGTGAATCGGACTACACCGGTTGCACTGCATGTTTTTGATTCATTGATTAGAATCGGTTAATAAGAGTCATTTGTTTGTGAATTAGACTACACTGGGTGCACTGCACATTTTTGATTCACTGAATAGAATCAGTTCATAAGAGTCATTTGTTTGTGAATCGGACTACACCGGTTGCACTGCATGTTTTTGATTCATTGATTAGAATCGGTTAATAACCCTTTCAAGCGTACAATCACACCAGTGTGATCATTCTTGGCTGGTCCCTGGAGCGTACGATCACACCGGTGTGATTCGAACGTTCAGCGCGTCACATGATCAACTGCTGAATTCAAATCTGCTTCTGGTAGAGAACCAGATCGGACTCGCTGAGCGCTTGTCATATTATCGCAACTATTCCGTGTTTTCAACCATATAATGCTTATTTTGGGTTTCAGACATTTACATACACATAAGTCCTAGTTAAACGATGCATTTATAGCTAGCAAAATACACGCCGATGCCTATGGCAGCGGCAATAATGATCCTTACAAATGTTATCTGACGACATGTTTTATTGATATCATATACACATTGTGTAAGTAACTATAAAGTTTACTCTGCTCTTCTCCAAGCTCACCAGATACTTACTTTAATGTTTTTCGGGAGGAGAGGATGAATTTGCGTTTTGTAAATCCCACGGCTCGGATTCAGCGCGAACTAACATGGCGGCGCCCATCACCCGGCATAGATCAACTAACACGCTCATTATAAAAGTGTTTAAACCTCCAAATACATTTACTTGCACATATTTCAGAATCGAAATATCAGATATTTCATAATACAGTGAGCATGTTAGTAAATATTAATTATAAAAAGGGAAAAACTATATAAAAGTGATACATGTGTCATGTGTCAAAAACTCACTCTGTGGGCTCAGCTAGAATATTTTAAACTCACGTGTGAAAGGGATAAGAGTCATTAGTTTGTGAATTAGACTACACTGGGTGCACTGCACATTTTTGATTCACTGAATAGAATCAGTTAATAAGAGTCATTTGTTTGTGAATCAGAGTACACTGGTTGCACAGCACGTTTTTGAGTCACTGAATAGAATCGGTTCATAAGAGTCATTTGTTTGTGAATCAGACAACACTGGTTGCACTGTGCCTTTTTTTATTTACTGAATAGAATCGGTTCATAAGAGACTTTGGTTTGTGAATCAGACTACACTGGTTACACTGGACATTTTTGATTCATTGAATAGAATCAGTTCATAAGAGTAATTTGTTTGTGAATCGGACTACACCAGTTGCACTATACGTTTTTGATTCATTGAACGGAATCAGTTCATAAAAGTTATTTGTTTGTGAATCGGACTACACTGGTGGCACTGTACATTTCTGATTCATTAAATAGAATCGTTTCATAAGAGTCATTCCGTTTGTGAATCGGACTACACTGATTGCATTGTACTTTTTTATTTACTGAATAGAATCGGTTCATAAAAGCCTTTTGTTTGTGAATTAGACTACACTGGTTACACTGGACATTTTTGATTCACTGAATAGAATCAGTTCATAAGAGTCATTTGTTTGCTAATCGGACATTTTTGCTTCATTAAATATAACTAGTTGATAAAAATCATTTATTTGTGACTACACTGGTTGCAATCAGTCTGTTTAATAATCATCTGTTTGTGAACTAAACTACACTAGTTGAAATGCATGGTTCTGATTCATTAAATAGAACTGGCTCATAAGAGTCATTTGTTTGTGAATCAGACCACACTGGTTGAAATGTACAATTATGATTTATTAGAATAACTGATCTATCTTTCTATCTATTTAAATTGTAGATATGTTAAAAAATAACACCACAGCCTAACCTACACAGTTACCAAGCATATTTCTGGGGAAATCTACGCAAGCTGAGCGAATGGCATTAAGATGAATAGGAACTCTGATAAACAGGTATTACAGAGCTCATTGGTTACCCAGAACACAGTTTTTGAGATTCTTTGAAGTCTTAGGGATGGCACTGTATGTGTTGAGCTATGGGTTCAACTCTGTATTCAGCACAGCATGGAGAGATCGCCGAGATTGAATTCATTCAACTGAAACAAAACCTTGTATTGGCCTTGTGTATGGTTTCATATCTTTTTAATAACAGCATCGCTTTCGTACTGACGGCTGGGTTTCACGTCCTGCTACGCACGGCGCATAACGCTGACAGCTTCAGAGAAATATTTAGCTGCGATCACAGCGAATGAGGAGGAAAATTCTCAAAATTTCTCACACCTGTGCAAGGGGACACAAACGCTCGATTTAATCGAGTAGAAGAAATCAAGAGCGTTCTAATACGCTAAATGACATTATCATACCGCCTGTTATATAAACCCTCTTTGCTCGTCTGAAGTGAGCTAGTGTGTGCTATTAATCTGCAGTAGTGTTGTTCTGAAAGTGAAAGAGAGAGAGAGAAACTGTGGAGCCGCAAGCCAATACTCTTTCTTCAGATTGCAAAGTGAGATGCATGAGATGACATTCAGAATCATTTGTATGGTGCTTTGAATTTCCATTGGGATAAAACATGCTATATAAATAAACTTGTCTTGCTTATATTTAAAAATGTATTCCAAAATAATACTAAAATGAATTGCAGTAAGTTTTTATAGTTAATAACTACTTTTATAATCATAAATTAATAATTAAGTTTAAAATACTTTAAATAATAGTTTCTTTTTCTATAACATAAGGAAACTATATAAATTATATCTATATGCCTAATAAAGGCAAAAAATATTTTGAAATTCAAAATAACTCAAAATTTCAAATAAAGTTTTTAACATAGCAAAAACAAGAAGCATTTTATGATTATTTTTAATCATTTTTACAGTGCTTAGAATTTCCATTGTGTTAAAATGTGCTATATAAATAAACTTGGCTTATATTTAAAATGTACTCCAAAATAATGCAAAAATGAATTAAAATAAATTGTAATAAGTTTTTATAGTTAATTACTTTTATAATCCTGAATTAATAATTAGGCTTAAAATACTTTAAATACGTTTAAAAAAACAATAATAGTTTAAAATAATTTCCTATAGTATAAGGAAACTATATAAATTATATTTATATGCCTAATATAGACATAAACATATTTTGAAATTAAAAAAAAACTCAATATGAAATTCATTTTTAAAATATCAAATAAAGGTATTAACATAGCAAAACCAAGATGCATTGTTTTTGCTTTTTGCATTTTATGATTATTTTTATTCATTTTTATGGTGCTTTGAATTTCCATTGTGTTAAAATGTGCTATATAAATAAACTTGTCTTGCTTATATTTAAAATGTACTCCAAAATAACACTAAAAGGAATTAAAATAAACTGTAATACGTTTTTATAGTTAATAATTACATTTATAATCACAAATTAATAATTAGGCTTAAAATACTTTAAATACATTTAAAAAACAATAATAGTTTAAAATAATTTTCTATAACACAAGTAAACTATATAATTATATTTATATTCCTAATGGGCATAAAAAATATTTTAAAATTCAAAATAACCCAATACAAAATTCATTTTCAAAATATCAAATAACGTTATTAACATAGCAAAAAAAGATCACTCCAATTATAATTATTTATTTATTTGCTTACGGGATTAAAGCACACCCATTAAAAAAAGGCATTAAATTACTTAGTACAATTAATAAATTCATAAATTGCACTATTAAAATGGAAGTAGTTCTGTTGAGAGAAAACTAGATCACTGTAATGAATTACTTGATGATTTAAATGAAAGCATTCTAGTGTTGTGTCAAATAATCATTTGTAAAGTATAACGAGAGCAGTTTAGTTTTGTCACGACTAGCTCACTTCCATTATAAATCAACAAATCTGTTTACAAAGTGTGTGGTAGAATTGGGAGGGATGTAGCTGTACGTGTCACTCGCTCTCAGTGTAGACAGAGTGTCTGCAGATAAGACAGAGAGAGGCAGAGAGAGAGAGAGAGAGAGAGAGAAGGGAAATGGAAAAGCGGCAACAAACACAGGAGAAACGCAAAGCGCTGTAGGCAGAGATCAAACAGCGTACGTGGGCTTTTATGGATTATGATTTTGCCGTGCGTGGGCTTGTTATTATGGAGCGTTCTATTAGAGAAATGTAATATTGTAGTATTGTTTATGAAGACTAATGTTGGCATGTTAACTGAGAGACATTCTGAATGAAGCATAATGTATTTTTAAAGATGCCAATATGAGATGACTCATAATCCTCTACCTCTGGGCTAAAACACACACACACACACACACACACACACACACACACACACACGTGCAGCTTCTTATTGCAGTTAATGGAGGCCCTGACCTTTTAAAAGCAAGTTATCTTCCGTGTCATGAAACTCTGAGAGACAGAGATCAGAGAAAAGGGACAGAGAAAGAGAAAGAGGTGGAGGAGGGGATTATAATTCTAGACTTCAATTAAAGTCTACCTGTCACATCTCAGGCATGAAAATGAGGTCTTTCTTTCATTCTTCATGAATTTTTCCAACAATTTTTGATCATTACTATTATTTTTTTATTGTTAACCGCACTGTTCTGTCATACACATTGGGGATTTTTGAAGCTTTATGTAAATTAATTTCTGTGTAACTCATTCATAAAAGATTTTTTATGAATACTGTCACATTGAATTGTACCAATTTGTAATAAGTAAAAATTAGGCCTGCCAGTCATTTAACAGTTTTTAGCAAAATAATTAGATGCTATGGCAATTAACTAATTAATCAAATCAACCACAATTAATCACATAGCACAATATTTGGTGAGAAACTTAATGAATGTCAAAGACATTATAAATAGCAAAAAAGATTACAAATATTGTGACGGATATGCAAATCTTTAAATCAACTCTACAAAAGTGACTTTAAATGTCAATATATCAGGGTGCATGAGTAAATGTGTTATTTTTTTATTTTTTTAATCACACTGAACCCATTTTTTTTTTACTATTAAATGTACTAAATTCCAACTTTTTTTTTTTTTTGATTATCACTATTGTTTTCTTCTTCTTCTTTTTTTTTTTTTAAAGATTCTTTAACTTGCCGTGTAATTTCTGTGTAACTCATTCATAAATTCATTCTTTTAAAAAAATTAACACTGAACTAACACTGAACTAATTATAGCACGTAGAAATCAAGGCTGTCAATCATTCAACACTTTTTAGCAAAATACTTAGATGCTATGGCAATGGCCTAATTAATCAAATCGGCCACAATTAATCACTTGTTACAATATTTGGTGAGAAGCTTAATAATTGTCAAAGACAATTATTGTGACAGATAAGCAAATCTTTATTTATTTATTTATTTTTTAATCACACTAAATCTGTTTCTAATACACTCTAAAAAATTGTTTTTCTTTAACCAAAATGCTGGGTTCAGGCTGCTGGGTCATTTTATTTGGTTATTTTTAATATTTTTACCCAGGTGCTAGGGTAATTTTTCTACACTTCAACAAATGTTGTGTTATTATTATTATTTTTTTAACCCAAATCTGAACCTGAAAATGAGTTAAAGTATAAAACCCAACAAGCTGGGTCAAAATAACCCACAAATGGATGTTTTTAACTCAGCATTTTTTAGAGTGTATTAATTGCACTACATAACAAGAATATATTAATATACAATTTATACTAAGCTTTTATTTGTAAAAATGTCTTTTACACAGAAAAAAAAGGTATAGAAATTCAAGTAACATATTGAATTAAATATTACATTTTAAAGTAGTTTAAAGTAGTTTTAATCAAATATTTGATTATTTATTCAGCTGTTTAGTTGGACCCTAATAAACAGCTACACTATATAATATTTTGAAAGTTGAAAACAATAATAAAAGAATATGAATAAAGAGGTAACACTTTACAATAAGGTGTCATTTGTAAACATAAACAAACAATGAACAATACATGGATGTCGGAAGCAAAATAAATGTGGGTGGGTCCTCCCCCAGAAAATAATTACTGGAATATACGCCATTTACTGTAGTCTGCCGCCTTTTAATTAACGGAGTGTCTTTTTGCACAAAGTGCAAATAGGCGCCTTGTTGGCAGAGGCTAACATTCCATTACCTCTGCCCGCTAGTGTAGCAACATTACAAAAGACGGTATTTAAATGATATTTCCAGTGGCGCAAATAATAATGCGCGCAGCATATTGTTTTTGACACAAGAGACCAGAGTTCGCGCCACCTTTTTCCAAAATCGTTCTTCTTTTTTTCACATCTCATATCACAACAGAAAGACATTTGTTTTCAGTGAAGATAAAAATAAAGGAAACAATCGAAAGCTGAAATAATCGGGTAGGGTTAAGGTGTATCTGAGCAGCAGGTAAGCTCAGATGCTTAGTTTACTTTGCTGTGTCGCGGCCGTGCAGCAGCCGCGAGTAACTACTGAAAAAACTGAATGGAGTTAATTTATATGGGCCAAGTGGAATGGATTTGAGAAAGAAGTAGCATGGAATTCAAGACTGTAGCAAAATGGAGTTTAATTTACTAGGGCATTCCTCATGTATTTGCTGAATTAGAGACGGTATAAGTGGGTGGGTCCAATATCATTGGTCTTCAAAAGTAGGTGGGTCCTGTCCCACCCACACACAATGGCTCCGACGCCCATGGAACAATACATTTATTACACTATTTATTAATCTTTGTTAATGTTAGTTGATAAAAATACAGTAATTCATTGTTAGTTGTGGCGTCACACCGACAGAGGCCGCTCCCACAATAGTTGACTGACCTAGCAATCAGAGCGTCCTACCTCAGACCCGCCTTAAATCAGCTGTAACAGTCCGACCTCCATTGTTTCGATGCCGGAGAAGGGATGTAAGTTAGACAAGAATATCTCCGATTGAGCGATTGAGGTGTTGTGTTGCTGGATGTAATAATGAACATAGTGGACGTCATTTACTCCCACTGCATCTTCAGCGGCTCAGATGTCGGATTACATTTGTTTGTGAATGGAATGCGCCTCCCGATCTACATATATCTGTATATGTTCACGCGAATAATTCGTGAACCAGCTTCACTTACAGCAGAAGTGAGTATAAGGGTTTTTTTTATGAATCTTAGCGATCGCCTTTTCTAATAACGTGCTAGTTAGCAAGTTAACGGCTAAATGCGCTAAATGCAGCAAAAGTAAACAGGCTCGTCACTCCAGAAAGTAGAGAGGGGCGGGGCGAGCAGAGCTCATTAACATTTAAAGCAACCTCGACCAGAACAGGATGATTTTTGCAGAGCTGATTTTGACAAGGTAAAAAGGGTGTTGTTTTACACTACCATTGAGAATTTTTAACCAAAGTATGTTATAGACTTTTCATTAAGACCCTAAAGAATCATATCAACTTGTGGAAAATGGGCATCCGATGACCCCTTTAACTAACATAGTTAACTAATGTTAACTAATGAACCTTACTGTAAAGTGTTACCAATATGTTAGAGTACAGTATTAAAATTTCATGTGTAACTCAATGTGTTACTTGCCATTGCTTTGTAATTGTTTGTGAAATCTACTAGCTGATTTCTACTAGTGATTGTTTTCTCCCTCAGTGTAGTGGCCTCCAGGTCATGTGAGTTTAAGGTCCCTGGTTTAAAAGAAACCCTCCGTCGGATCAGATTTACACTCAAGCACAGAAGCTTGTTTTTGCTCACTGCGTGAGGGCTAAAGCTGATGGTTGCACAGGGGTTATCGGTGACCCCCAGCCTTCAGATAACCAGCACAGACAACCCGGGTGAGAAGTAAGAGCATGCAGGTGCCTGATCTTAAAGCATTAGAAGGGTTCCGGGTTGGAGAGCTGCATTTCACTGCAGTAAATAAACCGGCGATAGTAGAAACGTCTTTTCCTAGAGGCTTTTAGAGAGTGTTTTATGCAAGCGATGATTTTAATAGCCCGGTCGCATTCAACTAATGGCACTACTCAGATGCACCCGGCATTTTTATGAGATTGCAACTTACCATCCCATATCTGTTTGTAAATGCCGGACAGGGTCTTGGGGTTCAGTGTGGTTGATTTTAGACCTCACAGACTTCATTTTAGAGAAGCGCACTACAGCATTTAGGAGCACAGGAAGTGTGGCGGCACGGGGCCATAGCTTCGGCGGTTCTCCATTAGCCTTGATGATTGAGGTTAGAAACTCGTGAACTCCTGTCCCAGAAAACTACCACTACATCTATAAGGGTCCAGGCAGTTATCTCAGCCAGTATGGGAGATGCAGCGCAGCCTTCTGCGTTACTGGAAGTGACAGCTTCTGCTGGTAATTGACAGCCATGTTGTGGCAGCCTGCAGCTCTTTTGAAGGAAGTGGGGAAGCTCTGTGGAGTGTCTCAGCAAAGGTGAGATATAGAAGCCCCTCCAGGGACTTGTGAGCAAGTAAAGTTTTGTTTAAACTGGTGCTTCTCAGAAGGTTTTGCTTCGGATTTAGATTAACATTGGATTATTAAGTGGCAAGACAAAACTATATCATAATGTTTAATCTCGTTGGTATCATACAACGTTTCTATTATTGTTGTTGTTCTTTGTTGTTGTCGTTGTTGTTGTTGTTAATAATAATAATAATAATAATAATAATAATAATAATAATAATAATAATAATAATAATAATAATAATGATTCAAATATGACTGATACATTTATTTTTTAAACACAATATATGTAAAGCATTCTCTTACCTTCAAAATATGAATAATATGAATAATAATAATAATAATAATAATAATAATAATAATAATAATAATAATAATAGTTATTATTATAGTTTTATGTATAATAATAATAGTTATTATTATTATTATTATTTTATTGCAATATAATTGATAAACTAAATTAAATTTAAGTTATATTTATAATAATAATAAAATAATAATAATAATAATATTTGATATATAATTATATTTATATAATTACTAAACATATTTTAAATGTCAAAAAGTGAAAGTATTATTTTTTAATTATTATTAATTATTATCATTATTATTATTATTATTATTATTATTAAATTGCAATATAATTGATAATTGAAAAGTATTTTCTATCCTTTAAAACACTGATAATAATAATAATAATAATAATAATAATAATAAAAACTTATTTTTATTTGATATATAATTATATTTATATAATTACTAAACTTTTTTGAATATCACAAATTCAAAATATTATTTTTCCTTTGAAATGTCTGTGGTAGTAGTAGTAGTAGTAGTAGTAGTAATAATAATAATAATAATAATAATAATAATAATAATAATAAAACAGACTACAATAAAAATGAAATATTATATTGTGTTAAGTCGCCACTTGATGTTAAGTGTATTATATTGTATATGACTGATATTTCTATTTATTTTGATAAAATAAATGGTAAACTTACATAGAAAAGCTATAAAATCATTATTAAATAAAAAATAGTTCTATAATTATATACAAAAAATAATACAATTTTTAAAAAATGTAATAATTAATTTATTATTTTTTCTTTCTCCTGTTCATGACCTCATCAACAAAAATCTGTGGTAAATTTTTGCCTTGTGATGCACCAGTTGAGAACCACTGATTTATGTTTCTGAAAACTGATAACCAGCCGAGTTACGTAAAGCTAATAAACAGAGCTGTAGTAACCCATACGCTTGCTGAACATTTAGACAAGAAAAGCAATCAAATGTCTGCTTTACTCAACATTTACAAGTACAGAGAACATGTGCTTGCAAAATCTACATAACCGAAGACAATCTAAAGATAAAACTCCCCCATTTCGCTAATTCAGAGTCCCTGTGCATGTATAACGTTACACAGATCTCATTCGCGAAGTCTAAACTAAGTCACGCACATTCAATTTGGCTTCGCGGCTGCTAAACCGTGAGTCAGAGCGCCTTTCTGATGCGGTAGAACATAATCACATACAGCTGTGGAACTCGATCGCGTGGCAGGACGGCGTCAATCAGGGGTGAAACGTTAAATCTTACCCACAGTTCTCTCCTCCGCTGCGCTGCCGCATTTTTATATTTATGCTGATTTAGCCACCGAATTTGATCTCATGCCTGAAAAATGGACTCAGGTTGTCACGGTGGCTTAGAGAATAAGCATCTGCCAGTCCTGCTGTCAACCGAACCGTAAAAAGACCCTCGGGCGGAATCGCGCTGATCTCATCTTGACGGATGCAGTGCGAGGAGATCGACTCGAGCTGGTTTAATGTATTCACACGTATGACTTCTTCACCAAGTGCTCTTTTTCATTATTTATAATCTGACAGATGACCGCATTCTTTTTTTTTTTTTTTTTTTAACTGTGGCTTTATAGTTTTACAGCTGAAGTGTGTCACTTCTGTAACTTCACTAAGCATAACTTCACAAATATGAATCCTTAAACTAGTATATGAGCTTGTTATGGATTACTTGATAATAGGCCACGCCCATTTTGCATCTCAGTGAACCAATCAGAAACATACATACATTAACAGTCAAACGTTTTTGAACAGTAAGATTTTAATTGTTTTTAAATAAGTATTTTCTGCTCACCAAGTCTGCATTTATTTGATCCCAAGTACAGCAAAAACAGTCAAATTTTGAAATATTTTTACTATTTAAATTATTCCAGAATTATTCCAGTCACATGATTCTTCAGAAATCATTCTAATATTCTGATTTGCTGCTCAAAAACGTTTATTATTATTATTATTATTATTATTATTATTATTATTATGTTTAAAACAGCTGAGTAGAATTTTTTCAGGTTTCTTTGATGAATATAAAGTTCAGAATAACAGCATTTATCTGAAATAGAAAACTTTGGTAACATTATAAATGTCTTTATCATTACTTTTGGTCAATTTAAAACATCCTTGCTAAATAAAAGTATTAATTTCTATCATTTCTATACTGACTCCAAGCTAAATGGTGTTTACTGTTTTTTTTTCACACAGTAAATAAGACGTACCAAAGAGTAACTTTTTCTTTTGACTGGTTCTAAAAAAAAAAATAAAAAAAAAATAAAACAAAACAAAACAAAACAAAACAAAACAAAATAAAATAAAATAAAATAAAATAAAATAAAATAAAATAAAATAAAATAAAATAAAATAAAATAAAATACTTTTAAGAGTTTTTTTTTTTTTTTTTTTTTTTTTGGCAGGTCATTTGAATCAACTGCACCAAAGTGAATCAATTTTAAGCCTTTAAAGGTAGCTTTTAAATTAAACTAAACTAAACTAAACTAAAATAAGTGCATACAAGACAAATGTATAAAATAAAATAAAATAAAAATCTAAGAGTCTTTTCTTCTATACTGACTCCAAGCTAAACGGTATAGTGTACAATGTTAGAAAAGTTTTTTTTTATTTCAGATAAATGCTGATCTTTCTTATTCATCAAAGAATCCCGAAAAAATGTACTCAACTGTTTTAAAAATTGATAATAACAAATAATAAACAAAATGTTTCTTGAACAGCATATTAGAATGATTTCTGAATAAATTACATTTTAAAATATATTCAAAAATAAAGGAGCTATTTTAAACAGTAAAATATTTCACAATATTACTGCTTTTGCTGTATTTTGGATCAAATAAACGCAGGCTTGGTGAGCAGAAGAGACTTCTTTAAAAAAAAAAAAAAAAAAACATTAAAACACTGGTAATGTATTTGAAATTTTGGTAACGATATATGTATAGGTGGCTAAATTTCAAATATATATGGTTTTCCAAGTATAACCAGTCTCTGACTGGTTCACTGAGCTGCATAGTGGGTGTGACCTGTTATCAAGCAATCCAATGCAAGCTTATAAACATTGCAAACTTTGCTGTCTGAACACTTTTCCATCATCAGTCTGCATCTTTCCACCCTCTCCTAATCAAAACCATGCAAACAATCTTTTAAAAAGCTGTTATAAAGCCAATATATCAAATACATTTGTAAAATACAAACACAATTGTAATTATAAGCTGTCAAAAAGCAGATGAGGTTGAAGCAGCGCAAACAAGCATTGTACCGCGTTTCCCACATCTCTCATGTTTTCATGCCCAAAAGAAAGCCACATTAATGATATTTTCTGTACGGTGTCTGATTCTGAAGTACCTTTCTTCTTCTCGCCTGTTTTATAAATCAGCATATGATTACACGACATGCATATTTATAAGGAAATAAGTGCTGCACTTGTGCTATTTGCATTTGAGTAAACTATTGTCGAGAGGAGAGAATTATCCCGGATATAGATATTATTATCCCCAAGCTTTTGATTAAACCAATTTTCATAACGCAGCTCATTTATCTCACCAAACATCATTGCAGAAAAGACAATAGTCAAAGATTTGTCCTCCAGAGAAATACACAGTTCAGTGTTCGCAGGCTTCAGTCACTACATGAAACAGAAAGTCAGTGCATTCGTTCACAAATTTCAGCTTCTGCTAATCAGTGCTGGGTGGAACAACATACAAAATATGCTTTCAATTAACAATGCTTAATTTAAACTAGAAAAAAAAAACATTCAAATGAGTGTGCTTTCTTTGATTTGGCTGATAATTGAGGTTGAGGCTACGCAAAATATTGTGTATTCATCTTCGTATTTTGCTGGTGATATCAAATTAAGCAACATTGTGAATAGCAATAATTTTAATGCACATTAGCCTTTTATGTTCCCAAATGGTTCATATTAACGCTAATGAATTATATATACAGTATGTAGTGAAAAGTAAAAACATTTATAATGTTACAAAAGATTTCTATTTCAAATAAAAACTTTCTATTCATTAAAAAATAGAGCACCAAATCTGGGTGTAAATAAAATAAAATACACAACTTTTTCATATATTTTTTAAAGCATTAGGTGTCCAATCAGACTTTAACATCCAAAAGCTTTAAAAAAAAATGTAAATACTTTTATTTAGCAAGGATGCACTTAACTGAAAGTAAAAACATTTATAATGTTACAAAATTTTTCTATTTCAAATGAAAACTTTCCATTCATTAACCAAATTCAGCACCAGAAAAAAAAGAAAATTATATCTATATTATATATATTACATAATAGAGTACCAAATCTGGGTGTAAATAAAATAAAATAAAATAATAAAAAATAAAACCCCTAAAACTTTAAGTTTTAAAACTTAAACACAGTATATATTAATTCTCAATTATTAATTTTAAACAATATTTCTAATATTAAGTATCCAATCAGGCATCTTTAACATCCAAAAGCTTAAAAAAAAAACAGAAAAAATAAATATACTTTTATTCAGCAAGGACGCTATTCATTATAGAATAGAGCAGTGAATCTGGGTAAATAAAAAAAAAAAAAATAATAAAATAAAATATTTTATAAACATCTTTTGAAAGTTACAAATATATTAATTTTAAATATATATATATATATATATATATATATATATATATATATATATATATATATATAAAAATTAGCTATCCAATCACAATTTAACATCCAAAAAAAAAAAAAAAAAAAAAATCTGGGTATAAATAAAATAAAATAAAATAAAATAAAATAAAATAAAATAAAATAGAGTAGAGTAAAGTAAAGTAAAAGTAAAGTAATGTAAAGTAAAGTAAAATACCATCAAAAAAAAAACTCCTATCAACCTCACTGTATAAATTAATCTGACTATGCATTTGACAACAAGAATAAAATAATGCACAGACA
Organism: Cirrhinus mrigala; assembly: GCA_036247105.1. Classification (NCBI taxonomy): domain Eukaryota; kingdom Metazoa; phylum Chordata; class Actinopteri; order Cypriniformes; family Cyprinidae; genus Cirrhinus; species Cirrhinus mrigala. The sequence goes on along the minus strand of CM070008.1, from coordinate 34,574,932 downwards.
ATGAAATACAACAACAGAAGGTAACTTATGTTTTATGTTATGAACATAAGTAATTAATACTGTATGGCTGTCTAATTAGTAAAACCATCCATTAATCAAAAACAAAATCAACATATCAATAATTTATAACAGCTTACTTCACCCTAAACTTGACTTCTTATTGACACTCTCTAATGCACCACAGAAAAGCTGATCTTGAATAGGCGGTGTACAGTATATAATAAAAACCAGCAAATAGGCTGTCATTTGAATGTGTGGAATATTACTACAGCCCTTCATAATGTACAGACAGCTTTGAACACACCAATCTGTCTGTAAATGTATGGAGGGCTGAAAAATATAGTTTGTGAAAGTGTTTTTATCAGGCCTTGGCAGAGTACATGATGCCAGCCAGCCAGGTGGAGATACATAACGGCAACATTTCAAAGGAACATCAGACAGGGAATATAGGCATAACTGCTGGCGAAAGCGTGTATATGTGCGTTATTTTGTATGTCCATCATGCTCTGCCGTGATGTCTCTAAAAGGGGTGACGACTGTGGAGTGTGCGTGTGCGTGTGTGTGTGTGGCGGTAGGGGAGGCTCTGAAATCATTAAGTGTAATTGGTGTGAGAGGGTCTGTGTTTCAGCATCTCTCTGCAGGAACCGGCCAGCGAAACAACTGAACCCCACCACCCGCCTGCCAGTGCTGTCGCCTAGCAACCCACTGTACCTCACTTCCTCATGATGACATCACAAGGGGGTCTGTGAAACGTCCTTTCACTGCACTGGCTGATGAAACATTCACAATCCGTTTTACTTTGATAATGTGACATTTCAAAAGAAAGAAAAAAAAAAAAAAAAACATAACCAGACCTGTCCCTAACTTTAACCATATCCCACCGTAATGCCAACAAAAGTGTTTTGCAACATGAACACTAAATTGTACCTAACAATTTTTTTTTTACACACAGTAAATAAGAGGTAGTTAATGAGACCTACCCTAAATACCAAAGACTAATTTTTTCTTTTGGCTGGTTCTTACTAAACTAAACTAAACTAAAATAAAATAAAATGAAATAACAAAATTTTAAGAGTCTTTTTTTTTTCTTTTGGCAGGTTATTTAAATCAACTGAACCAAAGTGAATCACTTTTAATCCTTTAAAGGTAGCTTTTAAACTACACTAAACTAAACTAAACTAAACTAAGTGCATATAAAACAATTGTAAAATTAAATTAAATTAAACTAAAAAAATCTAAGAGTTTTTTTTTTCCCTTTTAGCTGGTTCAAAATAAAATTAAATTAAATAAAATTAAATAAAAAGTGCATACAAAACAATTGTATAAAATAAAATAAAATAAAATTAAATTAAATTAAATAAAAATAAAATAATTATCTAAGAGTCTTTTTTTTCTTTTAGCTGGTTCAAAATAAAATAAAATTGAATTAAATTCAATTAAATTCAATTAAAAAGTGCATACAAAACAACTGTATCAAATAAAATAAAATAAAATCTGATTCTTTAAAATAAAATAAGTGTATAAATAAAATAAAATAAAACAAGTGTATAAATAAAAAAAAAAAATCTAAGAGTCTTTTTTTTCCCTTTTAGCTGGTTCAAAATAAAATAAAATAAAATAAAATAAATAAACAGTGCATACAAAACAATTGTATTAAAATAAAATAAAATAAAATAAGTGTATAAATAAAAGAACAGAAAACAAGTGTATAAATAAAAAATAAAATAATAAAATAAAATTAAAAAAATATATAAAATATTTTTTTTTTTACTTTTTTGGCAGGTTATTTGATCAACTGAACCAAAGCGAATCACTTTTAAGCCTTTAAAGGTAGCTTTTCAAGGCATTTTACTGTATTTTTTATATGCTTGGTGAGCAAAAACATAAAAAATCTTAATTATTCCAAACTTTTTACTGTTGGTGCAGGTGCATGTCTTTATTCATTGCTATATCCACCACACTGAAGAAGATACATCTCTAATATTGAATATTTAATTAAATCCATATTGGCTACGGAACAACATACTAGCAACCAACCAGATTTTACAGTTTGAAGCTTGAACAACATTATCAACCAATTACGTCTCTGATTTGAGAGTATGTCACGGTTCCTGCATGTAAGCAGAACATGCCTTTGGATAAAAGCATCTGCCAAATTCATAAACGTTGGAAAACCGACTGACAGAACACAGCCAAAATCAAAGCAACCTTAAACTAGTTCACTGAAATGACTCAATTCTGTAATAAAGAGGACCTTTGAGTCGCACTTTCTTCCATTTGACCCAGTTGCATCCTGCATTGAAAGTGTTCAAATGAAACTTGACATGTGAAAAACATTCAATACACCAAAGAATTCAGACAAAAGAGCAGTAAGTAGTTTTTCTCCAATGCAGCAAACGCACACGTCTTACCTTCTCATAGTAGCGCAGCTCGTAATCGAGAATAATTCCATTGGGCTGTTCAGGCTGTGGCCATGACAACGTGATGCTTTTCATCGTCGAACTGACCTGATGCATTATGGGAACAATGGACGGAGCTGCAAAAGAGAGAGAGCGAGAGAAGGAAAAACCAAGTGAAAAAAATCATTCCAAACAGCCATCTTCCCCGCTGCGTGTACTTAGCTAGTGAATTGATCTGCCACTTTCAGAAATGAAGCGCACACACACATGCACAGTATGATGAAAGAGTCAGACGAGAGGGTGATTGGAGTTGTTTAATAGCTTCGTGAGAATGTGCCCTTTGCAATGGAAGCCCATTTCTCAGTTCGAGCGCTCTGATTGGCTACAGTGTGTTTCTGGCCTTGCCGTCTTTAAGGAAGACACACCTGAGTGCACATGCACAGCCTCCAAATTAACCCACTGCCCATTTCATTCCCCTCTCTTTCTCGCCCTCCCTCATTTCTTCCTGTTCTCCTTTGCTTCGTCAAAGTGGTACAACTCTACGCTCAGCTGCTGTAACATCACACACAGCCTGTTTTCACGGGTGAATAAACTGAGGCGAGCATACGGATGTCACACAAGCTACTACACACACAGATACGCACTCGCACCTGCTAAATGACAAACACACACACACACACCAAAAACAGACAAACCATTTTCTATAACTTTCTCTCACACACACACAAACTGGACATGTTCTTCTAAGCATGCAGAGATATTGTGCATTAAAGATGTAACAAAAAAGAAGATTGTTAGACTTGAGATAGTTTTATGAATCTGCCATTAGAAACCTAAAGTGACAAACTACTCCACTGAATAACACAGTGGTTATACTAATCCAAATTAATTTAGGTGGTTATAGTCCTCATCATTATAAATTTAATAAAAATAAAAATAAAATAAAAAAGACTTATTAAAAAGTAAAAAATATAAAAAAATATTAAATATTATAAAATAAATAAAAATAATATTATATATATATATATGAAATATATAAATACAATAATAATATAATATTTAATATAATAATATAATATAATATAATATAATATATATATATATATATATATATATACATATATATATATTTTTTTTTTATAAAGTAAAAAAGAAAATAATATTAAAAAAACATGAAATTTTATAAAATAAATAAAGTATTTATCTTTTACCACATCTATCTATACATACATACAATTTTATAAATAATTTAATAAGTAATAATAAGTATATTTATATATATATATATATATATATATATAAATATATATAAAAAATTTGTTATATTGAACTAAGTATACAGTAAGCATATCTATCTATCTATCTATCTAATAAAAATAAAATGATAAAATTATCCATACATACAATTGTATACAGAATATATATATATATATATATATATATATATATATATATATATATTTCTAATATACATTTCTAATATATGAAAATAAAAAAAATTAAATTTAAATAAAATAAAAAATTTTAAATATAAAAATACATTGGAACTTATATAAACATAATGGAACTTAATGGAACTTAATGGAACTATACATATACACACATATTATATATATATATATATATATATATATATAAATATATATATATATAAATAAAATATATCTATCTATATCAGAACAATTTAATATTTAATAAATAATTAATAAATAATATAAATAATTACAAACACTCAAATTAGTACATATAAAATATAAAGAAATCTATTTATCTCTATAAATTAGTGAATAAGACACCCTTATATGACCATTCAACACACATGCACACAAGCTCTTAATACAATATCTTGTCCAGCATTCTCAGTCTGTCTCCACACATCACCCAGACTTCCATCTGATGCTTTTAAAATGGTGACTCAAGCAAAGTGTCACCCTACTCTGAACCACGGCCTTTGAGTCCTTCTCTCTCGCTCTCTCGTTCATGCTCTGTTGCCCGTCTTTGCTCCACATTAGCAATTACTGGCAGTGTGCACTCACACACACAAATACACACAGCTGCAAAGAGGCTGAGAAAGCTGAAATTGCTTTTCTGCAGTTTTTGTATCTCCATGTTGGGAGAGGATCCACCTTCTAAACATGCACGCACACACACACACACACACACACACACAGCAGTTATTTACCATTCCACACATTGTGTAGCAAAACCGAGATTACCAGCCACACTGTGCGTGTGAGAGAGAACTTTATGATCAATTTTTAATTTTCTTATCTAAAGAACAGCAGAAGCTCCAATCCCCTTCCTTATAAATCCACAGGCACACACACACAGCTGCTGGCTCTTCCTGCTATCTTTTTTTTTTCTTTTTGTTATACACCCACTGCCACATTTTACATATTTAGAAAAAAATGGTAATAATAATAAAAGGAATTATATTTCTATCTTATAAAAATATAAGATAGAAATATAATAAATAGTATTTAAAATTACAATTAATAATAATAAATATGATACATTAAATAAAACAATAAAAATTAAATAAAATATTAACTGTAAATTATAAGTATATGATAACTGAATGGCAAAATAAAATAAAATAAAATAAAATAAAACAAGGTGTATTTTGGAAGACCAGCAACAATTTGTCTGCATTAAAATCATTCCTTTCTAACAGCATAAGGGTCTGGTTGGTATTCATGCATTTAGCCATTTATTGGTTTGCTTCAGGGAACCTTATGAGTAAATGTCTAAACTAATACTTCTCAAAGTCCCAATATTTATTACCCCGCGCTAGCTGAATGTGTGTTTGCCTTTATCGGGTGTCTGCCAAAACTCAAACTGAGGTTTTCCAGCCTTTTCCTCTTCACAGCTGGCAGGAATCCTCATCTTGACAAAGATTTGTGACTCTTCTCCTCTCATCACCCTCTTTCCCCTTCAACTCATCTCCCAGCATCTACACGTCTTCCCTCTCTTCTTCATTTCAGCCTCTGGTCCTCAACAGGATGACTGCTTCAACATTAATCACAGTCACACTCCCTGCCAAACATACAAAAAAGCGAGAGACAAAGCAAGAAAGACAAGAGACCAAGATACGGCCGATGAATTCTAAACAACAGTTTCTTGAGCCAGACAACTACTGCTCTGCTCTCCACGGGTCTCTGCGCTTTCACTGAGGGAACAAACTGTCGCATTTAATAGTACTGACACAAACTTCACGATTCGATTGGATTAAGATTCATAAGCTTCCAATTTGGTTCAATTCCAATCTTGATTCGGTATTGATTCATTTTGATATAGCTACACTACCATTCAAAAGTTTGGGATCAGTAGGATTTCTAATGTCTTTTAAATAAGTATTTTATGCTCATCAAGGCAGCATTTACTTGATTAAAAACACAGAAAAAATAGTAATATTATTGCAATTTAAAATAGTGGTTTTCTATTTAAATGTACTTTAATATATAATTTATTTTTGATGCACAGCTGAATTTTCAGCATCATTACTCCAGTCTTCAGTGTTACACGATCCTTCAGAAATTATTCTAATGATTTATTACCAATGTTGGAGACAGTTGTGTTATTATTTTTTTATTATTTTTTTTTTTTATTGGAACCTGTGATACTTTTTTGAGGATTCTTTGATGAATAAACCATTAAAAGAACAGCATTTATTTAAAATATAAATCTTTTGTAACAAAATCTTTTGGGATCAGTAACTTATTTCTTTCTTTGTTCGAAAGAAATGAAAAATTTTATTCAGCAAGGATGTGTTAAATTGATAAAAAAAACTGATAGTGAAGATTTATATTGTTACAAAAGATTTATATTTTGAATAACTGCTGTTCTTTTAAACTTTTTTATTCACCAAAGAATCCTAAAAAAAAGTATCACAGTGTCCTGAAAAAAATATTAAGCAGCACAACTGTTTCCAAAATTCAAAATAAGTCAGCATATTACGATGATTTCTTAAGAATTATGTAACACTGAAGCCTGGAGTAATGCTGCTAATGAAAATTCAGCTTTGCATTACAGAAATAAATTATATTTTAAAGTATATTAAAATAGAAAACTGTTCTTTTCAATAATATTCAATAATATTTCGAAATATTACTTTTTTCTGTATTTTATCAAATAAATGGAACTTTGATGAGCATAAGAGACTTCTTTAAAAAAACACTGCAAATATTACTGATCCCAAACTTTTGAACAGCAGTGTATCTGGTACAGTATATGTCAATTTTTCTCAAGGAAAAAAAAAAATCTTTCTCAACTAATTCTGTAATTTATACAGTGAAACCTGTTTGTTGGTACACTCCTGCAATATTAATATAGTACATTAACATAATACTACTGTGGTACTGTGGTAATGTTACATTGTTTATAAGCCGTTTAATTAACCTCTTTTCACTGCTCATTCACTCATTGAGTGATTACATAAGGCATGATGTATTTTGGAAAATTGTAGTTTATCTTTCATACCTTCTGATGTTGGTTTATGCTCATTTTGTGCTATAACTAGTAGTAAATAAGAAGCGATGAACAGTTTACGTGCCACTTAAAAAGAGGTGACTACAGCAATCTGACATAAGCTGTCAAATGCAGCTTTACCAAGCTCAACGGCTTCGGCCCAACACTGTAGAAAAATGACTGATTTAACAGTAAAAGACTGTAAAAATGTTACAGTAAAAACCTGCTAAATGGTTAACGGTAAATTCCCCTACTATATACGGTGAAAAACTGTTTTGGACATGACGTAATTTTATGGTAATATACTGTTTTTGGAAGAGGAAAAAGAACATATCATTTACAGTGAATAACTGTAACATTCGCAGAATTCCCTGCGTTACTTTTCAAATTTGATGTTTTTTTGTTAAAATAATTGTTTCTTCTTCGTTTTTTCTTATCAGTTTTGTACATTAGGGTTGTATATTACACCTAATGTTGTTAAATGAATGTTTATTGCATTATTTCAGTTTCATATGTGTTACCATGTTGGTGTTTAATGTTTGTGTGAATGAGATGGTGCACTTTCTATATATATGTTAGTATATAAAAACTGCTTGCGATGGCTTTGGTTCATCATGTGATTTTCTCATCACCAGCTGCATATGGTGGTTATCAGTGTATTACAAAGGTACAAAACAGATTTCAGAACTTCAATAGGTTGGTATATTAACATTATATCAGTTAATGAAATTACGGTATTTAACTGTAAATTTAAGTAAAACTGTAAAAATGTTGCTTCCGTTTTTTTTGTTTGTTTGTTTGTATGGAATTTTACCGATTTTTGAAGCTGTGATATACATGAAACACTATTGGCTATTTTAAAAAGGGGGTCCCGCCCTGTCTTCCTGTTTCAGTTGAAATTATGTCAACACATAAATATTTCAATCACTTCAGTAGACCTTTAACATTACTACACATTTATCTGAAAAAGGACATCCAATGAGACAAAACGAACATCAGGTCTTTGATTTATCCATCAGGAACTGATTGGCCATAAAAAGTAGGTGTTAAACACACACACAGACATATACAGGCACTGAAAGAAAGAGAGAGTGTCTTGAAGAGATTGATAGGGTGTGACTGTCATCCAGACACTGATAGTATGTACTAGACCCATAAAACCCAGCTGAGTGACAGCTGAGTACAACTCACCCCGTGTCTCAACCCGTGCTGTTCTATCTCACTGTCTCCGTCTCCCTTTCTCTCCTCAAGCATACTCATTATTGTCTATACTTCAGATCCTTGCCCTCTGCAACACAATATCACATTCTACAAACATAAATCTAATAAAGAACAATATTAACCAAAAAGCATAGTGTCAGCGGTTCATTCTGCATTTGGTGATGATGTTTACAGCATGTCTGCTCTAGTTAGTTGATGCAAATCCAATATAGAGGATCTGTTTCTGTTTACGGCCGCACTGCCGTTACTATTAAATAAAGTGAGTCTTATAGCAATTACAGCACAGAGCAACTTTCAAAATTCATTTATGCCGCACTTGATCGGAGATTTATTGATCTCCTGTGCGACTGTCTCGCTTTTATATGGATGGACTCAAACCTCTCGTCTTCTCCAGCTGGTTTATGTTGTGTTCTTCTCCTGAGTTTATTGTAGTGGCTCATGGGAACAGTGTTTGCTGGTAATTGGTTTTGCAACCACTGGTCTATGAGTTTGGTCTCGACGGAGCGATTGCGGTTTGTGCTTTGAACAAGAGATTAAAAGAGAGTAGGCCTATAGAAAAGTGCTGTGGTATTACCATGGTGGAGATTGCAATACCGCAGTACTTTGATATATACCATGGTACTAAATCATACCTACAATTACGTAAAAAAAAAGTAGATAAAAAATGAATTTATATAATTATATAAATTTATATATAATATAAATATATAAAATAAAAAAAAATGACATTTCAATAAAATAATTTTAAATATAAAAATATAACATGTTATAAATTATATATATATATATAAAGTCTGTGAACCCTTTAGAATTTTCTGTATTTCTGCATAAATATGACCAGAAAGTTAATTAGATTTTCACACAAGTTTTGAAAATTGACAAAGAGAACCCAATTAAACAAATGAGATGAAAATATATACTTTGTCATTTATTTATTATGAAAAATTATCTAGCATTAAATATTTATGAGTTGCACAAGTATGTGAATCTCTAGGATTATCAGTTAATTTGAAGGTGAAATTAGAGTCTATCTGTTCAGAAGTGTTTTCAGTCAATAGGATGAAAATTAGGTGTCAGTTTATGCCCTGTTTTATTTAAAGAAAAGGGATCTATTAAAGTCTGCTCATGTTTGTGAAAGTGAATCATGGCACAAACAAAGGAGATCTCTGAGGACCTCAGAAAAAGAGTTGTTGTTGCTCATCAGGCTGGAAAAGGTCACAAAACCATCTCTAAAGAGTTTGGACTTCACAAATCCACAGTCAGACAGACTGTGTACAAACGGAGGAAATTCTAGACCACAGTTACCCTCCCCAGCAGCGGTCGACCAACAAAGATCACTCCAAAGCAAGATGAATAACAGTTTCCGAGGTTGCAAAGAACCCCAGGATAACTTCTAAGCAACTAAAGGTCTTTCTCATATTGGTTAATGTTGAAGTTCATGAGTCCATCATCAGAAGAACAAAGAACAACCATGGTGTGCATGGCAGGGTTGCAAGTAGAAAGCCACAACTCTCCAAAAAACACTGCTGCCTGTCTGCAGTTTGATAAAGATCGTGTGGACAAGTCAGAAGGCTACTGGAGAAATGTTCTGTGGATGGATGAGACCAAAATATAATTTTTGGTTTAAATAAAAAGTGTTATATTTGGAGAAAGAAAAACACAGCATTCCAGCATAAGAAGAACCATGGTTTGGGCCTGTTTTGCTGCATCTGGGCCAGGATGATGTGCCATCATTGATGAAACAATAATTTTTGAATTACACCAGCAAATTCTAAAGGAAAATGTCAGGACATCTGTCCATGAACTAAAATCTAAGAGAAAGTGGGTCAAGCAAGACAACAACCCCAAGCGCACAAGTCATTCTACCAAAAAATGGTTAAACAAGAACAAAGGTAATGTTTTGGAATGGCCGAGTCAAAGTCCAACATCACAGGGTTCAAGTGTTTCTGTACTAAATTCTTAAAAGTCGTTGTGCATGACTGATCAGCAGTTACAAAAAACATTATCTGCAGTTATTGCTTCAAAAAGGGGTCACAACAGATACTGAAAGCAAAGATTCACATACTTTTGCACCTTGCAAATATTTAATACTAGATCATTTTTCTCAATAACTGAATGACAAAGTATATATTTTTGTCTTGTTTGTTTGATTGGATTCTCTTTGTCAACTTTAAGGACTTGTGTGAAAATCTGATGATTGTATTTATGCAGAAATATAGAAAATTCTGAAGGGTTCACAAACTTTCAAGCAGCACTCTATACATATATATATACATACATACATATATATATATACACATATATATATATATATATATATATATATAATATATATATATATATATATATAAAAATACACACACACACACACAATTAAAATATAACAATTCTATACAATGTAAATATATGAAATTAATTTCAATAAGCTAATTTTAAATAATAAAATGTTAATGAATTATTGTCATATTTATGGTAACATACAATTAGCAAATATAAATTATTATGCATGTTTATAAATTCTAAACTAAAAGAAAAAAACATTTAAATAAACTACTTTTAAATATAAAATGTTACTGAATTATTGTCATACTCATGGTAATATGCAAATATAGCAATTCTACGCATATATATATATATATATATTCTATTTAAATCTATTTGTACTCAAAGGCGAAAAAGAAAAAAGAAAGAAAGAAAGAAAGAAAGAAAGAAAGAACAAGTGTTGGGAGTGCCAAAAAGCGTAATCATGAATAAAAAAATAAAAGAAAAATGAAACATTGCTAATAGCCTTTGGCTTCCTGTTTGGTGCATCGTGGGAATAAAGCACAGCAGTTATGAAAAAAGTGTCTGAAATGAAATTGCTTATAAAGTTGGGAGGAACAAGCCATCACACGAAATGACTGCTGACAATCCGCTTTCCTAAAGCAGAAAAAAGGACGTAATTTTGAAATAAATAACAATAAAACCTACAGTACAGGAGGCTGGAAAGCAGCTTTAGTCTCCAAATGGCTAGTGCTTGAAAACAACAAACACTCCCACGCTCTTTCAGCACAAACATTATCAAATGTCCTGTTTTCACAGAGTGCCGGAGAGATTTACAGACGTGCTCGCTTCTCTAAATGGACGTTTACCGTTTCTCTGACCCCAGAGGGCTGGCAGACAGGAGACAATGACTGAAATTAATCATTATGTCTTAGAGAGTTTAGGGAAACAACCAAATTAGAATGAGAGAGAGAGAACACGATAATCTAAAAGCATCAAAGTTTTCGCAGGTTGAAAGGAAATAAGCCTCTACTGTTTACATACTGAAACCATAATTTAATAATAAGGTACATTTTCATCTCATTAAGCATAAAACTGAGAAAATACAAAACTTCCTTTTAGTGACACAGTGGATCCTGTACTCAATGTTCTCAATAATCCTATAAATCATAGTTCAGAACAACTCAATAGTAAGTTTCTGGGAGAAAGACAAAAATTTCAATGAACAATGACCTGAATTTTAGTATTAAATATTGTATAGCTTTGGAATATAATGTACAACTCATGTTGGACTAGTTTTATGCCACTGTATTGTTCTTTTACAAGCTTCAAAGCCACTGGTAACCACTTGTTTCCATTGTCTGGACTGGTATTACATTGAGTAGATGATTTATCTACAGAATTACCATTTTTAATCTAAAATGGAGAGTTCAAGCTAAAGGAACAGCGTGTCCTTCATCCAGTTTTGTGTCCAGTTGGGGACAGGCTTCGAATGCACTTTTAAATCAGCCATATCGATGAGGGAATCACCAGATGCACAGTCCAGATGCCAGTCTGGGAGTTTAATAACCCTTCAGAGCCACATTGCCGGCGGACTGGGTTTTTATATCCTGTACTCTTTGCCCATGATTTCTGTCTTCAATACCTCTCTTTCTAACACAAAAAGTAGATGATGATATTATATTTTATTTTATTTTATTTTATTTTATTTTATTTCTTTAGCTTTGGACTAAAATGTAAACACAAATTACATACCATAATAAAATAAATTCGGATTCAAAAGTCTGAGAAAACTGAATTAAATGCTTTTATTTTGTATGACTGAAAAATCTTAAAATATAATATAACATAATATAATATAATATAATATAACATAAATAATATAGTCATTTTATTTTTTAGCTTTGAACAAAAATATAAACGCAGATTACATACCATAATAAAGTAAAGTGGGATCCAAAAGTCTGAGAAAAATGAATAAAATGCTTTTATTTTGTATGATTACATTTTTTTAAAAAGTAAAATATTTTATATCTAACTACAATATAATAATATAATATAATATAATACAATATAATCTAATAATAAAAATTTAAATATAAATTATAGTGCTAAATAATAATAAATGTTATTATTGTTATTATTATTAAATATTTAAATAAATTATAAAATAGAAATGATTAATAATAAAGCAGTATATATATATATAAGATTATATATGAGAAAAATTATATTATTATTAATAAAAAAATGTTACTAAAAATTACAATACAGTAAGCAGTGTATACACAGTACTAAAAATAAAAATAAAATACAATTTTATAATTTTATAAAATAAAATTAATTATATATATATATTATATATATATATATATATATATATATATATATATATATATATATATATATATATATATATATATATATATATATATATATATTTTTTTTTTTTTTTTTTTTTTTTTTTTTTTTTTGTCTTTCTTTCTTTCTCTCAATATTTTCAACGCTCAAGTCTCACTCAGATCAGAGCAATTTGGATTAAAAAATAAATAAAAATCTTTTCAACAGCCGTGATTTATAGATTTAAAAAATCCATAACTGCAGTAACAATCCCCAGTGTACCATACATTTTTAAAACCTACTTTCACAACCCGGTTAATTCATTAGTTTATCTCTCGGTGCAGGAAATGAGAGACCCTACATTCTGTGATACACATTGATTAGCCTGTCATATGTCCTTAGCAATTATTCCTAATTGACACTGACTCCAAATACACATGAAATGTAATATTAAGATGAATGGACAGACTGCAAGATAAGATGGCGCCCAGGCAGTTCAAGTCTTTACCAATGTTCCCAGCAGCCATTTGTGAGTTTTGTGGACACTATGAGGACGCGTTTCCTCACTCTAGCAATGGAAACAAGGACGTTGTGCTTTTGTGTTGCACACAAGCTTTGAAAAGTTGACAAATAGCAACCTACAGACTATATAATGTGCAATAAGTACACCCTCCATGCATCCGAAAGGTCAGCTCCTGCTCCCACCCCACCTGTCCTGCCGTATGTGCCCAGACCAATAGTACCGAATGCAGTTTGTAAATGCCAAACACTCGCTGGGTGTTTTCTTCTCCAAACCACTGAACCCATCGAGAAACACAAGGTGCCGCCGGGTGAATAAAGAGCCCAGTTCAGCGCTTGACCTGTTACGCTGAAAATAACCACAGTAGCCGTCACAACCCCGGTGACATTTTCATCGCAATCGCTCAGCGGGGAAATATCAGCCTGTTTTTTTTTTTCTTTTTGATGAAACATTAGCCAATCCTAACTTTATCAGCTATTTTTTAATACTTGGCTGCCAAATTCTAAAATACCTATCAACAGAATGTTTCTTCTTCTTCTCCCTCATCTCATAATTTTCTATTTTTGAATTTGTTGTATGTATTATACACTGGCGTTCAAAAGTTTGGGATCAGTAAGGTTGTTAACGTTATTTTATTTATTTATATATCTTATTTTAATAAGTCTCTCATGCTCACCAAGGCTGCATTTATTTGATAAAAAATACAGAAAAAAATCTGTAATATTGTGAAATATTATTACGGTTTGAAATAACTGTTTTCTATCTTAATATACTTTAAAATATAATTATTCCTGTCATGCAAAGCTGAATTTTCATCAGCCATCACTCGGAACCTGTGATACCTTTTTTAGGATTCTTTAATGAATATAAAGTTAAAAAGAATAGAACATATTTAAAATAGAAATCTTTTCTAACAATATAAGCCTTTAACTATTGCTTTTTATCATATTAACACATCCTTGGTGAATAAAAATATTAATTTCTTTCAAAAAAAGAAAGAAAAAACATTCACCCCAAACTTCTGAACGATAGAGTATATTGTAACAAAACGGTTAAATTTCCTGTTCTTTTTAACATTTTATAAAATAATAATTTTAATACTTTATAAACCTAAATGAAGATTCAAGACAAATTTGTTTATCTTTAAATTTGTCTATTTAAATAAATAAATAAATAAATTGTCATTTTCTCTTTTTGAATTTATTGTATACTGTTAAAAAGTTTGGGATCAATAAAATTTGGTCCTTTTTTTTTTTTTTTTTTTTTTTAAAATAAGTCTCTTCTGCTCACCAAGGCTACATTTAATTTATTCCTGTGATGCAAAGCTGAATTTTCATCAACCATTATTCCAGACATTTCTCCGGTCTTCAGTGTCACATGATCCTTCAGAAATCTTTCTTTATGTTGATTTATTATCAGCGTTAGAAACAGTTGTGCTGCTTTATGTTTATGTTTTTTATTTATTTATTTATTTTTTTTGGGAATCTGTGATACTTTTTTCAGTATTCTTTAATGAACATAAAGTCAAAAAGAACACCATATATTTGAAATATAATTTTTCTTCTAACAATACAAGCCTTTACTATTGCTTTTTAATCAATTTAACACATCCTTGCTGAATAAAAATATTATTTTCTTTCAAAAAATAAAGAAAAACATTTACTGACCTCAAAATTTTGAATGGTAGTATATATTGTTACAAAAGATTTCTATTTTCTGTTCTTTTTAACTTATTTATTTATTTTTTTATTTTAATACTTTATAAACCTAGATGAAGATGCAAGACAAATGTATTTTTAACTTAAAAATAAATAAATAAATAAATAAATAAATATTTTTAAATTGTAATATTCTCATTATAAATTTGTTGTATGCTGTTCAACAGTTTGGAATCAGTAAAAAAAAAAAAAAAAAAAAAAAAAATATTTTTTTTAATTATTTTTTTTTTTTATTTATTTCTCTCTCTCGCTCTCTTTTTTAAATCTCTTATTCCCAAGGTTGCACTTATTTGATCAAAAATACAGAAAAACTGTAATATTGTGAGATATTATTACAATTTAAAATAACTTTTCTATTTTAATATACTTGCAAAGTATATGCAAAGCTGAATTGTCATCAACCATTATTCTAGACATTTCTCTGGTCTTCAGTTTCACATGATCCTTCAGAAAACTTTATAATATGTTGATTTATTACCAGCGTTAGAAACAGTTGTG
The DNA here is from genome assembly GCA_036247105.1 of Cirrhinus mrigala. NCBI lineage: Eukaryota > Metazoa > Chordata > Actinopteri > Cypriniformes > Cyprinidae > Cirrhinus > Cirrhinus mrigala. Next base: position 34,559,507 of record CM070008.1, on the reverse strand, counting down.
CTGTTTTTGTTTTTTTTTTGGAATCTGTGATACTTTTTTCAGGATTTTTTAATAAATATAAAGTCAAAAAGCATATATTTGAAATCAGTAATTTCTCTCAAAAAAAGAAAGAAAAAAAAAATGTTTACCCTTTATATTGTTACAAAAAAATTATATTTTGAATAACTGCTGTCCTTTTTAACTTATTTAACTAACTTTTAATTTATTTTAGTTATACAAGACAAATGTAATTTTAATTTTAAATAAAAGTTATTATTCTACCCATGTGTTAAAATTTAGAGGGTTTTCTGTAAAAAAATTTTTTATGAATTCACTCCAATGTATGCAAGTAGAGTGCTCACTTATATTCAGGTATGCCTAAATCCATAAAGAATCCAAAATGACCCAGAGCTGAAGAGGTAAAAATAAATGAAAACGACAACCAATAGATGATGTGTTTGAGAAACCTGTTTAAAAACAGTCATTGTTTTTGCAATTGGCAATGAAATCCCACACTTCACCTTTAAGATTAATTTACTCTTTGTTCTACAAAGAACTTTTGCACAGACTCTCATCATCAAAATCTTACAGTTTTCCCCAAAGAGTCCCAGAAATCCACCTGAGATACAGATCTGTTCTACTAAACCACTGAACTGTACTTTTTCAAACCGGCTCTATTGAAAACCTCTTTCAGCCGGCTTTCAAGGATGAAATTAAAACCTGATTGAGCTTTAATTAATTAAGCCTATTTTAAATACCTGTGGTCTCCTAACCTCCCCAGGACTGAGCGTCTGCATTCCTTCTCTTGTTTTCCGTCCCTTTCTACCCCCAATGGGCATTTCCACGAGGTACACGAAGAACACAATTACCGCTTACCTCCGAGACCCCTCCGCACGGGAAGGGCCCATTAACGGCGAAAGGCTCATTACGGTCTCCAAAACGATAACAATGGAGGAGAGCGTGGCTCTTAAGCATCTATCTGTCAAGAGCACCATTTAACTGTCACACATACACGCCCAGCGGCGGCCATTAGAGCCGCATGTTAATCAGGTCTATTTACCTCGTCGTTCTGCTCTTGTACATTTAGGAGAAGGAGGAAAACTCGGCAGGTGTCTGATTCCGTGTTATGATCTTTTTGTTTGTTTGCTCCGACTCCCAGCGTCACGAGAGGAACGATTACAAGACACTCTGCTGCAGATCGTGCGCAGTCATGTCTGAACCGCAGCTCAACGACTCCAGTTCAGCTGGAAACAAGCATCGCGCTGGAGCACCAATTACGCCAATTAACTCCAATTAGACTGGATCAAAACAAGCAAACTAACAGGTGATCGAGACAGGACTAATCACAGTTTAAGAGGAAATAGTTAGGGTTTCCCTTTGCAAAATGGAGACTCTGAGTGCTGAAAAACTCACAAGAAAAAACACCTCACACTCAAGAAATAGTTGCCCGAAAATGAAAAGTCTTTCATCATTTACTTACTTTCATGTAGTCAAACCTGTATGACTTACTTTCTTCTGTAGAACACAAAACACTGTGCTGGTTGTTTTTCTCAAAGGAACTGCATTGAATGGACACTAAAACAACACAAAAAAGATCTTAAAAGTGATCCACATGACTCATGAACCATAAATTCTGAAGCCATATAACAGCTTTATTAGGGCCCTATGAAATCTGTTATATTTTTCCTAAATTCCATTCTTTCTGTTTAAATTTTTCCAGATTCCGTTTTAATTTAGGCTCCGTTTTAATACTTAAATTACAATTTATTAGTGCTGTGCAATGATTAATCACGATTAATCGCATCCAAAATAAAAGTTTTTGTTTACGTTTTGTATATGTGTGTGTGCTGTGTATATTTATTATGTTTATATAAATACGCACACATGCATGGATATTTTTAGAAAAAAAAATGTAAATATATTGTATTTATGTATTTATATATAATATTAATTGTATCAATAAAAGAAATATATATATATATATATATATATATATATATATATATATATATATATATATATATATATATATATATATATATATATATATGTATATATATATATATATATATATATATATATATATATATATATACATTTTTTTTTTTTTTCGAAATATATACTGTATGTGGGTGTATTATTATATACATAAATATACACAGCACACACACACATATATATTATGTAAACAAAATCGTTTATTTCGGATGCCGATTAATAGCAATTAATTGTTACACAGCACTACACTTTATTAATCAAAAAGCATGTCTAATTAATTGAAATCCTGAAACTCAACACAATTTAACAGCAATTTATTAAAAGTTTAACAAAACTTACATTTTAAGGCTCTATGATATATATATATTCCCCTCAAAATCAGTTTTATTCCATTTGGATACCATTTTAATTGTTTCATTAATTTAACAATCAATTTTTTTTTTTTTAATTTACTGATTGTATTAAAAAATATTATTTTTATTTTTTTAAAGATATTATTTATTTATTTATTTTTCTGAAATACTCTGTTGTGCATTTGGATACCGTTTTAATGGTTTCATTGCATTTAATCAATATCATGATAATCAATTTTTTTTTTATTTACTGATTGTATTAAAAATCTTATTTTTATTTAACAAAAAATATTATGTATTTATTTATTTATTTTTCAGAAATACTGTGTTGTGCATTTATATTTTTCTGGTAAATAAAATCTGGTAAATATTTTTTCTGCTAAAATTTCCTTAAAAATAATTTTTTATTAGTCGGAGTACTATCTAAGTGTGTACACTAAGTGTGTACTATGAAAACACTGCAAGCGGCACACGCGTTTCAATATGTGGTTAGTAAACGAAACCGCACGTCTGAGCCCGTTCATTCACACAGACATTTTTTATTTATTCCTCCAAAATTTGTCAAGTTCCGTGACATTCCGCGTTATACAATAAATTCCATTTTTATGACTGGATTCCGTGATTCCGTCCACATACATTATTTACTGAAAATCTTCTCAAATTAGTCTGATTCATGAACAAATCATTCAGACACTGAATGAATCACTGAACTGATCACTCAACAGCCTGATTTGTTCAAACTTTGCAACATCTGGGGTGAATAATCATACTTTTTTTTGTAAATAATGAAGGAAATGTGAGCTGAATTCATATGAACACAAATCATATCAACCACTTTTATGATGTTTACGGTGTTCTGAATATTGTTAGAAGGCTTCAAGAAAAGAGCATGAAAGTAATCCACAGAAGAAAGAAAATCAAACAGGTTTGGAACAAAGCGAGTGAGTTAAAGATTGACAATATAAATAACAATAACCAATTGGACCAAAAAATGATAACGACACAGAGAAACAATATATTGTTGGGATCACTTTCAGAACAATTTTCCAACTTTTTTCCAGCAGAATCCAACTGACTTTGAAAAGCTCAAACATTTAAAGCAGCAGATGGCATAACTGCAATGCATGATAATAATAAACAGTTATCATCCATTGATATTGATGCTAATATAGTTCTCATTGTAGTTACCTTTATAGTGAATGGACCTTAAGTGATGACAGAATTGGAGTTATACTACTAACAAGAATTTCCTACAAGCTTTCCTATATCATTGCAAAACACAAAAACAAATCCCAGACCTTATTTAAATGATTTAACTGATCAAAAAGTCAACAGCATGTCCCTCGATGAACCCCTTAATCATCAACATGCCTCTAGAACATGAAGCATCATGGGAGGAAAACAAAAATATAACAAACGCCGACAATATCCCACGTTGTGTTATTTTCAGGCAGCTGAATCTTGGATGTCTGTCATTACTTTAAACATAAGAGCAAAAATCAGCCTCAAATCCAAAATGAAGCTTCTAATCTACTGAGAGCAACAGAACAGAAGAGCTATGTTAAGATATAGCTGCTGGCAGGTTTCTACTGCATTTGGCTTCTAACTGACTGCTTCTGACTCTACGGAGTCTTCACACATCCAAACAAACCCAAACACATTCGCTCGTCTCCTTTCCCTCAAGAGACCGAGGGAGACACCGTTTTTAACGCATGCTACAATAATATCCGTCCTAAATATGCTTATTTATTGGTATGCTACAGCCTGCATCGCTATTAATATTGTTCATACTTAGTGATAATTCACCCCAAAAGGAATCAAATTGAAGAACAAGACTGGACCCCACTGACTTATTTTACTATTTTACTTATTATTTACTTATTTTTCTGGAATTTTTGCAGCTAAATACTATAAAGTTGCATTTTTAAATAGGAAAATCTGAGCAAAAAAGTTTTTATATTTATGCTAAATCGTCATTTTTTATATTAAAAAAAAAAATAAAAATAAAAATAAATAAATATATATATATATATATATATATATATATATATTTTTTTTTTTTTTTTTGTTTGTTTGTTTGTTTGTTTTTTTTCTCTATTGTACAAACCTAACTAAAGACAAAAAATATTTATTTTTTATACCATATACAAAATTTTTAATATTATTTTGATAAAAGTTTCTTGTCCTGTATCAATTTCCATTGAACTATAGTATGAAGTGATCGTTCACCCAAAAAGAAAACATTTTTTGAAGAAATATCTTCTTCAAAATATCAGAAAAGAGATATTTTGAGGGGAAAAACTTTAAATATCAACATTTTTTCCCCTCTCTCTCTTATTTATTTATTTTTTTAACGCATATACTTATTTTTCTGCAACTTTAGCAGCTTAATACTATAAAGTTGCATTTTTATGTAGGATAATTTGTGTATGTTTACAAAACAGTTTTTATATCTGTGTTATATTGTCATTTTTCAATCATGTAAAAAAAGCCTTATTTTTCTATTTTGTAAACCTAACTTTTTATATAGAAAGGATATTTTTAAATATCAACCATCATTAACTTTTTTTTTTTTTTTTTTTTTACACATCTATATACCTGTTTTTCTGGAATTTGGGCAGCTAAATACTATAAAGTTGCATTTTTATATAGGAAAATCTGTGCGTTTTTATATTCTGTATATATGGGTTTATATTTGTGTTAAACTGTAATTTAACTGTAAAAAAAGAAAAAGAAAAAAGTTTCTTGTCCTGTAACAATTCACATTAAAAAAAAATAGTATGAAGGGATCGTTGACCCAAAAAGTAGATATTTTGAAGAAATATCTTTTTTAGAATATCAGAAAATAGATATTTAGGGGAAAGTTTTCTGGAATTTAGTTAAATAATATAAAGTTGCATCTTTATATAGGAAAATCTGTGCAAAAAAAAAAAAAAAACTGTTTTTATATTTGTGTTAAACTGTTTTATAAATCTATTTTATTAATCTGATAACAAAAAAAAAAAAAATATTTTAATATACACCATATAAAAAAAATCGTTTTTTTATTATATAATTTTATTATATTTTATTATATAAAAATACATTTTGATAAACGAAAAAAGTTTTTGTCTTGTATAAATTTACATTGAAAGTATAGCATGAAGGGATCACTCACTGAAAAAGAATTTTGAAGAAAAAAATATTATGAAGAAAATATCAGAAAAGATGTATTTTGAGAAAAAAAAAAAAAACTGACATTCAGTGCATGTAAGGGCGAAAGATTGAGAGAGGGAAAAGAATATATAAAAATGCAAATGTAAAAATATATAGATATCAAAATCTCTCTTTTCTATTTCAAAGAAAAACAAAGTATTTTATTTTTTTGGAAGAAATGCCAAAGCCTTAAAAATCTGTCAAACATAAAAAAGGTATCAAATGCAAAGTTAAGCACATGAACCTTAAACCGTGTGATTTTTTTAATGGAGAGTTGTGCTTTTTTAAGCAATCCGATGGACCTGAATAATAGCTAGAGATTTAATATTGAGATATACTGCTATTTTGACTTGCATGTGCTAAAACCACTTCGAAAACTTTAGCAACCACATTGGAAGCGCTTCAGCATGAGTGAGTACTACTCCAGTGAAAAGTCTAGTTAAATTTTCACTTGTGTTGTGTAAAAACCAAACGCACAAAGAGAACGAAACGCTGCCGTACACAGAAACTTAAAATGTTCTCATATCTGGGACTGAACGTTTCCACAGTTTGAGGATGAAAATCTCCCCCACACGCTAAATAATCCAGAAACGCTGACTTTGATCCGGGAGGGGCCCGCGATGGAGGCCGCTAAACTCTCAGCGCCACAGTTTTGGGTGCCCTCGTTTCAGGGCTGAATGTATTAAGGAATAGTGACACGATCAAGGCTGTTTTTCATACTGGTCCCGCTGATAAAGATGAAAGCGCCGTACCAGACGAATGCATCCCGGCGAGATCCGCACAAACTTTTAACATACCAACTGCTGTGATGCTTCTGTAGAGCTTTTCAGTGAAAGCAGGAAATTGAGATGACAGGGAAAGTGAAGGAGGTGGAGAAAGATGGAGAAAGATGGGATGCCCTCAAAAAACTGAAAGACGAGCTCTCAAGGAAATGATGAGGACGCATATCTTTTAGCGTGGGTCAAACTAGGTGATGTTTTCAATTTTGACTTCCTACACAGTCCAGCGAGCAGCTCTAAATGTTGAAACTGAACACTTCACTCTTAATATCACCCTATCAGTGATACTGAGGCCAAACGACCACTTGGAGCCTTTTTAACATGAATGAAATGAGAAACTAGATTGGTGAAGGTGATGAAAATGTAATGAAAGTAGAAACATAACTGGTCAAACTGTATATAAGTATCAGCATGTGACAGAACATAAAAAGGGGAAAAAACATTCTACTGGCACAATGGTAAAACATACTGCATTAGTTCAAAATCAACTGAATGTCTTTGTATATATAATACACTATATATAGAATTAAAATAGAATGCATTTAAAATTAAAAATGCAAATTGCATGCATATATATGTGACCCTGGACCACAAACCAGTCTTAAGTAGCACGGGTATATTTGTAGTAATAGTAAAAATGTAAAAATTAGCGATTTTTTTTTTTTTATATATCAAAAATCATTAGGACATTAAGTAAAGATCATGAAGATATTTTGTAATATCAAAATTTAATTTTTGATTAGTAACATGCATTGCTAAGAACTTCATTTGGACAACGTTAAAGGCGATTTTCTCATTATTCAGATTTTTTTGCACCCCCAGATTCCAGATTTTTAAATAGTTGTATTTCAACCAAATATTGTCCTATCCTAACAAACAAAAATGAAAAATGGAAAGCTTATGTATTTAGTGTTCAGACGATGTATAAACTGCAATATTTTTCTGTGGTCTAGGGTCATAAAAAAAAAAAAAAATAAACTTTTTACATTTTTTTTTACATAAATATACATGCAAAAATAAATGAAAATAATAAAACTGTATAAATTCATAATTTTAGAAATTTAAACCCTTTTGTAGAGAGAGTACTATTAATATCATTATTAAGTATTAAGAATACTGTATATATATATATATATACACATATATACACGCATATATACACATACATATACACTTTCTCTCTTTCTTGAGTATTAAGAAAGCTCTCTCTCTCTCTATATATACACACACACACACACACACATACACATACACATATATATATATATATATATATATATATATATATATATATATATATATATATATATATATATATATATATATATATATATATAAATTAAAAATAAATTTATAATTTAAGATACTTGAATCTTTCTCTCTTTCTTGAGTATTAAGAAAGCTCTCTCTCTCTCTCTATATATATATGTATATGTGTGTGCGCGTGTATATATATATATATATAACTGCATAAAAATATTACTATTAAAAAACAGCTTTAATGAATAATTTATAGTAACAGAAGTGAACCGTTTATACTAAAGAAAGATTAATATTACTATTTATTACTATTACTATTTACTATTACTAAAGATTACAATATCTATGCAATAACAAATGACTCCTGTCACTCTAAACATTTCCTTTTAAAATTTTGAATTTTTGATTTTCAAAAAAAAAAAACAGACAGCAAAATCACCTAAACTAGTTAAAAACAAGACCAGTTAAACCAATAAAAATACTACACCAGTCAAGACATTGCATCTTTTTCTTTTATGCCAAAAATCATTAGGATATTGAGTAAAGATTATTTTCCATGAAGATATTTTTTTAATTTCCTACCGTAAATATTTCAAAATGCTTTGCTGAGAATTTCATTTGGACAACAAGGTGATTTTCTCAATATTTTGATTTTTTTGCACCCTCAGATACCAGATTTTCAAATAGCTGTATCTCAAACTAACAGACACTAAAACTTCCTAAACTAGTTTAAATCAAGACCAGTTAAACCAATAAAAATACTGCACCAGTCAAGACATTGTATCTTTTTCTTTTAAGCCAAAAATCACTAGGATATCATTGTTCACCAACAATAACTTGACCAGCTTGTACCAGTAACACATCAGCAGTGATCATTGCAGAACTTGGAATGTATACTGGTCTAAACTGGTTCTTCATCAGCATCAGCATTGTTATTCTGTTGCTGTGGACTGTATCGACTGCATAAACTGGTTTAATAAAGCATAATGTCATCAAGTAAGTAATCACTCACCAGCCTGGTTGGTTGTGATGTCTATGGAGACGTGTTGGGCAGGATACGGGCTTTTGTTGGTGACGCCGTTGACCGCCTGGATTTCAAAGGTGTAGAGAGTGTGTGCCAGCAGGTTACTGATGAAGACTCTGGATTCGGTCAGTCCCAGCTGCCGGGGTTGAAATTCCACGTTATCGTCGCAATGGGAGCAGGTACGGCGGTCCGCCTGACATTTCTTACAAATGATATTGTACACGACATCGTCGCGGCCGCCCGTCTCACGAGGAGAGTGCCACTCCAGAGTCACGGATGTCTCGTTCACAATGGAGATGACGTTTCTTGGTCCAGAAGGAACACCTGAAGAAGACATGTGAAAACACTTTAAGCAAAGTATGAAAATGAAACTGCTAAGAAAATGATAACAGCAAGGATAACATTTGCATTCGTCTGGGCTCTCCAAATTACATTACCGTAATTACAGTGCTGTAATTACAACTCTTACAATGGCTTTTTATTAAATTACACTTTCTGCACTTGAATAATAGAAAATGACTCTTTTAGACTCATTTTGTGAGCTGAAAAACTAATGCCTTTAGAAGACATATAATTGCATGATATGCTTACCACAGTGAAATAATTAAAGCATGAGCAAATGTATATAAGAATGAGAGCACTTTTCTTGCATGGATAAATGAAAATCATTTTAGCATTTCCACTCCTCTCTTAAAGGAATAGTTCACCCCGAAATTAACTCTGAATTATAATTTAGTCACTTTCGTGTCATTGGAAAACCATATGACTTTCTGTCCTCCACTGAACACAAAAGGTGAAATTTAAGAGAAGTGTACAGGTCACACTTGTTCTTGCAATTACAAAAAATGGAGAGTGAAACTTTCAAGCCTCAAAAAAAAAAGAAGTTTTTGTACGACAACCAGATGGAAATTTAAATGACCATTTTTAACTGATTATTTACCGGGATGACGGAATCAGTTAATGCTGAATTCAAGAACAGAATCAGTTTGATTTGTGAGTGCATGAATCGTTTAAATGGAATCAACTGATTCATTTAAAAAATCTGACTCTACCGACTCTACACAAACCATCTTTGCTTCTTTCAAACTGCCAAGATTTGTGAAAAACTGCCTAGTCTGTATGAACCACTTCTGAGCCCACTTTTTTTGTGCTTCATGAAAGAAATTAAGTCATAAAGGTTTGGAATGACAGAAAGGTGAGTAAAGGATGATTTCTAAAGGATCATGTGAGACAGAAGCCTGGAGTAATGGCTGATGAAAATTCAGCATTGCATCACAGAAACAGAATATATTTGAAAGTATATTAAAACAGAAAACCATTATTTTAAATTGTAATAATATTTCACAATATTACTGCTTTTTCAGTATTTTTGATCAAATAAATGCAGCCTTGATGAGCATAAAAAACTTCTTTAAAACATCAAAAATCTTTTAAACTGCAGTTAATGTTTCAATTCCCTATTGTATTTAATTACAGCTATTCTTTTTATAGCAGATGAACTGATTTGTGAGAGTAAATAATTTCCATGCTGTTGAAGTTCAAATATACATTTTCTACTCAACTCCTAGAAAGTCTTACAGAATGTAGCCGTGTTGCGCGTTTCTCCTTTTAGCTGTGGTCTCAGTCCCAGAGCGATATGTAACTGTTTATAATTACCATGCAGAGTGGCGGCCCCCGAGCGGCTGTACATCAGCCCACTAACTCAACACTGCGAGAGCGGCTTTCCATCGACAGTCAAAATAAGGGATAAAAACAAGGTTTTAGTAATAGCTCTTTATCCCAACCTCCTGGATCCATTCCTACACATTCGCCTTCCCACTATAGAGCCGCAGGGAAAAACCATATTGCGTTTCTGATAAAGCAATGACTTCCCCCAGCGCACAGAACATCCGGCCAGGAACTGAGGATTTACAGATCACGGAAAGGTTGTGATGTTAACTATAGACCGAAACAGAACCAGACGAGAGCCAGGAAAAACTCTGGAACGAATATTCAGGTTTGATTTTCGTGACCAGCCACTTCCATGAGAACATTTGAGTGACTTCTCCTTGAAATATCAAACCTGGCGAGGAGACGTTCCAGTTCTCGAAGCAAGAGAAGAATGATTTCACTCAGACCGAGACACAATGAGCTATTGTGAAGCCAGGGCCTTCTGGGATAAATCAGGGGCTACTGGGAGCCTAAACAGGGAGCGCCGATGACAGAACTGACCTCAGACTCTGGCAACCCTGATGATTAGCCAATCAGAGGAGGCTTGAACTTAAACAGAGAACTTCTGACAGCTCTGTGTACATAAAAATGATTGTGAGGTCTGATAATATAATATAATATAATATAATATAATAATGTTTATTTATAATAGAATAAAACACGTGTATATATATATATATATATATATATATATATATATATATATATATATATAATTTAATAGACCAGCAGGCAGATGGATAGACAGATAGACAGATAGACAGACAGACAGATAGACAGACAGATAGATAGATAGATAGATAGATAGATAGATAGATAGATAGATAGATAGAACGATGGATGGATGGATGGATGGATGGAAACTATAGATAGATAGAACGATAGATAGATAGAAAGAACGATGGATGGATGGATGGATGGATGGATGGAAACTATAGATAGATAGAACGATCGATAGAATGATAGAGCGACAGAACAATAGAACGATAGATAGAACGATGATAGATAGGTAGATAGATAGACAGATAGATAGATAGATAGACAGATAGATAGAACGATGGATGGATGGATGGATGCATGGAAACTATACATAGAACGATCGATAGAATGATAGGGCGACAGAACAACAGAACGATAGATAGAACGATAGATAGATAGATATTCTAAGGGTAAAGCAGTTTTTTATTTTTTACTTATTTTTTTATTTTTTTATAGTCGCAGACTCTATATTCTAGCCTATTCGGGAAACAGTGCCACAGATATTTTCAAAAGGTCCGTGAGGGTCCATAAAGCAGAGGAACTTTCTGCTCCGTTAGCAGGGAGTGTTTCATTCAGACAGTGAGCTGGTCACTATCCAAACAGCAAGGCTTTGCTTACACCACAGTTAACACCCAAAGCACTGTTTGATTAGGTGCTACGACAGCAAAGATGTCTTACTCACTATATCTCACAGTCAGGCTTAAGAAAGGCAGAGGGGAAAAGGCAGGGAGCGAGAGACAGGAGGAGAAAAAGATCAAGTGAAAAAGAGGAGGTGGGCCATATCTGGAACTAGGCCAGAAGATGTGTGTGTGAAGAGAATGAGGCCATGAGATACAGCCAGCTCTAACACAATTAGCTGCTTCCCAAAGGAAATCCACACACACCAAGAGCAACTTCACTACATACACACACACAAACATCGCTATTGCTGACAATATATGCACTCAACTGCACTCGTACAGTATGTTTACCTCCAGATATGTCATGTTGTATGCGTGTGTGTTCTTGAGGAAAGACCATCATTACATGATTATTCTGCATTAGAGAATGACACTCTGTTGTAGTTCTGTACCAAAGAGGTCGGCCCAGTTCTTACTGTAGATTTCAAGCATCCTCCACAACTTGGCATTCAGAAACAGATTGTAAAACAGGGAATTGCCCCACTGTGATAAGCTCTAATTTTGTGGGCCCATTATTACAAATACCTGATTAGTATAATTCCTTTAGTGAACGGGGTGCTAAAACAACACAGACAGTGCATGTGCACAAATTAATCACACTATCCGTGCAGTCTTGATGCATTTCATTTTATTGATATAAACTATTGGCATACTGTATATACAAACACCCAATGTCTCAAAAGTTTGTAGCCTAAACGTTTGTGTAATATTTATGTTGAATCAAATAAAATATTTCCAACATTCCATTAAAGCTACTTTTTTTAATGTCTACTTGATATTTTCATTGCCAAATTTAGTTTGCCATTAAATAGATTAACTGACACATCATATAATTAATTTGTTAAAAAAAAAAGTTAATTGACAGCCTTAAAATAAATGAATAAATAAATATATATACTACCAAAAAAAATAAATAATATTATATATATATATATATATATATATATATATATATATACAATTTTATATTTTATATTATTTTATTTTATAAATTATTATTATTTTTTTTTCTCTTCAAAAGTGAGAATAAAACTGTAAAAATAAAACTGAAAAAAAAAAAGTTTAACAATGATAATATTAAGCAAGTGAAGAAATTGGAGGAATCTTAAGCAGCAAATCAGCATTTTAGAATGACTTCTAAAAACTGCTGAAAATTCAGCATTGCATCACAGGAATAAATTACATTTTAAAATATATTCAAAGAGAAAACAGTCATTTTAAATAATAATATTTTACAATTTTTATTTTTGATTAAATAAATGCAGTCTTGGTGAGCATAAGAGACTTTTAAAAATATTTAAAAATAGTGTAGTGTAATAGAGTAGTGTAAATCAGAGAACAAGTCGATCTAATGAATTCTTTTATGACATCCTCATTTATTATATAAATTTATATTGGCAAATATTGCTGTTTATTGTTGTTTCGGTGCATTTAATAGCACTAACTTCTTGAGGACCAGTATGAAAACATGTATTTTTATTTTTTTCTATTTGCTTTCTACATTTTCAATCTATACTGTAAAAAGTTTTCACCAGTTTCAACTTAAAAACTTAAGCAGCTGCCTTAAAATGTTAAGTTAAATCAAAGTCATTCCAACGAATAAGTTAAATCAACTTAAAAATACAAGTCATTTTAACTAACTCCATTATAGTGAGTTGAAATGACTTGTAGTTTTAAGTTGATTTAACTTGAAATGTTAAGGCAGCTGCTGAACGGAAGTTTTTAAGTTGAAACGGTTTATGTGGCAACAGTGGAAGTTTCCTCCAAGTATATATGTGTGCGTATATATATATATATATATATATATATATATATATATATATATATATATATATATATATATATATATATATATATGACACCGTCCACTTATTGCGTTTTCAAGCTCACACACACACTGCGTTTGCGATGCTCTCTACAAGATTAAAACCAAATCCTGTGAGTGAGTATCAAAGCGTCAGAGATGTGAGGATGAGCGAGACAGACACACTGAGGACCAGTGACAGACATGAGGAGATTAATCTGGAAATGGACATGTGGATGATAAGGAATCGACTGGCTGCTGCTGCTGGATTTATTGCACATTTCTCTCGCTCAGACGCACTGGCAAGAGGCCAACCAGACGGCTGCTACCACTTCCTGTCTTAGACGATGAGGATAAATTGGGTTTGTTTTACAACACTTAAAACAAAAAGCTACACAATCTTTGAGTTTTTTCTCAGTTTTCTCAGTGGAGTACTTCATGATGCAATTACGATCTAAAGGCACTATAAACTATCACTTAAAAGTCTGGGGTCAGTTTGTTTTTTATTACAGAAATTAATTCTTTTTATTCAGCACATTAAATTAATCAAAAGTGACATTAAAACATTTATTATGTTACTAAAGATTTCTATTTCAAATAAATGTAGCTCTTACTGACTCTCTATTAATTAAAAATCCTGAAAAGATGTTTCACAGAAATATATATATATATATAATTTTTTTTTTATGAATCTACATAAAGGACTTTTAAAATAACTAAAATAAAATACTTTTACTTCATTTATACTACATAAAATACTTTTATTCAGCAAGGACACATTTAATTAATGAAACATGATAATAAATCCTTCATAATGTAATTTTTTTGTTGCAAAATGTAAATTGTTTCAAAAGTACATTTATAGAAAATTAATACTTTTATTCAGAAAGGACAATTTTCTTTCAGAATACAAGTTCTTTTGAATTTTCTATTCAACAAAATAAAATAAAATAAAATAAAATAAAATAAAATAAAATAAGTTTCCACAAAATTAAAAAATCTTGCGAAGAAAGGGTCATAGAAATACTAAGCATCACAAAAACTGTTTTGAACATTTATAATAATACAAAGAAATGGAGTGTATATACGTGATACTGATAATATATATCTGTATAATACCTGCCATTTGAGAAGGATCTTTTTTTTGTTAATGAACATGATGCTGCAGTTAATAAATTGCTAGTTTCTGACTTTTGTGCATTTACAATGTGCCGTAGCTCCCAAAACATGATTTTGAATTAATTTTAGGCTGGAATGAGCCTGTTTATTAGTAAATGATGGAAAAAAAACAGCTTTTCTTTGCCTCTTCTTAAACTGTAAACTCATTTACAAGATGGCACTCAACAGATATGAAATGACATTAATGAGTGAAATGGCACTAATGAGAAAGCTAGCAGTGGACTACTGCACGCTTACTGAAAATATGCTCTATTTATTATTCAGGAACTGAAACCACTACATTTGTAAACTAAAAATATGTATTTTTAGGCAAACTTCTGCTAATTCAAAATTCAAGGTTAGCCATGTAAACACAATCACACTTGAGGAGTACTGACTTCATGCACCCACTAAAAATCACTGCGATAAATGGTTCAGAAATGTTAAGTTAGGTTTTAGAAAAGCTTGAGCATTGTTTGTTTGCAGCCGTTTGACTCTTTGGGGCTTGTGTGTGTGTGTGTGTGTATATGTGCGTGATGGTTTGTAGCACTGCCGCTGAAGAAAGCGAGCGGGAAGCGTGTGTTGTGTGTGTACACAAGCTTAAGCTCATAGCAGAATCACAGCGAGTCAGACGTCGCTGGCAGAGGATTAACGGCAGCAAAGCAATTACACTGCTTTACAGTCCTGTTCACCGCACCTGTACACACAACACTGACTCTTGCGGGTCAACTGTCTATGCGTGTGTGGACATCTACTGGCTTGGAGAAATCCATAGAAGTGTTCTCCAGGGATCTGTCTAAGTGCAATCACCTTAGTGCTCTAATATCTCTAAGTGTGTGTGTGTGTGTGTGCAATTCATGTGATCTGGACATGAACCTACACTTTTAAAGGGGACATCGGATGCCCATTTTCCACAAGTGGGTATGATTAAATCGACTTCTAGGATCTTCATGAAATGTCTGCAACATACTTGGTTATGGTTAAAATTCCTTAGTGGTTGTGTAAAACAACACCCTTTTTACCATGTCTAAAACAGCTCTGTTCCCAGCAACCCGTTTCGGTGCATATCTTTTTAAATGATAATGAGCTACAGCTGACTCCACCCCTCGCTTCCATTTTTTTGTGTATTCGGTGATGCATTACCATCAAAAACAAAACTAATCTACTGCGTCCTCAGTAGCTCTGATGCCAGGAGAAAATGAAAGGGCCCTATGAAATCCATTTTATTTTTTTCCAAATACCGTTTTATTTTTTCCGGATTCCGTTTTTTCCCATTTTAATTTTTCTCAACTCCTTTTCAAAGGTTAAATTTAATTTTATTCATCAAAGAGCATGTCTAATTAATTAAAATCTTAAAACTTTATTTTAATAAAGGCTTAACAAAAATGACATGTTTAGGGCCCTATGAAATGTTTTATTTTTTCTCACCATGTTTTATTGTTATCAAATTGTGTGTTTTAATTATTTGAATGCATACCTAATTTATTCAAATTTATTCTTAAAACAGCCTTATGGTTTTTTTACCCGCAGAAATTTTGTGTTGTGTATTTAAAATGTTCTGGTTATCAAAAGAAGGCATAAAACATTAATTTCATTTATCTTTTAATTATTGAAAATTAAGCAAACTTTTTTTGGCAAACAAAGGGGAATTTACTATTAAAATTAAAACATGGAAGAAATGTTGAATGATTATACCCTAAAAAATAATGTTTGTTTCATTTTAGTAGTTGTAGTAATAGTATAATATATATCTGGCACAATGTCTTCAAGTTAAACCGGACTTTTATTTTGACGGGTTGCCGTGTCTACCTTTACATTTCTGTGTGTATATGATATAACGCTAGTTTTCCTAAAATGGAATGGTCAAATGCTCATGAAGTGACTCTCAGCTGATATTGTTCATGTATTTCTGTCCTCATTTAGTGAGACGACAGACGCTGAAATCACCGCAAGCGTCATGTGCGCTTCAGTGTGTTTAGTAAACAAAACCGCTCGTCTGCTCCATTCATTAAAACAGAGACACGCAGAACATGCAGGATTCACATTTAAATGGTATTTTTGCAGCGTAATATTTACAGATACTAGTCCATATTGCGGTTTGATTTAAGTGCAATGACCTACTTTTGATTAATTCATTCAAACTTTGACAAATTCCGTGACATTCCGCCTTATTCAGTAAATTCCATTTTTATGACTGGATTCCATACGCGTTTTCCGCATTGTGGAAATCATAGGGCCCTAAAAATGAAGACTCTTATGTTCACTTTCACATCCAACTACGAAACACCTGCATTGCTTACTCTTAAGTAGTAAGAGTATTTTGTATTACTTACCCATTACTAAGAACCTTGTTTGGAGTGGAAGAATCCATGGATGTTAAAGGTTCTTCATGGAACCATAAATACCAACACAAAAATGTTTATTTTCTAAGAGTGCATAATACAGTGCATACTCTAAAAGAAAACAAGCCATAAACATCTATCGTTTTTATATGCAGCTAATTATAAAGACTGAAGACTATCTGTAACTATAGACTTAATAGCATTGTTACCTTTATGAATTGTTTTACAATTGAGGATGTCCCTGGACACCTCTAAAGCCAGGTTTTACCAGATTTAGCTAACTTTTGCAATAATTTTGCATCACAGGAATAGCTAAATAAACCCACATACAAACACTAACGTTGCATTTAAGGCTAGACATATTAGTAACATCGAATCCAGACTGGTCTCTGTTGGCCAGCCAATCCTCAGATAACAAGTTCTGCTCTTGTTTGGCCAAACGAAACTGCTAAATCCAAGAAAGAATGCTTTATCCACACACACACACACACATACAGTACACACACACATTCTTATCTAAATGAGGACAAGGATTTTATTATTTTTATATGAAACTAATTATAATGTCAACAGACTGACCCTTAACCACATCCCTATGGTAAGAGCTGCATAGAAGAAAAAAAGTATATAAAATAAAATAAAACAAACATTTTTAAATAATGTAAAATATTATTATAAAATATTTTTTCTAATGCAGGAAATAAATAATGACTACAGACTAAACTACCCACATCCCCACTCTACCTCCTACAATAAAAAAAGAGCATTTTCAAACATAAAATGGATAATATTAATAACAATAATAATAATAATAATAATAATAATAATAATAATAATAATAATAATAATAATAATAATAATAATAATATGTATAATAATATGTATACAATTGTTTAAATGTCTTTTTTTTTAACTGAGGACTTTAAAAAAAATCAAATTACAGACTAACCCTGTTCATATTTCCACTCTATTCCTAAAAGGGTTCCATTTTTTTAAATAAATACAAATAAATAAATAAATAAATAAATAAACATTTAAATAATATAAATTATTATTGTAAAAAAAAATTTATAATACAGGAAATAAATAACAATGACTACAGACTAAACTACCCACATCCCCACTCTACCTCCTAAAATAAAAAAAAAGAAAGATGCATTTTCAAACATAAAATGGATAATAATAATAATAATAATAATAAAAATAATAGTAATAGTAATATTATTAGCATTATTATCATTATTATTATAAAATTGTTTACATTTCATACTTTTTTTTTTTTACTGTGGACTTTAAATTAAAATTACAGACGAACCCTATTCATATTTCCACCCTATTCCTAAAAGGGTCCCATTTTTTTTTAAATGTAAAAAATAATTATAAAATAAATAATTATAAAATAATATTATTATTATTATTATTATTATTATTATTATTATTGGGATTGTTGCTTTTTCCTAATAAAATACATTTTTTATAAATAAATTTTAAAAAATGTAATAAGCTTTTGCTAGTTTTAACTTACTTTTGAGGACAATTTTCTTCTCAAAGTACAGCCAAGAAAACTTCCACATACTTAGACAGTAACCACCGTTCCATGTAAACCTAGACGCATTAGTTGCATCGAACCCAGACGTGTCGCCAACCGAGCCCCAGATAACAAGTTTTGCTCTTGCTCGGCCAATCGAAACAGCTAAATCCGAGAGAGAATGCTCTATCTACACGCACACACAAACCCCAGAACAGAGCCGGTTGCCACATAGCTCCTGGAGAATTAATCTTGAGAATTGTGCTGTCCGGCTTCCTCCAATTAACCAGTGAGCTGTCAGCCATCAACACACACACACTCACACACTCCCAGCAGACATTTCTGAGGAAATAATTTAAGTTCTGATGGAGGCTCGAGGCGATTCGGACCAGTCCCGCCGCTCTACTCCCCGCAGAGAGAACCACGAGCCCCCAGAGAGAGAGAGACAGGAGTACAGTGAGCCCGAGACTGAGACAGACGTCCACTCAACCCCCTGAGGAGCTGAAAGAAGGGACAAAAAGTGCTAGAAATGGAAGAGATAGTGTGTTTTCTTCTCACTAAGGTTGAGATGACGTCATGCGGTACATGACTGATTCCTGTGAACTCTCTCTCTCAGCAATCGATCATCATGTTAATCAGATCGGAGGACTGGTTTTACTTCTTTATATATATTTTTTAACAGTCTCCCTGTAACTGCTAGATGCTCCGCAAGCAGAATTTCATAGAGTAATAGTCATTTTTAATCATTTTCTCACTGTCTGAGACACTAAAATGACCAGGTGCTAGCACAGGCCTTTCCTCAGAGCAGGTGTTGGGCTAAATCGCAAATTGCCATCTGTATATGTTTCACTGAACGCCATTTTAGACTCTAAACGGTGAATTAAAATGCTGAGAGGACTTTCAAATACAGCGTGCGCCGCCTCGGCAGCTCTTCAGGACTGCAAACACAAAAAAACACTTTTATAGTTCTGCCCACACTCCTTATATTCAGCAATAAGCGACAGGAGACTGTGCAATACTGTCAGAAATAATGAAATTGTACTGTTCTACCCTTTTAAAAATGACAATATTCACAGCATAATAATTAATATAGACAATATTTAGCACATTTTAACATATCTACTGCTCTGTAAAATACAGATTACAATGTAAAAAAATAAAACAAATCAAACAAAAGATTATTTCAGTTTTTTTATTTAGTTTTTACTTAAAAATGATACGTTGAAGTACATTTCTATATTATAGCATATATATTTATTTATATATTTAGCACATTTTTTTAAATGTCAACTGTTTTATAAAACATGGACTACACTGTAAAAAACAGTTGGAAATAAAACAAAGATTATTTCAGTTTTTATTTTTTTTTTTTTTTTTTACTTCAAAATAATGTTTAATTCACTTGGTTAAATTCTTGGTTTTTAAATTGTATGTGAAATTTATTAGCAATTACTGAGTCAAAATTGTTTTGTTAGGGTTTGATAAAATAAAACGCTATTTACTAAATATAAAAAATATTAATATTAATATTAAATATTAAAATTAAATGCTTAATTCACTGTGTTATTTTGCTGTTGGTTTTTAATTGTCTGTGAAATTTATTAGCAATTTTTGTTAGGGTATGATAAAATAAAGAACACACTATTTACTAAATGTAAAAATGATCTGTTATTTATTTTTTATTTCAAAATTAGATGTTTAATTCAATGTGTTATTTTGCTGTTGGTTTTTAATTGCCTGTGAAATGTATTAGCAAGTTCTGGGTGAAAACTGATTTGTTAGGGTATGATAAAATAAATAAAACTATTTACTAAATGTAAAAATGATCTTTATTTATTTATTTTACTTTAAAATTAGATGTTTAATTCAATGTGTTATTTTGCGGTTGGTTTTTAACTGTCTATAAAATGTATTAGCAAGTTCTGAGTGAAACTTGTTTTGTTAGGGTATGATAAAATAAAGTACACACTACTTACTAAATATAAAAATGATCTTTTAAAAGTAAATTCATTAAGAAACCAATAGCACAGAAAAAAAATTCTGCATAAATGTTTTAAAATTAATTCTGAGAGAAAGAAAAAAAAATCCAGAATGTAACTCAGGTAAATAATAAGTCAAAAAATAATGACCGAGAAGTAGTTTAAAATGGGAATTAAAACAGTTCCAGATGTTCAAAGTTTTTGTAAACAAATAAACATATTAACACAGGCGTCCATGGACAAGCTTTCTCTGTGACACTGAATTTGTGACTGAAGATTTGAGAAAACTATTGCTCAAATCATACATGAAAACTGTATAATGTTAATTACGGTGCTTCAGGTACGTCTGTGTGTGTGTGTGTGTGTGCGTAAGCCTCACAGCCTTGCAATAATGACTTTAATTTTGCATTTATATGCATCAAAAACCCCACAAAACAGAATTGTTTTCTTTATGAATGTGAAACAGAGACACATACAGTAAGAGAGACATATACGTAAATCTAACTCTGTATATACACATACACTACATATACAAACCCACTTGGGTTGAAATCTAAGTGGGCATGCTTGAATGGGCATGATGTTTCCGGTCAGGTCGGCTCAGTAGATCTCATTAGTGAGTTCAGTTTGGTCTACAACTTACTGCCGGTACAGACCTGTGCTCTCAAACTGCTTCTGGAACGATGTTATGACCTGACCGCTTCAGTTTAATGCTAATGATAATGACAATAACAGTAATATGATGATGATGATTATTATAATGACTCACTAGTACAGGGCATGTCTGGCTGCTCTCCGTCTGCTCTGTAGTAGCCGTTCCTGCAGACGCAGATAGTGGCCGCCTCAGACGTGGACCTGCTGTTGGACGGACACTGAAGACACAAACCCGTCCCTTGACTGGACTTGAACGTTCCTGGAGGACAAGCTAAAAAGAAAGAGAAAGATCTTGTTAGTAAGCCATTTTTTTCACCTTATAGCTTGAAACAAACACAATTTGGAGACCCATTTCATCTGGAACAGTAGGAAATATTTCACACCTTCAACCCTTGTGGTTGAACTTATACATGAACTTGGCTTTCCTGTTACACAGACCTGCAAAACACCTTCATAATACCTTTTTCTCTTGTCTAGTAAATCTCCAACCTTGTTTTTAACAGATCTCTGCAAGAGCTGACAGTCTTTTTTGTAACATGGTACAACATGGAACAACATTATAAGCTTCAGATGTTTGAAACTTATGATGCTCCTCTATTAACGTGCAGTACACCACGCTATTGTTTTGCAAAGCATTCCTAACACTGTCTGAAAGAGTCAGTGTCAGTTTACTTCAGACAAAAACGTTCTGTTCATGAGAGTAAAGTGTGTTTTTGTTCTCATTTGAGAGCAAGGTAAGACATTTCCTGTTCGTGAGACCTGTTTCAAGTGAAATGAGTGAAACGGAGCAAAGGTGCTCCCAAGACACATCAGCCAACCTGATGTCAGCAAAAGCAAAGAAAAAGGCAAAGAGTGCTGTCTGATTGGATCCCCTAAATCCTTTTTTTCATGCTTTACAGAGTCTACGAGGACATTCACACAAAGCACGTCCTGCATTTGCGCTTTTCTATGTAAACATCTCAGGCATGACACAACGCCACATATAGTTCAACTTTAAGCCATAAATGGATACCTCGGGTCTTTAGCGAGCCGGGACATCATTTACTAACCTCTCCCTTTAGACACCAACTTTCTTAGTACTCCTCAATCTATTCGTTATAAAAAGAAAATTAAATTGAAAAGAATGTCTGTTTTCTGATTATTTTTTTATAAAAAGTGTATAGGGTCCAGGGCTCAACGTTAAGGATTTTTTCTACTAGCCCTGCCACAAAAAAAAAAAAAAAAAAAACAATAGTTGCTGTGATATCCAATTTTGATGACATCAAAATTTTACATACCAATAAAATCGTGCAGTTCTCGATTCCAATTTCAATATATTTTATTCCAAATGAAACGATGCTTAGGGAAAAACAGCAGACGGACTGAATGAACGCAAATTCAGTCTCTGCCAGCAGGTGGCGCTTATGGAATAATGAACAGCATTTCCCTGGTTACCGCTGTAAACAAAGCAGTGCGGTGATTATGAACACTACTTTAAAAGCATTGCGACATGTAAACCTTTCTTAAAACAGTCCGTTCCCCTCAGAGATACATTTATATAAACTCGGTTTCAATATTTAGGATAATATTTCCAATATTTTGCGCATTGTGAACTGTGATCTTGCTCTGCCTGCTAATTGTAACGAGGACGCAGAGGTAGAATCCAAGAGCGGATGTTTATTGAAACAATCAGCAAACATACACAATGAAGGTAATTCCAGCAGCAGAGAGGTTAGGCAGGCAGTGGGTCAGATACCGAGCAGACAGTCCAATCAAGCGAACGTAACAATGGGGGAAATCCAGAGAGCGGAAGTCAACAGGAGAATGCAGGGTCAAACCTAGAAATCAGTCCAAACAGGCAAATAAATCCAAACACAATAAACAGGAACAAAGCAAGACGGCAACAGGTAATCCAACAGAGTAAGTAAACGCTCGGTAAGGCAGGTTAAACTGGCAATACTTCGCGAGTGTGTGAGCACATGGTGAGTCCTTAAATACTGCCAAACAGGAAGTGGAAGTAGAAGCAGCAGAGGGAGCATGCAGGCAGTACTGGGGTGAGGGCTCCCTCTGCTGGCTTGGCGTTACAGAATCCCCCCCCCTAGGAGCGACTCCTGGCGCTCAAACAATAACAACAGTCCAGGTGGGTAGGGGAACAGAGGCAAAACAGGGGGTGGGATGGAGGGCCAGGTCCATGTAGAGCAGGTGGGCCTGGATCGTGAAGCAGGGACAGACAGTGAAGCACTGGAGGACCTGGACCATGGAGCAGTGGCAGACAGTGAAGCACTGGAGGACCTGGATTGTGGAGCAATGGCAGACAATGAAGCACTGGAGGACCTGGACCGTAGAGCTGTGGCAGACAGTGGAACCTCGGAGGACCTGGGCCGTGGAGCTGTGGCAGACAGTGGAAACTTGGAGGACCTGGGCCATGGAGCAATGGTAGACAGCGGAACCTTGGAGGACCTGGGCCGTGGAGCAGTAGCAGACCGTGAGACACTGGAGGGCCTGGGCCGTGGAGCAGTAGCAGACTGTGAAACACTGGAGGACCAGGGCCGTGGAGCAGTAGCAGACTGTGAAGTACTGGAGGGCCTGGGCCGTGGAGCAATGGCAGAGTAGGAAGCCATGGTGGGGCAGGCAGAGCAGGTAGAGCAGGGAGAGCGGTGTTTTCACTGACAATCTCCTTGTCCGTGGCATGACAGGCAGAGAGTTCATAATAGGCCTTCTTGGTGGTGACATGACGGGTAGAGAGTTCATCTTGGAACGCCGCCCCCATAGGAGGATCCACAGCTTGTGCTGACACCTCTGGGGGCATGGGCGCAGATGCTTGGGCAGGTGAGGCAGGGGAGTTATAAACGGCCTTCATGGCTGTGACAGGACAGGCAAAGAGTCCGTGGGGAAACGCCGCCCCTTTAGGAAATTCTGCAGCCGGAGCTGCCACTTCTGGGGGCATTGGCGCGGACTCATAGACAGAGGAGACCTCTGGCGTAGACTCGTGGACAGGCGAGGCCTCTAGAGCAGACTCGTGGACAGACGAGGCCTCTGGAGCAGACTCATGGACAGACGAGGCCTCTGGAGCAGACTCATGGACAGACGAGGCCTCTGGGGCACAGTGTGCAGCCCACACACTGAAAATGGCTATGGCCATTACAGGCAGCACAGTAGCTAGTGGGGTGTCTGTTGACCTTGTGGGTGCTGATGTTATGGGCTTGTGGCTTGTGAATGTGGGCTCTGCGTGGCTTGGGAGCGTGGGCTCTGCGTGGCTTGGGAGCGTGGGCTCTGCGTGGCTTGGGAGCGTGGGCTCTGCGTGGCTTGGGAGCGTGGGCTCTGCGTGGCTTGGGTTAGTAGATACGTGAGGTGGATTGGAAATGTTATAGGGGACCTGATGAGGATTTGGTAGGACAATAGCTCTTTGCCTTGAGTTAGGGAGGCCTGCCGTGGCCGGACATGACTCAGGGAGGCCTGCCGTGGCCGGACTTGACTCAGGGAGGCCTGCCGTGGCCGGACTTGACTCAGGGAGGCCTGCCGTGGCCGGACTTGACTCAGGGAGGCCTGCCGTGGCCGGACTTGACTCAGGGAGGCCTGCCGTGGCCGGACTTGACTCAGGGAGGCCTGCCGTGGCCTGACTTGAGTTGGGAAGAACGGCGGTGACTTGACCTGGCTTGTGCAGTCCAGCTGTGACTTGGCTTGGCTTGTAAAGGTCAACGGTGACTTGACTTGGCTCAGGGAAAATAGCGGCAGTTTGACTTGGCTCATGAAGAACAACCGTGGCGTGGCTTAGCTCAGGGAAGACAGCAGCAATTTGACTTGGCTTGTGAAGATCTGCTGTAACCTGACTTGACTCAGGAACAACATTGCTTGACTCAGGAACAACATGGCTTGACTCAGGAACAACATGGCTTGACTCGTGGGGAACAGCTGCATCTTGGCTTGAGTGGTGGAGAACAGCAGCTGTGTCTTGGCTTGACTCGTGGAGTACAGCTGTGACTTGGCTTGACTCGTGGGATACAGCTGTGACTTGGCTTGACTTGTGGGGAACAACAGCTGTGTCTTGGCTTGATTCATGAAGAACAACAGCTGTATCTTGGCTTGACTCGTGGAAAACAACAGCTGTATCTAGGCTTGACTCATGGAGAGTAACGGCTGTATCTTGGCTTGACTCATGGAGAGTAGCTGTAACATGGCTTGACTCATGGAAAACAGTTGAAACTTGGCTTGATTCATGGAGAACAATAGCTTTGGCTTGACTTGATTCTGCTGCTTGATTGACTCTGTTGCTTGACTTGACTCTGTTGCTTGACTTGACTCTGTTGCTTGACTTGACTCTGTTGCTTGACTTGACTCTGTTGCTTGACTTGACTCTGTTGCTTGACTTGACTCTGTTGCTTGACTTGACTCTGTTGCTTGGCCGGACTCTGTTGCTTGGCCGGACTCTGAAGCTTGGCCGGACTCTGAAGCTTGGCCGGACTCTGAAGCTTGGCCTGGACTTGACTTGGAAGCCTGACTGGACTTGGAAACTTGACTTGACTCTGGAGCAGCAACTGTAGCTTGACTTGGTTCTGCAGCTCGACTAGGTTCTGTAGCTCGACTTGGTTCTGCAGCTCGACTTGGTTCTGCAGCTCGACTTGGTTCTGCAGCTCGACTCGACCCTGGAGCTTGACTGGATTTGGAAGCCTTGGACCTTGGAGCAGCAGCTGTAGCTTGACTTGACACTGAAGATGGCCCTACAGCTTGACTTGAGTCATGGGTAGCTACCGTGACATGAGGGAGCGTCATCTTAGCTGTCCATACCGCCATTAGGGGTGGGTCCAGTATGTGTGCCATCATGAGGTGTGGTTTTGGGATGATGGCCATCTTGTGGACTGGCTCTGGAATGGCAGCCATCTTGTAAACAGGTTTGGAGATGGCGGCCATCTTGTGGACTGGCTCGGGGACGGCGGCCATCTTGTGGACTGGCTCGGGGACGGCGGCCATCTTGTGGACTGGCTCGGGGACGGCGGCCATCTTGTGGACTGGTTGTGGGACGGCGGCCATGATAGGTGCAGACTCTGGATGGGCAGCTATGACAGGTGCAGACTCTGGACGGGCAGGTGTGGCGTGAGCAGGCCCAGGAGCGGCAGGCGTGGCGTGAGCAGGCCCTGGAGCGGCAGGCGTGGCGTGAGCAGGCCCTGGAGCGGCAGGCGTGGCGTGAGCAGGCCCTGGAGCGGCAGGCGTGGCGTGAGCAGGCCCTGGAGCAGGCTTTGACTTGGCAGACCTGGCTTGAGCAGGCTCGATATGAGAAGGCTGCGGTATGGAGGTTACTGTGGGATTGCAGAGTCCCTCATCCGCGATACCAACAGTAAAAGGTGACCCAGCCAGCAACAATGCAACGTCAATATATTGTTCTAAGGTCCAAGTGGATTCGGGAAAAGGCATGAGGGAACAAATTGGCTCAGAAAGTCCTCCTCTGAAAAATATCATAAGGCATACCTCATCAAAGGTAGTATGATGTGCCAGTTCCAGAAAATCCTTCACGTAGTGCTCTATGGGGTGATTTCCTTGGCGAAAACGGATTAGCTTGATGTCTGCACTCATGTTGGCTTTGCGGTCAGAAGCTGCTGGGTTATTATTGGCTGATAGTTCCGCTGGATTCTTGGTGGGCGAAGTATTCTGTAACGAGGACGCAGAGGTAGAATCCAAGAGCGGATGTTTATTGAAACAATCAGCAAACATACACAATGAAGGTAATTCCAGCAGCAGAGAGGTTAGGCAGGCAGTGGGTCAGATACCGAGCAGACAGTCCAATCAAGCGAACGTAACAATGGGGGAAATCCAGAGAGCGGAAGTCAACAGGAGAATGCAGGGTCAAACCTAGAAATCAGTCCAAACAGGCAAATAAATCCAAAACACAATAAACAGGAACAAAGCAAGACGGCAACAGGTAATCCAACAGAGTAAGTAAACGCTCGGTAAGGCAGGTTAAACTGGCAATACTTCGCGAGTGTGTGAGCACATGGTGAGTCCTTAAATACTGCCAAACAGGAAGTGGAAGTAGAAGCAGCAGAGGGAGCATGCAGGCAGTACTGGGGTGAGGGCTCCCTCTGCTGGCTTGGCGTTACACTAATGTTACAGTATTTATTTTTTCCTTTTTGCGTTTGTCTTCAGCGTCTCTGGCCTCTGTTAACGGATGTTTATAGAGTTTGTAATATTTCCACACACTTGATATTTTGAAAAAATATTGCATGCAGTTCGTGTGCAAGCCCGGAACAGAGATCTGTTGAAATATGTCCTGTCGATCGGTGCATCTGTACACCACTGTATAAATTAAATATAGATTAATTAGATTAACATTAGTAAAGCTACAAAGTTACTCTCAAGACAGATATTTTGACATACTTTTGTAGGCTATCTGTCTGTAAGAGACACGACTCTCTGTGGTCGCTTGAAATTTCAAATGAACAAGACTTAAAAACACGAGCAAATGACAAATGAAACTTTCGTGACAAGGCAGCAGTGGCCCGATCGGGCCAGTGACAGATTCGTCAACTGTCCCTAACGTCTTTCACGCTGGTGCCGGGCCATCGGGCACTCCTTACTGTCGAGCCCTGGGGTCACTAGCGACTCAAGGTGTGTATTAGTGTAAGTCTATTTTTTCTGCGCAAAAAATGTTCTAAGATCTGATGACTCAATGCATGCAATTCAACTTTATTCCTCGAGGGGATAGGGATGGACCCTATGGGCTTAAAAATTGATCACGATAATTTCTGGTATTTATTGCAATAACAATATCAATGACGATAATTCATGGAAATTCTGTTTCTTATTATCTTTCCTATTTTTTTTCCCAAAATAGCATGTTGTGAGCATTACTGAGTACACACGTAATGTAATGATTGTTTAATTCACTGTAATGTGAATTAAATTGTTTGTAATTTCTGTACTGGAAGCTCCTAACATTAAGATGAATTCCTTGTGTGTTAAACACACTTGAAAACAGTGTAGTGTGCGCACATCCAAAAAAACTTAGAGCACGTGCTCGATCACCAGAAAAGCCATGCTGTCAATCAACAAAAATCGGCACACTGCCATTGCTGCTCTCAAAGTTTATTTGTATTTTTAATAAACTTTGAGAGCAGCAATGGCAGTGTACCGATTATTGTTAAACACACTTGGCAATAAAGCTTTCTGAATCGGAAGCTGGAGGGTGCGCTTGTGCAGAAATTCCACAGCTGCATCCCAATTCGTAGGCTACATCCTTCGAAGTGCGTATTTGAAGGGCGATTGCGCCACGGCGACACGACAAAGGCTGTCCCAATTCAGAGACCACGTTCTAAGAAGGTCTCATTTGTAGGCCAATTGCATCACAGAGGTGCGTCACTCCGCACTGTCGCACACAGAAATATGTCAACAACTAGACTTTATAGTTATTATCACAGTAAGACTAATTCTTATCATGTAGAACATTTTTACCGTTATATCGCTAATGACATTTCATTCATAATTACCGCAGGCATAAAACAAAAGAATATTATCAGATGTGATAATGTGCTCTGATGAAGACAGCGCTGGTAAAATCATCTGCTCAAACTGAACCCTTCTAATGGTAACAAAATATGCTTTATTTTATTCTTCTGTAATTGTTCTTAAAATATCAAGAGAGTTTTCTGCTATTACAGCAGTTAGAAATCCATCCGTGCTGGATGTATAGGCCCGGGTCACTAAAAACCCAAACATGTAATAGTGATTGGCTAAGCATTCGTGCATTTAAGGGTTTAAAAAAAACAAACAAACAAACAACAACAACACCACATCTCTAGACCTCGTCCATTCCACTGCCCTTCATCTCCAGTTTTTGTTTAAACAACCCTGCTTAGATTTTGAGCCAAACGGATTTTACATTCAAAATGCAAGAACAAGAAAAGTTTCATGAGTCTTGCTGGTTAAGCTTGAGAATAAGCACATCAGCATCCAAAACGCACCATTTGAGAGTAAAATATTAGGGTCATGCTGGTCTTTCTGTTCAGGGATTCTGAGTTGTGGCAAAGGGTGGTGAATAAATTCTGCTTACTTTTCCAGTCTGGGTTTATCTCTCTGAATAAGAGCTGAGGTGATTCCTGTACTCGTTTATCATTAATTCTGCAGCTATACAAGATGGACCCTTTCTGCTGGTTCAGCTGCATGGTCGCAGAGATCAGGACTCTGTGTTTCTCTGATGTGATCTGATAAACTGATGAAACACAGCGTACTGCTGCTGACACAGAAGAAGAAAATGCAGAGGCACATTTCATATCGATCCTAAATGAGTCATATTCCACACTACTGTTTTGCTCTAAAGTCCATTTTTTAGTTTACTCAAGGTTTGTTACACCAAACTGTTGTTTAAAATTACTGTGCCTTTAAGAATTTTAGAACAATATAGAAAGTATTTCTACACAACATCCAAAGATTTGTCCAAATAGCTAAAACTTTTCTTTTGCTTTGGGGAAGATTGAGATCAGCAGACAGTGTTTCTTGCACTTTCGACCAAGAAATATTTAATGTCAGCACTAGATCAATGTAATCTGCCATTAATACCTTGATTAACTGGCATTATGCCGGTGACAGACGGGACGTTTTGGGTCATGACAGACCTGGATGGACCTCTTCGCATTTAGCTCTGATATTTGCATTCCATGCATATGCATCAAGCTCATGAATATGAATTACGGGGCAAACAAGGGCTATATGGGGAATTTAAGATGCGGGTGTGATTGGCGCACTTATCAATTTACATATAAAGATGGATGAATGAAGGAATGGCAGAAATTAATAAATGGAGGTGTGAGACTGAAGACGTGTAGTGTTAGAGAGGGAGGGAGTGTGTCTCTCCTTTAATGAGAGAGGACAGGATAATTCATCCCTCCCTCCATTCATATGAAGGAGTGTGACCTGCGCTGCGTGTGAAATCAAACCTCTGTTCCTGAATATCCGCAGCCTTTGAAAAAATTAATTAGATGCTATACAGCTCATTAAAAGTTTAGAGGGTCGGGTCCACTTTATTACTCTGTTCTTTTATCTATCCATCTACTCACCCACGGACTTATTCATTTAGTCATTTAATAAATAAGGGGCGGAGAGGAGATTAGACATATGGGGGAGATAGAAGAGGGGAGAGAAGAAGAGATTAGAAGAAAGGAAAAGAAAAGGAATAGTAACAGGAGGAGGAAGAGGAAGATTGAAAGGAAAGGAAAGGAAAGGAAAGGAAAGAGGTCAGGAGAGGAAAGGAAGAGGAAAGGAAGAGGAAGGGAGAGAGGAAATGAAAGAGGAAGAGTAAGAGGACAGGAAGAGGAAAATGAAGATGAAGAGGAAACGAAAGAAAAGGATAGAAAAAGAGGAAATGGAAGAGGAAGAGGAAAGGAAAGAAGAAGAGAAAGAGGAAAGGAAAGGAAAGGAAAGGAAAGGAAAGGAAAGGAAAGGAAAGGAAAGGAAGAAGAACAAGAAGAGGAAAACAGAGAGTAAGTAAAGGAAAGGAAAAGAAGAGGAGGAAATAGAAGAGGAGAGGAAAGGAACAGGAAGATAAAGAGGAAATGAAAGAGGAAGAGGAAAGGGAAATGGAAATGAAAGAGGAAGAGGAAAGGGAAATGGAAATGAAAGAGTAAAAGAAAAGTAAGAGGAAGAGGAGAGGAAAGGAAAGAGGAAATGAAAGAGAAATAGGAAGAGGAAAGGAAAGGAAAGGAAAGGAAAGGAAAGGAAAGGAAAGGAAAGGAAAGGAAAGGAAAGGAAAGGAAAGGAAAGGAAACAGGTCAGGAGAGGAAAGGGAGAGGAAAGGAAGAGGAAAGGAAGAGGAAAGGAAGAGTAAGAGGAAAGGAAGAGGAAGGGAGAAAGGAAATGGAAGAGTAAGAGGACAGGAAGAGGAAAATGAAGATAAAGAGGAAAGGAAAGGAAAGAAAAGGATAGAAAAAGAGGAAATGGAAGAGGAAGAGGAAGAGGAAGAGGAAAGGAAAGGAAAGAGGAAGAGAAAGGAAAGGAAAGGAAAGGAAAGGAAAGGAAAGGAAGAAGAACAAGAAGAGGAAAACAGAGAAAGTAAGTAAAGGAAAGGAAAAGAAGAGGAGGAAATAGAAATGGAAATGAAAGAGGAAGAGGAAAGAAAAGGAAAGGGGAAAAGGAAGAGGAGAGGAAAGGAACAGGAAGATAAAGAGGAAATTAAAGAGGAAGAGGAAAGGTAAATGGAAATGAAAGAGTAAAAGAAAAGTAAGGGGAAGAGGAAGAGGAGAGGAAAGGAAAGAGGAAATGAAAGAGAAATAGGAAGAGGAAAGGAAAGGAAAGGAAAGGAAAGGAAAGGAAAGGAAAGGAAAGGAAAGGAAGAATAAGACGAGGAAAACGATTAGAAAGAGTAAAAGAGTAAAACAAGAAAAAGAAGAGGAGGAAAAGGGAATGGAAATGAAAGAGGAAGAGGGAGAGGCAAAGAAAAGGAAATTGAAAAGGGAAGATTAAGAGGAAGAGGAGAGGAACAGGAAGATAAAGAGGAAAGGAAAGAGGAAGAGGAGGAGGAAGAAGAATGGAAAGAGAAATGGAAATGAAAGAGGAAAAGAAAGGAAAGGGGAAGAGGAAGAGGAAAATTAAAAGGAAGGGAAGAGGAAGAAGAATAAGAAGAGGAAACTAGAAGAAAGAGTAAGAGTAAAGTTAAGAAAAAGAAGAGGAGGAAATGGAAATTGAAATGAAAGAGGAAGAGGAAAGAAAAGGAAAGGGGAAGAGGAAGAGGAAGAGGAAGATGAGAGGAACAGGAAGATAAAGAGGAAAGGAAACAGGAAGAGGAAGAGGAAAAGGAAAGGAAGAAGAACAAGAAGAAGAAAACGAAGAGAAAGAGTGAGACTAAAGTAAAGGAGAAGAAGAGAAGGAAATGGAAATAGAAATGGAAATGAAAGAGGAAGAGGAGAGAAAAGGAAACGGGAAGAGGAAGAGGAAGAAGAGAGGAAAGAGGAAATGAAAGAGGAAGAGGAAAAGGAAAAGGAAGAAAAATAGTAGGAGTAAAGGAAAGGAAAAGAAGAGGAGGAAAAGGAAAGGAAAGGAAAGGAAAGCAAAAAAAGGAAAGCAAAAAAAGAAAAGAAAAGAAAAGAAAAGAAAAGAACAAAGTGATTAGAGAAATACACATATCAGAAGAACATTTGGTGCAGAGCCCCTGTCACACACAGACACACACGCAGCAGAATGTGTGAAGGTGTGGGTGTTTGACGGACAGCTTCTGACCTGGCCCATATGACACACACACATAATCACACTCCAGTGCCTCACTCATCCCGCACAACGCCACATTCTCACAGTTACGAAACAAGCACTGCTTGTCACCACGACAACAAGCACCGCAACCATGACCTCTGACACCTGCGGCCCACTGA
This sequence comes from Cirrhinus mrigala, assembly GCA_036247105.1. NCBI lineage: Eukaryota > Metazoa > Chordata > Actinopteri > Cypriniformes > Cyprinidae > Cirrhinus > Cirrhinus mrigala. The sequence continues at coordinate 34,526,978 of CM070008.1, read as the reverse complement.
AACTCGCCAAAACAACAGACGGGAAACTCCTGCACGTGGATACTCACACTAGAAGAAATAATATCTCAAACTCCATCAATTGTATCACAAAATCATTTAGACTTATGAAAACAAACAAAAGCACATTTACAGTAACATGTTCACAATGATGAGTCAATGGAGCAATCAGTCTAAAGTAAATGAAAAGGCACTTTCAATTATTCATTGTAAGTTGTAAACACTATTACAATTTAAAATAACTGTTTTCTATTTTAATATATTTTAAAATGTAATTTATTCCTGTGATGACAAAGCTGAATTTTCAGCATCATTACTCCAGTCTTCAGTGCCACGATTCTTCAGAAGTCATTCTAATATGCTGATTTGCTGCTCAAGAAACATTTCTTAATATAATCAGTTGAAAACAGTTGTGCTGCTTCATATTTATAGAAACTGATATAGAAATATACATTTTATAGAAACTGATTATAAGTGCACACTTGTAAAAGTGTGATGCCTGTTTGAAATTATTTTCTGTAGCAATCTTTTACCAGAACATGAAACATGTTTCAAATTTAGACGTATGGGGCCTCGTTCTACAAGAGCGTTCATTTTGTGCTAAGTAGTAGATTATTGTGTTTGCTGAACCGTCAAACTTGCAGACTCTCGAATACTAAAAGTGGACCAACATCTGCTATAAAATACCTGTAGCTGAAAGACACCCCCTGAGGGCGAGCGCTCAAACGCAACACACACAACAGCCGAGCGCCTGGCTTCAGGCTTCTGCTGTGGTTTGTCTGAGAAGGCCTCCATCTCTGTAGCTGTAGGCGAAGCCTGAGGAGAAAACCATGAGATCGAAGCCTGCAAATCGACCACACCAAACAGGCAGACAGCACAGGTAGACAGCACATACAGACGCATACCAACGGCTTCACACACCAACTTGTGCTGCGGCATCTCAGATCTTTCATGGACTGTTAACAGTTCACATTGCAAAGAGTTTTACCTGAGAGATATATTACAAACATCTTCATACTGTACAAACACATTGTTCACTAATGCAGACATAAATCTCATAAGCTTCTCTAACTGCATCTAAGGCCAAAATACAAGCTTTTTTGTGTAATATTGTTTCTTTTTAGTTAGTGTATATATACACACACACACATATACATACAGTTTAAGTCAAAAGTTTACATACACCTTGCAGAATCTGAAAAATGTTAATTATTTTACCAAAATAAAAGGGGATACTACAAAATGCATGGCCTTTATTATTTAATACTGATCTGAATAAACTATATTTCACATAAAAGGAGACGTCCACGAGAGAAAATAATATATTGATAGAAGGAAACACAATGCATTAAGAGCCGGGGGTGAAAACTTTTGAACAGAATGAATGCCTAAATATTATATTTTTCATTTATTACTGCCCTTCAGAAGCTACGGAAGATACCTGTATGTTTCCCAGATGACAAAATAAGTTACATTTACCTTCTGTAATAGTTGCGTATGAGTCCCTCAGTTGTCCTCAGTGTGAAAACATGGATCTCAAAATCATACAGTCATTGTTGGAAAGGGTTCATATACACAAAAATGCTGAAAAACCACAGAATTTGTGGAACCTGAAGGATTTTTCTGAAGAACAGCAGGCAGTTTAAGTGTTCAGGACAAACAAGGGACTCATGAACAACTATCACTAAACAAAAAAAAACATCACAGTATTAAGAATCAAGCTTATGTAAACTTTTGAAAAGCGTCATTTTTATAAGTTCAAATATTAATTCCTCTTTTGGACTATATGTAAACGTCTTTTATGTGAAATACCTTATTCAGGTCAGTACTATTTAAAAAATAAAACGCATTTTGCATGATCCCTCTTATTTTGGTAAAATATTTGACAGACATTTACAGTAAATGACTCATGTTGGCAATGTTTCTCAAAGGTGTAACGATAAAAAAAATGGCTCTGGGTGTCTCTAATTGTGCTCAAATAAAAACAAAGAATAGGAACTTTTCTCATCCGCTGTATTATTTTTTTAACACCATATGCGATTTTTCTCACACACATATTCATGTTTTCCATCTTTTAGTTTACAGCAGATTCGCATTACAGCGAGTTTGCACGCATCATTACAGTGAAAAATTAAGGACATAGGGTACCATACCTGAAACAGAAAACTAATAAATAAAGTAATATTCCTTCCGCATTTCCGGGTTTCCTCACAGAGATGCTCACACATCAAACGTACGTCCCATATGAGAAGAGCTTCTTTGGCGGGAGAAGGGCGTGGCCTCAAAGGTGAATGGCAACATATCGCCAGCAGGGGTTGCTCATAATTCATTACATAAATAATAAACACTTCATTTGACTGAAATACATAATAATACACGGAACAGTTTTGATTCCAAAAATATATACTATATTGATACTATTCAATTGATATACTATGCTATTGATACTACTATACAAAAATACTATATTGATTGACGCAACAAAATACTATAGAACCCATGATAATCAGTAATGCTGTCTACACTGGATGTAGCTGGATGCTCTCTAGAGTTAAATTTTCTAGCTGACTAAAGTGTTTATGGTCGACAAATATTTTTTTTTTTCCCTGAAGTAAATGTGACGTGCCATTATTTACAAGCTGTTATAGTGACGTCTTTCCGTGATTGAAACATGGATTGAGCGATTACATGAGACAGGATACGGATTTCGGTAAATTATACTCTTTCTTTTAACATACTTTCAGATGTTTATTCATGTTTATTCCGTGCTGTAACTGGTATCAAAGCGGAGGAGATGATCAGCTCACATGCGATTCGCACTGCCGCTTCTCTTAAATTTATTGTTGTTAAATTTATTGCATTTATTGTTTGAATACTGTCATAAAAAAGACCGAATTTGAAATCTGAGACTTTGTTTCAAATCAAAAGTAACAAAGCACAAAGCTTATTGTGATTTACTGAATGGGATGCATGCTACAATGTTCAGACTAGACTAAAAACAGACTAGACTAATCGATTCTTAATTTCTTGATTTAAAAATCAATATTGTTTTGTAAAAATAAGAATCGATTTAAAATCAAGAAATAGATATTTTTCAAGTCCTTGTTTTTTCAGTGGATTTGGGCTACTTTTACTCTATTGCTGTGGGTTGTTTTTGAAGTCCACGGGTTAAACCGATCTCTCCAGAACATGATTTAATCTGAGTGGACCCCTGATGGAGAGGAAAACCATTGAGAAAACACAATTGGACTGGTTGTGTTTTACAGACTTGGCAACCCTGGGAACAACTTGTACTTCACAGTATAGAGGGTTTGCACTTAAGTCATGATTTGATGAGTTACCCGGATGCACGGTCATTGGCGATACTCGAATGTAAACAACAGCATGGATTGCATGGTTAATGTACTACTGAATACGTTGTTCTGCTAATTTATAATGTCTAAACATGAAAACAAATGCGTGGAAGCTGCTAAATCATATAGAGAAGGACTTAGTAAGCAGGAAAGGGCACAACATTTTGACAAAGTAAAGTTAATAGGTGGTAAAGATATGTACAAGTATTAATTAAGATATTAGCCTAATATTTCACCTACCTGACCGGAAATGATAAGAACAAGCTCAAATGTTGTCAAGATTCTTGTCCTGGAAATCCTGGTTCAGTTTGGCCAACCACAATGCCTTTTGTTCCTCAGACAGACACTCTTCTCCTTGATTTTTTATAACTTTTGGCAATCTATAGTGCTCCAGAAGTTTTGCCTGGTCCGACTGATTAGTACAGCCCAAAACATGACAATAATTGACCACTTTCAGCAGCAATAATCAGGAAAATTAGTGAATTTCACTGGGCATTGTTTACATTCAGTGCCGCCAATATGGCCGATTGATGACGCATCAGGAAAAGACTCAGGTGAAACATTGGGCTCTAGGGAAAAAACTAAAAATATTCTACAAATATAAATGTACAAAAAATATAAAATACATAAATTATTTGTGAATGACTAATCTAAAAACTAAAGTGATAGTAAAAAGTTAAATAAATGAATAAACATTTTCAAACCACAATAAATGTGAACGTAAAGGATGTGAGACTGTGTATCGTCCCTCAGGCTGCCGTTTACAGTTTAAGCTACTGTTTAATATGGAGCGTCTAGAGCTGAATCAGCTACTGTGAACAGCACACAGCCAACGCGAGAGAGTGTGTGCACAAACGCAGTTAAAAATGCATCTTTATGCCTTTGGAGCACATTCTTAAAGCACACACACATAAATAAAACATACTCCCACACGAACCCGCATGTCCACTGGCTTTCTGACACTGCAAAATGCTATTCTCACTGCGACATTTTCCGCTAATTGTCTCGCGCCTGTTCAGCATGACATGAATTAATTCAGGGCCCTTTCTCTCGGTCCCAGGCGCTACAAGGGTCAACTCAGCAAAGAAACGATGACGGAGAGGAACTGAGGACAAGAAACGAGGGAACGAGGCGTGAAAAAAAAAAAAAAGCAACGAACAACAAAAGAACGCAAAAAAGCACCCGGAACCTGCCGTGGGACTGGATTTTAATTTGGCATTAACGCTACAAACTTTTTCTAATTGACCTTGCGCATTAGGAGCACGTGGCTCCGGAGTTAAGCGCATTAATTAGCACGGGGACGTCTCTCTGCAGCGTTCCGTCAAAGCAGACACAGAGAGAAAAAAAATCCACCCAGCTTTTCTGTTCAATCTCAGCCGTGGCGAGAGAAGCCATGTTGCTGAAAGCTGAGATCAGCTGGCACAAAGCCCAGCTCGCAGGCGGACTCATTCAGGCCGGGCTGGGAGAAACGGGCATTTATTCCTCAAAAGAGCAATAAAGCCATTACAGCGAGCAGGGAAAAGAAACATCGCTCATGCATGGCTGCTGAAACATCAGTCAATAGAGCAGGTTTTCGATTGAGCATGTTTATATGTACTCGCGTGTCGCCAGGCTTTGGTCTAGCAGTTTACATAGCAGTGTAGAAGCGTCCACTTTGACATATTTGAGTGTAGATGTCAAACAAAATTCTCAAAAATTATAATTTACTCACCCTCATGTTGTTAAAAACCTGCAAAAGTTTCTTTGTTCTATGGAGCACAAATGAAGATATTTTAAAGAATTTTGGTAACCAAACAGTTTTCCCTTAGCAAAAAAAATTAGATTTAAAATGCACTTATTTCATACTAAATATACTTTTTGTGGAGTACTACTTGTGCACACTTTATATGTTTAAATGTCACTATTGATGAGCATTGATCTTTAAATATTATTGGTCCTTAAATGCAAAATATTTAAAGTGTGCCTAAAGTATACACTCTTAAAAATAAAGGTGCTTCACGATGCCATAGAAGAACCTTTTTGTCTAAATGGTTCCATAAAGAACCTTTAACATCTGAAGAACCTTCCTGTCTCACAAAAGGTTCTTTGTGGCAAATAAGGTTCTTCAGATTAAAAAAAGGTAAGCAAGAAAAGGTTCTTTAAAGAACCTTTGACTGAATGGTTCTTTGTGGAACCAAAAATGGTTCTTCTATGGCATCGCTTGAAGCTGTTGAAGCACTTATTTTTAAGAGTGTACTTGCAATAGTTCCACTTTAGCACAATCAAATATACTTAAGTATATCTTTAGTTGGACTTCATCTCTACTTCCGCACAATTAAAGTGCATTAAGTACAAAATTATTTGTTCCAATTTTGCACTTTAAATATACCAGTTAAGTATACTAAAAGTACAATTGCAGGGAATTTTTATTAAGCATATAATATGTAAATGGATTTGTAGTATACTTACCATGAAATAAATGTATTTTAAATACATTTTAGTATATTTATTTTTCACTGGGGTGGTGACCATTGACTTACATTATATTTAAAAAAAAAAAAAAAAAACATTTTGCCAAATATCTTCTTTTGGGAAGAAATAAAGTCACAGTTTTGGAACAACATGATGAGTACATTATGACAGAATTGTTATTTTTGGGTGAAGTGTCCCTTAATTTTATCAATATCATACATATTAGATGTTTTTGATTTTTTTTTTTTTGTATTAGTACTGTAAGTATTGGATATTTAATTGTGCATGCTAATTTTTTTTTTAAATATATTTAATTACTAATAATATATTTTTAATTTCATTTTTTATTGTAATGATTTTTTAAATTATATTTATTTATTATTTTTGTATATTATCTTTACTTTTACAAAATAGTACAGAGTTGTAATATTAGCCATAACCTGAAAATGAATTTTAAATGTATTTAAATTAGGTACATGCCTACTTTTTTAGAAATGTTAGAATTTTTTAATCTGAAAAAAGAGCGCATTTTCCAGGTTAAGTTTTAACATTGCAAAAAAACTATTTTTACTTTTTTTAAAGTTGGAGAAAAAACAAACAAACAAACAAACACCGGCTATAGAACAATTAATGTTTAATTTTACTTTCTAGACCTATACCTCCTGATATTCTGATATACAATTATGTAAGGTATATGACCTTTAATGTCTTTTAAACTATAATTGCATTCAGAAACATACATCAAAAGGCAATTATGCAAAGTTTCTAATCAGGCGCTGAATAGATTACCTGCCTCCTAACTGCCAAAAATTGCATCAAACCAGCATATTAGATCGTTCCCCGATGCTTTGCAAAGGCTCTTGCCATTTTTGTGTGAAATATGCATCAGACAATCCGCGAACGGTTCGTAGGCGAGTCGTCTGAAGCTGAGACAACCGCTTAGTCAGAGTCCATCGGTGTTAGCTTCATCACCCAGTAATTCCCACACAAATTTCGCTAGCCTCTCACAAACAACAAACAAACAAACCAAAGCAAAAGACTTAACCAAAACCCTCTGATCTCACCCTCACAGAAAACAACTCTCTTTTTTCCTTTTTTTAATGAGTCCAATTTGAAGTTCAAGGGAAGCATTGGCGTTTTATCTTTCCTTACGGCACGCTCAAGTCAAAGGCAATACAACTGTGTTACGTCTAGATTATAGTTCTCTCGCACACGTAAGTTATTAAAAGCGTGAGACTGCACTTCATATGCCGTAATTGAAAATGGAAATGAATTCTAAAGGAAATAAGCTACATGAGTTTGCATATTCATGTAATGGGGGGTGTGAGGTCGGGGAGGGCAAAGAACATCATGGCCTTTTCCGTGACCGTTTTGATTAACTTCGGTTCAAGGAATATCAAATATCTCACAACACAAGCACTTTACAAAGTGAGTCACAACCACAGGCAAAACGTTTAGCCTTCCGGGAAATTCTTCATCTGTGATGTTAATGAAAATCATGATCTGCATACATTCGGCCATAAAGAGGAATGGAAGATAAGCAAAATTAAATCTGATCAAGCAGACAGAGAGAGATAGAGAAAGACTGCTGTTGAAGTCAAAAAGGCCGTTCACACCAGTAGCGATTACATCGTTCGAGGTCGCTGTACTGTATCGCAGTGTGAACTACATTGTCTGCGCTCCCATTGGTAAGCACCGCATCATATCACTGCGTGTTTCCATAAAGCCGAACTGCGCTCAACGTGTCGCATCGCTAACGGTCTCATTCGACTCAAGCCTCAGAATGAAAGACTTCTTGTTGCTTCATCAATGTGAACGCCTGTGGGCCTATCAAAACTGCCTCTAGCATAAACATTGCATTAGAACAAAATGGGCTTCAAAGAGCCTTGACCTGACAATAGACAAGCTATTAGACTCTACGCATGCAACATTCTGTTACTGCTGCCATGTGATGCATTTTGTAATAATCGCCAGTTTTACAAATGATGTTGCCACTATCTACAGCACTCACCAGCAGAGCAAGAATTCAAGTTAGCACTTTAAGAACGACTTTAATTACTGCAAAATGAATGAAGTGGCACAAACAGTTTAGCAGCCAACTGCACGTTCTGTATTTGAGATGGTTGGCTTCATGGTGAGAATGCTTGCTGCAACATGTGATGTGACTTCAGCTGTAACTTGTGTATAATTTTCATACAATTATGAAAAATATATGGCAATCTATAGAAAAGTCCAGTGGGTTGGTAAAGGCTTCATGGCTATGTTTTGAATCATTGGGCTCATTAGCCTAATGTTCAAAAAATGGGTTGCCTACCTTGAACCACCTGATCTTGAGGACCTGAAGTCTTAAAGGAGAACTCCACTTCCAGAACAACAATTTACAAATAAACCCCCTTGTCATCCAAGATGTTCATGTCTTTCTGTCTTCAGTCGTAAAGAAATTATGGTTTTTGAGGAAAGCATTTCAGGATTGTTCTCCATATAATGGACTTGATTGGTGCCGCAATTTTGAACTTTCAAAATGTAGTTTAAATGCAGCTTCAAAGGGCTCCAAACGATCCCAGCCGAGGAAGAAGGGTCTTATCTAGCAAAACGACCGGTCATTTTTTTTGAAAAATAAAATTTTTTATACTTTTTAAGCACAAAAGCTCGTGTGGCACAGGCTCTGGGATGCGCGTTTACGATGCTACGAATTAGTAATGGGTCGTTCTTGAGCGATTTGTTCATTTTGTCGTCTCAGGGAGTGATTCATTCAGTCACGCATGTGCAACATCCTATTAGGTTCTGTATTGGAATTAGTTCACCTGTTTCGAGTCTTCAGGTTTTTCGAGTCATGTGTTCATCTTATGGGGCTGTCACGTGATGAACGAACAACTCAAACCCGAAAACTTGTCAGATAAGAGGTGAGGTGAGCTAATCATAGACCAAAGACTAAAGGTAAACAATTAATTAATTAATCTTTTCTGTTTCTTTTAGCATTATAGTTTTGTCTTGTTTGTAGTGTGATCAACGTTTGTGTAAGCAGTAGATGTGTTAGGGAAGTAACACATAACATTTTAATTATATTTTGCTAAAATGAACGAAATGACTCGAAAAAAGTTTTGTTCATTTTGCTGAAGGAGACTGAAAGGTCCAAGTCGGTAAAATAATCCAAACTTCCCTTCACTAATAAGAATCATGTCATGTTCATCGTCTGTGTACTCCGGCTCAAAAAGGTAGAGTATGACGAAAAACTCTCATCTTATTTTCTCCTACAACTGAAGAGTTCAGATGCAAAACCAGATAAAAGCCATCTTGGTCAAAAATGAGATAATGATACTGAGTGAATGCTCCTGACCCATAGTATAAGTCCATCAAATACTTTTACTTCAAACTCACTAAATTCCAGCCTCAGCCCAATCAGAAGTACCAGTACTTACATAGAAACCTATACAAAGTAGCCAGAAAGAAATGCTAATTTTAAAGAAAAACGTCAGATGGATTTAGAGGCTTTTGCATCTGAACTCTTCAACTTCAGAATCGTCTGACATCGTTGTACCTTTTTGTTTGTTAAACAGCGTTTGACTTACTTGCACTTTCTTAGTCTTTGCGCGTTCACTTTTTAAACACTGGGTCTGTAGTTCCGCCTATGTTCTGCGTGACCTTTCGACGTGATTCAATAGTACGTGTCGTCGTGAACGCGCAACCCAGAGCCTGTGCTACACAAGCTTTTGTGCTTAAAACATATACAAATTTTTATTTTTCAAAAAAAAATGACAGATCGTTTTGCTAGATAAGACCCTTCTTCCTCGGCTAGGATCGTTTAGAGCCCTTTGAAGCTGCATTTAAACTGCATTTTGGAAGTTCAAAATCGGGGCACCAATGAAGTCCATTATATGGAGAAAAATCCTGAAATGCTTTCCTCAAAAACCATAATTTCTTCACGACTGAAGACAGAAAGACATGAACATCTTGGATGACAAGGGGGTGAGTAAATTATTTGTGAATTGTTGTTCTGGAAGTGGAGTTCTCCTTTAAGGTAGAAATTTTCATATGCATTTTTTCGTATTCACCATCCTTTCCTATCAAAATGCTTTCTACTGATGCGAAAACGTAGAAAATCGAGCCTGATCTGGACTTTTTATGACGAACAAAAGTTTTGGTGGCAGTGTGTAAATGTGATTGACACAACATGAGGTCGTATATATTTTTTAGCATGCACAGATTTCGGACCGAGCGTGCAATGATCTTTATGGTGAAACCAAATTATTTTTGCCTTTAAAATGATGAGAACCACACTAGCCTTGTGGGCTAACATATATCGCTGTTGCGCTTTGGGTTCAAGTTTGAGTCCCGACTAGCGAACCTTTCCCGATCCTGTCCCCCCTCTCTCTCTCTCTCACTTTACTTCCTGTCTACATACTGTCCTTAAGTTAAAAAAAAAGACAAATATCACTGTGTGTGTTTATATACACGCACATACAAACATATATCTTGTATTTTTTTTTACAATATAATTCAATGGCATTCATACATTTTAAGTGTTTTCAGCATCCAAATTGAAACACTTCACTGGAATAACTCTGAAATCTGTTTTTTTTTTTTTTTTCATCCTTGTAACTACAGAAAGTCATTGTGAACTGAACTGTGCCATCCTGTGTTCTTTTATTGACAAGCACTAAAAAAAAAAACATCAGAAAATGTGTTTTTGAGTGCCTCTTACATAAGTTGAACCTTGAATTCAATGTCTGTTTTTTTCACTCTCTTCTGTGGATCTTCCTTTTATCTACTCACAAAATCTCTCAGCAACATGGTTGTGTTTTAGGAGATTTAACAGTAATCAAAAATGGAGAAGTGGTGGTATCAAATGCTTGGGTATCTATCTGTCTATCTATCTATCTATCTGTCTTTCTGTCTGTCTGTCTGTCCATTCGTCTTTCTGTCTATTCATCTGCTCATTGTTTTATGTCTATCCATCCTTCCGTCCATTCATCCCTCTGTCTGTCCTTCTGTCAATCGGTCCATCTATTCCTCCATCAATTCCTCTATCTATCTATCTATCTGTTAATTTATCCATCCATCCTTCTGTCCGTTCATCTGCCCATTGTTTTATCCGTCCATCCATTCATTCATCCATCCGTCCGTCCATCCATTCATCCGTCAGTCCATCTGTTCATCCATCCATCCATCCGTCGTCCGTCCTTCTGTCCATTCATCCGCCCATTGTTTTATTTATCCATCCATCTGTCCATCCATCCATCTGTCCGTTCATCTGCCCATTGTTTTATTTATCCATCCGTTCATTCATCCATCCATCCGTCCGTCCATCCTTCCTTCTGTCCATTCATCTCCTCATCTGTTCACCCATCTATCCATCAGTCCCTCTGTCTGTCCATGCATTCATCCCTCTGTCCGTCCTTCTGTCAATCCATCCATCCATCTATCCATTTATCTATTTGTTCATCTATCAATCCATTATTCATCCACCCATCATTTTATCTGTTTATCCATCGATTCATCCGTCCATCCATCCATTCATCCATCTGTCAGTCCTTCTGTCTATCCATCCATTTATTCAATAATCCATCCATCCATCCGTCCGTATGACTATCCATCCATCCATGATGTGCATGCATGTGTGTGTGTGTTTCTGACTCGCTCTCATTACCTCAGTCTGTTGCTCATAAGAGACAGGGCCTGTCATCAGACACACTCAGGGTCAAAGGTCATGGCCTTTGCTGACTCTGAGGCTTGGATGTGACAGTGCCCTTTAAGAGACCACTAATCTGTGTCAGCTTTTCACACAACAGCCTCAGTGTGTGTGTTTGTGTGTGAGAGAGAGACAAACAGCCTTAGAGTGCATTTTTGCCCATCCTTGTGCAAAAGTGCAAGCTAGTATGTGTGTGTGTGTGTGTGTGTGTGTGTTTGACCACTCCTGTGTATTTTCCCTCTTACCACAGTGTGACAGTGATGTATGGAGCTGACCAGACCAAACTGGGTTTCACCATCACAGGCAGAGAGAATGGATTACAGCGAGTGTGCGTGATCAGATGTGAGGAGCTGTCATTACCTCTGCCTGATTTAAAATGCCTTTTCTCAGAATCTAAGCTCTGCTCCGCTCCGCTCAGCCCAGAGCAGTCATCGGCGCGCAGATGCATGTCATTTAATGCACTTCATTTGTTTCTAAACATGCCCTGATGAAAACACGCAAACCACAGTCTCAAAGTCTAAATCATCCATTTCATCTGTCAGAGAGTAAAAGCATTAGGCTTTAGCGTGCTTTATATGAATTGACAAGAGCAAACACGCGAACATCCATTCCTTCAAAACCACACACGCACTCAAGCAAAGATCTTGTTTTGCTACAAACGACATGTGAAATTATATTTGGAAAGTAAACAGTTTTTCTCTGAATTTCAATCTGGTTTTCCAGGAAAATATTTGAGAATCCTTAAAAACTTTTATCAGAGAAAATACCTATAATTATGTTTCTGACATCACTAAAATTATTTTGTGCTTAGTTTGAGCATAACCAAAAAAAAAAATAAAAAAATGAAGTGATAAAAATAAATGCACCTTCATTATTTAAAAAAAAAAAGAACATAATTAAAAAAAATGAAATGTAATGAAAACAGTAAAACATTTGAAATGAAACACAAAAAACATACACATACTTCTTCATTCTAGAAATGATTAAGATACTTAAGGAAACCGGAGCCACGCTTAATGGCAGTATATTAACAATTGTATCTCGGGGTATGAAGTGTGTATGTGTGCACATGTGCGTTTGTACCGTACATGTTGTGACTCACAGGACCTGATAGAAAACCTGACAGCCCTCAGCAGGCTGTTGCCACGACAACACCACAGTTCTCAACTCACGGCCTCTCCCAGCATCTCCTAACTAACAGTAAGCACTAACAGTTTCACACTTGAAAAAGTCTTCTTGATGACTGAATCTTCGGACACGCTCACCGAAATACCTCTATTCTGTATTTTCCATTTCTTTTTGAGATTAGGATGGACAGAGGGAGAGATATTAGTATTCTAAAGGCCTTCACTGGCAGAGTTGAGAGTTGGCAGTGTGCGACACAGTGCCTGGCAGCGCATCGCTTCATACAGCGCTCTGACATGAACTCTCTCACTCCTCCAAACTGCTCCTCCTCTCTCGGTTTCTCTCAGCTCATCTCAGTCAAAAGGATATACACAAGCTCACAGGTATGTATTTGAACTCACATGCACTATACAGGACTATTTTCTATATTCCAGATTCAATGCAATCTAAGCTCTATCTATCTATCCACCTGTCTGTCTGTCTATGAGCTATAATTTAGTTTATTATTATTAATATTATTATTATTATTATTATTTTCTTTCCACTGTTTGTTTTCTGGATTTATTTGTTGCTAAAAAAAAAAAAAAAAAAAAAAAGATTTAATTATTCATAAACAGAACATTAATAGAAAATTAATAAAATAAATCAATAGTTTGGTTAATAAAAATTGACAATTGACATTTCAGCTTTAGTTGATAAAAATTAGAATTTTATATCCATTTCTCCCACTCAATATTTTATTTTAAAAAAGGTATTTTTTATCTCACAATTCTGATTTTTTTTTTTTTTTTTCACAGAAATGTTATATAAACTCACAGTTGCAAGCTATAAAGTCAGAATTGTAAGATATAAACTCGCAATTCTGAGAAATTAAGTCAGAATTGTGTGATATAAACTCACGATTGCAAGTTATAGTCAGAATTACAAGATATAAACTAAAAAAATCTAATTTTTTACTCAGAATTGTGTGATATAAACCCGCAATTGCGAATTTTAAAGTCAGAATTGAGAGATATAAACTCGCAATTCTGAGAAATTAAGTCAGAATTGCATGATATAAACTCACAAATCTGACTTTTTTCTCAGAATTGCATGATATAAACTAACAATTGCGAGTTTTAAAGTCAGAATTGTGAGATTTAAACTCACAATTCTGAGAAACTAAGTCAGAATTGTGTGATATAAACTCACAATTGCAAGTTACAGTCAGAATTACAAGATATAAACTCACAAATCGGACTTTTTTCTCAGAATTGCATGATATAAACTCGCAATTGTGAATTATAAAGTCAGAATTGTGAGATATAAACTCACAATAGCAAGATATAGTCAGAATTACAAGATATAAACTCACAATTGCAAGTTATAAAGTCAGAATTGTAAGATATAAACTCAAAAATCTAACTTTTTTACTCAGAATTGTGTGATATAAACCCGCAATTGCGAATTTTAAAGTCAGAATTGAGAGATATAAACTCGCAATTCTGAGAAATTAATTCAGAATCGCGTGATATAAACTCACAAATCTGACTTTTTTTTCTCAGAATTGCATGATATAAACTCGCAATTGTGAATTATAAAGTCAGAATTGTGAGATATAAACTCACAATTCTGAGAAATAAGCTCACAATTCTGACTTAATAACTTGCAGTTGCATGAAAGTGAGATTTGTGAGATAAAAAGGCTCCTTTTTTTAATATTTGTTATTCAGTGGTGGAAACAGGCTTCCATAATTTTATAACTAACTAACACCTAAAACAGCTGTAAAAATAATAAGCTTTACAGCTTGAATATGTAGGTTTTAACAGAAGAATGAAAGTGTTTTTATAAAAGCTTCACATTTATTTCCACTTCCAAATCTTCCAAAAATTGAGCCCATTCATTTCTAATGTAAGCTCTGAACCGTAACCTCAATTTTTTGGGACAAGTCAAAATTACAGTACTGAACACAGATCATTCCTTTCAGCAATGGTGCTATCTAATAAAATTCATTGCAACCTTTTTATAAAACTGTTAAATTAAGCATCTAAAATCTTATATCTAAGAGCCAAAACACCTTTCACTGGTTTAAGGTATCATCTGTTCTTTTAGTAAAACCTCTGCCTTTACTTTGTAATGATTACACTTTCAATTCCAGGAAAAGAAAAAAAAAATCATTTTGTCCTTATGCTTCACTGAAAACTATTCAGTTCATCCCTGAACATAGAGAAACAGTCTCTTCCTCCTGAGCTTATAGGCTCATCCTGCAGCTAATAGACTGGAGAGAGAATCATGCTGCTTTACAAAATACAACTGTCTGGCTCCATTAATGCTTGTCAAATGAGGGTTAAAATACACACAAACAAAGACACATACACAGAAATCACAGATAAAATGATACGGTACACAAGAGCCGTAGTTTAGCACTTAGCAAATGTGCTACGACGCATTGAGCCGCCACGCTCACCTGCGGTGACCAGATGGGACGACCCTGCGTTTATGAGCCATGGCGTGCATCCCGACGGACTTACTGTCAGGACGCCATTTGTCATGATAATTAGTCATGACTTTAGCTTGATTGCTATAAATACAGGTCTTAAATAGACATTTAACAATGCAATGGGTAGCCTTAAAGAGACAGTTTGCATAAAAATGAATTCTATCACCATTTTCTCAACCTTTTTACAATATTGAGTTTATATCAAACAATTCTGACTTTTTTTATCAGAATTCTGAGTTTACATTTAAAGATTAAATTTAAAAACAAAATAAAAGTTTCATTTCACAATTCAGACTTTTCTTCTACTTTGTACCTCACAATACTGAGAAAAAAAACATCTTAATGGAAATATAAACTCAGAATAGTGAGGGAAAAAAGTCAGATTTTTTTTTTTTCTTATGCCCTTGTGGAAACAAACATCCTTACATTACTTACTTGTTTGACTTAGAACTTCCATTGAACTCAAAAGGAAATATTATAAACAAAGGGCCGGATCTGAACGTGACTCGCCTGCATTTAAGTGTTACTGTACATAATAAAAGCGCCAACAATCTACCGACAATCTACAGCATCTTTATCAAGGTCATCTGGTCACCCTGTGCTCACCAGGCCATATGAATGTGACTTCCACTTGTGTCATTTTCCTGCTAAGATTCAATAAAGTGGCAAAACGGGCAAAAATAAAACTAAAAAAGACAGTGGCAATTAACCGTGAACGGTTTCATAAAGAGGGCCGCTCTCCTCCCACGAATCAGTTCACCGATACGATCGATCTCTCCCATCTCTCCAGTCCTGATAATGACAGCCCACCTGACCAAAACGAGCTCCAGTAATTATAAGACACTTAGAGTGGCATTGTGAATTTTAAAAGAAGTATTTTGATGTCTGAGGTGGTAAAAAACTATAATGAAACTCGTCTCGGCTATTAGCTTTGTCTTGCTAAGAGCCGGTCTCTCTTTAAGCGCCGCAGCTCATTAACTGCAAGGGAGGGTCGATTAATCCATAACAGTTAACGAAAGATGCTCACGCACGGCCTTCCCTTCCATATCCTTTAATGTCTGTGTCTCTAACACTTAAAATTCCTGTCATCTATCTCACTCCTGCTCTAAAACACACACGCACTTAAAAGGACTCTACAATATTGTTTCTACACTATGAGCGAAAGTCCAAGCGCACTTGCGTATATTAACGTCCAATGCTTTTTAGGCTAAAACTGCCTAGATCTGCTTGCTCTACAAGAATCACTCCAAACACAATAACTGTCAATAGATTCAGTATGAGACTAGTAATGAACTTAGGATTCATGCTAATACTAACATGTTATCGCAAATGCTACAAACCCAACTGGTCTGCATTATACAAATTTTAGATTTGTACCCATACGGCTAAAAGCCCTTAATAAATTTTCAATATATGCTAAATATATGTTGTAAATGTGGTTTTCAAGAAAGAATACAGAAAATCTATTGATATCTATCGACTGATAGAAATAGAAATATACACACACACACATACTTACATATATTACAATTATACATTTATTATTTCATGTTCGTTTCATGCTGTCAAATCAATTAATCGTGATAATCGTGATTAATCGAATCCAAAATAAATGTTTTTAATAAATTGACATGGTTTATTGTTAACAAAAAAAGAGTGAATAAATTAATTAATCAGATTTTTTAAAAATCTTTTTTTTTTCTTTTTCTTTTTTTTGAGTTTTATATTTATAGAAATGGCTGCTTTAACATATGCTTCATTTCCAGGTCTGTTTAAATAAAAAGAAAGAAAGAATCGCATCCACAATAAATGTTTTTAATGAATTGACTTTGGTTTATTGTTAACTATAAGTAAATAAATAATTAAATAAATAAAGCAGATAAAAAGATACTTTTTTTTTTTTTTTTTTTTCATTCTTCTATTTTTATATATTTATAGAAATGGCTGCTTTATTTAACATATATGCTTTATTTCCAGGTCTGTCAAGAAAGAAAGAATGAAAGAAAGAAACAAACAAACCAACTGCATATCTATCGATCTATCAATCTGCACACACATACTGTACATACATACATATATTACAATAATAAATGTATTATTTCATGTATATTAGTGATGTCAAATCGATTAATCGCGATTAATCGCATCCAAAATAAATGTGTTTTATGAATTGACTTGGTTTATTGTTAACTAAATAACTATAAATCAGTAAATAAATAAAAAAAATAAACAATGCATATAAAAATTATTTTATATTTATACACTGTAAAAAACAATTTGTTGAGTCAACTTAAAATAATTTGTAACCTGGCTGCCTTAAAATTTTAAATTTAGTCAACTCAAAAAAAGTTTATTTAACTTTGAATGTTAAATTATACTAAGTGACAACTTAGATATTTGAGTTGAATCAACTTAAAATTTTATTTTTTACAGTGTAGAAATGACTGCTTTATTTGACATGCTTTATTTCGAGGTCTGTTTGAAAGAAAGAAAGAAAGAAAGAAAGAAAGAAAGAAAAGAAAATATATTAATAAAATATAAAATACATTAAAATATATTTAGATTTAAAACAAAAACAATCAAATAAATAAATAAGTAAATAGCATATTTAAGTTTATTTACACATACATATGTTTCCATTATAAATTTCTTAATGTATATTAGTGCTGTCAAATCGATTAATCACGATTAATCCCATCTAAAAAAAATGTTTACATAATATGTGTGTACTGTGTATATTTATGTGCATATATAAAAACACACACATACATGTAGATATTTAGGAAATGTAAACAAATATATGTATGTAATATATATTATATACTTAATTATAATATAAATCATATATGACTATGTATATATATGTAGCCTAAATATTCTTAAATATATACATTTATGTGTGTATTTATATATAGATATAAATGTACACAAAACACACACACATTATGTAAGCAAAAACATTTATTTTGTATGTGATTAATCACAATTAATCAATTTGACTGCATTAATATATATTAATTTCTATTATATTTAAATGTGATCTAAATAAAATAATTATTAATGTTTTTAAAACGTGTGTACTATATGTACAGTACTTTGTGTTTGTGTGTGCATGTGTATGCATGTGTATGTATGTATAAATGTATATACTGAAGATACTGCAGCCATGCACCTTTTACCTTTATCAGTGGCTATCATGACTGAGGGACAAAGTGACGGATGCACTTTGCTCTGAGAATGTGTGCACTGGTTCATAACAAAGAAAAACAGCACCTCTAGTACAGCATCTTCAGTGCTGAGTGATCTTTGCTGTGTGCGTACTACAAGAAACAAAGCAAGCAGTGCATTTGTGTGCTTCAAAAGGAGGGGCGGAAAACCACCTCACCCTCAATTACAAACTAATTCAGGAACAGCGCTCCAAAAGTGGGGCTGGAGGGAGGTGCAGATCCAAAAGATTTCCTATCTTTGCAAAATATCAGCACTGACAGGCCTTCGCTCTATGTGGAAAGCTCCGTTTCCGTTTGTGTGTCTGTGTGTGCGTTTGAGGCGTCGAGGTGCGAGTCTGAACATAAGCTAAAGCGAGCGAGATCTCTCCTCCACTCACGTCTGTCCCGGCCTAACTAAATAAGCTCTCTCTCTCACCTCATTACCTGCGCCGCCGGTGAGCGCTTCTATTGTGTATGAAGCAGAGGTGATGAAAGCAGAGTCTAAAAGCGACACACTCCGCTCGCACTGTTTTATTCTGTCTGCCGTTTACCCCCAAGAGAAGCGCCACCGCCAGTTTGAGCAGCGAGTTTTTTACGCTCGTATTTGGCGCTGGATTAGTCTATTTGTTTTGACTCTTCTGTCACTATCTGATGTTGCTGTGCTGTCACGCACAGTTGATTCATCCGGGTTTGTGTTATTTTTACTGCAGACTGGGGTGTGTCGAGACGTTTGTCTGAGGACGGGTGACTTGCAGATGTCAGCTAAATAAACGTCAGCTTTCCGTTCTGTGGCGGTGATGAAAGAACAAGATGTTAAATGTTCCTTCAGTTTGTTTCACACAAACCTGCTGGTTATTTACCAAACGTCTCTAGATTGATGTTTTTTATGCTAAGGTGTTGATGTTGAATGCTTCCCTGCTACGTGTTTTGCAAAATGCTTGTTAGCCTATTGGTATTCATTATTGCTGGTTATTTTCCAAATGTCTCTAGACTGAATGAGCAAACAAACAAACAAACAGACATATTTACAGGAACGGTTTTTATTTCAGTTCTGTTTACTAACACTGTAAAAACAGAACAAATTTATTATTAATTTCTAAATTTGGTTTTATTAACTTTAGTGAACTGACTTTGTTTATTGTTAACATTAAATAAATAATACATAAAAATATTAAGATAAAAATAAATAAGTAAGTAAGTAAGTAAGTAAATAAATAAATAAAGATATACAACATTTTCTTTCTTTCTTTCTTTCTTTCTCTTTCTTTTTTTAGTTTTATATTTATAGAAACAACTGGGTTTTTTTAGGCCAGTTTAAATCAATCAATCAATCAATCAATCAATCAATCAGTACTCTTTTTTATCATTTTATAATGATAAAAATTACTGTTTTATTTAACATGCTTTACTTCCAGGTCTGTTTAAAAAATAAATAAATAAATAAAATAAATAATAATAATAATAATAATAATAATAATAATAATAATAATAATTTTCTTTTTTAAATTGTATATTTATAGAAATTACTTCTTTATTTAACATATGCTTTATTTCCAGGCCTGTATGTATAAATAAATAAATAAATATATAATTTCTCTTTTCAAATTTTATAATTTTTAATAAATAATAACAATAATAATAATAATAATAATAATAATAATAATAAAAGATACAATATTTTCTTTTTTACATTGTATATTTATAGAAATTACTTCTTTATTTAACATTTGCTTTATTTCCAGGTCTGTTAAATAAATAAATAAATAAAATATGCAATGTTTTCTTTTTCTTTGAGTTTTATATTTATAGAAATGACTGCTTTACTTAACGTATGCTTTATTTCCATATAAAGCATATGTTAAATAAAGCAGTCATTTCTATAAATATAAAACTCAAAGAAAAAGAAAACATTGCATATTTTACATTTTTAAAAAGAAAATATTGTATCTTTTTATTATTTATTATTTATTATTTGTTTAAACAGACATGGAAGTCTGTTTAAATAAATAAATAAATAAATGCAAGGTTTTCCTTTTCTTTGAGTTTTATATTTATAGAAATGATTGCTTTATTTAACATATGCTTTAATTCCAGGCCTGTATGTATGTATAACATGAATGAATGAATGAATGAATGACCTTGTATTCATTACCAGTAAATGTCTCTATAGTAAACAAATAAAAAAGCAGATGCAAGGATTTGTAAATACAGCATTTCATTCCTCTAGTATGTTTTCTGCAACATACCCATCATTAATATTCATTACTGCCAGTTACTTTCCAAATGTCTCTAGAATAAACAAATCAAATAAACAGATGCATACATTTACTGAAAATACTGCATGCGTTTATTTAAATTAATGTCAGGTTGCCATTCTGATGCGTACATTAAATGTTAAGACGTTAAGATGCATTACTCTAATACATTTCTTGTGACGCACTCATCAGCAATATTAATTACCGCTGCTTAATTCTAGATTAAACAAATTACTAAACAAACATATGCACATTACATATATAAACAACTATATAGAGGACATAGTTGAGTTTTATTCAGTGTGAGTTTAAACAAACCTGAAATTAACGATGCAAAAACCAGCCAATTCAGATCTGTTTTGAAATAAATGGTAATTTATTGTTAGCTCTAATGAAGTATCTAATTAACAGAGCAGCTCAGTATGCAGGATTTTCTCTCTTTGATATTTGAAAGGATGTCGAAATATTTCAACGTGCCAAGCTTTGAAGGTGAGTACACACACACACACACACACCTGAGGCCGTGCTGACTTTGGTGACTTTGTCAAAGACTCGCAGCCTCTGGCCAAGAGGATTAAACCGTGTGCGCGTCTCTCAAGCCATCCAACAAACTAACAATTAAATAAGGAATAAACCTGTTAATGATAACAAACAGATGGGCAAGGTCAGATACCCGGCTTTCCCCGCTCCCTCTTTGTTAGGAGTGCATTCAGAGCGCCAGCAGTGTCCGATAAGTTCCATATGCCGCACGGCCTTTGATGGCACATCCCCGCAGTCTGGAGCTGATAAGGGTCGCTTACATAGACTGGAAACGTCTAAACATTCAAGAAGTTCAATCTTAAGTCAAACAACCCAGTTGCTGTCGCATTAGATCAGAGTGTCATGGGTACAACAGCAATAGTGCTAGATCACAAGAGGATTGGTATACTGATACAAATAATTTCATAAACAAATGTAATTTCTATATGAAATAGTTAGTTTTGGCAAAAAAAAAAATCTATATTAGTACTCAATCTAAGCTTGTAGAAATTAAAGTGTAAATATTAATGTTATAAAATTAGAAAAACCCTGGACCAAGGTTAGACTTTCCAAAATTTATCCCGATATAGATCCCACATGCGACCAAAAAACCAAGCTCCTGCAACTACTACGCATATGTTTTGGACTTGTCCATCTCTACACAATTATTGGTCCCAGATCTTTGAAACACCATCTAAAGTTCTCAAAAGTCGTATTGTAAGTTTAGTCGTTTTTTCCAGAATTTAGATATAAACTCGCAATTCCTTGTTAAATTTTATCTTGCAATTCTGACTTTATAACTCGAAATTGCGAGTTTATATCTTTCAATTTTGACTTTATTTCTCAGAATTATGAAATATTACTTTGCAACTGAGTGTTAGAAAGTCAGAATTGTGCAATATAAACTCACAATTCTGAAAAATAAAGTTCTGAGAAAAAAATTTGGAATTGTCACATTTCTGACATTTTTCGCGTAATTGCGAGTTTGTATCTTACAGTTCTTACTTATCGCAATCCTAACTTTTTCTTGAATTAAGATATAAACTCGCAATTCTGAAAAATAAAGTCGCAATTTAAATAAATAAATAAATAAATTAGACTTTCCAAAATTTATCCCGATATAGATCCCACATGTGACCGCTAACACCAAGCTCCTGCAACTACTGCGCATATGTTTTGGACTTGTCCATCTCAACACAAGTATTGGTCCCAGATCTTTGAAACATTATCTGAAGTTCTCAAAAGTCATATTGAACCTCTGGCTGTTACAGCTTTATTTGGTACCCTTTCTAAATCACCTGACATACCCAAACATAAGACTCATGTTTTGGCTTTTCTAACACTCTTAGCGAGACGCTTAACCCTTTAACTGTCACTCCCATTTTTGAACACAGACATAAAAATGCACTATCCAGACTTAATTTTTTATAATTCATGAACGAAAACATTTCATAATATGATTTTGATGTACATTTTCCGTGGTAATGCAATGTCTGATTTTAAAATGCCTTTCAAAGGATGAATTTTGAGATTTTAAGTTTTGAACTGATATATACTTTCTTATGATTTCTAAAGTGTGAAAGGGAAAAAGGCAACGAAGAAAGTCTTTTGTGACAAAGGTCAGAGCTCATGTTATGATGTAGATTTTTTAAGTTGCACTCTTGACATATATTAATCTATTACTTTTCCTACATAATTTATAACAAAAATATGGTAAAATATCTAATTAGGAGTCTTAGATCTTTCCAACAATGTATAGTTTGTCATGATTAGATTAGGATTTATTTGTAATATGGTGACGTAAACTTAGGCGTCCCACAGGGTGGACGGTGACAGTTAAAGGGTTCATTTGACTAAATTGGAAATCGCCTACACGCTCTACCCATTCTTTATGGAGTAAAGATATCTTTTATTTTGTTAAACTAGAGAAAATGAGACACGCAATGAAGGGAACTTCTGGTGATTTTTATAAAATGTGGGGTCCTCTTTTAGATTGTTTAAGGAATTGTTTCTAAATACTTAAGTAAATTGCTCCTCTGGCAATAACTCTTTTCCTCCCCCAAGGTATAGATTACTAGTCTACTTCATCTTGAACATCTTTTTCTTACACCTGTGAGGTTAATGTGCATATGTGTTTGGATGACCAGGGTTTTTTTTTGTGTTTTTTTATTTTATTTTATTTTATTTGACCTTCTATTTATTTATTTATTTATTTATCTGTTTGTTTGAAAATCATTATGTTGTAATATTATTATTCAGTACCCTTTTTTTTGATGGTTGTTGTTGGGTGTTTTTTTTTCTGTTTTAGAGTTGTTGTTTATTTGTGTAGACATAAGTACTTATACATGTCAACAATCATTCTACTATTCTTCAGTCATTCTTGATCTGTAATTGTATGGTGTAACCAGCTGAGTTGGAGAAAATCAAAATAAAGTGAGGAAAAAAAAACAAAAAAAATCGAAAAACCTACTCTGATGTTGGTGTTCCCATCATTCATTGGGCCATAAAAAAATTGTTAGGTAAGATTGATTTTTTTTCTGCTTTCCAGCTGTATTTACCCTGTTTTATCATTGCTTTTGTTGTTAGGGTTAGTAACTTGTGATTTTGTTACATGTGGAGTTCATTTTCTACTCAAAATGACACATTCTTACCCAAAAACGATTCACAGCATGTTACCGTCATTGTTTATTGTGTACCAATTATTCAAGTCTCTGTGTTCAGCTGAATGCCACATTATGTAAATATGGTGTCTACATGATATCTACTGTATTATTTACTTGTGTTTCTGAGTAACACACACTTTTCAAAGCATGGGTTAATTCAGTGCTATATTGAGTACAATCAAAGTATTGGCAAGTAAGCTTTGACTAAGTAAAAATTACTCAAAATTTTACTGGCCAAGATAAAGTTACTTATTTTCTTTGTTAAATTTACATAACTTAGGTAAGTTATGAAAGCCCATTTCCACCACTGAATAATAAATGACAAAGGTAATTGTAACTTTTTTCTCTCACAATTCTGACTTTTCTCAGAATTATGAGATGTAAACTTACAATTGAGTGTTAGAAAGTCAGAATAGTGCAATACAAACTTGTAATTCTGAGGAATAAAGTCAGAATTGCTAGATATAAAGTCACATTTCCAACTTTTTTCTCTCAGAATTGCGTGATACAAACTCACAATTGTGAGAATAAAGTCAGAATTGCGAGACTGACTTTTTTCTTGCAATTGAGAGTTTGTATCTCACAATTCATACTTTAGCACAATTCTGACTTTTTTTCCAGAATTTAGATATAAACTCGCAATTCCTTGTTAAATTTTATCTCGCAATTCTGACTTTATAACTTGAAATTGCGAGTTTATATCTTTCAATTTTGACTTTTTTTTCTCAGAATTATGAAATATTAATTTGCAACTGAGTGTTAGAATGTCAGAATTGTGCAATATAAACTCACAGTTCTGAAAAATAAAGTTGAAATTCTGAGAAATAAAGTCAGAATTGCTAGATTTCACATTTCTGACTTTTTTCTCGCAATTGCAAGTTTGTATCTTACAATTCTTACTTATCGCAATTCTAACTTTTTCTTAAATAAATAAATAAATACATTTAAATTACATAAGTCAGAATTGCTAGATATAAAGTCACATTTCCAACTTTTTTCTATCAGAATTGCGTGATATAAATTCATGATTGCGAGAAATAGTCAGAATTGTGAGACAACTGACAACTGCGAGTTTGTATCTCACAAAAATTCTGACCTTTTTCTAGAATTGAGATATGAACTCACAATTCCTTGTTATAAAGTTATATCTTGCAATTCTGTGAGTTTATTTCTTAGAATTGCAAGTTTATATCTTACAATTCTGACTTTCTAACACTCAATTGCAAGTTTATGTCTCAGAATTCTGAGAAAAAAAGTCACAATTGTGAAATAAAAAGTCACAATTTCAATTTTTATTTTCTATTCAGCGTCGGAAACGAGCTACCATAATAAGTAGATTTTACTCGACAATAACAAATAAATTGTACAGAGTAAAATGTACAAACTGGGCAAATGTGTTAAAAATGCTAAAAAATGCAAACTGTTATGAAGATTTTATCAAATAAATCCTACAATTTTTTTTAAGTGTAGAATTCATACTAAACACTCACATGCACACAGAGAGTCCTGTAAAGGACCCAAACACACACTGTAAGAAACAATTTGTTGAGTGAACTTAAAATAATTTGTAACCTGGCTGCCTTAAAATATTCATATTGAGTTAAGTTCAGTCAACTCAAAAAAAAGTTTACTCAACTTGAAATGTTAAATTATACTAAGTGACAACTTAGATATTTGAGTTGAATCAATTTCAAAGTTTAAGGCAGCTGGGTTACTTACCCATCTGTTAAGTTTAGCAAACACAAATATCTAAGTTGTTACTTAGTACAACTTAACATTTCAAGTTGACTGAACTTAAAATTTTAAGGCAGTGGGGTAACAAATTATTTTAAGCTGACTCAACAAAATGTGTTTTTTATTTTTTACAGTGCAGTCCCAAAAAGAAATTTACTGCAAGAAATTATGTAAGACATATAGATATATTTTATTCAATAAAAATAAATAAATAAAAATAATAAAAATAATAATAGATTTACACATACATACAAACACACACACACACATATATATATTCCCAATTTAAAAAGGTTCTACCATAATTTATTAGTATTAGTATTATTTTATTTCCACCTGTGAAGTCACTCAAGGTTTATGTCTTAAAAAAGTAATGATTTAGCTTTTCACGACCACTTTCCACCCTCTCTGACCCTTAGAACTAAACGAGCTGTTTGTCTCGTCATAAAAGGTGATCTGTGTCTTGGTAAAAGAAATGAAAAACGGCACTTTCACATCAACTGCATGTTCACAGTCATGTTTAGAAACATTTGCACTAGCCCATTCTTCAAAAAGCATTCAATTGTTCTCACAAAAACAACACAAACCCTGTTATATCAGACTGATGCGATCAATGACCTTTTAAACAATAAACATCAGCCAATGTTTCCCAACCCTGGGATTCGGGCAGAAGCTTCACACAACCAGAAACAACTGATACCATGGGAGAACCTTTATGAAGACCTTTAAATAAAAACTATGAAGTAAAAGACTAAATGTGCTCTGTCTACAGTATATTTTTAAGAGTGCCACTCACACACACTCATACACCTCCTCTCGTAACGTCGCAGTAGATTATGCCAGTTCGCTCTCAGAAGGGCAATTTCTTCCTGAGAGGCATGTAAGACCCTCTGTCGCCTTGATCCAGTGTAGGTCGACTGGGGTCCTGTGACTCCTCAGCCCTGAGATGGGTTGCTTTTGTGCAGGCTGAGATTTGCCTGTCTAAACGCAGGAGTCTAAGGAGCTTTCCGGAAGATTAAGGCAGAGGGGCGTCTGAGAGCCCGATCCCCGGGGTGTGGGGCCGCGAACAAGGTCAGCGGGGTGAAATGAGGTCTGCCCGTCCAGACGAACAGGGTCTGACGGTACACGAAATGACATACCATTAGTATCGCCGCTCCACCAGAGAGAAAGCTAAGACCCCTATTGTTACTTCCCTTTAGACTCTTAGAAAAACAGCAACCGTTTGAGCGAAGACGAGAGCTGAAGAAAGAAAAAGTGATTAATCCTCTTTAAATGGCTGATGAGGGAGGAGAGATGCCGGATTGTGCGTCTTTTATGGCCTTTTCAGATTTGTAAACCATCCGCGGAGTTAAAAAATGTGCAAATGATGAATAAACGCATTCGCAAAAAACATTTCCCACAATATTCCAGTCCAAGGGATTATTAAAGCATTCTATGGCGTTGAATAGAAACAGAAGGTGTTTTTCGAGTCGACAGCACGGAGCAGAGGTCTGTGTGTATATAAAGCTTTGAGACGTACAGAGTTCAGCGGCTCGACGCACCCAGAGGAGAGCAGTCAACTGTGAGACCTGCTGTTCACACGCTGCTCCATATCCGTGAGCCGGCTTTTCACCTTCAACGGGAACGCGTAACGCGCCAAGACCAAACACATATTCAATCTGCAATGACTTATCACCTCCGCAGCCCGCCGCATTCATAAACTGAGATAAGCCCTCGGATAACCGGAATTTAAGCAGGGCAGTGTGAAGAAACAGATATTGGAAATGTCATATTGCCACAGAGGGAAAATAAAACAGGCTGATTTTTTTGATCAGGAAGTTTGAGTCCAGTTTGAAGCATGAAGAACTGCCAACTTTTACAGCTAAGGACCAAGGATAATCATATATATATATATATATATATATATATATATATATGATTATTTTGTA
The DNA here is from genome assembly GCA_036247105.1 of Cirrhinus mrigala. Taxonomy (NCBI): domain Eukaryota; kingdom Metazoa; phylum Chordata; class Actinopteri; order Cypriniformes; family Cyprinidae; genus Cirrhinus; species Cirrhinus mrigala. The sequence continues at coordinate 34,499,579 of CM070008.1, read as the reverse complement.
AAAATAAAATAAAATAAAGCAGGTACAAGAATTTAGTTACCTGTCCTAAAAAAAAAAAAAAAAAAATTAAATTAAATTAAATTAAATTAAAATGAAATAAAATTGGTACAAAAAATTAATTACCTGCCCTGAAAAATAAAATAAAATAAAATAAAATAAAATAAAATAAAATAAAATAAAATAAAATAAAGCAGGTACAAGAATTTAGTTACTGGTCCTGAAAAATTAAAATAAAATAAAATAAAATAAAATATAAAAGATGCATATATTCTAGATGTACACCTTCAAGTACAAGAATTTAAGAACCTGTCCTGGGATAAATAAAATAAAATAAAATAAATTGGTATAAAAATTGAATTACCTGCCCTGAAAAATAAAATAAAATAAAATAAAATAAAAAAAATAAATTGGTACAAAATTTTAATTACCTCCCCTGAAAAATAAAATAAAATAAAATTAAATAAAATTAAATAATTTTAAAAAGATGCATATGTTCTAGAGGTCCTTGGTGCTTCACGACTTTCAAGTTAAGTGTATATTACTAACTAACTAACTAACTAACTAACAACATATAAAGTATAAAATATATAACACATAAAATATAAAGTCATACAGAATTTGGAAAAAAAAAAAAAAGACCAAGGAGATTACCCATTACAAAGTGGTGAAGGATTCAAATGTAATCTGTGCATCTTACTTTCCTTCTCAACTTGCTAAATGTTTTCGGGACTTGTGTCTGATGGACATTTGGCAAATTCCCCGCCGCCTTGAGGAACCTCAGAAGAGTCCGTTTATCTGCCGGCAGACAATCACGCTCCTGAAGAATCTCTGAATTCTTTCTACTGCTGCCACAGACTCATCACAGAACCCAAAACCATAATGCCATCTGAAATTACATCTCCACCGCCTTTCTCTCTTCTGTCGGCCTTCGGCAAATCAAAGGATGGTAAGACAGACAAGACGGAGAGGAGAAGAAAGAGAAATATTACGGTTATTGCCGTGCGACAGCGTGGCATAAATCTCATTTGTACACCCGAGGCGATGTTGTCGGGTTTCTGCAAGAATTCAACCTTCAAGAGCATCTAAATGTTCAGGCACATGTTGCACACTTGTGAAACAGCTCAAGAATAATTCGATACTCTTTTCTCAAAATTAGTACGGAAACTTTTAGAGACCCGAACCAGGTTTAATGTTCTGCCTGAGGCCTCATAAGGACATTCATTTGGAAACCGTTCATAGTTCTGCATTCCCATCCATAAATCTGCTTTGCCAGATCAGATAGGACACCCAGGCGTGAAATTGAATGACATAATCGCGTGTTATCGCTAAACTCACAAACATCAGATTTCTGACAGGCATATTTCTGCCTAAACCCATTAAAAGTTCAACTCAAACCAGTAGTGCTGTGCCAAACCTTAGCGATCCAACTTGCTGTCTACTATTTAGCTACATTAACTCAGTGTGCATTTCGTATACAAATTACTTTATACAATTGTTGACTTTGTAAATAGTTAGAGAAAAACTAGGCATTACACACTAAACAGTTGAGATTCAAACAGACTTTCCAAACACAAAAAAGGTGTTCATAACACATCAAAAATAATATGTGTGCTTTAAAATTGGCTCAAATGATCAAATATGTTTGATGTCCTCAGACTGCATGGACTAAAATCAGTAAACTCGCTCAGACTGTCCAAAATCTGCAGACTGGCTTTGACTTTTGACAGCTAAGGAGAAATACCCAACAGATGTAACTATTTTAGCAATGAAAACATGGCGAAAAGTTTATTTGCACTTCAAATTAAGCCAGAAACCCTGAACATTTATTGCCTGCCACCAGGGAAAAACATGCCCAAAAAATAGGATATTAAGTAAAGATCATGTTCCATGAAGATATTTTGCACATTTCCTACCGTAAATAAATCAAAACTTAATTTTTAATTAGCATTATGCATTGCTAAGAACTTCATTTGGACAACTAAAGGCGATTTTCTCAATATTTAGATTTTTTTTGCACCCTCAGATTCCAGATTTTCATATTGTCCTATCCTAACAAACCTCAAAACCTCAAATCTCAATTTCCAAAAACGTACGCTTATAACTGGTTTTGTGGTCCAGGGTCACATATGAAAAATGACATTATTTAGCACCTAAATTAATGATATAAAAAGCATTTAAGGTAAATCCAGGTTATTTACCAGCGAAATATTATGTTATTTAATGGTTATGACTGTGAGTGCCAGCTGTGGTCGGTCCAATCCCCTTAAAACTTTGCATGTTTGTTTAGAATCACCTGTCGCATGTTTTTAGCAGGTTTTGTGAAGTTTTGAGTTTTCCTTTAGGCTTTATAGGATTTCGGGTACATTTAGGCAGGCCCCTTTTTAAACAAGCCCATTGTAGCTTCCCAAAGGGTAAATTTCAACATTTTATAGATAATTATGGGCCTAGAGAGTCCAGAGAATTGTACTGCAGTGTTTTCTGTTTTTTTCCAGACTGAGCAAAACATTTAGGACTAGTTTGCAAAAGTAGAATTTTTACATCTTCTCAATCATTTAACAAATGATTTGATTGACAGCAGTGGTTCTAGAGGCAAAGTTGTCCAGAATGAGGAGTTCTATCATAAGATAAGATTATCGCATGTGTTAAAAAAGTGCAACGTACAATCGTTTGCGCCCTTGAAAAATGCGATATCGTCCCCCCCAGTGACCAATTTCTTTCAAATTTCTCTCAGACCTTTGGGGCTGTGAGTCAAACAGGCCCACCAAGTTTCATACCAATCGGCCTCCATTACCCTTGTCTAACAGGTGCTCAAAATTCGTCGGCCAATGGCGTCCATCTTTTTTGAGATACGCAAATGTCCTTGTAGACACTTGTGGCACTTCGAACCAAGACCATGCATAAACATTTTCATGTTGATAGGACAAATGGTTGTGCAGTTATAGCCATTTTTATGTTTTTCCCTCTTATAGCGCCACCAGTGGCCAGGCTCCGCGATTGTTTTTTTTTTCCTGTGGTCTTGGATTGAGCTCTTACATAAGTGTTCTGAGTTTGGCGGCAGATATCTTATTCCGTTCAGGAGTTATAGGCATTTTACTAAAAGTGGCCCTGCCCCTTTCAAATGTTTTGGCATCCCTTTGTGACGGTGAGTCGAATCTTTCTGCACTGGTTAGGTTCCGGTTGGGCAAAAAAGCTAGGACTAGTTTGCAAAACACTAGTTTGTGTTTAAATTCGAAATACTCTAAAATTTCCTAAAAAAACAACCCTAAAAAAACCCCTAAAAAAACAAACAAATAAAAAAACATTACAGTACTACTTTTGGGTCATAATCTAGCTGTGTAGCTTAAAGTGGTTATAAAAAAATATAAAAAAATAAATACATAAATATATAAATAAATAAATAAATAAATTATATAGATTAAAAAAAAAAAAGAGTGTGCTTATTATTAAAAAATAAAAAGGAAAAATTATGGCCCAATTCTACTCCACTTCTTTCAACATAATAATAGTTACATAAAACGTTAAAAAAATATATTAGAATGATTTCTGAAGGATCATGTGACTGGAGTAATGATGCTGAAAATTAAGCTTCAATCACAGGAATAAATTACATTTTAAAATATATTCAAAAAGAAAACAGTTATTTTAAATAGTAAAAAACATTTCAAAATTTTACTGTTTTTGCTGTACTTTGAATCAAATAAATGCAGGCTTGGTGAGCAGAAGAGACTTCTTTAAAAACATTAAAAATCTTTCTGTTCAAAAACTTTTGACTGGTAGTGTATCTATGGAGGATGAGTTCTGTAAACCTGTATGAAATAGTCATTTTAATACCCTCAGAATGTATTTTTACAGAATTGTCAGATGAATAGATTCTGGTAGAGTAAAAACGTTCCAAAACTGATTATAAACATGCAATTTTGCTGTCTTCTGTGCATCTCCAGAACGAAAAAGATCAAGAGAGAGATCAAGAGAGACAGAAAGAAAGACTATAAGCCTGTGCTAATTCAGCATTCATGAATACTAACTGCCATGTAAACAAAAACACAGTTAGGGACTGTCAGTACCCCCCTCATTTCCTTTCCTCCTCATTTTTACAATCACGACCATCCCCTCGCCTCTTTCATTTTCCTACAGCTATTTGATATTTTGAGCAGGCATTTGAAGTAGGCAGCCGTGGCAGGGGATCCTCGCAGTCTCTCTCAATCCCGCTCTGTGATCAATAATTTGTCACTGAAATGCTGTCAGCTGCGTGGACGTCGCCAGACCGGGGCCAAAAAGGGCCCCTGATGTGCGACTGCAGAGAGAGTCCCAGCAACCACCCAGTAGCGGTTACAGATCTGAGGACCCCCGGTGCGACAATATTGAGTTATGTCCTCGCCCACCTGTTCTAGTGACTGTCGCTTGATATGTGCGTTTTGCTTCTTTAACTCGCTTTGAACATAAAACGACTGGCCAAAGCTGACAAGTGAATGTAAAACAGTAAAAAACTAAAGCGCCTTTGGATTAACTAGTCCTTTTTAGGGTTTTTAAATGTTCTACACTTTAAAAATAAAGGTTTCAAAAGGAGTTTTCACAGTGATACCATAGAAGAACTTCTAGAAATCTAAAGAACCTTTTTTTCACTCTAAAGAACCTTTGTGCAGTGGAAAGATTCCATGGACGTTAAGAGTTCTTTATAGAACTTTTATTTTTAAAGGAGACATATCATGAAAATCTGACTTTTTCCGTGTTCAAGTGCTATAATTGGCTCCCCAGTGCATCTACCAACCCAGAAAACATGAAAAAGACATCCCAGTAACTTTGTTTTGGTAAACCTTTCTCTGCAAGTATGTGAGAAAACAAGCCATACACAGATCTAATATAAACATGCTAATTCTTTCCCAGCTGTTTACCTTCACAGACATAACCGACTGTTTTTGTAACCCCTGTGTGTTTTTAACATAAACTGGTGTGTATTTGACAGTTTAAGCACAACAAGACATGAAAGACAACTTAGTTTAGTACTCACATGCCTGTGTACAGCCACTTTCTGTGTGCGTGCTTTGGATGTGTGCGTTTAGAAAACCACATTTCAGCACGATAGACATGATAATCAAAACCAAAAAAGTTTTTTTGGCAGAGTATCTGAGGTATGAGCTGTACAGGGACAGCTCTATTCAGGAAAAGGGGGGCGGGGAGCAGCAGCTCATTTGCATTTAAAGAGACATGCACAAAAACAGTGCGTTTTTGCTTCCTCTCAAAATAGGCATTTTCCAAATGATATAATAAGTGATCTGTGGGGTATTTTCACAGACACATTCTGGGGACACCTGAGACTTATATTACATTCTGCAAAAAAAAGGGGCATAATTGGTCTCCTTTAAAGGAGAAGTCCACTTTCAAAACAAAGATTCACATATAATTTACTCACCCCCTTGTGATCCAAGATGTTCATGTCTTTCTTTCTTCAGTTGTAAAGAAATTATGTTTTTTGAGGAAAACATTTCAGGATTTTTTTCACTGATATGGTAAAAAATATATTTTTTCACTGATATGGTGCCCCAGTTTTAAACTTCCAAAAGGCAGTTTAAATGCGGCAGTTAAAAACTCCAATCGTCTTTGTGAACTTTGTGAACAAGTGAATATGCAAAGAAGATCAAACACCCTCAACAAAAAAAGTAAAACAGCGATATAGGATGATTTTGAGGTTGAGGGAGAAAATACAATCAGAGTTTTTCAACATACCCATTACTGTCGGGTGGGATCATTTACAACCGCATTTGGGATCATTTGAAGCCGCATTTAAACTGCATTTTCAGAAGTTCAAAATCAGGGCACCATGTCAGTCCATTATATGGAGAAAAATCCTGAAATATTTCCCTCAAAAAACATAATTTCTTTACAGCTGAAGAAAGAAAGACATGAACATCTTGGATGACAAGGGGGTGAGTAAATTATTTGTAAATTGTTGTTCTGGAAGTGGACTTCTCCTTCAAGAGTGTAGGAGACAAGGCGCGACTTCATGAGCCAAACTTTCTGAGTCAAACTTCCCAAGTCTATTAGCATTTTTGCAACTAAGATGAAATTAGAGACATTATCAAAATATTGCTGTCTTGGCGTTCTCAGATGCACAAGTTGTGCAGAGTTCAGAAAACCTAATGATAAAACGACTTCACAACATTTAAGACATTGAATAATTTGCCATTACCGACAAATAACACTGAATATTTCATGAATACTTGTTGGCATTCATAAACGCCTCCACTTTTGGGGTCTGGATCCCCAGCATGGGCTTGTAGCATGCTGACAGTTAACCAGCAAAACTTCCTTAGTCAACCAGCTTCAGGCTGCTATTTATTACATAAAATCTTCTTTTTTAGCTCTATATGTTTTATACTTCCTTATCTTCAAATGTGGTGCACTACACTATGAGACACAGTGTTTTGCACCAAGGTATACACATCATATATGTGACCCTGGAGCACAAAACCAGTCATAAGGGTACATTTGAAAGCTGAATAAACAAGTTTTTGATGTATGGTTTGTTAGGATAGGACAATATTTGCCCGAGATACAATCATTTGAAAATCTGTAATCTGAGGATGCAAAAAAAATAGTAATAATAAATCAAAATATTGAGAAGATCACCCTTTTTTAAAAAATAAATAAATAGCTAAGTTCTTATCAATGCAAATTACTAATCAGAAATTAAGTTTTGAAATATTTAAGGTAGGAAATTTACAAAATCTCTTCATGGAACATGATCTTTACTCAATATCCTTATTATTTCTGGCATGAAAGAAAAAATTATAATTTTGACCCATACAATGTATTTTTGGCAATTTTAGTGTACACTACCTAAAATTTTAGTCTTTCAATAGTCTTTAGTCTTTTAACAAATAAAACAAGTTTGTGCCATCAGAAGATTGCTATGGACTTCTTTTAGTCTTTTTTGGAGCTTGATCCTTACAAAATATCATTTAATTATATGGAAAAGACAGCAACAGCCTATTAATTACATAATTAGGTAGATGCCACTTAATTTAAGTGTAATGAAAGAAAGATACTGTTTACACCACATAAATAGCATACATATAACATTTTGTTCACAATAATTGCAAACAGTGATAGAAGCTATTAGCATAAAGTGTATAAGACATATGTATGGGTAAATTCCTACTGAAAACAATTTAAACTAAATACCTGAAGAAGTGTCATATAATCCACTCTCCAGCTTTGAATAACCTCAGTGATGGAAAGCAGCAGTGCTTATGACTACTAATGCGAGCCGTGGGGTGAATCCAGGGCTGCGGATCTGGAGATGGAGATGACGAGATGAGCTCCCGAGGGCAAAGAGACACATGAGTTTAACATGCAGATTACATGGTTCATATTTTATCATGATGATATGCTGGACAGAGCTGCTGACAGGAATGAGTGAACTGTGTGTGTTTGATTTCAGAGCCAGACAACATCCCACACTGTGTACTACATATACATATATGTATACAGTATGCATAGATAGTATTTACACACTTAAAGGAATAGTTCACTCAAAAAATAAATCATTAATTACTCACCCTCATGTCGTTCCAAACCTGAAAGACCTTTGTTCATCTTCCAAACACAAATTAAGATATTTTTGATGAAATCCGAGAGCTTTCTGACCCTGACAGCAATGCAACTACCACGTTCAAAGCCCAGAAAGGTAGTAAGGACATTGTTAAAATAGTCCATGTGTCATCAGTGGTTCAACCTTAACTTAACGAAGCTACAAGAATACCTTTTATGTGCAAATTAAAAACTTTATTCAACAATTTTAGAATGCCAGCTCCCGCGTCAGCATCACCAAAAGCATGTATCATGGTACTCTTTTGAACATGCATTGACGGCTGACACGGAAGAGAAGAAATTGTTGAATAAAGTTGTTATTTTTGTTTTCTTTGCGCACAAAAAGCATTCTAGTAGCTTCATAAAATTACGGTTGAACCACTGACGTCAAATGGACTATTTTATCGATGTCCTCACTACCTTTTTGGGCCTTGAAAGTGGTAATTATGTTGCTGTCTCTGCAGTGTCAGAAAGCTTTCAAATGTCATCAAAAATATCTGAATTTGTGTTCCGAAGATAAACGAAGGTCCTACAGGATTGGAACAACATAAGGATGAGTAACTAATGACAGAATTTTCATTTTTGGGTGAACTGTCCCTTTAAAGGGGTCATCGGATGCCCATTCTCCACAAGTTGATATGATTCTTTAGGGTCTTAATGAGAAGTCTGTAACACACTTTAGTTCAAATTTCTCATTGGTAGTGTAAAAAAAAAAAAAGACCTTTTTACCTTGTCAAAATCAGCTCTATTTAGAGCGAACCGTTCTGTTGCATGTTCCGTTAAAGGAGAAGTCCACTTCCAAAACAAGGATTCACATATAATGTACTCACCCCCTTGTCATCCAAGATGTTCATGTCTTTCTTTCTTCAGCCGTAAAGAAATTGTGTTTTTTGAGGAAAACATTTCAGGATTTTTCTTCATATAACGGACTGGTATGGTGCCCCGATTTTAAACTTCCAAAATGCAGTTTAAATGCAGCTTCAAACGATCCCAAATGAGGTTGTAAACGATCCCAGCTGAGGAAGAAGGGTCTTATCTAGCGAAACGATTGGTAATTTTCATTTAAAAAATATAATTTAAATACTTTTTCATCTCAAACGCTCGTCTTGTCTTGCTCTCCCTGAACTCTGTGTATTCTGACTCAAGACAGTTAGGGTATGTCGAAAAACTTCAATCATATTTTCTTCCTCAACTCAAAAATCATTTCAAAATCATCATACATCGCTGCAGAAGTACCAACCCAGTCTTTGCAAAGTGAACATGCAAAGAAGATCAAACACCCTTAACAAAAAAGGTAAAAGAGCAATATAGGACGATTTTGAAGTTGAGGGAGAACATGAGATGGGAGTTTTTCAACATACCCTAACTGTCATGAACCAGAAAAAAACAGTCCAGGCAGAGTAAGACACAATGAGCATTTGACATTAAAAAGTATATAAATTGTATTATTTTTTATGAAAATAACCGATCATTTCGCTAGATAAGACCCTTCTTTCTCGGCTAGGATTGTTTACAACCGCATTTGGGATCGTTTGAAGCCGCATTTAAACTGCATTTTGGAAGTTCAAAATCGGGGCACCATAGCAGTCCATTATGTTTTCCTCAAAAAACATAATTTCTTTACGACTGGAGAAAGAAAGACACAAACATCTTGGATGACAAGGGGGTGAGTACATTATACGCAAATCTTTGTTTTGGAAGTGGACTTCTTCTTTAAATGCTAATGAGCTCTGCTCATCCCGACCCTTTATTCTGTATCGTTAATCATCTGCGTCTTCAGCGGCTCAGATGTCAGGAGTAAATGATGACAGCTATGTTCATTACTACATCCAACAACAGAACACCTCAATCGCCCAGTCGGAGACATTCTTGTCTTCCCCTGCAACATAATGGCAGCCAGAGTCGGACTGTTACAGCTCATCAGGGCGGGTCTAAGGTAAGACGGTCATGTCAATCAACTATCGTGGGAGTGGCTTTAGTCTGTGTGACATCACACCAACAAGAAGCTGAGAATGACCTGATTTGAAAAAGGGGATATTACTTATAAAGATTTTAAAAATACCACTGGGTGGATTTTTATCGTTATAGGGTGACTGTGTACACACACTGCCAACACACGTTTATGTTCAAACAACATGTAAAAGTGAGTTTTGCATCCGATGACCCCTTAAAGTCACACATAAATATTTATACACTTCACACCAAATAAGTATTGGCTTGAGAAGTCCTTCTACCGTCTTCTTAAAATAAACGGCATTTGTTTTATATTAAGTTATTTAATGCAAATGCAAGCATTTTTAAATGTGCCATAAGTGTCTGAATACATTGGGACATATATTTATCTACTTGCTCTAAAATAATACAAAATGCCAAGCTGGGATTTGAAAATGGACAGTTGGAAATAACTGATTCATGGAAATGAATCAAACCTCCCAACTCTATCAGCACATTTGCAACCGAGATTAAATCAGACACGCCATTATAATATCGCTGTCTTAGCGTTCTCAAAATCACGAGTCATGACACAAAATCAGCCTACTGGCACGGGCCTAAAAAAAACCCCTAATGATTGAATATCATCACAATATTCATGATGTTGCTCCGTTTTACATCGCCAACACAAAATAACACTGAATACATTGCAAATATTTAATATATCACCCATCCCTAGCAGCCAGTAATGGATCTGAAGTGTCAAACCAAGCAGTAGTGAGACTTCATCGACCAACTGAGCAATCCTACAAGCATCTCCTAAACTTTCTGCCTCTATTTATGTGCGATCGAGTTTAATTTACTAGTGAATCAGAGCAGAAACAGAGCAGAGCCTACGGTAAAGAAACGAGAGGAAGTGGATGATGAGGATGCTGTAGCTCTTCATTAAGAGCGAGACACACTTTTCTTCACCTATTCAGTCTATTCAAGCACACTCCCATGCCAGAAGTCTTTCTAACCCGTCTGTCTCTTTCTCTCGGTGTCTCTTTTTCATTTGTCCTGTCACTATGGCCTTTTCTCAAGCCACATAATAGGGCCCAGAGCTCAGAGAGGTCAGAGAGCTCTTTAATTGGGTTTCAAGGTGACTTCACACAGCGTGCGAGTGTGCGGATGGCCATCATTAGGCTGTGTGTGTTTGTACACTCTAATAGCGTGTTAATGTCGCCTCTAACGGCGTTCGGATTCAGGAGGAACTGAAAGGAAGCTTCTGAATGCGCCACACATGAGCAGACTTCCTGCCTTTTTCTGATTTCTTCATTCAGACGCTCACAGAATGAAGGCCACCTCTACTCTCTTTCGCAATCCAAATACCTCTCTGCACTTTTCCCGCTCATACAAACCAACCGGCGTGCTGTGAAAAGCCCCGGTGCATTGTGGTAATGTTTTCGAATGCGGCAGCAGTCACAATACCCAAACGGCCTCATCACAGCCAGCGCTGCCGCCTTTAATGATGTTCTCTACAGAAAAAAAAAACAGTGCTATGTCGACATGAAAATACAAAACCTGGCCGCTTCAGCTAAGAGACGCTATTAACGGTAGTTTGTATATAACTAATAATTAAGTTTTTCTTGTTAATTAATGCTTTTATTCTACTATTATGGTTTAATTATTTTTTGCTTTGTTGACATTACAGCATTATCACAGGTACTTAAAGATAAAAAATGTTGCAATAAAACAGCAGAATTACATAGACTAGAAATTAAAATTAAATTATTCTGAAATAACTACAATTTTATAAAATAAAAAATGTATAAAAATACAAATTATTAAACATTTTTAAATACAACAATACGAATTACCAATCTAATATCTCATTAGAAGTTAAAATGTAATAAAATAAAATATTTATAAAATTTAAATATACAAAGTACCAATCAAACATCTCACATGTATAGTAAGAATTATTTTGTTGTTGCAACAAAACATCAGTACTACATAGAGTAGCAATTAAAAATAAATAATTTTAAAATATCTACAATATACACACACAAAAACATTTATAAAAATGAAAATATATTAATACATATTACCAATCTAATATCTCATATTAAAAGTTAAAATGTAATAAAATAAAATGAAATATTAAATATAAAAAATATAAATATACAAATTTTCAGTCTAATATCTTATATTTATAGTGATAATTATTTTGTTGTTGCAACAAAACATCAGTATTACATAGAGTAGCAATTACAAATGGATTTTTTTTTACATTTCATAAAAGAAAAAAATATAAAATATAATATTGCTAATTACTAATCTAATATCTTATATTAAAACACTTAAAATAAAAAAAAAATATTAAAAATACAATTATAAAATATTAAAAATATTTTTTTATTTCATAAAATAAAAAATATAAAATATAATGTTGCAAATTACCAATCTAATATCTCATATTATAACACTTAAAATAAAAAAATAATAAAACACTTATAAAATATTCAAAATACAATTATAAAATATTATAAAATATATTACAACATTTTAAATATACAAATTACCAATCTAATATCTCATATTTCTAGAAATAATTATTTTGTTGTTGCAACAAAATATTAATAATAAATAGACTAACAATTAAAAACAGAACATTTAAAATAGCTAAAATTTAATTTAAAAAAAAAGTTTTTTAAAAAATTATAAAAATACAAATCACCAAGCTAATATCTCATATTTCTAGGAATAACTATATTGCTCTTGCAACAAGTCATCTGTATTAAATAGACCAACAATTAAAAATAAAAAGACAGAGAACCTGAGAAATGCATTCAAATAAAGTAAACAAGTAAAGCTATCAAATTATCTGTTGTTTTAATCAACTGACTTCATGTACATGCATAATTCAGACGCATTTAAAATATAATCAGCCTGTATTAGTTTTAATCCCTGCATTAATGCCAGAAGAGGCTGACAGCAGAAAAACTCATCTCATTTGTAAACTGACCTATCAGAATGAATATTTAAATTAACCAACATCATCTGCATCCCTGAAGTGAGACTAATGATATGCGTCACCTTCCAAACATCATCACAAGTGCCTTTCAAAACCTGCCTTCCAACCCGTTTATGGTTAACAAATCATGTGGATAGAGTAACTTTCATATTTAGCCAAAATATGAAATCATTGGAGGATCTTAAAGCAGACGAAACACTGAACAATTACATAAATTTGCCATAATGACTAAGTGGAAGTAGGAATGCCGCTGATTTGTTCAATCAGTTAACTATGATAAGTGTAAAAGATTATACTGTGTTAATAATTATCGAAACTATTTTTAGATATCACGGAGAGATTATCTATGCACAAGATCTTAATTATCAGAAAAAGCAATTATGCTTGGCAGAAGCAATATTAAAGGGTTAGTTCGCACAAAAATTAAATCATCCTCATGTTGTTTCCGAACTTGTATTAGCTTTTGAGCTTAACCCACAGAAACACAAAGGAGACGAATGGGGATTGTAAACATAAAGCTGCAAAAGGAACATAAAAGTAGCTCAGGATGTAAGAAACAGACTGAAATTAGGAGTGGGCGATATGGCAAAAATATTACATCACGATTTTTTTCAGAAATATTACGATTCACGATTTTATTACGATTCTTTGTCATGTAGGTTTTACTATTTTGCAAACTGTCTGAGCAGTACAGCCAAACTAATTTCCCTATTTTAAAAACAAAGACTTTTAAGGTAACAAAGTATTAAAAAAAAAAAGCACAGCAGATATTTAGGCCAAAGTGAGCGAAGATAAAAATCTTTGTCATTATTTTATCTTTGTTATTAAAAGATAAAAACAAAGAATACAAACAGTGCTTTATTTTTTCATGTACAGTAGGTGTATTTCACAGCAGCATTCAAGAAACTGAATTAACAAATATAAAAAGTGAAGAACTATATACTTACACACTATATATACACATCAATTGTACATTGATTCTTATTAAAGCAACTGTATTAAAGATTTTCAGTCAAGAGCAATGAGTAATTTTTCTCTTTGTGTTTTGTTTTAATAACAATTAAAAGAATAGTTTACCCAAAAATAAAAAATTCTGTCATCTGTCTGTCAATTCTGTCAAAGCGTTTTATTTTAATCACATCATTTACTCACTCTCAGGTTGTTTTATCCCTGAATGAGTTTCTTTTTTCTGTTGAACGTTGACTATTTGATAATTTGTATTATTAAAATCAATGGGGACCAGCTACTGTTTGGTTATCCCCATTCTTCAAAATATCTTATTTTGTGTTTAGCACAAGAAAGAAAGTCATACAGGTTTGGGACAACATGTAAGTGAGTATAATGACAGAATTATAATTTTTGGGTGAACTATCCCTTTGATGACAAGCGGCAGCATGTTTAGTACTGCCCCTTTAAGAGCTGCACATCTAATATACAGGCAGGCATCAGTTTTTTCTCTCTCAATTCAATTGTTTACTTTCACTTTAGACATAAGCTTCTATAAACTGTTTTTATATGTAAACCTTGTGTGTTTTGACAATAGTAGCGTAATCAGACGTGATACATAACTTAGTTCAGTAATTAGGCGCTGAACAGTATTTTAATGTTTCAGGTGTACGCGCAGTGGAAAAGCGCATGTCGGAACAGCACGCGAACGAAATGTTTAACCGTCAAGACTTTAAAGCAAATAATGTACTTTTGTGATTGTGAATAAGTGCAGTGTCCCGTGAGTGTAACCACCGTTGAGTTAACACTGAAGTGAATGTATGTCGCGTTGTACAGTTATAATAATTAGGGACTTTAAGCAGCAGCCACGGATGGAACGGCAACGGCATTCCGACGTCATACTGCGCATTCGCGACTTTAACTGCCACTTCTTGACGGGAGAACAGCTGGTTTGCCGTGATCTTTACAACGTGACAGATTAGATAGATAAATGTTACGTTTTATAGTGTATGCCACTGTAATTCCATCAGTATACGATTCTACCATTAGTCTTTCATTTAATCTGTGTCGATATGTTTTAAACTTTAGCTATTTTTTATTTATTTTTTTTTTAATTTGTACAAAGATATGTCTGCTTTTGGCAACGGCACCTCAGGTAGCACTGAGACTGGAGATGATGTGAAACGAACAATGTACATATTGCCTAAACATCCTCCTCATAATCCATAATTTGTACTTAAATGAATGTCACGTTGCGCCGTCTTATTTATGGTTGCTTAATGATTTTTACGTTCTCAGCTACGGCGGTGTAACCGCTTACTTCTGGTCATCGTAGCCGTTCCAAGGGAAGCTGTTGCTTAAAGTCCCTGTTGAGACGGAGGCGCCAGAACTGCAGCTGAGAGAAGAGCACGATACTACGATATTTCTCAAAAAGCAGATGGAAACATTTTTATTGTCCACGACCAAAAATCGTCATATCGCACACCCCTAACTGAAACGTAAGTCGTTAGGCGCTGAAAATATCTGTTCAACACTGCATCTTGCTTTAACGGATCTAACATTGTTAAACTTGGATCCGTCTGTCCATTTTAACATGTTTCCCTCCAGTAACAGTCAGCAGCTCGTGAAGTTTTCCACTGTCCTACACTCCCATGAATGTTAAATGCAAGTTATTTGAATATTTGTAATATTAATGGCTGCGTGCTGCGAGCTCAGCGATGCTGAAGCAGAGACTTGTGGAAAAAACAGAATCCAGCTGTTCACATCCTCCATGAAGAGAGGGATGGTGTGACTGATGAAGAAGAGAGAATTAGAGACTCGCCCCCTCCATCCCATTCAATGTCAGAAGTGGTAAAAGGGTCAACTAGGCCTGTCCGAACGCTGCCGGCACACAATACACAATGAAGGAGGCCATCCAGACTCTGTGTGTGTGTGTTGGTGCTATGCAGGCATGTGGTTTGCATAGAAATGGGCCGTCACACAAAGGCTTCAAGCGTGGCAATACGTTTTCAGCACCGTTAACCAATCACAAAAGAATAAAAACGTAGTGCGACATTCAGTCCTGCGAGAGCAAAGTGAAATAAATCACACACTCTGCTTCTACAGCGCAGGAATGGGTTCATTGAACTACAAAAAATACAGACTAAATGACTCACTAAATGAAAATATGCGGCCTAGAATATGTGGCCAGTAATGCGTATTTATAAAACGAATGGTTTTGCCTACAAATTCAGATGGAATGAGCTGCAGTGTCCAAAAAAAGTCAATATACACAAATGCGTGGAAGAACATAAACATCATTAAAATGAGACATGCATTTAGTTGACAAGCAAGTATATGTACACACACACACATACTGTAAATATACTGTGTGTGTGTGATAATTAAAAATAATTATTCATTATAATTAATTAATAAATAACATAAACACAGACAACTGTTTTCAACACTGGTAGTAATAAAAAAATACAAGTAGTACAAAAACAAAATAAAACAAAATAATAATAATCAGGAAAAAAAAATGCAAACAGGAGTAATGGCTACAGAAATTCAGCTTTGCCATCACGGGAATAAATTACATTTTAAAATATATAGAAATAAAAAATATATATTTTAAATTGTAATACAAATTTTAATATTTTAAATAGTCAAAAAAATATATAAAAATATTTAAAAATACAATCTTTATATCTTCCACAATTTTGCTTCTCAAGTAAAAGGTAAAAATAATATGCAAAAGATGTTTCGAAATTTGTGTTATGAAAACGTTTTTTTTAAAAAAACAAAAAAACAAAAAAACAAAAAAACAAACAAAAAAAAACAAAAAAAAAAAAAAATATATATATATATATATATATATATAAATATATAGTTTAATATTTCACAATTTAATATTATCTTTCACAATTTTGCTTCTTAAGTAAAAGAAAAAATATGTCTGTCTATCTATATTGTAACTATATATAGTAATTAAATTTTTAATATTTTAAATGGTCAGTGTGGCAAGAAAAAGATAAAAATGCTTAAAAACACAATCTTAATATTTTGCACATTTTTGCGTCTCAAGTAAAAGAAAAAAAAAACATCAAAATTGGTCAAAATACTGAGTAATAAATGATTATTACCCTTAACTGTGGTGAAATAATAAATAAAATCTCTTGTGGCCTATTGCTTTATAGTGTTTTATGTTTAGCCATAAATTTTTTATTTGAGCGAAATGGATTTGCTATTGCTAAAGCACTGGATTTATCATGGGCACTTTGATTGCTGCACTTTTGGCTGTTTAGATTGTGTTTCCACGGCCCTCTGAGGTCTCGAGTGAATCAAAAACCCAGAAGTGATTTGTGAAGATGTTTTTTCTGCTCTTTTTGCTTTACATTATGCCAAACAAAACCCCTGCTATGGCTAAAATCACAGAAACGCACAGACTTTCATGCCTTATTTCTTCAGTTCTGACCCGTTTCACATCTTTCTTAGAAAGTACCGTCTCATTTGCACTGCTGTGTACACACACAAGCCTCAAGACAAGCGAACACACACATATATCTGAGTCTAAAAGACGGAGCGCTAGGTAATACGAGCTTCTAAAGCAGAGCATTAAATATGCACTACACTCAGAGAATGGAGTACTATTCCTGAATAAATAACCAAACAAACAACAGACTATCAGCCAATCTACAAATCAGTGCTGTCAGAGAGAGAGTGGAGATAATATTATACACGCACACACCACAGGCGTGTGTATTTATGGGTCCCAACTGTCCTCTCCTTTCTTTCACGTACACACACACTCCACACTGAGAGAGAGCTCAGTTTATCACCCTTACAATCACACAGACCAGACAGGGATACTTTCTGTGCTAGTTCCTCACCATAATATAACTGTCTACATAGTCAGCTGCCTTCTAAGAAGGAATAATAACAAAAATACAACCTCATGAACTCAAGTGACTGATTTGACATCAATAGCTACTATTAAAGGAGAAGTCCACTTCCAGAATAGCAATTTACAGATAATGTGCTTACCCATTTGTCATCCAAGATGTTCATGTCTTTCTTCAGTCGTAAAGAAATTATGTTTTTTTGAGGAAAACATTTCAGGATTTTTCTCCATATAATGTACTGATATGGTGCCCCGAGTTTGAACTTCCAAAATGCAGTTTAAATGTGGTTTCAAACGATCCCAAATGCGGTTTTAAATGATCCCAGCCAAGGAAGAAGGGTCTTATCTAGCAAAACAATCAGTTATTTTCATTAAAATAATACAATTTATATACTTTTTTAATGTCAAACGCTCATCTTGTCCTTGTTCCCTCAACTTCAAAATCATCCTATATTGCTGTTTTACCTTTTTTGTTAAGAATGTTTGATCTTCTTTGCATGTTCACTTTGCAAAGACTGGGTTGGTACTTCTGCAGCGATGTAGGATGATTTTGAAATTAAAAAGTATTCAAATTGTGTTTTTTAAATGAAAATAACCAATCGTTTCGCTAGATAAGACCCTTCTTCCTTAGCTGGGATCATTTACAACCGCATTTGGGATCGTTTGAAGCCGCATTTAAACTGCATTTTGGAAGCTGAAAATCGGGGCACCATATCAGTCAATTATATGGAGAAAAATGCTGAAATGTTTTCTCAAAAAAAACAATTTCTTTACGACTGAAGAAAGAAAGACATGAACATCTCGGATGACAAGGGGGTGAGTACATTATCTGTAAATTTTTGTTCTGGTAGTGGACCTCAAGCACAGAAAAAAATCAATTCAGCTTGTTTTGTAAAGCAATTTCTACAATACAAATCACTCCAAATCAGCTTAAAGTGATAGTTCACCCAAAAATGAAAATTCTGTCATTAATTACTCACCCTCATGTTGTTTCAAACCTGTAAGACCTTTCTTCATCTTTGGAACAGAAATTAAGATATTTTTGATAAAATCCAAAAGCTTTCTGCTTAAACAGCAGTGCAATTAACACATCCACATGGTTCAACCCTAATTTTACGAAGCTACATGAATACTATTTATGTGCAAAAGAAAAAACAAAAATAACGACTTTATTCAACAACTGCTTCTCTTCCGTGTCAATCTTTGATGCACGTTTCTGAGACTAACACAATGCATTCGTTAAGTCCAATTTTATTCTCTGTACACACTTTTCATGGAATTCATGATGCATTTTGGGATAGATTAATCTACTAAATACATGCAATACCAAAGTGTGTGGTCGGATTTGTGGAAAGGCAAATGCATTTATTTGATAAAAATGCCATAAAAATAAAAATTAATATTGTGAAAAAAAATTATTATAATTTAAAATATATGCTTTCTATCTGTATATATTTTAAAATTTAATTTAATTTCTGTGATGCAGTGCTGAATTTTCAGCATCATATTCCAGTCTTCAGGATCACATGATCCGTCAGAAATCATTCTAATATGCTGATTTGGTGTTTCTTCTTATTAAAAGTTCTTATTATGTTGAATACAGTTATGCAGCTCAATATTTTGTAAAAACAAGGACATTTTCCAAGATTTTTGATGAATAAAAGTTAAACAGTATTTATTTGAAATAGAAATAATTTTGTAAAATTCTAAATGTCTTTATTGTCACTTCTGATCAGTTTGCTTTTGCTGAATAAAAAGTACTAGTTTCTCTCAAAGAAAAAAAATATCTTACTGACCATCAACATTTGAATGGCAGTACACTCTTAAAAATAAAGGTGCTTTAAAAGGTTCTTCATATTGATGATATAGAAGAACCATTTTTGTTTCCACAAAGAATCATTTAGTCAAAGGTTCTTTAATCTTTTAACTGGCTGAAGTTTACTTCACCATAATCCTAATCATGACCAACTATACATCATTGGAAAGGTCTAAGACTCCTAAATAGATATTTTACCATATTTTTGTGTTACAAATTATGTAGGAAAAGTAATAGATTAATATATGTTAAGAGTGTAACTTAAAAAATCTATACATGATCATAACTTGAGTTCTGACCTTTGTCACAAAAGACTTTCTTCGTTGCCTTTTTCCCTTTCACACTTTAGAAATCATAAGAAATTATATATCAGTTCAAAACTTAAAATCTCAAAATTCATCCTTTGAAAGGCATTTTAAAATCAGACATTGCATTACCACGGAAAATGTACATCAAAATCATATTACAAAATGTTTTCATTCATGAATTATAAAAATTTAAGTCTGGATAGTGCATTTTTATGTCTGTGTTCAAAAATGGGAGTGACAGTTAAAAAGCTAAAGAACCATCTCTTTCTTACCTTTTTATAATCTGAAGAACCATCTTTTGCCACAAAGAACCTTTTGTGAAACAGAAAGGTTCTTCAAATGTTAAAGGTTCTTTATGGAACCATTTAAACGAATATGGCATTGTGAAGCACCTTTATTTTTAAGATTGTATATGTGATGCTAGACCACAAAACCAGTCATAATTAGCACAGGCATATTTGTAGCAATGGCCAACAATACACTGTATGGGTATTGTGTTTCTTTTATGCCAAAAATCATTAGGATATTAAGTAAAGGTCATGTTCCATGAAGACATTTCGTGAATTTCCTACCATAAATATATCAAAACTTATTTTTTGATTAGTAATATGCATTGCTAAGAACTTCATTTGGACAACTTTAAAGGCGATTTTCTCCCTCAGATTTCAGATTTTCAAGTAGTTGTATCTCAGCCAAATACTATCCTGTCCTAACAAACCGCTTTCAGAAGATTAAGCATACATTTTCAATTTGGCCAAATTAGATGTCTTACAATAACTCATCATTTTGCTGTGTACTGTTTGGAAAATAGAAGTGAGGAGGCCTATATGATTGCTAAAAATGCTGTCTAGGTACGCAGCTCACTAGTGTTTGTAAAAAGCTTCTCCTGCACTCTGCTTTAACCTAGTCAAACAGTGGATAAGAAAGGTGACTCATAGATGATTAGATGGCATTGGTGGCATTTTCTGCCTCCAAACACACACACGCACACACACACACACACACACACACACAAAATGTGTGCTTTTTTTTTTTTTTTTAATGCTTTCTGCAGGTCAGTCAGCATTAAAATGACAGCTGTTTGTAGCGCCTGAAGGCAGCATGGGTGAGCTAAACGAGCAAATCCGAGGTGTGTGAAAAACATCATCTAAAAGTGACAGGAAATTCGCACTGTTTCTTTTTCTTTCATTGGACTGTCCCTCCGCTCTAACCATTTGACCTTAAAATAACCCATATTAAACATCACAGAAACACTCAGTGGACTGATTTATGCTTCTGTTTGAATATGCATATATGTTTAGCAACAAATATATCAACATCGAGATTTGATACTGTATGTTTTACTTTTTTTTTTACGTTTTTGAGAATACTTCACCCAAACATGCCATTGTTTACTCATCCTGACATATTTCTGACATATTCTAAGATTTCTGACTTCATGAAAATTGTGTTCGCTGTTGATCTCAAGGGGAACATTTCCTGTCTCATGGAAGACATTTTAGACTACAATGGCATGAGGATGAGTAAATGATAAACATTTTGGTGTGAACTATTACTATCTTCCAGATCTTACTGTTTTTAAATGTACATAGAAAGATTTCGGAGATTTTACCCCACGATCAGCACATTAAAAACTGTAAAGACTCAAACTTGGCTTGTTGTAGTCCGTCAAAAAGACATGAAAATAGTATTTCACACTTGTTCATTCATTAACAACATGAGCGATTATCTGTGGTGAAACAAAATGTCAAAATCAGGGGAATAAAGCCTCTTATCTGGGTCAGAACCAAAGCGTGCAGCAGTGAACTAGCAGTCGATCAATCATTGGCCTGTGTGCTGAGCAGTTTGATTGATTGGGAAACAGATTTTCCTCTGCATGTTTCTGGCTCTGGGCCTCGTACGGGGCCTCTGGTGCTGGTGTAGGCTTTCCAAACCATTACCCTGACCCGATCAATGACTGACCCATGCTTACTGCTGACCTGACGGGGCGCTGAAGCAGAAGAACCCAGAAGAACATGCGGTTTGCTCCTGATAACTGAAGTAAATATGAATACATTAAGCAGAGCTCAGAGGAGAACGCAGACTCATTCAACTGTCAGACAAGGATCCGTCGGAGCTATAAAGCATGCTAACTTTCCTGACAATAACGCTATGGATCAGAGGATAGAACGACTAAAAGAACAATAAAAAGAATGATAGATAGAAGGATAGAATGATAAAATGACAGAACAAACAAAAGAATGAACGACAGATAGATAGATAGATAGATAGATAGATAGATAGATAGATAGATAGATAGATAGACAGAAAGAATGATATATAGAATGACAGTAAGAATGACAGATAGAAAGATAAATAATAGAACAAATGACAATGACAAAAACAACAAAAAGAATGACAGATAGATAACACAACAGAACAAACGATAGAACAAACAAATGAACGAAGTAACAAACGAACGATAGACAGATAGATAGATAGATAGATAGATAGATAGATAGATAGATAGATAGATAGATAGATAGAATGACAGAGAATGATAGATAGAAAGATAAATAATGGAACAAATGACAATGACCAAAACAACAATAAAAAGAATGATAGATAGAAGGACAGAATGACAAAACAACAGAACAAACGATAGAACAAACAAATGAGTGATAGAACGACCGAATGAAAAATAGATAGATAGACAGATAGATAGATAGATAGATAGATAGACAGATAGATATATAGATAGATAGATAGATAGATAGATAGATAGATAGATAGATAGATAGATAGATAGATAAATAGAACAAATGACAAAATGACTAAAAAAACAATAAAAAGAATGATAGATAGAAGGACAGAATGACAAAACAACAGAACAAATGATAGAACGAATAAACGAACGAACCATAGATGGATAGATAATAGAACAAACGACAAAATTACTAAAAAACAGTAAAAAGAATGATGGTTAGAAGGACAGAATGACAAAACAACAGAACAAATGATAAAACGAATAAATGAACAATAGAATGAACAAACAAATTAACAAACGAATAGATAGATAGATAGATAGATAGATAGATAGATAGAATAACCATACAAACAATAGACAGACAGAATGACAAAAAGAACAAAAAAATAGATAAATAGAAGGACAAAATTATAAAATTACAGAACAAATGACAGAATGAACAAACAAAAGAATAAATGATAGAACGAACAAACAAAAGAACAAACAATAGAAAGATAAACAACAGAACAAATGATAGAACGATATACCAAAAACAACAAGATAGAGAAGAACAATAGATGGAATGATAAAATGACAGAACAAACAATAGAACGATAGATAGATAAAACAATAGATAGAACGATAGATAGATTGATAGATAGATAGATAGATAGATAGATAGATAGATAGATAGAATGACAAAGAATGATAGATAGAAAGATAAATAATAGAACAAATGACAATGACCAAAACAACAAAATGAATGATAGACAGAAGGACAGAATGACAAAACAACAGAACAAACAGTAGGACGAACAAATGAGCGATAAAACGAACAAACGAACGAAAAAATGAATGACAGATAGATAGATAACAGAACAAATGACAAAATGACTAAAAAACAATAAAAAGAATGACAGTTAGAAGGACAGAATGACAAAACAATAGAACAAACGATAGAATGAACAAACAAAGGAACGAACGATAGATAGACAGATAATAGAACAAATGACAAAATGACTAAAAAACAGTAAAAAGAATGGTAGTTAGAAGGATGGATTGACAAAACAACAGAACAAATGATAGAATGAACAAATGAACAATAGAAGGAACAAACAATAGAAGGAACAAACAATTAACGAACAAATAGATAGATAGATAGAATAACCATACAAACAATAGACAGACAGAATGACAAAAAAAAACAAAAAAAGAACAATAAATAGAAGGACAGAATAATAAAATTACAGAACAAATGATAGAATGAACAAACAAAAGAATAAATGATAGAACGAACAAACGAAAGAACAAACAATAGAAAGATACACAACAGAACAAATGATAGAATGATATACCAAAACAAAATAGAGAAGAACGATAGATGGAATGATAAAACGACAGAACAAACAACAGAACGATAGAACGATAGATAGATAAAACGATAGATTGATAGATAGAACGATAGATAGACAGATAGATAGATAGATAGATAGATAGATAGATAGATAGATAGATAGATAGATAGATAGATAGACAGTAAGTCCAGTCAGACAGAAATGAGGATTACACCTCTCCTCATCAAGCTGCACAATTTCAAAACAAACCTCCAGTCTTGAATCTGAGCAAGAGAACGAGTGATGCTGTCTTATCAAAGACTAATAAACTGCGTGTTTGTGGAAGTGGGCGTTCAGAATCTCATGAACCCATGATTTCACTGCAGCTCAAAGCTCAAAGGTTCCACTTGAAAGTATCTGTTAAAAGGCATCCAGTGTTCTTCCAGAACACACGGTCAGAGTTGATCCTCCCTCAACATGAAGCCAAAAAGCTTTCTCTCCATCAGAGCAAAGCTAGCGAAGTGCTCTTCTTCTGTTTTTAAAGCTTTGTGTACATGGTGTAAACACCAAGATCACAGAGATGGAGCCGTGACACTTCTGAGCGGCAGCGGCGAGGGGAGGGTTTGTTTGCGCTCTTCAAATGTGTAATTAACCAGCATTAAAACACACTCACTTTTCACTCCACCGTGTCCTCGATGACTTTTGAGAGAGCAGAGGGAAAACGAGAGACAGAGACAAACAGAGGGAGCAGAGAGACAGAGAGAGTGAGCGACGGGGAGAAAGAGAGAGACGGATAAACAGAGGTCACACAGCCACTGCAAAGTTCTGAAAGTGACAACCGCATGCATCTACAGACGTAAATCCCCAGAGTTAAGGTTCTGTTAATAAATAAAATAAAATAAAATATAATAAAATAAAATGGCTTATATCTAAAGGAGTCAATCCCAAAAGTTACTGTTCAGTAAATAAAATAAAAAAATAAAATAAAATAAAATAAATAAATAAATAAATAAAATAAAATAATTAAGGTTCTATGAATAAATAAATAAATAAATAAATAAATAAATAAAATTGCACATATCTAAATGAGTAAATCTTCAGAGTTACTGTTCTGTGAATAAATAAATTAAAAATAAAATAATAAAATAAAATAATAAAATAAAATTAAATAAAATTAAATAAAATTAAATAAAATTAAATAAAAAAAAATTAAATTAAATTAAATTAAATTAAATTAAATTAAACTAAACGGCATATATCTAAAGGAGTAAATCCCCAAGGTTCTATTAAAAAAAAATAAATAAATAAAATAAAATAAAATAAAATAAAACTTTAAACATGACTAAAGCACATTACAAAATTACTAGAACCTAAACCATAAATAAAAATTACATTATAAAGATAAAAGCTAATTCAAAAGTATTAAATACTGTAATTGTATATTAATAATAATAACTCTGTTTACGTTAAACAGTACCAGATTTCCAGGGGAGAAAAAGTACAGAATGGGTGTGTGACTAGTTACACAATTGGACATACTACACTGATTTATGTTTATATATTGAAATTAGTTATGGAATGGAATGTTGCCACTCCCTTAAATAACTAAATTTGTGGGTACAGAGCAGCATAAAGCCAGTACAAGAGATTACAATCGTAGAAACACACACACACACACAGACTGGACGTCTTATTCGGCCCTGTTCTGGAGAAAAAAAGAGAGAGAAGCAGGAGTCCAAATTACTACTGTCAGCCACACAGTTCCCCACACTCCTGTCCAAATGCTGCTTTATAAAGGCAGACCCTCTCAAACACACACATACACACACAAACACAGACCTCAGCACTATTTACAAGGGTTTGGCTTTATAAACAGCGTCTGGTGTACAATTATTAACAAAGGACATCTGCGATTTCATGTACTGGCTGGTAACGAAGGTAGAGCTGGCAGAAAAAAAAAAAAAAAAATCTAGCTTTAGTTACCAACTTCAACAAAGGTCAAAATAATATTACACCGCAATTACAGACATGAGGGATTACATTTCTCAGAGGACGCTTGAGTTATCAGAAAACAAAACAGAAGGTGATTTGTTCTATGATAAACACACAATCGGTGAAACACCAAAGTACTTCTTCAAATTCTGAAGAAGCAAAAAGCCATTGCTGTCCAGATATCTTCTGTTCGCTTCTGAAATTTGGCAGTCGGCATCAGAAAACCATCATGTACACAAATCTGCATCCTCAACACACGGCCCCCATCTGCTAGCGTTTGTTCTGGGTCATTTCGAGGGATATTTGAGAGGGGAAGAGGCTTCTTCTCTCCTGGAAAAGCACGGCGGATCATCTCCGTGGAACAGAGATTGGACCGCGCCGTCTGAAAGGTGTAAACAAACTTCAGCTAGATGAGTGGGATCTTCCAGATGTCCCAAACCTGAGCTTGTTTGTTGTACCTAATGGTATCAGTGCGTGAGTGTGTCAATGGGTGTTACTCGATGACTAGCATGTGTGTGCTTGTTTATGGGTGTTTTAATAGAGCTCTGCTGTGTTTGCCTATGCCTGATTGTGTGTTGTGTATAGAGCCGTTGGTGTGTGTTTATGTAGTGCTGAGAGTGCTTTTCAATGGCCTTTTTTCTGTGTATATATAGAGTGCATGCATGCGTGCTTTGTGTGTTTATTTGTCTGTGTCAATCTGTTTTAATGTGTATAAAAAGTTGTAGGTTTAAGTCTGCAGCTACAAAGTTGTGAATTTAATTTACACAAAGAATTATGGAAATAATCAAAATATCACATACATAATATATATAACATACAGACATTACCTACAGACATATTACTGCTTGAAAATGTGGTCGTTTTTTTTTTTTTTTTAATAAATGCATTTTAATCAAATTAATATTTTTATCCAACAAGGATGCATTAAATTGTCAAAAGTGACATTAAATACTTGTTTCTTTAGCAGCAAATCAGCATATTAGTATGATTTCTCCAGGATCATGTGACACTGTAAACTGGAGTAATGCTGCTGAAAATTCAGCTTAGCCATCAGGAAATAAATTACATTTAAAATTGCATTTAATTAGAAAACAGTTATTTAAAATTATAATAATAATTTCATATTACTGTTTATACTTGGTGCACATAAAATACCTTATAGACTTAATATAAATTAATTTGTGCAAATTATTATTCATATAAATCAAAATTAAAAATACAAAATAAAATAAAATAAAATAAACAATTTGCATTACATTACATGCCACTTCCAGTGAAAACTGTGTAATTACTTGCATAAATTTAATAAATTATTTTCAGTTTAGAGTGTTCAGACAAAATGATAATGTCTGCTAGCAATTTTTACGTAGTGCACATAAAAGACTTTATAGACCTAATGTTTCTTTCAAAAATCTTTAGAAAATATTACTGACCCAAATTTTACACAAAGGTGTATATAAGTTAATTTGTGTAAATTATTATTTATATAAATGCAAATTTAAAATACAATTTAGAATAATATAAAATAAAAAGGTGACATTTACATACTGCATTTTGAAAAACATCAACATTGTCACTTCCAGGGAAAACTGTGCAATTAATTACAGAAATGTAATAAATTATTTTCAGTGTAGAGCGTACAGACAAAATGTAGTGAACAGAATATCTGAATGCAACAGATCTATGAATTTATACAGTAAATGTGTTTGTATCAAAGTGTGTGCATGTCTTCTTGCAAATAAAACATTTATTTCCCCTAAGCAGTAATATAGATTTTTTAAGCACATTTTTGGAAATTTTATTCACTAGTTTGTATAAATGCATATACATTTTCTTATTTGTCTACTCCAATTTTAGTGTGAATATAGCATGAGTGTGAATTATCCTGTTTGTATTTTTGTGTGTATACAGAGTGAGCTCTGTCACTGTGTTTGTATATAAAGCTATACGTGGTTGTGTGTGTGTTTGTATAGAGCTGTCCGCTCTCTCCAGGTGTGTGACATTTTGGACAGCTCTTGCGGTGAGTGTATCTCTGTTCAATTCCAAAGCCTGTGAGGGGTCGTCCGGCCTCTCACCCCTCTGTCAGAGCGCTCGAGACGCACGCCGGCAGAATATAGAGCCAAATCTGCACCCAAGAACAGTCACGGCTCGACCCGGCCCTGCCTGAACCATTTTTACTGCGGAATCCGAGCAGAGCTGAGTGCTGTAGCTAATGGGGGAGGTTATTTTATTAATATGCTGATTTTACTCCGGATGACAGCCATCATCTCTCACCCCGAGGGTGAGATCTAATCCGACTCTCACTCAGATATGCGGACATACTGTATACACACAGCGATTATTCAGACTCCCTCTGAGCAGGGGCAAAATAACAAACCCAGCTGTGCGTTAGACAGATAGAGTGAATGAGGGAAAGTGGGTGACAGAGAGAAAAAGCGGAGTGGAACACTGGCTGTGTTCTAAATAGCAAACTAGCATACTATGCATACTATTTTGACAGTAACTATGATGTGAAGTATGCAAATTGTATAAATGCATGAAAAACATGGATGGGCAATTATTATTATTATTAAATTTTTTTGCCAAAAAGTGCAATATATAGCACAGCACAATGCATACATTATCATTTCCCAGAATGCAATGTGCTCAATTTCACTGTAAAATGTCACTTTCTTATTCATTATTTATTTGGGTTATTTCCCATTAAAAATATATAAATGTTCTTAAATCATTATTAATTTATCTGAGATCCAAAAGCACATACAGCAAGTGCTGTTTTTGGAGAAATTAAATTGTTTTAATTGTTTAAAACAAGAAAACAAAAGTATTGATATTACTTACAGTTCATTTGTTGCACTGCAAACTTTAATTTTCTTACAAAATTAAGTGGGGTTTATGCTTATAACGAGCAAAATATGATAAATATGGGGTAATAAATATACACTTAGTTCAAACATTTTTCTTACACTGGCAGGTTATTTATTTATTTATTTATTTATTTATTTTTACATAAACCGTTTTAACCATAAACCACACTTAATTTTGATAAATAAAATAGAAAAATAAAGCAACTCAAATAAAAAATATGTTAATTCAAAAAATTTTTGATATTTGTACTTGGAAAAAGAACAAGAAAATAAGTGTTTGCTGTATAACAAATTATAATATTATTATTAATAGTAATATTAAAAGTGCCTTTCTTTTTCTTACCCCACTGGCAGTGTTTTTTATTTTTGTATTTATTTATTTATTCATTTATTATTTATTTTAATTTTTTTAACATAAACAGTTTTAACCATGAACCACACTTAATTATAATAAATTACCCATAAATAAAACAACTCAAGTAAAAATATGTTGATTCAAGAATTTGTTGATATTTGTACTGGAAAAAGTACAAGAAAAAAATTATTTGCTGTATAACAAATGATAATATTATTAATAGTAATATTAAAGGTGCTTTTTAACATATTTTTTAATTTATTATTTCATCAGACTGCCAAAAATTTTATTTCTGAGAAATTAAGTGAGATTTATGTTTAAAACGAGAGAATATATATATATTGATATTACTTATGGTTCATTTGTTGCACAGCAAACATTCATTTTCTTACAAAATTAAGTGGGGTTTATGTTTACAGCAAGAAAAATATGAAAAATATGGGGTGATAAATACTGTAGAAACTTAATTCAAACCGTTTTCTTACCCCACTATCATTTATTTATTTATTTATTTATTTATTATTATTATTATTATTATTTTTACATAAACAGTTTTAACCAGAAACCACACTTAATTATGATAAATTTACCAAAAAAAAAAAACAACTCAAGTAAAAATATGTTGATTCAAGATTTTTTAGATATTTGTACTGGAAAAAGCTACAAGAAAATTAGTAAATATTTCATCTAAATATTAATTTTTACTTCTAAAACTCAGCTGGACACTGTTTATTGCATTAAATATGCGGTCCTAATGAGGAAATGTATCAAAATGAAGAGATTTATGTTTAAAATGAGAAAAATGAGTTGGGTTTATACTTATAACAAGATGAATATGATAAATATAGGGTAATATTTATCATATTTGGCAGTGGCAGTTTTTTTATTTTGTTTTTGCTTATTTTAAACATAAACCTCTTTTAATATTGATAAATTTCTTAGAAGATAGAACAACTCGAGTAAATATATATTAATTTCAGAGTACAAGAGAAAAAAAGTATAAGGAAAAAAGTGTTTGCTGTATAACAAATGGTAATATTATTAATAATAGTGATATTAATGGTGCTTTTTAACATTTTTTTATTTATTATTTATTCAGACTGCCAAATGTGTTATTTCTAACACGACCAACATTTTTTCCTTTAATAAATTGGTTGAAAGCTGAATTTTAACAGAACTGAAAGGTAAAGTTCATTTGCATGTTTCCTTGCCTTCATAAAGGCATTTTTACTAATCAATCAATCAATATTTCATTAAAATATTCATTTTTACTACTAAATATCAGCTGGACACCACTCACTAAATTGCACAAGGTCCTAATGAGGTTATCTGACATGCATAATGAGTTCATGTTACAATTAGCATACTATTGTGTGCTTTATATCAAGAAATCAGTAGGCAGCATACAGTGTATACAGTGCAGTATGCAGTAAATAGTATGCAACAATCCCTTCCAAGACACAAAGCTGCTCAGACTTCCTTTGAGACACATTTATAATAGCTCAGACACCTTCATTAACCCAAAAGACCAATTACTCTAATCAACCTCTAATCACCCTCTCCAGGTCCGAATCAACCAATGAAAACAGAGGGGGGTGGTGAGGTTTAGAACCAGACGGCCATCAACAAAAACAGACTAATGAACATTAAAGGAATACTTATTACCCCAGGTTGCCTGTGCTGGTAAAATCAACCCGGGGAATTTATGGAAACTTTATATGAACGTGATGTGTGTGTGTGTGTGCATGTGTGTGCATGTTCAGACTGCAATATATTAGCCCATCAAAAGCCTTTATGGGAACTTGCAGATCAAAGCGGCAGTAATTAGTGGTGACTTGCTGTGTGCAAAATCATTAATCCGCTAACACACTGGCTTTTAAAAACCGCGGCCACATCTAGTTGACAGACTTTACACCAGACGCTAACACCCGGCAAAAAACCTCAACCATCTTTAATCTTCAAAGTTTATGACAACTTTATCACCTCTTCCAGATCACAGAGCATTCCAGAAGACATCCAACACCGTGTCCTCAACCGGCGCAACACGACACGGTTTCAGTGCCGCATTTTCATCACTTTTCTGTCACATACACCACTTATAGTATGTTTCTATCCATTTACAGGTATATTGTTGTTTGTAACTTAATTTATTTAATACATTCAGTTAAATAGTTAACTTTAGCTGAAATGAAAGGTCAGTTAAATTGCTTGTTTCCTTGCATGTGCTTGTCAAGACTCATATGCAATATCACTGTAAGGAAAACACTTTACCAATCCAAGCATAATTCATATTCAATATGAAAAAAGCAATATCAGTGGTGATTATTAACATATTTTTTGAGTATTATTTAATCAGATTGCAAGCTGAAGACATTTTTAAGGAAAAAAAAATGTAAAAAGGCAAAATATTCTAACAATCAACTTTACCTGAATTAAAAGTTGAAATAAATTAATTTTCATGTCTCATAAGTTTTATGTTAACACGCTAGAGACCCATGTATGTGTAATATCGACAAAAATCACAGCCAAACCAAGCATAAATAATATTTAATATGAATTTTTTTTTTTTTAAATAAATACACTTCATTGTTCCTGAGGGGACATCAGGGGTCAACCAATATGTTTTTCAGTGCCAATGCTAATACCGATTATTATTATAATTATTATAAGTAGACCGATAACCAAAATTTTGAACAAATATATATGTCTGGTGTAAAAATTACAATTAATGTTAAAAATGCTTTTAAATGATTTATTCCACAAATCGGTTTTGAAAATGACCGATAACCATGAAAATTCTTATTATCTGTGCCAATAATTGTTCAACCCTAAAATGAAATGAAATTAAATTAAATTAAATGTTGGGTGAAAATTATTTCATCAGCAAATCGGTTTTGAAAATGACCGATACCGATAAAATAAAAAATAAAATAAAATACTAAAGTAAACTAAAATAAAATAAAATAAAAGTTGGGTGAAAATTATTTTATCAGCAAATCGGTTTTCAAAATGACCATAAAAATGATTAATATCGTAATATCGGCATCGATAATCATTTGTTTCCTAGGGGACATTAGTTTTTTATGTAACTGTATTTATAAAATATTTTATTTTTATATACAAATTCTACAAATATAACCATAATTATTATGAAAAAAATAAAATAAAAATAAAATAATTAAAATCAAAATAAATGTTGAGTGAAAATAATTTTTTATCGGCAAATCATTTAGAAAATGACCGATACGATAACCATAAAAATGCTTAATATTGGCACCGCTAATCGGTTGACCCCTAGGTGACGTTTCTTTATTATATAACTGCATTTATAAATATTTTAATGATCTATATAAATTATACAAATATAACTATAAATATTCTGCATAAAATAAAATAAAAAATAAAATAAAATAAAATAAAATACAAAAACTTGCTTGCTGCTCACAGTGCATTTGGTTTGCACACTGTTTAAAGTTCATTTCCAATTTGTAAAAGGCCATCTTTTGAGGGATTTGCAGTCTATAACAGGTCTTAACCTGGACACCATGGACATCATGACCATCTCTCAGTTGATGAGAAGACCTTGCCTGAGGATGCCAATGAACTCATCAAGGCCGCCACCTGTGCATGTGTGTATTTATGGCACCTGTGGTTCTCAAAGTTGGCCCTCCCATGCTAAGTGTTGTATCTGTTTATTGATCGAGACAGATGGCTGTCAATCAATCTTATCATCTCTCAACACGTTTGGTCCTGAGGGAGCCAATAGTGCATTGGCCTTGAGTGAAGGCCAAATCGGCCAATCACAGACCTTGAGAGAACAATACATCGAGAGAATAGAGAGCAACCAAATACAGACAAAAAAAAAAAAGAAACTTGTGTGTTTATGTATCTGATTTGCCTACCAGAACAGTACAATCTAAATCAATACAGCATATTTATAATAGTGATTGACCAATACACCATTTTAAATCAACAAATTCATAAATGGTCCCATTTGACTTTAGCTACATCCTTGCCTCAACCCAACATCAACATTCATCAACCCCACATTCTGCTTTCTTTTGATCTCAGACACGTGTGCACATTGCCATATTAATCCAGAATAATTCAACTCCAACTCAAAATCTGCTGCATGGAAATCTTCTCAAATAATCACAAATCTGCGCATCTCACAACTCAGTTCACAGTAAGTTCATTCGTCAAAGTGCTTCCAGAACCTTCTTGATCTAGAGCTCAGGAAAAAAGACCAGCTTAGTCACTGGGTCACCAGCAAATGTTGGGTTTTGGAAGCTGTTTCTCACACTTGTCTACTAGCTTAACCAGCAAGAAGTTTTCGATCAGTCTTCAATTAAGAAACATATTGCTGGTAAATGGATATTGCACAGTCCATAAACCAGCTCCAAATCAGAATGAACCTCAACTAAAATGGAAATTCATAGTTTCAAGAGCTGGAAAACCCAATGTCTTACCTCGACAGACGTTCCCATTATCCGGCTCGAATCCGGCTTTGCAGGTGCAGCTCCCAATTGGAACCATCCAATCCCCATCGCCATTACAGTACAACTTAATCGGTACGTCCACTTCCTCTGAATTTGGAATGCACATCCCGCGAGCGATCACCAGCGAGGTGCTCTCCGCCCCAGTCATGGTTTCTGGAAATATCGCAAAGTTCTGCACCACGCTTGGGCATTTCTTATAAAACACACGCACGGACAGCAGTGACATGCATGCGCCATAGTCCTGAAACGCCAAATAAAAGCCATTTTTCGACAACGGCCCGAAGCTCCGCACCTCCGTGTTCACTTTCATCAACCTACCACCAAAATCCACCTGCGAGAAGCTCTCGTCCGCCGCAATGGTGTCCACTTTCAAATACGGAGCCTCCATCCAGAACGCCGTACCCTTGGTGGCGATGACGGAGTCTGTTTCGTAGTAGTAAAGGTTAAAGGTCTCCTTACAGGATCCAGGCACCCGCGGGATGCTGCTGCAGTCTCGGACGGTGAAACGCATCTCCACGTAGATGCGCTGAGCGCCGCGTCGAGCGATGAAAGTGGTGAGCAGCCAATTGTTCTGGTTGGACTCGAAGACGTTGCACACCTGGTACGTTCGGATGGTGTTGAGGTTCTCGTCATAGCCGCTTACTTCCTCCCACTGGAAAAGAAAAACAATAGGAGGTTTAGCACAACAAGAGAACTGTGGCAGATGACTATAGTTTTTGCTGTAAATGTCTCAGGAAATTAATCTTTTGAGGGAACAATTCAATTATTTCTTAAAGGATGAGTTTGTTTTCAGAATAAATTTCTGATAATTTATTCACACCCATTTCATCTGAGATGTTCATGTCTTTCTTTCTTCAGTTGTAATTAAGCAATTAAGGTTTTTAAGGAAAACATTTTTCTCCATATAGTGGACTTCAATGAGAGCCAATGGGTTGAAGGTCCAAATTAGTTTCAATGCAGTTTCAAAGTGCTCCACACGATCCCAGCCAAGGATCATCATTTTTTTTTTTTTTTTTTTTTTTTTTTTAAGACAATGACTGATCATTTCGCTAGATAACACCCTTAAATCTCTGCTGGGATCATGCAGAGTCTTTTGAATCTGCATTGAAACTGTAATTTGGACCTTCAACCCGTTGGCTCTCATTGAAGTCCACTATATGGAGAAAAATAACTGAATAAAGGAAGAAATTAACATCTTGGATGACATGTCTCCATTTACGAGCGTAATGATTTAACCTTAAGGTAGGGCCACTGAACAAATCAGTTAACGAAAGGGTTGGGTACCATTCACATTTTATCAGGTACGGTACCGGTACCTGAAAATCAGTGCCGGTACCAAACGGTACCTTTTTTCGGTACTTTACTCTTTGTGTAATAACAAAACATTTTTTTAATTGAAAAAATAAGCCCAAAACAGGTTAGTTCATTTGAGTTTTACCTCTTTTCCTCCCTTTCCTTCCTTTTCTTCTCTTTTATATAGCTTGTAAAAGCGGCGTGCGCATTTTATGTTCACTTTCAAATTAGAAGAAATTTGGTGTCAAGCAATTGTTTGTTTGGGTTTTCCGCTTTTCCTTCCTTTCCTTCTCTTTTAAATAGCTTGTAAAAGCGGTGTGCGCATTTTACATTCACTTTCAAATTAGCGGCAATTTGCCGTGGATTTAATTCAAGCAACAACAAAATACAATGTCAAACTCATAGAACCTTTATTAACAAAACAAATAAAAATAGTACATCATGTTATATGCCTAATATAAAAGAAGAAATTACTTATTACTTAAATTACTAAGTTTGAATAGCCTAGGTATACAAAACTGAAAATCAGCAACTGTGGAACCAAATAAATAAGAAACATATGTTTATTAGCAAAACGAGTAAGAACGCTTGGAGGTACAGCATACACGTTGATGTAAAATAAAATTTAAAAAAAAGTAAAGAAAATACACAAAGTTTAAATAAAGTAAAAAACAACAAACACTGTGAAACCAAATAAATAAGAAACGAATGTTTAAAAAAAAAACAAAAAAAAACGTCCAAAATCATCTTAAATAAACGGCAAAAGACATGTCTTTGTCACCTCACTCTTCATATCAGTCAACTCGACTCACTTTTCTCACTTGATAAATTGAATGAGACTCCTGCTGCTGTTCTGGGATGTAAACAAAACTGCGTCTCCGCCATTCACATACATATAAAGAGGCAAGCGGAACATGCAGCATTCATATTTAAAACGTCTTTTGCAATTTAATATTCACATTAATATTTTATTACTTTTGATTTATTTATCCAAAAAGTGACGGATTTCGTGGCATTCCGCGTTTTAGAGCAAATACGTTTTTACTAATGAACTCCGCAATTTTGTCCGCATTCTCGCGGAAACCATACGGCCCTAGAAATGTAACCACAATTTAGAACATTTCGGTTTGTCCTGTGTGTTTGAATGAGTTGCAGGGGGTGACATCCCATACGCGACCAAATGCGCTCTCAGGTACCAAAATTTGGTACCGATTGATTTATTGTGAATCGGTACTCAGTAGTACCGTGTACCAAGTGTATTTTAACACCCAGAGAACTTTCTCTTCTGAGGTCAATGGTGTGAAAAACTCTTGTTTCAACCTAAAATTGCAAAAGGCGCTTGTTGAAGTGGAATAAAGATGAGAAATATCACTGCTGGTCCATTTGATGCTATCGATGTGGAACCATGGCCTGAACTCAGACAGGTTTCTGCCTTTCATAAAATATTGATACAAACTGAGTTCCCAGAAACCTCTCCAACCCCATATTCCCCACCCAAAAAACCATCTAAAAGCTTTTAAACACTACATCACTTTGAAACTTTTTTTTTCTCGGTCTCTGAGATGATGAAACCTTTATGGCCTCTCTTTCTGAGTTTCAGATCGCAAAATCTGTCTCCCTAATCACCTGAGGTGGGCGAGGAAGCTGCTGCCATCTGCTTCGGTCCAAGCCAAGTGCGGCCAGCCACTTACCATTACAATATTACCATATTATAAAATGTGATGCGTAACAAATTTGAGATTATGCACTATCGAATTACAATTAGAAGTAAGTGGAGCAGTATATGGCTGCCCTTCTGCAACCCTGGTAAAACAGCACCACTGGCAGATTGTGAAACATGGCACAGGCAGAAATAAAAAGAGAGACAGAGTGTAGCCATTGAGCTCAGACTGCTAATGAAGACAGTTCTGCTGATGGTTGTGGACAGTACAGCCTAAAAAATTTAAAATTACAAAAAGGGCCTGACAGCTTGATGCATTAGAACAGAGATTTTCAGACATTTTAATGCAAAGAACTCCCCCAAATATGATGACACCCTCAGAGAGCCTCCCCTATCATCAACATATCAACATATTTTCACATATAAAGACCCATTTACAGTAAGAAAAAGCATGATATTCTAAAAGACAAAATGTTAAATTAGCAAAATTTATTTATTTATTTATTGCATCATCCCAGTACTTAAGATAAATTATTGAAATATTCTCTGGAAAATACTGCTTTTGTGTGATTTACACAATAAATGTCACTGCAGAGACGTTTTACAGTTATAAATACATATTAATAATATAATTTTAAAAATGTAAAATGAAAAATGTTCTAGGAGAATTTTGTAATGCAAAAACTGTAATGCAAAATTTTAAATAAAAAATGCAAATTATAAAAATATTTTTAAAATTCATAAATTAAAATAGAAATAAAATAAAATGTATTTAGCATTGTCCCAGTATTTAAGATAAATTATAAATTGGAAAATGCTGATTTTGTTTGATTTACACAATAAATGTCATTGCAGAGAAGTTTAACTTTTACAGTTAAACTTTGAAAGCCTTATAAATATATATTAATAACATAATTTTAAAAATCTCAAATTAAAGGGTTATAGGAGATTTTTCCAAAAGTTAATGCAAAATGTAAAATAAAAATACAAAAATACAAAAAATACTAATTATAAAATATAAAAAAAATACATAATCCATTAATGAATTATATATCTATATATATATCTATATATATATATATATTTTTTTTTTATTATTATTATTATTATTATTATTATTATATTTATTTATTTAGCTAGCATTGTTCCAGTATTTAAGATAAATTATTGAAATATTATTATTGGAAAATACTGATTTTGTGTGATTTACACAAAAAATGTAATTGCAGAGAAGTTTTACAGTTAAACTTTGACAACCTTTTAAATATATATTAATATTTTAAAAATCTCAAACGAAAACATATGGCTTCAGAAAACTTAATATACGGAATTTTGAATACTTTCATTATCTTTTTGGCCTTTTTTGGTGCATGACGGTCCCAGGTCACTGTATGTAAAAGAGCAGCATCAACATTCAACCGAACATCTCTGTTTGGCTCCTACAGCAGGAAGAAAGTCATATAGGGCTAAATCCACATGAAGGTGAGTAAATTATTTCTAATTTTAATTTTAACCATAGTTGTCCAAACACATTTAATCTATGCACTTAAAAGCCTGATGCTTTGCTACTGATCTTATCTAAGTCCCTCAGTCCCAGCGGTAGACAGCTGTGAGGTAAAAGTAGGGTCATGTTGCCCGTACGTGATCACTTGCTGCTTGAACCGCTCAGTTCACTCCTAAAGCTGCATAACAGGCACGCCGCGGCACGGCCCTGTGGGTAATCTGTGCCTTTTAACAGAGTAGGCTGACCGAATGAACCGTCCTACGATATCCCAGAATTCCCCTGAGGTGGCACAGCCGTGGGAGAGGGAAACAAATACAAGGTTTGCGAGTGGACTCTTGAGGGCTGTAAACTTACGGTATCAGTACAGCAAGTGTGTGTACCTGTGTGGGCGCTGTTTGTTTTGTCTAAGAGTGTGTGGCCTCTAGAGGGTTGTGCACTCACGGACCCTCACCAAATAACAGCCTGATCCAAGTAAACCTTGAAATCGTAAGATGGGCTATCAGGATGTGTGTATACCCTTGCTGTTTGTGTGCGTTATGAAAGCAGAAACAGAGAAAAGGGAGGTTTGAGTAAATCTAATCTGAACAGTGATGGATCAGCGTCCATGTGGCAGCTTGAAAGCCAGGAGGAAAAATCGATGAGTGAAGTGTTGGCAAAAACAGTATAATCTCTACTTCCAGAGTAAAAAAATAAATGCATGTGAGACGAAGCAAAACCCATTTGAAATAAATCACCCAAAAATGAAAAATCTGTCACCAATTACTCACCACTATTACACAAGTTGTTCCAAACTTGTATGAATTTCTTTTTTGAAAACTGTTGGTACCCAAACAGTTGCTGGTAGCCACTGTTTGGTTATTAACATTCATTAAAATATATTGAAGAACCCTACTGGAATTGCTCCGATTATTCTTCGTCTCCAAAATGAATCACATTTATTGAGGGCCTAAACATGCCCATGATAGCACGCGTACATCTCGGAGACGTCTATTTGACATCTGCATTTACATCTGCAAGACGTAGTTTGCTCATCTGCAATACGTCTATTGGACGCTTCCTATCAGATGTCAAATAGACGTCTATTAGATGTCTTTAAGATGTTTATGATTTAGAATGTATGTAACACTGACATCTTACAGACGTCTGCCAGATGCTTTCCAGATCAAGAGATCTTTAACAGACATCTTGCAGACGTACGTGTGCTATCTGGGACTTGAAAACTCATGAAACTTTGCACACATGCCAAAAGTGGTGTTTACAACTGATATGGGTTTCAGAAGTGGGTGTGGCAAAATGGCTCGATAGCGCCACCTATAAACTTTCAATTTTTTTTTGCCATTTTTAGGTGTTGTATTTAAACTCCTAGAGATTGACACAGATCTAGATCAAATTTGGTCATTGTAATCTAAAACCCCTTTGTGACGTTAAAGGAGAAGTCCACTTCCAGAACAAAAATTTACAGATAATGTACTCACGTAAAGAAATTATGGTTTTTCAAGAAAACATTTCAGGATTTGTTTCCATATAGTGGACTGATATGGTGCCCCGAGTTTGAACTTCCAAAATGCGATTGGAGTTTTTCAACATACCCTAACTGTCTTAAACCAGAATACACAGAGCTCAGGGAGAGCAAGACAAGACGAGAGTTTAAGATTAAAAAGTATTTTAAATTTTTTAAATGAAAATAACCGATCATTTTGCTAGATAAGACCGTTCTTCCTCAGTTGGGATTGTTTACAACCACAGCCTGACAAACTTTGACATATCGCCATGAAATAGGAAGTTGTTATACTGTAATTCAGGCATACAATGTCCGATCTGCACCAAAATTCACATGTTTGATAAGAGCCCTGTCCCAAAGTCCCTTTAAGGCAAGTCATTTCACTTGGCAGCCATCTTTGGGCACGCAAGTGCAGTTCCTATTTGTCTGAATGGGGAAACATCAAATTCTCCAAAACGGTTTACCAAGCTTACAATTAAATTTCATATTTCAAATCACCAATGAAATATGTCAACAAACTGCCTCATAAATATCGTTCCTTATGCTCCAATAGTGTTAAAGGGGTCATCGGATGCTAAGTTCACTTTTTCATGTTGTTTGAACATTAATGTGTGTTGGCAGTGTATGTTCAAATCTACCCTATAATGATAAAAATCCATGCAGTGGTTTTTAATTAATCTGTAAAAATAATATTCCCTTTTTCAAATTGAGCCGTTCTCAGATGCCTGTCGGTGTGCCGTCACACCGACAGAGGCCGCTCCCACGATAGTTGATTGACATGAGCTCTTACCTTAGACCAGCTGTCACAGTCCAGTAACTTTCCATGTTTTGATGCCAGAGCAGGGATGTAAGTTAGACAAGAATATCTCCGATTGATCGATTGAGGTGTTGTGTTGCTGGATGTAATAATGAACATAGTGGTCGTCATTTACTCCCGACATCTGAGCCGCTGAAGATGCAGTTGATTACGTTTGTTTGTGAATGGAATGCACCTCCCGATCTACATATATCCGTCTATGTTCGCACGAATAATTCATGATCCAGCTTCACTTACAGCAGAAGTGAGTATAAGCGTTTTTTTTTATGAATCTTTGCGATCGCCTTTCCTTATAACGTGGTAGTTAGGAAGTTTAGCGGCTAAACGCGGCTAATGTAAACAAGATCGTCTTTCCACAGAGAGAAGAGAGGGGCGGGGTGAGCAGAGCTCATTTGCATTTAAAGGAACAACCCCTTAGAATTAGATGATTTTTGCAGAGCTGATTTTGGCAAGGTAAAAAGGGTGTTGTTTTACAAAACCATTGAGAATTTTTAATCAAAGTATAGACTTTTCATTAAGACCCTAAAGATTCATATCAACTTGTGGAAAATGGGCATCCGATGACCCCTTTAAAAAAAAACATATGTTTCAGGTGAGATCAGCCAGTGCACATGCGCACGTCTCAAAACACTGACTGTTTCTATAGCAACTGGGACTTCTAAGGGCAGCTGCAGTGCTGTGCTGACTTTACTAGTCAGCGATTGGCTCTTTCATTAAGAAGGCGGGGCTTTGCAGCCATAATGAGTATTGCATCTTTCCCCATTCAAAACTATACGGGTGACAAGTCTTGGGTATTCTATAGTCTTTTGGTAAGAGTCCTGGCCTGAAGACATCTAAAGGCCAATATTCAGTTATAATCATAGCGCCACCTGTTGGCAACAGGATATGTCATGCTTTGCACTAACTCAAACATACCATGTTCAATCTGCACCAAAATTTATACTGTTGATAAAAAGTGCTGGCTTGAAGACATCTACATGCAAATATCAAGTTACAGTCATAGCGCCACCACCTGGTAGCAGGAAGTTTGGCACATGTAACTGACTTTGACATATTCCTTCTATATTTACCACTTTAAATGCATGTTGCCCACCGTTCACTGTTTTCCTAAAGCCAACAGGTAGTAGTGAGAACGGATGCAAGGACCTTCTCATTTCCTTTGTGTTCAGAAGGAGAAATAAATTCTACAGGTTTGGAACAACATAAGGGTGAGGAAATTATGACAAAATTGTCATTTTTGGATGAACTATTCCTTTATGGGAAACATTCACCCAAAAAACTCTTTCTATTCCAAATCTAGCTTGCTTTCTTCCAAGAAACACATTGTGTTCACACTTTTCTGTCAAAAAAGAAAAAAAAAAAATATGGACTGGAATGCCATTAAAGCATCATGAAGAGTCTCATTCTTCTCATATGCTTACATTTGAAAACTTCCGGTCTGTTCTTCACACAAAGCTGTTGTATGCCTTCAGAAGACTTGAAATATAGTGCACAAGTCACACTTTCATGATGCTTTTTTATCGTTTTTGAACTTGAATGCTCCAGTTTCCATTCATTTTAATTGCAAGAAAAAGAGCGACCAGTTGCATTATTTAAAATTCCTTCTTTTGGAAGAAAGAAAGAAAGTCACAAGGGTTTGGAACAACATGAGAGTGAGTAAATGATGACAGAAATTTCATTTTTGGGTGAGCTATTCCTTTAATGTTACATTGAAAGTATTCAGCAGACCTGTGTTTAATTTAATAAAACAGGGAACGCAAAGAACAAATAATAAAAAAGCAATCATAAAAAGCCATCTGTAGCCGACTCGTTCATTCAAGCAAATCCACTTCACTAGAATTAATTCCACACTTCTAAAATAATGCCTCTCGCACGATTTATTTGTGTTAAATGTAAGATTAATGCAAGCAGACGCCCACGGGATGAATGGAACTTTCTACGCAACATCACGATTCAATAAATAATTTTGAGAAAACAAGATAAAAAGCACAAACGCTGTCCGTAACGGTGGTAAATCAAAATGTAGCGCTCCAGAACAGTGCAATTTTCATTGCATGACACATCTGTCATGATTTTTCACAGCAATTTCATATCTCCACGTTTAATTATACATACTGTCATTTTACCTCTTTTGATTGCATCAGGTTGAATTGTTCTTTCCGGTAATTTAAAGAGAATTTTTTCCGGTAAAAAAAGCCGCCCTCCTGCTTATGCTTTTCATCTTTAAAAAGACAACATGAAATAGAAATTGACCACTTCTGCTTCCTTAATAATTGTCTTTAGTCTTACTGTGCATCATTTTTTGGTTTTTCAGAGGGAGAGAAAACAAATGTTTTCATAATATAGCCTAATCAAGAAAATATATAATAATTTATCTCACATAAAAAATGTCATATTAATATTAATACATCACATGCATATTTTATATATATATATATATATATATATATATATATATGTGTATATTTATTTATTTATTTATTTATTTGTACATATTAACACTTATATATTTATACATATATAAAGATATAAATATATAAAGATAAATATATATTTGCATATATATATATATATATATATATATATATATATATATATATATATATATATATATATATTGCATATTAAATAAATATTTAATTGATTGATGGTAGCATATATACATAATATATCTCAAGAACAAAAAAATTAGAAATTATATATATATATATATATATATATATATATATATATATATATATATATATATATATTTAAATATATATTTATATATTTTCATTTATACATTTATTTTTATAAATTTATGGTAGCATATATTTCTCAAGAAAAATAAATAAATATATACAGTAGTTTTTGATCCACTTCAAATGTTGACTACTGTATATATATATATATATATATGTGTGTGTGTGTGTGTGTGTGTGTGTGTGTGTGTGTGTGTGTGGAAAAAAAAAATATATATATATTTCTTCATTTATATATTTATTGTATATATATATATTTTTTTTTTTCTTTTTCTTTTTTTTCATTTATACATTTATTTTTACAAATTTAAGGTAGCATATATAATAATATTTCACAAGAAAAATAAATACATATTATATATATATATATATATATATATATATATATATATATATATATATATGTTTGTGTGTGTGTGTGTGTGTGTGTGTGTGTGTGTGTGTGAAAAATATATATTTCTTCATTTATAAAAATTTTCTTTTAAAGTCACAAGGGTTTGGAACAACATGAGAGTGAGTAAATGATGACAGAAATCTCATTTTTGGGTGAGCTATTCCTTTAAGGGAAACATTCACCCAAAAAAATTCTTCATTTATATATTTATTTTTACATATTAAGACTTTTATTTTTATACATATATAAATATATAAAAATAAATGTATATTAAATGCATATTAAATGAATACAAATATGAATGCATGTTGTCTTTAAACACCATGCCAAGCTTGACTGTAGCAGGCAGAAAGAGTGTATCATTGCCTGTTAGAGACGGCAGAGCTGGACGGCATTGCTCTGGAGTTGAAGAAGGAGGGATGAGAAAGAGAAGTGCGAAGAGAGAGGTGGGACTGGTGTGGAGGGGCGGGAGTGTAACATAGCTGGCATGATGAATGAGTTTACAGAGATCCTGGGCACAAATGAAAGGGCCTTTTTTTCTCTCCTGACTGCCAAAGCAACTCCCCACCCCTCCACCCCCACACCTCTGTAATGATGATTTATCTGTATTAGATGGACCCGTCCAATCTGGCACGGCGCTGCCATTAATACAGCAGGGCGCTGGGCCCGTCCCTCCCTCCCCCTCCCCAGCCTGGTCTAGGGACGCTTGTCTCTCTGTCTGCTGAAATGACCACAATCACTCAACCCCGACTCACGCCACAGGCTACGGCAGACAGAGCTGAGTACCAGCTCATACATCACATCTCGAACTGTGTTATACCATCAGAGATTTGCACATAATATCACGCACGGACACGCGCTCTCGCATCTACACTAACAGAGTCATAATGGCTATGGGCATTTGGCATAATG
Organism: Cirrhinus mrigala; assembly: GCA_036247105.1. Lineage (NCBI taxonomy): Eukaryota > Metazoa > Chordata > Actinopteri > Cypriniformes > Cyprinidae > Cirrhinus > Cirrhinus mrigala. The sequence continues at coordinate 34,455,492 of CM070008.1, read as the reverse complement.
TAATGTTATCTTTTGAATCTCTATAATAGAACAGAGACTTTTTTCAGTGCAAACACATTACTTTAAAAAAAAAATGCCATTCAAAAGTTTGATAAAAAGTTGCAGTAAAGGCATTAACAGTGTTACAAAATATTTCTATTTCATACAAATGCTTAGTGCAAATATTTTGAACTTTTTATTGATCAGAATAAATAAATGAAAAAATATATATCCAATTTATATATAATATTTATATAAAATACATCCAAAATTTTCAATCAATCAATCAATCAATCAATCAATCAATTAGTTAATATATACATCCCGGAAAATATATACAATTTATATATATAATATTTTTATAAAATATATTCAATATTTTAAACAAACAAACAAACAAATAAATAAATATATAAATAAATCCTGGAAAAATATATCCAATTTATGTATTATAGTTATATAAACTACATCCAATATTTTCAATCAATCAATAAATCAATCAATCCTGAAAAAAAGTATATTTATATAAAATATATCCAAAATTTCCAACAAACAAACAAACAAATAAACAAACAATTAAACAAATAAATTAATGAAAAAAAATATCCAATTTATCTAATAAAATATTTATATAAAATATACCTGATATTTTCAATTAATGAATCAATCAATCAATCAATCAAATAATAAAAAGGTAACTAAATACATAAATCCTGGAGCATTATATCCAATTTTATATAATATTTATATAAAATATATCCTATATTATAAATAAATAAATCCTGGAAAAATATATCTATATTATATTATCCATATTATATTTATATGAAGTATATCCAATATTTTCAATTAACCAATCAATCAATCAATCAATCAATCAATACTGGAGAAAAATCTATTCAGTGTGTATATAATATTTATATAAAATACACCCAATGTTTTCAATAAATAAATATGAAAAAAGTATTTATTTATCAAATTAATTTATAAATAATTATTTGATGTATTTATTTATATAAAATGTATCCGATATTTTTAGTCAATTAATACATTTATCAATCAATCAATCAATCAATCAATCAATCAATCACTTAATCAATGAAAAAAAAAATTATATAGAATATTTATATCAAATACATCCAATTTTTTAAATAATTACATAAATAAATAAATCCTGGAAGAATATATTCAATTTATATATAATATTTATATAAAGTATATCCAATATTTTCAATCAACCAATCAATCAATCAACGACCAAAAAAATTATATATAATATTTATATAAATACACCCATTTTAAAAAAATAAAAAATAAAAATAAATAAATAAATAAATCCTGGAAGAATTTATATATAATATTTATAAAAAATATATATCCAATATTTTCAATGAATGAATGAATTAATCAATCAATCAATCAATCCTGGAAAAATCCAATTTATATATTTAATATTTATGCAAAATATATCCAATATTTTCAATTAATCAAAGTTATGTATAATGTTTAAATAAAATATAATCAATATTTCAAATCAATCAATCAAACCTGGAAAAATATATCCAATCTATATATAATTTTAATACAAAATATGTCCAGTATTTTAAATAAATAAATAAATCCTGGAATAATATATCCAGTATATAAATTAGATACATTTTTCCAAGATTTCAAATATCAAATATCACATTTTTAGACATATTTGTCAAGAACAATTGGGTTTCTTTTCTCTACTGCTTTCATTCTGATTGGAAGAAAAATGTAGATCTAGTTTGCAATAGTGAGTTATACTTTCTTCTTATGGATAAAAGATTTTATGCTTGGATCCCTAATTATCCTGCTTCCATAACATGGTCACATGTTCAACCTACAGATGCACATGATTCACTGTCTACATGACAACCAACCGGCATAGAGAAAAAGAAGCAATAATGATGTAATTAGTTATTTTTAACAAAATGTAACAGATTTGAAACGCTCCCCTGAATGCGCACATACACAAAACACACATAACAAGAAATTCCCTCAACGAGCCTGGAGGCGCACACAAATAAACAGCAAGAAAGAGGTCGACAGAAATGGCAATTTGAGGATTCGCAATCTCAGCCTGTCTATAAAATGGTGATGAAGCCATTAAAACTGTCCAGTGTGCAGGACAAAAGTAAAATTGTTTTGAAGCCCTCTGGCTTGCACTATAATGATCACGCTCATAAACTCTTGGACCGCACGCTTTCATCAGCACAGATCTCAACTAGAGCAGAGCGCTTCTCCGGCTGGGATTTACAGGTCCGCTCAGACGTGGGAGGGGTCACAAATACATCACAGAAAAAAATGTGGAAAGACATTCTCTGCTTTTACTGATTTAATTCAGAGACCTTCATTATCCAGTGTAGTTCATGATACAGCGCTGAGTAAATTTCCCCTCGGGATCAATAAAGTAACTCTAACTGTTCTGGGCGAGAACTGGACCTGTTGTCAACCCAACACATTAATCTCAGACATAGTCAGAGAAGACTGAACATTAAGCACATGGATCGAGTTAGCCGCACACTTCGGTTTGACTCCATAGTTAAAAAGTATGAAAGATGAAAGGCCAACAAACCAAATATGTGCACAACATGACTTATTTATGGAGCTTAAAAAGCAATTTTAGAGCTGTGCTACAAGCTACTCAGAATTAGTTACTGTCAAGTTACTATTTGAGGAATTCGATCAATACTACAAGATACTCCCAAGAAGAAACTAACTTATTTGCTTTTTGTTTCTCTGTTTCCTAATACTTTATTTTTCTTTATTTTTCCTGCAACATATAAAAACATCGGTAAACCTGACTATACAAGTATTCTGTAAACATTAGAGCACTAAATTTCGTTATGTATCAAAATTGTATGCACAAAAACAACTACTTTCTCTGTATAACATTTATATATAACATATATAATATATAACATTTAAAAGCTATGAAAGCTGCTGCAATATTAAAACCAACAAATAAATAAAATTAATTAATTAATTAATTAAATACGTGAAAATTAAACTTTGAACTGAATTTATTAAAGGAACAAATAAAGTTATAAACAACACACTTGACAGTCTGATTAAATCATAAATCAAAAATATGTTACATTTTTTTATGTTTATTTCTTTTTTTTTTCCAGTACAAATTTGTTTAAAACAAATTATTTTTAATAGTTGTGCTGACAATTTTATTTATTTATTTGTTTGTTTGTTTGTTTTTATTTATTGAAAATATTGGATACATTTTATATAAATATAATACATCAAGTGGATATAATTTTTTCAGGATTTATTTCTTTATTTGTTGAAAATATTTAATATATTTTATATAAATATCATATATAAATTTAATATATTTTCCCAGGATGTATTTATTTTTATTGAAAATACTGGATATATTTTATATAAATATAACATATAAATTGGATATGATATTTTTTCCAGTTTTATTTATTTATTTATTTATTTATTTATTAATACTGAATATATTTTATATAAATAGTATATATAAACTGGATATATTTTTCCAGGGTTTTTTTTTTTATTGAAAATATTGGATATATTTTATATAAAATTTAGATATAATATAAATAGATATATTTTTCCAAGATTTATTTATTACAAATTTATGTTTAAAACAAGCAGGAGAAAAAATAAATAAAATAAAATAAAATAAAATAAAATAAAATAAAATAAAATAAAATAAAATAAAATAAAATAAAATAAAATAAAATAAAGTAAAATAAAATAAAATAAAATTAAATTAAATTAAATAAATAGGCCTCATTTAATTTTCCTAAATTTATTAGCAAAATTATTACATTTTTAGAATAAGCCTAACTTGATTGTGCATCTCAAGTAAATATATCTTGATTTAAGATGTTTAGAAATTTGTACTGGGGAAAAAATAAGATAAAAAATAAATAAATGTTTGCTGTACATCAAATGAATCATAAGAAATATTTCTCATTTTAAACATAAATCTCACTTAATTTAATACATTTAATAGAGAAGAACACTTCTCCCAGTAACCTTGGCACTTTTTCCTGATGTTTGTAGGGCAATCATGACAAAAAAAAAAAAAAAAAAGGGAAAACTGGATATGAAAATGATGCAACCGAGACTTGACCTCTCATTTCCCACTTGAGCACCACGACTTGACACGTCAAAGCACACACGCTAACCGCTAGGCCTCCAACCTTGTCATTTTCAGAAAGGCACATGAGATTTAAAGCAAAAACGGAAGAAAAGAAAAAGCGGCAGCAAAACAAAGGTATTCCATCATCCGTCACCGTAGCAATAATGGAACTCTCTAGGATCCCAACATCCATTTCCCATCTATGACAAGTCTTTAAATAGCGCTGTATGTGCGGCTGGGTATATTTCGCTTTGGCGGCACATATGTGTGTGTGGGTTAAGAGTGTTCTTAAGCTGAATAATTCAGACGTGAGATGAGAGTAAACAGGGTTAGCAGGAGCGGCGGAGAGACCTACCCTACCTGCACTGAAGAAAATAATTACCCCTCAACTCAAAGTTCACCATAAACACTGATCTCTGGCTCTTAACCTCACTCTAATATAGTTGCATGGCTATTCTAGCAGTTTACGGCCTGGAAATATGATTTCTCACTCTAAAAGAGTAAGGCGTTCAAGACACTTCCTACAAATATATGGATTTACCAAGTCGACCGCTTTATGTGAAGCAAATATTTCATGACAAGCTTCGTATTCTTCAACATTTGCTGACTGACTTGCATGGAAGCCCCCCTAGAAACGCTGTAGAAATGTGTCATGGTTTATCGTGTTATAGCGGCATAAAAGATTGAGACGGGGGTGGTTTAGCGCTTAATGTATTGTGTTAATGACCATGAGTTACACCGAGAGAGAGAGTTTTGCCCAACAACCCAGTGCCTACTGCTGTTAGGACTCCAACATGATGGCACTCATAAACAACCATTCATCATATCGTCCTCCTGCTGAGAGAGAAGAAGAGACAGGACTGTCCAACAAAGACTGAAAGACAGCAAACAACAGACAGCTTGAAAAAGGCAAAAATTCTCAAAGATATTTCTCACTTGGATCCCTAACCAAGGCAACAAGAAAAATCTCTTATCAAGATGGTCATCAGCCACAACCTTTGAAGCTTAATAAGGCAGTTATTGTGGTTACAGTGATGGTTACAGAGACTCTGTGTGCTCTTGAGCAAATCCAAGGCTGTTCACTTTTATTAGAGCAACGAGAGAGAAACTGCAAACAGCCTCGAACAGTAAGCACTGAGCCAAGGTCCTCTGTACTACGAGACTGAACTCCCAAGGCAATAATAGCAGAACTATCTGTTCCTCACTCCGCCTTCACGAACATGGTGGGCTGCAGAAAGATCTGCAGAATTTCAGTGCTCACTATTCACAAAAATATATGCAGTGCTCTTAGTTTCATTAACATATTTATAAGAAAAGAGAGGGATATTATCAAAAGCCCAAAAGCTCAAATTTACATAAAATATGTGATGTTTGTATGATAAATACAGCATGTAAATAGTAAATAGAAAGCCATTTTTTTGCTGGTATGAACTAGGGGGTTGACCAATTATCGGCCTGGCCGATTATCGGCACCGATATTAAAGGTGAAGTCCACTTCCAGAACAACAGTTTACAAATAATTGACTCACCCCCTTGTCATCCAAGATGTTCATGTCTTTCTGTCTTCAGTCGTAAAGAAATTATAGTTTTTGAGGAAAGCATTTCAGGATTTTTCTCCATATAATGGACATCACTGGCGCCCCGATTTTGAACTTCAAAGGGCTCTAAACGATCCCAGCCGAGGAAGAAGGATCTCATCTAGCGAAACGATATGTCATTTTTTTTTGAAAAATAAAAATTTGTATACTTTTTAAGCACAAAAGCTCGCGTAGCACAGGCCCTGGGATGCGCGTCCACGATGCTACAAATTAGTGATGGGTCGCTCTTGAGCGATTCGTTCAGTCGCGAATGCGCAACATCCTATTAGGTTCTGAACTGGAATCAGTTCACCAGTTTTAAGTCTTCAGGATTTTCGGGTCGTTCGTTCATCTTATGGGGCTGTCACGTGATGCTAATTTTGCTAAACTGAAATTTGAATAAACCTGAAAAAAGATTTGTTTATTTTGCTGAACAAGACTCCTAGGTCCGAGTTGGTAAAATGATACGAACTTCCCATCACTACTACGAATCACATCTAAGTTCATCGTCTGTGTACTCCGGCTCAAAAAGGTAGAGTATGGCGAAAAACTCCATCTTATTTTCTCCTACAACTTCAGAATCGTCCAACATCGTTGGACCTTTTTGTTTGTAAACAATGTTTGACTTACTTGCACTTTCTTTGCACTTCTTTCGTAGTTCCTACGCCTACGTTCTGCATGACCTTTCAACATGATTCAAATAGCGTTGTGAACGTGCATCCCGGAGCCTGTGCTACACGAGCTTTTGTGCTTAAAAAGTATACAAAATTTTATTTTCAGAAAAAAATGGCTGATCGTTTCACTAGACAAGACCCTTCTTCCTCGGCTGAGATCATTTATAGCCCTTTGAAGCTGCACTTAAACTACATTTTGGAAGTTCAAAATCAGGGCACCAATGAAGTCCATTATATGGAGAAAAATGAAATGCTTTCCTCAAAAACCATAATTTCTTCATGACTGAAGACAGAAAGACATGAACATCTTGGATGACAAGGGGGGTGAGTAAATTATTTGTGAATTGTTGTTCTTGAAGTGGACTTCAAGTGTTTTTGAAACATTTACCGATAAAATAACTAAAAGTATTTAAAGAAAGTTTTTTTGTCAAAGCCCTTGTTATTCTTAATTTTGACATTCATTTTCATTTTCACACCAAAATATTGGTCTACTTGATCTGTAATGATTGCTCTTGGCATTGGCCCTGAATAACACATATTGGTTGACCCCTAACAACCACTACCTTACCAACCTTACCTTACTGATGTGTGTTTTTCACGGCCGATAACAATTATTACAGATCGAGTGGACCGATAACTAATATTATGAACCGATACATATGCCTGGTGTAAAAAGTGAAAAAGAATATCAAAATTAAGAACAACAAGGGCTCTGACAAAAATTTTCTTTAAATGCTTTTAAATTAGGGTTAAGGTTAGTAAATATCAGATGTTAGACTAAAGAGTTTTTCCCTCAAAAAAAAAAAAACCCTAATTACTGCTTATTGATTATTAGTAAGATAGTTGTTGTCAGGGGTTTGACAGATATGTGTTTTTCAAGGCTGATGCTGATGCTGATACTGATTATTACAGATCAAGTAGACCGATAACTGATATTTTGAAACAATATACATGTCTGGTGTAAAAATTTTAATTAATGTCAAAATTAAGATAAAAACTTGCTTTAAATGCTTTAAAATTAAGTTTAGGGTTAGTAAATATTGGATGCCTATTAGACTAAAGAGTTTATTCCTAATTACTACTTATTGATTGTTAGTAAGGTAGTTGATGTTAGGGTTCGACCAATATATGTTTTTCAGGGCCGATACCGATAATTAGAGATCAGATAGACCAATAACTGATATTATGAACCGATCTGGTGTAAAAATGAAAATAAATGTCAAAATTAAGAACAACAAGCGCTCTGACAAAAACTTTCTTTAAATGCTTTAAAATTAATTTTACTGTTAGTAAATATTGGATGTCTTTTACACTAAAGCATTTTTCCCTCAGTAAATTCCTATTTACTGCTGGTTTGTTGTTAATAAGATATAGTGAATAGTGCTATTATTACCTAATCTAAAGTGTTACCTAATAACTAACAATGAATTAAACATAAAATTTAGAAGTAATAGTAATATTTTTTTCTTGTAAAACAATCCAATAATAGTCATCCAGCGTTCGTTCAACCATGAAGCCACGCCCCTCTTGAAGCATCCACCACATAAGTCACATGCTATTGTGCCTATAGCTCGCACCTCTCCACAAGTGTCTAGTCCTCAAGCCACACCCCTCTAGAAGCATCCAGCTCCTAAACCACACCCCTTTATAGACATGAATATTAGCACACGCCCCTTGCAAGCATCTAGTCTGCAAGCCACGCCCCTTTTAAAACCACTAGGTTACAAAGTATGACACTATGTAAGACAGATTAAATTGCCATTTGCCATTTGTATGCTAGTGCTATTCTGAATTCAGCCCCACTTTGGCATTTAGCTTTATTTTCCTGCTTAAATAAGGTTTTGGTGTAATTAGCTGACTAAAAGAGGCAAGTAAACACTTTCTCTCTTCTCTAAAAGCAAAAGGACCCTTGCCCACAGGGAATCTGTTACTTTTTCACATTGACCGCATTGACTGTGTGGGAAAATTTGCAGAAGGGATATAAATATGGTAATTAAACTAAGAGTGCCACATTTCGGGTAGTAAATATCGTCTGCTCAAAAATCTGCTGAACAGGTTTCACCATAAATGAAACCTGAGTTCTTGATATAAAGTTCAACAGACTAAGAAAAAAACATTTCTGAAAACTCAACACCAGCAGAATGAGACAATCATTGGTGCTTTTGTGTAGAAATAGTAGATTGTATTAGCCAAGGTCATATATACTGTACGAAAAAGAACAGTTAAGAAAATTTGGCCTCTAAAAATGTACACGAAATCTATTAAGAATAAAGAAACGTACAAAAAAACCCATAAAGCTCTCATTGGCTCAATTTGAGAGCCTGACTGCAAAACGCAATACACAAGACAACATGTATGAAATTCTGAGTAAGGTTTTTAAGAATTCTTACTGGAATTTCTTAACTTATTGGAAATTTCTTAACTTCTTTAAGATTTTTGCCATTCTGGCCCCAGAAGTTGCTCTCGGGTCAGTTGAAGACCTTCCAAACTCTGCTGTAACATAACATGTAGGTCTCCAAATATGCCAAGTAAACACAATAACCCCTTCTGAGGAACAAGTAATCAAAGATATTCAGGCTAACAGAGTTTTTGAGCAGTTAGTTTAAGTCGGTTCTTATAAACTGCAAAGTGGACCAGAGTTTATGCTGGCAGTCAAAAGTGTAGCTCTGTGAGACGAGACACAGCGGGACACTCAGTCTATGGAAAAACTTGTCTTGTTTTTAGGACAGGACATTAAATCACCTCCTCAAAGTGGCCTCGGCTGAGTAGTGTGTATACGTAGCGCTGTTGCTAAGTATAAAAGAGAACAAGACATTAAATATACAAGAAAGAAGGGCAGATATTCTCGTGTACATCCGCTTAAGTGATCTAAAGGCAGAAAATGCAGCGAGAACATCTATTCTCACACAGAGGGGGGAAAAAAGCCTGTGCGCGCTGCCACTTGTCACTAAGCGTTAACTCAAAACGGGCTACAAGTCCATCGCCAACGGACTTTACAAACGCATACTCTCGTCCATTTGGGTTCTTAAGCGACCCAAAGCACTTAACACTGAAAAATCACTTTAAAACACACACGCGTACTGCACCCTGAAGTGTGCGAGGGACTGCACTTTGTGTAGTGCCAGTGCGGGCCATCGCTCTTTGAAAAACAGCGCTCTTAATGTGCATGAGTAGAGACGACATAGTGTATATGAGTGCCACCTTCTCTCTTGCTTTTCCTCTTGATAATTTGGTGCAAAACTACACTTAACCTCGAGTTCGTCCTAAAATAAACCAGCAGTGCACACTGAAAACATTAAAATACTAGATTTTTACAGTTTTTGAGTGCCATTTGTTGGTGCAAAACAACAGTCACAATACTGGGTGTTTTTGGTGATACACACAAACACACACACGCACACACTATATATATATATATATATATATATAGTGCTGGTAGTAACTGATTATAGGGTAGTAATTACATAATCAGATTTCAAAAATGAAGTACTTATAATTACATTAAATTGTGTGTAACTATATATTTATATATATAAATATATATATATATATATATATATATATATATATATATATATATACACACACACACACACATACACATGCATATGTGTAAACGTATATATAAATATACCCAGTACACACATATATTATGTAAGCACAAACGCTTATTTTGGATGCGATTTGTTGAGATTAATCAATCTGACAGCATTAATTATTACATATTTTTTCAAACAATGGCAGTCGATTCACAATTTATTGATTCACCACAGTTAATTAATTAATTATTTTTCCTTTCTACATTAACCTACTGCAATGTAATGTTTAGTGCTTTTTTATGATGTTAATAAAAAACATTGGAATATATTTTCTTTCTCTCTTTTTTTTTATCTGATAAACGAGTACAAAGTAATTCAAGTTCAAAAGTAATCTAAAAGTAATCCAAAAGTATTCACACTACATTATCTAATATGTGTAATCCAGATTATGTTATCAACTATAGTTTTCATCATGTAATTTGTAATCAGTAATCGCCTACAATTTGTAAGTAAGAGAAGAGTTTAGCCAATCATAACTGACTTAATTTACATTTAAAGGTATGGTAGCATAAATGAACAAACAAACAAACAAACTTTTAAGTTTTAAAGAGAGGGTGGCAAACAGATTAATTGCAATTAATCTATTTGACAGCACTAATAATTATATATTTTTCACACGATGGCAGTAAATTATTCACAATTTATTCTTCTTTCTTTCTTTCTACTTTCTAAATTAACCTACTGTAATGTAATGTTTAATGCATGATGTTAATAACAAAGAATGGGATTTATTTTCTTTCTCTCTCTTTTTTTATCTGATAAACAAGTGATAAGCAAGTTAGTTCAAAAGTAATCTAAAAGTAATCCAAAAACATTCACACTACATTACCTAATATGTGTAATCCAGATTATGTCACCAACTATAGTTTTCATTATGTAATTTGTAATCAGTAATGGACTACAATTTGTAAGAGGAGAGGTTAACCAATCATAACAGTTCATTTACATTTAAAGGTACAGTAGCATAAATAAACAAACAAACAGATTAACTGTGATTCATTGATTTGACAGCACTAATAATTATATATTTTTTACACAATGGCAGTAAATTATTCAATTTATTGATTCATCACAATTCTTTCTTTATTTATTTATCCTTTCTATATTAACCTACTCTAATGTAATGTTTAATGCATTTCATTATGTTAATAAAAAATGGAATATATTTTCTTTCTCTCTCTTTTTATCTGATAAACGAGTGGTTAGTTCAAAAGTAATCTAAAAGTAATCCATAAGTAGTCAGACTACATTACCTAATATGTGTAATCCGGATTATGTTACTACAGTTTTTATCATATAATTTGTAGACAGTAATGGACTACAATTTGTAAGTATGAGAAGAGGTTAAGCAATCATAATAAGTTAATTTACATTTAAAGGTACAGTAGTATAAATAAACAATAAACTTCTAGTTTTAAAGGGAGGGTGGCAAACAGATTACAGTAACTGCAATTCATCGATTTGACAGCACTAATAATTATATATTTTTTTACATGATGGCAGTAAATTATTCACAATTTTTTGTTTTATTACAATTCTTATTTATTTGTTTAATTTTCCTCTCTAAATTAACCGACTGTAATGTTTAATGCATTTCATGATGTTAATAACAAAGAATGGAATTTATTTTCTTTCTCTCTCTCTCTCTCTCTCTCTCTCTCTCTCTCTCTCTCTCTCTCTCTCTCGTAATCTAAAAGTAATCAAAAAAATACATTACATTAAATTAAAACTACATTACCTAATATGTGTAATCCAGATTATGTTACTACAGTTTTCATCATGTAATTTATAATCAGTAATGGACTACAATTTGTAAGTAATAGAAGAGGTTAACCAATCATAACAGAGTTCATTTACATTTAAAGGTACAGTAGCATAAATAAACAAACAAAGAAACTTCTAAGTTTCAAAGAGAGGGTGGCAAACAGATTAACTGTGATTCATCGATTTGACAGCACTAATAATTACATTTTTTTCACACAATGGCAGTAGATTATTCACATTTTATTGATTCACCACAATTCTTATTTATTTATTCATTTGTATGTATATTTATTTTTTGTTTGTGATGTAATGTTTAATGCATTTCATGATGTTAATATCAAAGAATTTATTTTCTTTCTCTCTCTCTCTCTCTCTCTCTTTTTATCTGATAAACGAGTGAAAAACGAGTTCAAAAGTAATCTAAAAGTAATCCATAAGTAGTCAGACTACATTACCCAATATGTGTAATCCAGATTATGTTACTATAGTTATCATCATGTACAGTAATTTATAATCAGTAATGGACCATGATTTGTAAGTAATAGAAGAGGTTAACCAATCACAACAGAATCCATCTACATTTAAAGATACAGTAGCATAAATAAACAAACAAATTTCTAAGTTTCAAAGAGAGGGGGGCAAATAGTAATGTCATTTTTTTTGTTGTTTTTTCTTTTTTTTGTTCTTTGACATAGAAACACCACTTCTCTTGCAAGTCAAAAACTCATGTGAAGATGGTTGAGAAAAAAAAAACACTGATGAAATAAATCCCAACCAAACGAAAGATTCTCTGAGTCCCTCACTTGTTTTTTGTCTTTCTTTTCTGCCTTTTTCTACTGACAGATTTTATAATAAAAGCGAGAGCAGGGTGTCCCTAAGGAAATATGCGGCGTCTGTACAATATCTGCTCTTAGACATCAATAAACGTCTGGACTTCACTTCTCAAAGATGATTCTGCAACAGACAGATGGCGTCTACAGCTATGGCGAGTTCTTCAGGCTTATCTGCTGAATGAATCGCAGGCTGCTCTTTCGTCAGTGAGGTGGAAAAGTGGCACATATAGGGGGTCAGCGGCAGGTACGTACTGCTAGAATAACACATATTTGACACTGTACACATAAGCAGCACCTATAGCAAAGCAACAGCAGGAATAGATGCTTTATAGAATAGATGAAGACTGGAGTAATGATGCTGAAAATTCAGCTTTGCATCACAGGAATAAATTACATTTTAAAATATATTCAAATAGAAAATAAGTTATTTTATATTGGAATAATATTTCACAATATTACCATACTTTTGATGTAATAATGCAGCCTTGGTGAGCATTGCAAAAACAAAATAACCTTACAAGCAGATCCTTTGAACAAGAGTGTATTTAAAAGACAACAACAACAAAAACACTGATTAAATAAAGGTTTCTCTGCAGTGTGAGGCCAAGCAAAAGACTTTCCCAAAGCGAGGATGAGTGGGTGAGATGAGAAAAGAGAGGGTAAAATGAAAGATGAATAAAGAGGGAATGGAACTAAGGGCATCTGAAAAGCTGCAGGCACACGGACGGCTGTGATTGAGCTGAGAGAAAACAGCAAAAGATAGTGACCGTCCTTGTTTAGCTTGTCAGAGAGAAGGATGGAGGGCTAAATTGCTTTCAAAAGAACAGAAGAGCAAAAAGACTGGGTAGACTTCAATTAAGGCCTTTTTTAATCTACCACACACACATACACAGCCTTTTTTATGCTACCGCAGACCAGGCATCTCAATTGGTATATCCAGAGAAACCACTGAAGGGAATCATAAGGCACAGAGACAGCATTTTTTCATTCAATGAAAGCACAGAAGCTGTCAAGCTTCAAAAATGACCAAAAAGTAGAGTTGAAAACATTTTGTCTTTTTGTGTTCAAAGCAAAAAAAAACTGTAGAGCTCCAACAGTACATAAAATACATCAAATAGATAGTACTGTAAAACTTATAGAATATTACAAATGATTTCTATTTCAAATGCTATTCATCCTGAAAAAAAAAGTATCACAGTGTCCATAAAAATATAAAGCAGCACAACTGTTTTCAACGTTGACAGTAATAACAAATGTTATTACAATCTTGAGTAACAAATCAGCATATCAGAATGATTTCTGAAGGATCGTGTGACACTGAAGACTGCTGAAAAAAAGATGTGAGTACTTATCACAGACACAATCACTGTAAACTGGCCTGTCAATCATCTTGTCACATTTAACACTCTCCACAATTTATTTAATTTAACATCCTACCATTTTGGAGAGAAAAGAAGTAGCTTGTTGGTCTTTCATGTGGAGAACTCTGCTCATATGTGACCCTGGACCACAAAACCAGTCATAAGTAGCACGGGTATATTTGTAGCTATAGCCAAAAATACATTGTATGGGTCAAAATTATTGTTTTTTCTTTTATGCCAAAAATCATTAGGATATTAAGTAAAGATCATGTTCCATGAAGATATTTTGTAAATTTTCTTCGGTAAATATATCAAAACTTAATTTTTGATTAGTAATATGAATTGCCAAGAGCTTGATTTGGACAACTTAAAGGCAATTTTCTCAATATTTGGATTTTTTTGCACTCTTAGATTCCAGATTTTCAAATAGCTGTACCTTGACCAAATAGTGTCCTATCCTAACAAACCATACATCAGTGGAAAGCTTATTATTCAGCTTTCAGATGATATATACATTTCCATTTAAAAAAAATTACAGGGTCACATATTTTCTGCATTATGATGCATTTAAATGTTAAAGACCAAACGGATGTTTATAAAAGTTCACATTGCTGTTGCAGATGAAATATAACACAGATATCATTAAATAAATGTTTTTTACCAGGTTAAATAATAACTCAAACCCCTTTTTTTATCCTACCTACCAAACCGATGACACACATCCGCCATGTTTGTAGTATTTTAGCGCATTTTATTCATGTTTGCAGTTCTGAACCGAAACTTTTGCCAAAACACAATGGATTGTGGGTAATATTAGCCATTAGAGTGTGCATGGAATCACACTTCAAAAATCGACTTGAAATAGTAGACCATCCGGGGGCTTTTGATATACTCTTTTCAACATACTATGCTTTGGGACACACTTAATCTAATCTCACATACTATTTAGGATGGACAGTATAAACATTGGGATGTTGGGGTGGCCTACTTCTTAATTAATTTATATATTTTTTTACTTAATAAGAATGGTTTTTACTTAATAAGAAAGCCTGTAAAATGAAACCTTTTTTTTTTTTTCCCCAAAGTTTTTGCCACTTTTGCAATGTGGGGGGAAAAAATCATTTAGATGAGTCGAAAAGGTTAAATGGTCCTTAAAATAAATAAATAAATACAACTGGTCACACTGGTACTCCACATGTACAAAGAAGACAGTATTGGAAACAAATGGAAAACAAGTTTTATCAAGCGGAAATGTTTGGTACTGCATCCAAACAAAATCTTACTGAAAGCTCATTTTTTTAGATATCAACCTCAAATCTGAAACACAACTTTTAGATTTAAATTTTTAGTTTAGATTTAAGGATTTGACTTTCTTGCAGTTTTAAAAAACGCAAAAAATTTAATACAATCTGATCCGATCCGTTTTTTTTTTTTTTTAATGATGGACAAAAGTTTCGGATGTAGTGTGTAAATATGATGGACACAACGGCAGGTTGTATTTATTTATTTTTTTTAAAGATCTATTTGTTGGCATTTTTTGCCTTTATTGTTATAGGACAGATCAGAATTGACAGGAAGTGAAGTGGGAGAGAGAGTGGGGGTGGGATCGGGAAAGGTCCTTGAGTCGGGATTTGGACACTTGACACTTTGGACACTTGCCTGGAGCGCAGTGGTGCTGTATGTCTGCGCTGCCCGCAAGGCTATCGGCGCCGACAAGGTTGTGTTAATTTTTTAACATGCAAAAACATCAGACAAGAATTTCGGATAAGTGTGCAAGGACTTTTACAGTAAAACATGTTTTGAAAAATACATACTTCAAGTAAAATTTGAAAATAGCATTTTTGTGCATATTTCATAACAGCAAACTTAAAATTCTAGAACTCTTTTTGAATTTCCATTTTTTATTTTTTTTCCCACTACAGCAATAATTTGCCAAGTGTCTTCTTTAAAAAAAAGAACTTAAGTCTGTGCTCCAAAGTATTTAAGATTTACAACAGATTAAGTTGGAAACTTCATTTGCAGGTCTATGCTCAAAAAATTGTTAACATGTAATAAATTGATTAGAAGTACTGCATAAATATAATTTAGCATCTTAAAAATCCCCTAAAAATACACTGTATTAAAGAGCCATCTTTAAGATTCCTAATATTGTTTTGGAAGTTTCCTACAATAGGTTTACATGCATGCAATGTCAAACGCTTTTGTTCTCTCAAAATATGCATTTAATATCACCTCATTTTCCAGCGATTCTCAAACGATTTGTTCGAAGCAGTTCAAAGATTCTGTCTCTCTAAACCCCTCCTTTCAATGAGCCTGCTCTGATTGGTCAGATGGACCAGTCTGTTTTGATTGGTCTACCATGTGCAGCACATGTCAGACACGATACGCCCATTGTCATAGTTCCGTATTTTGAACGCTACAAAGAAAATATAAACATCTATTATTTATCATGCTTACAGTAATTCAGTGGAGCCATCTGGTCCAAATTAAAGATCAGAGAAGCAGTCGTCAGTAAAATTACGTGTTTAAGGGTGGGTCAAGCTGTTTGTGGCCGGCCAACGAAAATGTGTTACACCATGATGTGTAGCCGCCACGGAAGTGGGATTCGAATTACTAACGACTCATTCAGGCTGTTCAGAGTCGACTCTCTCTTTAGAGAGACAATAACTTTATTGTGCACATTCAGCTTTACAACTTTTCATTCGCATAAAGCTACATTACACACTGCATGAAAAGCAATATTCGAAATGTATATATATAAAACTAAAATACAGTATATTCATTTAATCAAAGTATAAAATAAAATAAATAAAAATCAGTCATTTTTGAATGGCATGTGAGTAGCACCAGAGGGTTAAGCTCCTTTCAAATGTTTTTGATAAAAGTTTGTGTGTATTTTTAAGCTTAAGTAACGATGACGCTTTGGTAAGACATCTTAGGGAGTTTTCTAGGTTTGTAGGTTAAGGATACAAACACACAGACACTGTATCCCAGCTATATTTGTTTAACATATTTGCATGCGGCTGTCATAAACAGCCAGTGGCGCCGCTCTTGTTGCTTTATGGTGCAAAAAAAGAGGCTGAATCATACTGACAACTAAGATCCTCTCACATGACACAGCCCTGACAATTAATTCAGATTCATATGGACTGAGTGTCCACTTTCCCTTCCAAATCACCCAGAGCCCACACGATCAATACGTTCACACATGCTTAAGTACGATTGCTGTGACAGCAGAAAGGGGAATCGTGGTATGGCGCATACATCGTATAATCAAGAGCACATCTCTAAGTCTCTAGAGAGCATTACACGCACACATACACAGACTGGGAGTATGAATTAAATATGGGCTGCTGAAGAAGCAGCCGACCTCTGACCTCTGGGTGAGGGACGGGGCGAGCAGGCGTGAAAGGTAATCGCAGAGACAGAGGGGAACAATCGGCCATTCGAGCTCAAGATGCATGCGTGAGCCTTTTTAGCAGGAGTGCCTGGCTGAGGTCTGCGAGGAATTGGGGATTTTAGGGATTTCTTTAGGTGAAAAGGAGAGGGGGGCTAATGGAAAGCCAGACGTATCTGAGAAAGATGGATGCGGGTGTGCTGGAGGGGGCAGCTGTGAGAACTCACCAAATGGTGTGAATGAATCGTGAACACAGTCAATAGTGCGTGTGAAGGACGAGCAGGGTTAAACCTCCACATGTGACCCAAAAGAGAGAATGAAGTGAGGAGAAAAGAGGATAAGAGGAAGAAAGCGCAAAAGAAGTGGAGGGAGATGAGACAAAACAACTCCATTCAGCAAAACATAATATCTCACAATATATAGTCCAATAGAAAGGGGTGGAAAAAACGGATCCCAGAAACGAACTGTAATATAGAATGAATGAATGAATGAATGAATGAATGAATGAATGAGTAAGTAAATAAATAAAATCAGTATAAAAATATGTTTAGAAAACATGCCACCACGAAGTGACAAAATAGTAGAATAGAATAGAATAGAATAAATAAATAAATAAATAACATTTTATTAAAAAATATTAAAATAAAAAAAAAAAATAATAATGCTG
This sequence comes from Cirrhinus mrigala, assembly GCA_036247105.1. Classification (NCBI taxonomy): domain Eukaryota; kingdom Metazoa; phylum Chordata; class Actinopteri; order Cypriniformes; family Cyprinidae; genus Cirrhinus; species Cirrhinus mrigala. Next base: position 34,437,485 of record CM070008.1, on the reverse strand, counting down.
TAGTGTAGTGTAGTGTTTAATCATGAAAACCACAAAGTGACCAAATCAATAGAAAAACAAATAAAATTCTATTTAAAAAATCATAAAATGACAAATGCCACCATGAAGTGACAAAATTAATAGAAAAAATAAATAAATGAAATTGAATTAAAACATATTTTAAATAAATAAAAATAAATAATGTGCGTAGTGTTTATCCATGGAAAACAAGCCACCATGACGTGACAAAGTTAACAGAAAAAAACAAACAAATAAATTAGTATAATATTATCTAAAATAAATGTAAGTGGTGCTTATCTGTGAAAAACATACCACCACGAAGTGACACAATGGTGAAAAAAATAAACAAATAAAATTACATTTAAAAATATTGTAAATAAATAAATAAATAAATAAATAAATAAATAAATAATGTGAGTAGTGTTTATCCATGAAAAACATGCCACCATGAAGTGACAAACTTAATAGAGAAAAATAAACAAATTAAATTTAAAAAATACTGTAAATAAATAAATAATGTGAGTAGTGTTTATCCATGAAAAAATTAAAAGACAAAATTACAAGAAAAAACAAATTAATTTCAATTGAAAATAAAATAAAATAAATAAATAAATAAATAAATAAATAAATGTGAGTAGTGTTTATCCATGAAAAACATGCCACCATGAAGTGACAAAGATAATAAAAATCAAACAAACAAACAAACAAATAAATAAAATAAAATAAAATAAAAAATAATAACATTAATCACATAAATTGTACATTATCTAAGCTACAGTAAGTGGTGCTTGTCCATGCAAATAATTCCACAACGAAGTGACAAAGTTTAATACTTGGTGTTCGTTCAAATCCTTCAGCTTGGGCAGTATTAATTGTAATGCTTGCCTCAGCAAATCGCACTAATTAGAGTGAGGAATATGGCTGTCTGTAGCATGACGAGCTAATGGATTTCCTCTCACTACGTTCCCTGTCCATCACTGTCAGACGCGTGTGTCATACGCCTGTGTGGGTGTGTAAGTGTGGCCTCCGGTGACCATCTGTGGATACTTTTATTATTAATTTCAAAGCACAGCTGGTCAAACGAACAGAGAGAGAGCACACACGAGAGAGAATCATATTAAATTCCTTTTTTTAGACCATCTTTAAACAATCAACTTTCAGAATTTTAATTTATTTTTAATATATCATTTAATTTTTAATTTACTTAATTTATTCTAATTTACAATTGAATTTACAATTGAATAAGACTAATTTAATGGCTAATTTATGCTTTATTAAGCAAGTTACAAATCACAGATCATCAGAATGTATTTTGATGTTGCATAGTAACATGAAGTGGCATTATTTTAGACCAATGAGATTTCAGTGTGGGCGGGGCAACAAATATAACATTACAGAATGAATGAAGAAAAAATAAACAAATAAAATCCAAATATATACATATATACACAGATATATATGAATAAATAAATAAATAAATAAGAGTGATGTCTGTCCATGAAGAACATGCCACCCATGGGAAAACGTTAATTTAAATAAATAAATAAATAAATAAATAAATATTTTTAAATCAATCAATCAAATCAATCCATCAATTTGAAATAAATGTGGATGGTGCTTATCCATGAAAGATATGACATAATAATATAAAAAGACATTTTTAGACCATCTTTAAACAATTAATTTTCAAAATGTTAATTTATGTTTAATATACAATTTAATTATTTATTTATTTAATTTATTCTAATTTACAATGTAATTTACAATTGAATAAGACTAATTTAATGGCTAATTTACACTTTATTAAGCAGGTTACAAATCACAGATCATCAAAATGTATTCTGATGTTGCATAGTAACGAGAAGTGGAATTATTTTAGACCAATGAGATTTCAGTGTGGGCGGGGCAACAAATATAACATTACAGAAACAGAAACGCTGATTTGGAAAAACCTTCTTCACACTGATAAAATTGCAAAGCCACTGTGCTATCAGGCTAACAGGCTTTTCTATTTGACAACAGCAACAGTACGAACGAGCACACCTGTATCACTTTCTACAGAACCTCCATGAAAAATGGAAAACACTCTGACAGCACACAATTTCTTGTGCCCTTATTGAGAGTTCAATGAAACCTTTATATTTCTCTGCAGGTTAAGCAGCGCTGCGGCTGTCATTACAGTAGCCTGCTCTCCTCCGGACCACATTTAGACCGATTCAGAGGTGCTTTTTTACTTTAAGTGGACCCATTATGTCATTAAGTCCTTCTAAATGTGAACTGTAGAGTGAAACGCACATGCCGATTGCGATGAGGGTTTCGCTTTGTGCCTTTTGGTACGGAGAGAAAGAAGTGTGCACGAGTGTGACGCTGATCTCTTAATTTCACCATTCAGATACGGCACCTGTAGTACAAACACGTTTTACGGGTTATTGTAGAGCTAATCTGAAAGCATTTCTCTAGTAAGCTGTTGCTGAAGGGTGAATAGAAGGAGGTTTCGCTTTAAAGTGCTTTTCTGAAAATAAAAGACGCACCGTAAGTGTTTTAACACAGTGTGAGCAGTTCTGCAGGTCAGGTATTCATGCAAACACACACACACACACACACTCACCCCTGACGAAGGGTACGCCGTCCACCCGAGCTCTGCTGTGGCGGTCCGGGTGTCCATTAATGTTTCTGAAAAGCAGACAAAACAAAGTTTTAGGAGGGATCATGAATATTCATGTTGCATCTTAGCAGAAAATAACTGAACTGGGTGTTTCAGATAAGAGAGGATTCCAAAATGTGCTGTTCCGGTGCAGAGGACAGGACTAAAAAGCTCTTGTCTACAATATAAACTTTATGCTGTGCCACTTTTGCACCAAAGTGGCCCTGTGTTCTGAAGACTGATGTAGGATAAGCTGTCTGTGTCCTTAAAGTGGTCAGCTCTTGTCTGACCTTATCAGAGGAGATATCTTTGACCAGCCGGGAGAATAATCCACAGACACACACTCTATCAAACGCTGATAAGACGATTGAAAGTGATAAAAACCTGGATTGATACCTGACTTTAACATCAATGTTCATCAAAGCAGAAGTAACACACAAACACACACACACACACACACACACACGCACACAATTCTACAAAACAGGTTTTTAGCCTTTACCCTTGCTATATAAGCAAGAATGCACATTTGTGAAAAAAATTATATATATATATATATATATACATATATATATATATATAAAATTATTCATATTGGAATAAAGCTGGAATTTAGAGTTTTGTTTATTCACACAAAAGTGTTACTATTTTTTAAATAAATACATAAATAAATAAATATTTTTGCCTTTATCTCCTTACTATGTCTCCTTACTATATTAGCAAGAATGCTCTTTTATGAAACAAACAAAAAAATATATTAAATTATTTGTATGGGAATAAAGCTGGAATATATATAAATAAACAAACAAACAAACAAATAAATAAATAAATAAATACTTTTGACTTTATTGAATGAAGATTCATTTTTGGTCATTCTTCATGTTTTCAATGTCTCCTTACCATATTAGCAAAAATGCACATTTTAAGAAAAATATATTAAATTATCCATATAGGAATAAAGCTAGCATTTTTTTTATTATTTATATACTTTTTAGTTGACTTAGTATAATATTAAATATATATATAATTATCCTTAAGGGAATAAAGCTAGCATTTAAAAAAAACAAAACAAATTATATAATTTTTAGTGGACTAAATATTTTATCAAATGTTGTGCACACATAAATAAATAAATAAATAAATAAATAATAATAAAAAAAATAATAACAACAATAATAAGAATAATTATTATTATTATTTCATATGATTTATAATTAATACTATATTATTATTATTATTATTATTATTATTATTATTATTATTTTAATAAGGATGCATTTTTGGTCTGTCTTCTTGTTTCCAAATTCTCTTTGGAATTATAGCAATAAATAGACAGATAAATAAATAAATAAATAAATAAATAAATAAATAAATAAATAAACACACAATGTAAGTCAGAGCTTTTCTTCTTTTAAAATAAAAATCTATTCCATCATTTTAAATAAATTAAAATCTGAAATTTGATCATTTAAGAATGGATACTACAAATACTAGCATCAAATGAGGCACACAGTAGCTCGTCACATATATGAAACAGTACATCTCAGTCAATATTAAAATATTTAGAATGACCTATTTGTATTCAATTTGCGATACTGTTTTTATGCTCGCGTTTGCATGCATGAGTAGCTGTTTAAGAAAAGACACACGCAGGCTCTAAAGAGTAAACAGCACATGTCAGTACGATGATGTTCACTTCAGTTCTGCTGCGCCGTAGGGGCTTCTTGCACTATGACATCGTTAAAGTACCAAACAAGTTTCTGAAGTCAAACCAGATCAGTGTAAACAGATCTACATCAGACTCCTAAACCAACCAGCGGCCATTCTCCTTCTACCCTTCCCTCTGGGTCTGTCACACAACACACATACGTAAATGACGCACCACGACTTAACTGCATTTCCGCACGTCCCGCTCAGAGCAGAGCCTGTCACACCGGGATGGTAATAAGTAACTAGATGAGTAAAGTTTGAGAACAAACTTTAAGTTGGCTTGAGAAAGCCTAGCCTGAAAGTGTGAAGCAGCTGTAAAAGTATGAAAGCAGCTAGCATGATTCAACACATTGCTTACATGATTTAACATGTTGTTAACATGTTTTAGCATGATTAGCTTGTTGCTTGTATCTTTTTATAGGCTGATTACAATGTTGTTTGCATGGTTAGCTTGTTGTTAGCATAATTTGCAAGTTACTAGAATGTTGTTAGCATGATTAGCAAGTTACTAGCATGTTTCTAGCCTGATTAGCATGTTGAAAGCATGTTTCACGCATGATTTGCATGTTACCAGCATGTTTCTAACATGGCTAACATGTTACTAGCTTGTTGTTAACATGTTTCTAACATGATTAGCATATTACTAGCATGTTGTTAACATGATTGGCATGTTGCTAGCATGATTAGCATGTTACTAGCATGTTGCTAGCATGATTAGCATGTTGTGAGCATGTTTCTAACATGATTATCATGCTGCTACCATGATTGACAAGTTATTAGCATATTGCTAGCATGATTACCATGTTACTAGCACGTTGCTAGCATGTTTCTATCATGATTAGCAAGTTACTAGCATGTTGTTAGCATGATTAGCATGTTACTAGCATGTTGTTAACATGATTAGCAAGTTACTAGTATGTTTGTAGCATGATTAGCCCGTTACTAGCATGTTGCTAGCATGATTTAGCTAGATAGATTAGAAATATTAGAGATATTAGAGTGGAAGCATAAATGAGTCTAAACTGATTAGAAATAGTACATTGAAGGGAAGCTTGATTTAGTCTCAAGGAATTCTGGGAGTTTAGATTTGAATTTTGTCAGTTTAAAGAGTGTTGGCTCATTTGTACATTCCGTCAATATAAGTCTATGGGATTTTTGGTGGTTTTGATAGTCTGGTTTATGAAAACCGTAAGCCGGATCAGTCTTAAAAGATATAGCACACCGAGTCAGACCAGTCTGAAGGTCTGGGCCGAGTTTGGTGGTTCTAGCTTGAAATCTCTAGGAGGAGATAGATACCGAAATCTGGCTCAGAAGAAGAAGAAGAAGAATTTGAAATAGTAAATCAGTAAATTGGCTTTCTCAAGCCAACTTAAGAGTGATGTCACAGGAAAGAGAAAAGATGAAAAATATCCACTCTTTCCACAAAACACAATCCGACGCTTCGCACCGGAAGCCAACTGTCATTTCCACTCTCCACGTCCCTCGTATCTCCATCTCTCCGGAGTTAATCATACACTCTCTCTTTTGACGTTTCTCCATATTTCAGGAGGAAGAAAGAGATGATGAAGTAAGAAAGCTTCGCTCTTTTTCAGATAGATGAGGAGAAGCGGATGACAAGCACTCGAGCTTCCCGCTGATGGATTCATAACATGATGTATAATTCTGCGATAACGTGACACTCTTCCCCTCCCCGGCCGTCAATAACTCACCGCCGGCTGATCAAGAAAACACAACTCACTCGTATGATTCGTAACACTTATTGTCGAACGCTTGAGGAAAACATCAATAAGGCTCATAAAGTTTTTATCCAAGTCACTGGCAGCCGGTAATGCCCAGTTAACAAACTCAAACACATCAAATTCAATTCAAATCAGCGCTACTCTGTCTAACCATGTTCTCTGTATGCAGCCACAATTTTCAAGTCCTGAGCTGCATAACTGGGTTTTTAGACATCATATTCAATGGTTCCAGACAGCAAAATAATGGATTTTTTTTAAGGGCAGCAGCAAATGTAATGTTAAAATAGCAACCCCACAATGCACTGTAAGCTCAGTGATGAGTCAGTGGAGTCAAGATAGATCTATTTTATTTGGTACTAAAAATGCTGTTTAAAATTTGGGGTTCGTAAGATTTTTTATTTTTATTTTTTATGTTAAAAAGTAAAAGATAATTATCTTTAATACAGTATTATTCTGAAATATTATTGCAATTTAAAAATTATAGATTAAAAGATTATTATATTTTTTTAATGACAAACATTATTTTATTTTATTTCATATTTTATTTTAGTCATATAATATTGTGCATCCTTATATGATGTGAACTTTATCAGTTTTCATCTATACCATACAAGTAATTATTATTTTTTTTTTAGCCAGAAATATAACATTGTGCATCCTTATTTGATGTGAACTTTATCAGCTTTCATATATACCATGCAAGTAATTATTTTTATTTTATTTTATTTTATTTTATTTTATTGTTTTGTTTTTATTTTAGCCAGAAACGTAATATTGTGCATCCATATTTTATGTGAACTTGATCAGTTTTCATCTATACCATATAAGTAATTATTTAATTTTATTTAATTTTATTTTTATTTTATTTACAGAAATATAACATTGTTCATCCGTATTTGGTGTGAACTTTATCAGTTTTCATACATACCATACAAGTAATTATTTTTATTTTATTTTATTTTATTTTAGCCAGAAATGTAATATTGTTCATCCGCATTTTATGTGAACTTGATCAGTTTTCGTCTTTACCATACAAGTGATTTTATTTTTTACTTACTTTATTATTTTATTTTATTTTAGCCAGAAATGTAATATTGTGAATCCATATTTTATGTGAACTTGATCAGTTTTCATCTATACCATATAAGTAATAATTGTATTTTATTTTATTTTATTTTATTTTAACCAGAAATATAACATTGTTAATCCTTATTTGGTGTGAACTTTATCAGTTTTCATATATACTATACAAGTAATTATTTTTATTTTATTTTATTTTTTAGTAGGACTGTCAAACGATTATTCGCGGTTAATCGCATACAAAATAAAAGATTAAGTTTGCCTAAAATATGTGTGTGTACTGTGTGCAATTATTATGTATATATAAACACACACACGTTAATGTATATATTTAAGAGAAATATGTTTTTTATGTACAAAATATTTGTATTTATATATAATATGAATTATATAAAAAACATAATAAATACATATACTTGTAAATATTTCTTAAATAAATACAAGAATGTGTTTTTTTTTATTTATAAATACATAATAATTGCACACAGTACACACACATATATTAGGCAAACTCAAACTTTTATTTTGTATGTGATTAATCGCGATTAATCTTTTGACAGCCCTATTTTTTAGGCAAAAATATCATATTGTGCATCCTTATTTGATGTGAACTTTATCAGTTTTCATCTATTCAAATAATTATTTTATTTTATTTTATTTTATTTGTTTTTAGCCATAAATATAATATTGTGCATCCTTATTCGATGTTAACTTTATACCATAAAGGATTTTTTTTTTTTTTAATTTTGGCCAGAAATGTAATATTGTGCATTCCTCTTTGATGTGAATTTGATCAGTTTTCATCTATAGCACACAAGCAATTATTTTATTTATTTTACTTTGTTTTATTTTACAGAAATGTAATATTGTGCATCCTTATTTGATGTCTGTGACTGAAAACACTGCTGGTTTCAGCATTGTAACCAATTGTGACATTCTGGACACAACGGGTGCAAGGACAAATTGTTCAGTAAAGCTCTAAACAAAAGAGAACAGAAAGCAGGAAGCAACCTTGAGTGTAATGACAGAGGTAAAAAGGGTCACCGTGTGTAAATGAGATTGGCTTTACTATTATGCATGAAATATTTGATCTACTCAATGAGCTTGCACCTTCCTACTCTCTGATTCCTCTGATGGGCTCCGTTTTGTATCTCTTTGTTGGCATTTTGCATCCTAACAAGATTTTGTGTCCCTTCGTGCCATTATGCTAATTTATTATAGGCCACGTGTTGCATATTAATGAGCTTGAAGCTGATATGACCTCAAAACACATTAAGCTCTGAACCGAGCACCCCGTTCTCCCTCACACATGTCGAATGAGAGTGATTTCTCAGGAGGAGGATGTATCTCCTGAGGGAAGTAATGTACAGAGGTCTGTCTCCTCTGAGACACCAGCTGCTGGAGGAAGTGCACAGGCTCTGCTATTTAGAGAAATTGAATTGTGGTGTGTGTGAGTGTGTGTGTTTAATAACAGAGCCGAACCACAATGTGTGTTGCATTGTGTTTGTGTGTGCATTTTTTTTTTCAGTCTAGGCATTTAATATCTCCAATAATCACCCCATGCCCTGCCCACAGCTGTAAAGAGCGTCTCTGATTGGCTCTTAACTCTCCGCTTTCCCCATTATGTCATAATCAATGAAAGAATGAATGATCTACTGCTTATTATCTCCAACAGAGGTGTCATCATCACCACTGATCAATAACAATAGAATCAGCTCAAGGTGTTAATGTAATCTTTTTCTCATAACAGCCTTTATTTTTTCTGTAAAAAAAAAAAAAAAAAATATATATATATATATATATATATATATATATATATATATATATGAGTCTTGTGACTTTATTTTAATTAAAGTTAATTTAAGCATTTAGTTTAAGTAGCTTGTAATGTTATTTTATTTATTTATTTTTTTAAGCAGTTTGAGCTTGTTGTGATATTTTGATTTAATTTTATTTAATTTAATTATTTAAGTAGTTTGTGGCTTGTGATTTAATATTCTCTTTTTTGTCATTTTATTTTTTAAGTTTTTTTTTTATTCATTTTAAATATGTTGTAGCTTGGTGTTTTATTTCAGTTCATTAAATATTCATTACGAATTGTAATAATTTTAAGTACATTTATTTTATTTTAGTATTTTGTTTTATAATATTTATTTTTAAGTATTTTATTAATATTAAGTAGCTTGTGGCATGGCCTGCTATTTTAATTTAATTTTATTGAAATATTTAAGTAACTTGCAAGGCTTTTTTTCTTTTCTTTTTTATTTTAATATTTTAATTTTATAATATTTATTTTTAAAAGTTTTTTATTAATTTTAAGTAGATTTTGGCTTGGCATACTATTTCAGTTTAATTTTATTGAAATATTTAAGTAACTTGCAAAGCTTTTTCTTTACTTTTCTTTCAATATTTACTTTTATTATATTTGTTTTTAAAGTATTTGATTAATTTTAAGTAGCTTGTGGCTTGGCAATCCATTTTAATTTAAATTTATTGAAATTTTAAGCAGTTTGCAATGTATTTTTTTTTTTATTTTATGATCATTAATGAAAATTATCACCCCTGTGCAAGCTTGAATTATGGGTAGGGCTATTTGTTTGACTGCGAAATAAAATAAAATAAAATAAAATAAAATAAAATGCTTGGCATACCATTTTAATTAAATTGTACTGAAATATTTAAGTAGCTTGGGTCTTTTATTTTATTTTATTTTATTTTATTTTATTTTATTTTATTTTATTTTATTTTTTATTTTATTTTATTTTATTTTATTTTATTTTATTTTATTTTATTCACGAAAATTATCACCACTGTGCAAGCTTGAATTATGGGCAGGGCTATTTGCTAGATTTATTATTAATAATAAAACACAAAATAAAACAAAATAAAAGAAAAATGATAAAGTTCACATAAAATAAAGATGCATAACATTACATTTCTGGCTAAAATAAAATTTAATTAAAAAGTAAAAGATTACTAAAGATTACATTTAATTAATTGTAACTATATTTATTTATGTATTTATTTTATTTTATTTTAGCCAGAAGTGTACTATTGTGCTTCCTTATGTAATGTTTTCAATGATTTTTATTTTATTTTATTTTATTTTATTTTATTTTATTTTATTTTATTTTATTTTATTTTATTTATTTTATTTTATTTTATTTGTGCGCTTCGCTTTTGGCAAACTATCCCTTTAAGAGCTTCATTAAGCAATTTATCTTCATTTCATCCCTAAGACACGATTACAGTACATACATCTCTGTTATCCCTAAATCTACAGCAGAAAAACCCACCTTTCCTAGAGCAGAAGCAGCTCACCGCTTTTATTAAATCCGAGCAGAACTCCACTCCCAAAACCTGCAGAGCTGCGGTGCAATAAGCAGAGAGTCTGTTTTAATCAGAAGTTTGGTCCAGAGAGCCAGAGTGATGTCACGGCTCTTAAATAAAGCTGTGCAAATAAGCTGATTCATCTCGGCGGGTCAAAGCGCCACGGCTTCAGTGACAGCACAGGCATAACCTTCAGCGCCGCAACAGCCGCATCACTCACCCATTGGCAGGTGAGGTCAGCGACCCACGACCCCGAGGGCGCTCGACCTGTCTCTCTCGGCCTGTCGTATTTACACAAGACGTTCAGGGCTAAGACTTTAATATTTAATGCAGGATAGTGCCAGTACAGAAAGAGCACATTAAACATTGAGCAGGTCTCTGCTTTCCGATCAATACTGTGCTTCTCACCATGAAATTGCTCACCTGAACACACACAGGTGCAACATCCACATAAACAGGTCCAGGGCAGCGTGGAATGATATTGACCAAAACCTTGCACAAGTACACAGAGTTTCTGGTCTACACATAAACAAGTCTGTCCGGGGAGTTTCACACCGCTTGTACAGCGGTATAATCTACTTTACAACTGCGGTGTGCCATGTTACAAGCTACTTTAAATTTAAAGTAGTTCAACGACAGCCAAGTTCCTCTTCTGAAAAAAAAAAAAAAAAACACTACAAGCAACAAACAAAAAAAGCAGTTAAGCGACAATAAAACTTTTGAGGGTGCAAAGCTTTTATAAAATATGTTCATAAAATGTATTATTTAACTATTATTTTAAATTAAATTATCAAATAAAAAAAAGTGCACATAAAATACAATAAAGCTTAAGGTGGCAAAATCTTTTGAAATATATTTATGTGATTATGAAAACATAAATGAAAAATTTTGTTATTTAAATAGAATTTTTTATTTAAATTTTTAATTTAAATTTAACCGGAAAAAAAGGAATTAATCATCACAAGACAAAATATACTTAAGCTTAAGATGGCAACATTTTAAATATATTTATGTTATCCTAAAAACATAAATTTAAAATGTTACTTTAACTTGACATTCATTCATTGATTTAATTTAGCCATTATATATGTTATACAAGTTATTATTTAACTAGAAAATAAAATAAAATAATAAAATATTGACATGAAATAAAAGAATTAAATTACATTAATTAAAATATAAAATAAATAAAAAATACTATGACAAATCAAAATAATAATATTAAATTAATTAAAATATAAAAAATCAAATAAAATAAATTATAACAAAAAATAAAATACATTGACATAAAATTAAATAATAAAATTTAATTAATTAAAATTTAAAAATAAAAAAATACATATAATAACATTAAAAAACAAAAATAAATAAATAAAAAATATTTATTTTTAAAATATATTTATGTAATCTTAAAAACATAAATTAAATATTTTACTTTAACTTGACTAAGTTCATTATTTAAGTAGAATTTTTTTTAATTAAATCCAGTTTTATATTTATGTGATCATAAAAACAAACTTAAAAAAGTCAAATTAAAGTAAAAATTCTTGTTTATTATTTAACTTATATATGTTTAACTAAAAAATATATATTTTATTACATTTTCAAATAAAAAAAATTATTCATAAATACACTGAAGCTAAAGGTGGCGAAAATCCTTTAAAAATAATTTTGTGATCATAAAACATATAATTTAAAAAAGTAAAGTATTTTTTATTATTATTTAATTATTTATATAATAAAGTAAAAATATTACTTTAATGTGACTTTTTACATTTATGTTTTTATGATCACATAAAGTCATACAATTTATTATTTAAATAAAAAATAAATGAAAATGTTCAATGAATAAAATACACTGAAGCTTAAGAAGGCAAAATCTTTAGACTTAAAAAATAAGGTCAAGTTAAATTGTTCATTTATTAATTAAGTATCCTTTTTTATTAAATTATTCAATGAAAATGACAGAATCACAGACATATTTCAAGATATCGCTGAAGGACACAGCTGGTTGGGACAAAGAAAAAAAAAATCATATGAACATGCCAACGCTGTGACTAATTGCAAATATGTAATTAAAACGTAACACAGTATTTTTCTCTGCCTCGAAAACAATGAATCATTTTCGCCTGCTGAATCTTGATTAGGGTGAAAGCAGCTGAGTGGGTAAATTTACACTGAAACAAAATAAATAAAATATAAGTGAGCCTAAAACAGATGAACAGCAGCATTTATCACAGCCTGAATATTTTGTTATATTTTGCAAAATGCACACAGATACTCAAACCAGTTCATTAACATCCACCATCTAAACAAACCAATTCCCTAATGTGAATCAGACAGATCAGTCCAACACTACATAGAAGAAAGAGCAAATACTACTGATTTCTGTTCTTTCATTCATCGATATATTAAACTGAATACGGCTGAGTCTCTAGTTAGGGAACAGCCAGATGGGGTGAAAGAGGTCTCTCATCAGCCCCGACCAAACCACACACACTTATCAGATACTTCAACACCTGTCCCTCCCACTGACGGGGTGAAAATGAATCCTGAGCCACATCTGAGTGTCTGTGTGTGTGACATATGAGAGGAAATCCTTAGCGGTGGCTGTAAGAGTCACACGTCGATGAACGAGGGAAATCAGTAAGTGTGAAAGAGAAGGAAAGGAGGAGTGTGAGAGAAGGGACACGCTACAACTGATCGATTTAATCGTGAAAAAAACCTCAAGAACAATGAGCAATGGAGCAACAGCTTATTATCAGGATTCTTTTAAAAGAGCACAAGGAGAGAAACAGACACAGGTCAATATGAATGAAAAATTGGATCTCTGAGAGAATCAAAGCCATTTTGTTTGCTCTAATTATTTCTAAATGACACTTGATAATTGCAAATTCATAAGAAGTTATTGTTCAGTTTGTTGTCACATTTATCTGTCACAGTTTGTGGCAGATAAATGTGACTCTAGCCTTCTAGACACTATTTTTTTTCTTTCTTTTTTTTCTTTTTAACAAGCTGCAATTTAAAGGTCCTTGCACCACGAGTCTGAAATTCTCAGCCGATATTTTCAATCATGTTTACACACTGCTGGAACTTTCTGGAACTGCTGGTTAGATTTTTATGTATTTTTCAAATCCGTAGCAATGCAATGCAATGCAATAAAATGCAATAAAATAAAATAAAATAAAATAAAATAATTACTTGAGTGGTATAAATGAAAACTGATAAAGTTCACATCCAATAAGTATGCACAATATTATATTTCTGGATAAAATAAAATAAAATATAATAAAATAAAATAAAACCACTTGTATGGTATAAATGAAAACTGACAATTTCGCATAAAATTAATAAAATAAAATAAAATGATTATTTGTGTGGTATAAATGAAAACTGATAAAAATTCACATCAAATAAGTATGCACAATATTATATTTCTGGCTAAAATCAAATCAAATAAAATAAAATAAAATAAAATAAAATAATTACTTGAGTGGTATAAATGAAAACTGATAAAGTTCACATCCAATAAGTATGCACAATATTATATTTCTGGCTAAAATAAAATAAAATAAAATGAAATAAAATAAAATAAAATAAAATAAAATAAAATAAAATAAAATAAAATAATTACTTGAGTGGTATAAATGAAAACTGATAAAGTTCACATCCAATAAGTATGCACAATATTATATTTCTGGCTAAAATAAAATAAAATAAAATATAATAAAATAAAATAAAATAAAACCACTTGTATGGTATAAATGAAAACTGACAATTTCACATAAAATTAATAAAATAAAATAAAATGATTATTTGTGTGGTATAAATGAAAACTGATAAAAATTCACATCAAATAAGTATGCACAATATTATATTTCTGGCTAAAATCAAATCAAATCAAATAAAATAAAATAAAATAAAATAAAATAAAATAAAATAATTACTTGAGTGGTATAAATGAAAACTGATAAAGTTCACATCCAATAAGTATGCACAATATTATATTTCTGGCTAAAATAAAATAAAATAAAATAAAATAAAATAAAATAAAATAAAATAAAATAAAATAAAATAAAATAAAATAAAATAAAAATTACTTGTGTGGTATAAATGAAAACTGATAAAGTTCACATCAAATAGGTATGTACAATATTACATGTCTGGCTAAAAAAAAATAAAATAAAACAAAACAAAACAAAAAACAAAACAAAAAAAACAAAACGCACAAATTTATATATCTAACTACATAAGTAAATACGAATTTCACTGAATCTTAGAAACATATAAGGCCTAGAGGTGCACTGATATGTAATATATTTGGTCTAAATAATTAAAAAATTAAACACTAAAAACTAAAATCAATCATTTTTAATGCTACAAGTGCATTTAAGGCACCACAACATTAAAATATACAGCATGAAAAATGAATGTTCATTTTGAGACCAATGAACAGTGTTATTAAATTATTCATGTTTTTAAAGTTCAACTTCAAAAGAGCATTAAAGGATGACAGATAACTTAAAAGGAAAAATAGGGGAAATTAAGCACAACATAACATCTAATACATACACTAATATTAAAAGGTATAGAGTCATAAGACT
This sequence comes from Cirrhinus mrigala, assembly GCA_036247105.1. NCBI lineage: Eukaryota > Metazoa > Chordata > Actinopteri > Cypriniformes > Cyprinidae > Cirrhinus > Cirrhinus mrigala. The sequence continues at coordinate 34,422,378 of CM070008.1, read as the reverse complement.
TTTTTTTTAACATTTATTTTATTTATTAAAAAAGCAGCCAATCAGCATATTAGAATGATTTCTTAGGGATCATGTGACACTGAAGAGTGGAGTAATGATGCTGAAAATCTTTGCATCACAGGAATAAATTACATTTTAAAATATATTAAAATAGAAAACAAGTATTTTCAACAGTAATAATTTTTCAAAATATTATAGATTTTTCTGTATTTTTACTCAAATAAATGCAGTCTTGATGAGCATAAGAGACTTTTTTCAAAAACAAACAAAAATCTTAAACATTTGAACGGTAGTATATATATAAGCCTATAATGATACAGTACCAATATATTTTTCAACCCTGATGAGCTCCAGAACCAAAAAGTTCTGCTACGTAAGAATAATAAGAACTTGATTCATGCACTGAACACTAACTCCCAAGTACGAGTTGTTCAACTGTGTTCAACCATTTCCGAAGTGGTTAAAATGAGCAAATTGAATTCCATGAAATTCCATTAAGCTCGCTGAAATCTGTTCAGTGAACACGCTCCCATCCGATTCTTCACATCCCTGGGCTAAAGTCAGATGGACTTGTTTCTGTAAGACAGGCTTCCAGAGCGGGACAAACTTCAACCTTGTCAAACACGGTTTCCAAACACAGGAAGCTGATCGGCTACAGGGAAACACATCCTCTTGCGTATTCCCTACGGCCAATCACAGCTCACCAAACAGGTGCAGAATGCCAAACTACCCTCTCAGCAGCCTGTCCTCCGAGACGCTTCTTTCCCCCTCTCTCTATCTCTCGTTCTTTACGGCCGTAGATCATTTGCATGCATTAACATATGGACAGGAATAGCGCTGAGCAAAATGGCCAAAATGGTCTTTAGTTCACCCATAATCCCTCCTTCATTTTCTACACCACTGTATGTGTACGTTCGCCCCCACCTGTTCTTTCTATCTTTTCAGTCCTTCCTCATCATGTCTTACAAGTGTGTTTCCTTTTCTAATGAGTCCATATAACCGCAGGGTGTCCTGTTTGCCATTTTATCGCTCGAAAAGGTGCTAACAAGTGCCCTCAAAGTGCCCTTTTAAGGTGTAAACATACTGACAGTGTTTATATCAGTAAAGGTCACCAAATCACATCCTATTTAGATATTCCTACTCAACTATAGTCAGTGAATTTACAATCTCATGCATTTTTCACAAAATTCAAAAGCATTTTGATGCTTTAAGTAAAATTTAATCCGATTGTTCAGTTTTACACAACTTTTTTTTTTTTTTTATGAGTGTGACGGTCACAGAAGGACTGCACAATTAAATGGACTTTAGTTTATGAATGCACGCACACATGCACACAGAGACTGTTTACTGACATGACTTTATTATGATTATGAGCAGAAATGAAATGTTGTCTTTGTTGTATTATCTGCCTCATACTGTTAGTGAAACAGTGACGGGAATCTTTGGTGGGGACTCTACCATTGTTAATTGAACATGGGGGTTTCTTGGACAACACGGCCGAGTAGTTTCTGTTATTGCCTGTTCAGTGCATGGGATAAAGATCTCTTTTATTGCATTTTATTAAGTAGAGTGTTTGTTGTCAATGCTTTGATACACTGTTTTTTCTTGATTCTGTATGTATGGGAAAAGGTGTAAAGTGCTGTATGTGCGTATGTCCCTCCCCATGGGGTAATGGTGCTGGCCGCCAATATAAATGTGTGCGTCTTTGTTTAATGGAGGTCTGTGTTTGTTGCTGAAGTGGAGAGTGTGGCCTGAGGGCTGTTAGCATTTTGTATTTTGCTTTCTTTAATTGTTTTTTTTTTTTCTATTTTGTTGTTGAAGCTATTTTTGAAAAGACTGTTTTTGTATTATTGATTCTGAATTTGAACAGTTTTGGGGAGAAGATTTCCTTTTTCTCCCTAGTTTTGCTTATGCATTGTTAGATTTTGGGTTTGGATTATTTTGGGGCCAGTTTAAATAAATATTCAAGCATACTTTAAACTTTTTGTATTCACTCTGCCTCTGTTTTGTTTGGCCATATAATTTTGGTGCCCAATTTGGGGTAACCTTTGACAATAAGTTTATCTGAAAAGTCATGTTTATAACATACTGAGTGCTTTTAAATACAGTAGTCAATATTTAAAGAGGATATTTTTTTTTTTTGCAAAGTTGTCCTTAGACAAGAACGGTATTGTTTTGATTTTAGGACAACTTTGATGAAAGATCCACTTGAAATCTTGACTACTGTACATTTTAAAATTTTTTGTGCAAAATGTGCAAACATTTGATTTTGTTTTACACTCTCACTCACTGAAATGTTATTTTTGCAAAAATAATAACATGACTATTTTCATCAACTAAAATTAAAGAACATAACATTGCAAATATAGGCTAAATTTATAGAATATTTTCAGCAAAACACAAAAAAATCAAATGCGAAGACATTTTAAAATTAATTTGTTATATGTTTGAAATCAAATAAATCAAGTAAAACTTTTTTCCCAACTAAAATTAAAGAACATAACATGATAAAATATTGATTAAATTTAAATAATATTTTTAGCAAAAGACAAAAAAATGAACGCAAACACATTTTTAAAATTAATTTGTGATATATTTGAGTATTTGGTTTTAAGGGTCAACCGATAAGTGTTTTTCAGAGCCAACGCCGATACAGACTACAAATCAAGTAGACCGATAACCAATATTTTGAACTGAAATTTGTCTAGTGTAAAAATGAAAACTAATGTCAAAATTAAGAATAACAAGGGCTCTGGCAAAAAAAAAAAAAAAATCTTTAAAAACTTTTCAATTATTTTATTGCCAAAACGTTTTTTAAACTGATGATACCGATAACCATAAAAATGCTTAATATCAGTGCTGATAATCAGTTACATAAAACATTTTTTGTCAACTAAAGTTAAAGAACATAACATGGCAAAATATTGACTTAATTTAAATTATATTTTTAACAAATGACAAAAGACACACAAAAAAACAACACAAACAAACAAACAAACAAAAAACAATGGAAACACATTTTAAAATTTAAAATTTAAAAATAAAAAAAACGGTTTTTAAAATTACGATACCGATAACCATAAAAATGCTTAATATTGGTGCCGATAATCAGTCGACCCCTATTTAGTTTTATTTTGCACTCTCACCACATGGCAAAATATTGACTACATTTATATATCAGACATAAATATATATATGTCTGATGTAAAAAAAAAAAGAAAAAAAAAAAAGAAAAGTAAATGCTAAAAATAAATGCTTTTAAATTATTTTATCGCCAAACTGGAACTGAAGTATGAAAGTAATCCGGTCCTACATTCATAAAACAAACTAACTAAACTAAAATCATATAAAATAAAAAAATAATATAAAACAAAACAAAACAAAAAAAAAGTAATAAAAAATAAAATGACATAAAATTAAAATAAATAAAAAATACTTAACATTCATACCTGCTTTATAAATGTCCTCTTTTTTTTTTTTTTTTTTTCCTTCCGGGCCAACAGTTAGGTGAAGTAATAAAATTGCATATTCTGACCCCTGCTTGACATCTTTATCTATTACATTTTATCCCCTCACTTTTTTCCTTATTCTTTTGTTCTTCTTTGGCACATTCAAATTAGTGCGGAAACACAATGGACAGTAAATGACATATTCTTGTTCATTAACCAGAATGTGTGAAAAGCATGTAATGGGATTGAACAGATTTCTTCATCAAAATGCTCATAATTCTTATTTAGCTGTATATTAAGCGAACGCAGAGACGGCAGTAACTTCTGGATATGTGGTTTCTCTCTGCGGATATGGCATGCTGTAATGTTGATTACAGCCATTAAAATAAAGAATATTACACGCTGAACATTTACTAAAATCACATCTTCAGAAGCTGGAACGGAGCCGGCGTCTCAGAGCGCACCCAAATCACACTCACATTTACGAGAGCCTCCGAGCGCACATGTGTGCAGTGAGTAATGTTTTCAATCTCACATTTTCCCCACATCCCAGTTTAATTACATGAAATATGTTCAATCATCATTCTCTGGAGAACCCGCGGAAGCTTGTGTTTATGACTGGATGGCGTGAACGGAGCGAGGAGTTTGGTCTCCTGTATTCTTCATAGCATACAGCCAGCTCCCCTACTAGCTTTACCGGAACATTAGACACTCATGGAATGTTCCGTGGCATTCTGGAATCCCCTCGACATGCTAATGAACGTTCAACTGCCATTAGCGCTCTGAAGTGATTTGTATTCGCTCCACCTGTACAATCAAATCTGACATTATGATGCATGCGTTAAAGGAACAGTCCAATAGCAACCTTTTTTTTTTTTTCTCCATCTCCCATCATGCTAATTTTTGTTCCTTTGAGATCTAAGCAACACTTCTGAAATGTTAAATAATGCATAAAACATCCAGCTGCATGAACATATACATTAAAACTGGTATGTCAATCAATTTAAAACTGAATTATTTACAAGCTATGCTGATTCATTTAATTAGGTAATCAGTATTTGATAGTTAGATCAACAGACAGAACGATCGATAGAACATACGAACGAAAGAACGAACGAAAGAACGATAGATAGATAGAACGATAGATAGAACGATAGAGCAGTAGATATGTAGATAGATAGATAGATAGATAGATAGAAAGAATGACAGAACGATAGATGGAACGATACACAGAACGACAGAACAAACGATAGAATGATAGAGTGATAGAGCGAACGATAGAATGATGGAACGATAGAACGAACGATAGAACGATGGAACAATAGACAGAATGATAGAATGATAGAACGATAGATAGATAGATAGATAGATAGATAGATAGATAGAACAACAGATCAACAACAATAGAACGAACGATAAAACGAATGATAGAACGATGGAACAATAGACAGTATGATAGAACGAACGAACGAACGAACGAACAAACGAATGAACGAGCGATAGATAGATAGATAGATAGATAGATAGATAGAACAAATAATAGATAGATAGACAGAATGACAGAATGATAGATGGAACAATAGACAGAGCGATAGAGCAAACGATAGAATGACAGAATGATATAGATAGATAGATAGATAGATAGATAGATAGATAGATAGATAGATAGATAGAATGACAGAACGATAGATGGAATAATACACAGAACGACAGAACAAACGATAGAATGATAGAGTGATAGAGCGAACGATAGAATGATGGAACGATAGAACGAATGATAGAATGATGGAACAATAGACAGAACGATAGAACGATAGAATGATAGATAGATAGATAGATAGAACGATAAAACGAATGATAGAACGATGGAACAATAGACAGAATGATAAAACGAACGAACGAACGATAGATAGATAGATAGATAGATAGATAGATAGATAGATAGATAGAACAATAGATAGATAGATAGAATGACAGAATGATAGATGGAACAATAGACAGAGCGATAGAGCAAACGATAGAGCAAACGATAGATAGATAGATAGATAGATAGATAGATAGATAGATAGATAGAACAAACAATAGATAGATAGATAGATAGATAGATAGAATGACAGAATGATAGATGGAACAATAGACAGAGCGATAGAGCAAACAGAATGACAGAATGATATAGATAGATAGATAGATAGATAGATAGATAGATAGATAGATAGATAGAACAATAGAACAAACAATAGATAGATAGATAGATAGAATGACAGAATGCTAGATGGAACAATAGATAGAATGATGGAACAATAGACAGAACGATAGAACAAATGATAGAACGATAGAGCGATAGAGTGAATGATAGATAGATAGATAGATAGAAAGGACGATAGATGGAACAATAGATATAACGAAAGAACGAACGAACGATAGATAGATAGACAGATACATAGAGAGACAAACAGTACACACACCCTACCCCTAAACCAAGTTAACATACATAAAACATTGTAGAGTGAGACCAAGAGAGAGAGAAACAAAAGGAAAGAAATGATCAAGAGAAATAGGAAGTGAGGGAATGTGAGCTGGAGAAGCTTTAATTGGCCTCTCATGGAAGCATGCGCGTGGAGACACGAGGTCGCTGCCTGCTGCGCTCTCATTGGTTCGTGCCTCGATGGGGAAGCCGAGAGAATCCGACATTTCATTAACAGTTCATCTTTTAATGAGAGCTCTGAGGGACCAATCAACACGCAGTGTTTCAACACACAGCGTTCCCCACGGAAACACACATGCTCAGCTCGCAGGCCTCAACAGATGTACGCGTACATACAGTTACACACGCTCCACAATACAACAAGGCCATCTCTGAGGCGGAATTTACCCTGAAGGCAAGTAAACTTAAAGTAGTTGAAGTCTGAGACGCCCAAAGCCACGTCAGAACAAGAGGTATTATGTTGCACTAAACCATATACAAATCATGCATCTGATTCACTGACAAACACTGCTATCTAAAGCTCTCCAGGGTAAAAGCAAGAAATGTTCCTCTTATGAGATGTGAACAGCAGCAGTACAAAGTCTTTTACAAAATGTATCTTCATATCTTTTAGAAAATGTGTCTTCAAGTGTTTCCTTCACGAAAGACAACTTTTTCAATGAATCATAGTTATTTACTGATTCAAAGCTTAAAGTAAATTAACCAATTCACTGATTAATTGAAGTGAGTGCCTACATTATGCATTTTCTTTTTCTTTTTTTTTTTTTAATATTTCAAATGTTCATCACTATGTTTTCAACGTTTAATAAAATAGTGTGTATTCTATTTTTTTGATACATTTACAAGTAAAACAATTTAAATAACTTTTTAAATATTTAACTAAAATTGATTGGTTAAAATGATCTAAAACAAACTAAATAACCAAATAAATAGAAAAAAAATGTATATAATAATAATACTTTAACATAATTCCAATTTAAATAGTAATACTACTACTGCTACTTCTACTACTAATAATGGGATCTAATTTAAGGTGACAACTTCAAACAGTGAAAAATTATTTACCAATATATATATATATGTATATATACATTTTATTAACTATATTAATATATTAGTTCTTTTTTTAATGATTATAAATTATTTAAAATTAATTGGCTAAAATGATCTAAAACTAAATTAAATAACCAAAAAAAAAAAAAAATTATTAACATAAAAAATATTAATACTTTTAAATAATTAATAAATAATAATAATAATAATAATAATAATAATAATAATAATAATAATAATAATCTAATAATCTAACTGAACGTGACAACTTCAGACTGTGATAAATTATTTACAAAAAAAAGAAATCAATTATTGTTTTGTAAGTGACTTTTAATTTAGTCAACTAAAAAGGTAGGTTTAGTGTAATTTAACTGCTTTGTTGTTTGTTACAAGCTGCTAATTTAGTTCTCAAGTAGCTTCCCCCAAACTGCTCTGCAATAAAGAGAAAAAAAGAAAAGCGGGATGTCTTGTGTTCATGCTAATGAGTACTGACTCTCAGTTTGTGTTTTTAAACCAAGCTGATTTTTTTTAGCTCTGTCTGACACCAGGCAAGTAGATGCTGACCTAGCAACAACCTTAACAAAATCAATGCAGGAGAAAAAAAAACTCCAAGTCATTCAGAGGATAAACCGGCTGTGAACACCATCAACAAACTGGAGCTATAGGGTAACCACCCTACGGCCTATGTTTAAACTCTCACTCACTCATGACGGCAACATACGCGTGTAATACATGTAATAAATCCTGCTGTGTCACACCTGCCCATCCACGGAGGCTATTTACTCCAGCGCAGGCAGAGAGCATAATTGGCAACTCATGTCTATATGCACAGGAGCTTGGAGAAACAGCAGTTATGGAATAATTACAGGCATGAAAGAACCCTAATGCCCATGAAACAGTGAAATGCATGCTGGGAGCTGCTGCTCATGGATTATGGGCAAAAGCATATAAGAAGGGTTATTTAACATATTCAGATGCAGCTTTTCAAAGAAGGACATTAATAAAACACTACAAATGTAAAAGAAACAAAGTGGCACTCGCAAGACATTTAACTTCCTTAACATCACATATTTCAAGGTGAAAAAGCACAAAATGTACTTTTTAGAGGGGGAGAACACATTATATTTTGAAAAAAACAGTACTTAAATTAGCTTTATGATTCAATCATGGTTAGTTTATAGTATTTGAATACCTTCACTGTAATCTTCTTTTTTTTTTTTTATCTAAAATTGATTAGATTTTCCTGCCAGTGCCATGAAGAAGTATTTAGGAGGAAAAGAACTGAAATCACAGAAGGGAAACGGCAAACTTCTTATCTTCCCCTGCACACCCAGCTCAACTGACAACACAAACACCACCTCGCCAACTCCATGCCATGACCTCAGATATTATCTGGGACAGGAAGAGAGAAAGAGATGGTTGATGTGGGTTGGCAGACAGAGAAAGTGAAAATCAGTCAACGGCCCTGCTTTCTCTCTCTCGCTCACCTATGCTGGCTGCTTTCCTCAAGTATAACTGGAAAGGTCTGATGACTTCTCCAGAGGTGATGAAACATGTTCTGGAACAGACACCCACTCAGATGGTGGATAAGACTGTGAGGCTTACCTACCCGCATATTCTCTCGAACTGGAAACCTACCGTCTCACAATGACAACAGCGCTATTCTATTGCAGGTGGGGGAGAAAAAAAAAGAATCCTCTACAAATCAAATATGATCTGAAATTGTGTTTTTGACTTCTGTTGGAATTTTATGAGAAATTCCTTTTAGGATTTCATGGGACTGTTTCTAAATTACAACAGAAATTCTTATAGGATTTATTTGGAGTTTTTGACAAGAAATCCTATCCTGTTCTCCTAAGTTGCACTTCTGGGATTACAAAATATGATGGATGGATGGATGGATGGATGGATGGACAGATGAAAGAGCAGAACGTTAGAACAAGACAGAACAATATAACTGGTTGGATGAATGGACGGACGGACGGGCAGAATGTTAGAGCGATACTGGATGGGATGGGATGAGAACTGGATGGATGGATGGACAGACAAACGGGCAGAATGTTAAAAGGATGGATGGATGGGCAGAATGTTAGAACAATACATAGAAGAATACAACTGGATGGATGGATGGACGGATGGAGAGATGGAATGTCTGATCGATACACAGAATGACGGATGGATGAATGGATGGACAGATAGAAAGACGGACAGGCAAAATGTTAAAACGACTGATGGATGGTCGGATGGATGGATGGATGGATGGACAGACGAACGGGTAGAATGTTAAAAGGATGGATGGATGGGCAGAATGTTAGAACAATACATAGAACAATACAACTGGATGGATGGATGGACGGATGGAGAGATGGAATGTCTGATCGATACATAGAATGACGGATGGATGAATGGATGGACAGATAGAAAGACGGACAGGCAAAATGTTAAAACGACTGATGGATGGATGGATGGACGGACGAACGGGTAGAATGTTAAAACAATAGATTAATGGATAGGCAGAATTTTAGAATGATATATAGAACAATAGAACTGGATGGATGGATGGATGGATGGATGGATGGATGGACGGACGGACGGCCAGATGGGCAGAATGTTAAAATGATGGATGGATGGACGGATGGAATGTTAGAATGATACATAGAACAATAGAACTGGATGGATGGACAGACGGACGGAATGACAGATCAATACATAGAACGACAGTTGAATAAATGGGTGGATGGACAGATGGATGGAATGACAGATCAATACACAGAACAACGGATGAATGAATGGATGGATGGATGGACGGAATGTAAGATCGATACATAGAACAATGGAACTGAATGGATGGATGGATGGATGGATGGATGGATGGATGGACAGATGGACGGAATGACAGATCAATACATAGAACGACAGATGAATGAATGAATGAATGAATGAATGAATGGATGGATGGATGGACAGATGGATGGAAGGGCAGAATGTTAGACTGATACATAGAACAATGGAACTGGATGGATGGATGGACAGAATGTCAGATCGATACATAGAACGATGGATGGATGAATGGATGGACGGATGGCTGGATGGATGGAATGTTAGAATGATACATGGAACAATAGAACTGGATAGATGGATGGATGGATGGATGGATGGATGGATAGAACAATGCTAAAATTTCTGAGCTTTGAAGGTTTGCAGAATTTTTCACAGACCCACAACAACAGTTGTTATTTTCCAGGTACAGGTGTGTGTGCTGTGTTCCGCTGAGTCTCCGCACATCACCAGCTCTAATTTAATTAACCATGTTCTCTATGGATCTCAGAGATCATTTAAAAATCATTTCATCTGCCGAGCTCTAGCAGTGCGAGAGGATGAACAGCGAATGCTTTCATCTGAGACAAACCTGCTGACTGGAGAGATTTCTTTTGTTTTCTTCTCTTTTCTACTATTGTTCTTATGATTTCCATCACTTAATCTACTTCCACACTACTGCTGGTAGAATGAGACCACCTGTGCTAGGAATGCCCGTATGGAGATAACGAGAACTACTACAGCATGAGGGATGTGAGGTTATTTCAACATTTACAGCTACTACTCTGACATTTCAGATTGGGACAGAAATAAAAATCACAGTTAAAACTGTCAAATAAAATTCACTATAATCCTTACTTGTCATGCCAACCCAAACATTTATTTGATTTTAATCACTTTGATTTGATTCTCCTGCCAGATGGCAGAGAAATAAAAGAAAATTTGCATGTAGGAGGAGAAATTAGCGAAATCATTAGTGGTTGTCAGTGTTTTTATCCCACCACTTAGGAGAAAGTTAACTTAAGTCTAAATTACATTTGTTTTTGACAACATTGTACATAGTACACAAGTACATAGGGCTAATATTCTGGGCTGAAGAGACTGAAGACACTCCAATGGCAACACGTTTTCAGTGAAACACAGTAAAAGTGAGGTAAAACGGCCTTGACTGGAGCAGTGAGGGAATCCATTTAAACACAAAACATCCCATAGTGGTTTCCTTTAACAACAGGCAAGAAACCAATCCGTGGATGTGCGAACACGCTCGCGCAGTGGTGTTAAATATTCACTGTTTTATAGCAAGTCTTTCCTCACAGCTGAGATTCACTGTTAGCATACAGCACACACAGACACAGACTGGGGGATAATCCAATTCGAAATGAATTCAGAAATGCTTTTGGTGCAGGACTTCCAGTTCTACAGAACAATGGAAGAAGGAGGATGCCGAAAGGGTGGCAGAAGTGTTCGCAAAGCCTGTTTGGAGACTATCATTATGTGCTGCTACTGACTCAGAAATTACATACTTCACTTTAAAAGTGCCAGTTTCACCGATCGATCCATTAAGTGTCACTATTTTCGGTCTTTAAGTCGCCGCCACCTCTAACTTCACAGGTCCACTTCTCTACTGGAGCGCTTTGAGCTTTAAGCTTCCCGTAGCGCATTTAACAACTGAATAAAACATGAGCCATTACGCTTTAAAGTCCCCCATTATGATCTGAGACATTTTAATAAGGAACCAAACAGAAGTTTGAATGAACTCCGGCAGAAAGAAAGAAAACAAACCCAACTTATTGCTGCTTTAATTCTACTAAAAAGAACCAAAAATCTATTCGGAAGAAATGAGCAGCGATTCGGAAGACTGTGAAGGATGTATTCAGGATGGAGTTAACAAGCCTTTTTTCCTCAGCTAATAAACATGTGGAGCTCATATGTTCTGGCCCATTACAAAGAACCGCACGGCCCATTGGGCTCTGAGGATGGGGCTCTTCGTGCAGCAGGACCGAATGAGCCGTATGAGCCGCTTGACTCTAGAACAACGTCAGGAGCACCGTTTGCCAGATACAAACAGGATTTGCACTGTGAGGATAGTAGATGTTGCACGCTTTTGATATAAGAAACTGTGTCCTAGTCCTGTCCTCTCTCTACTTCCAAACTAATAGAAAAGTGGCAAAAATCATTAAACCGCATTGGTTAAATGAATTAAAAAAATAAACACATAAAAAAAAATATCTTGATATTAGATATTTTTGTAACGTCTAATGGTGGTGAGGCTTCATATAATTTCCAACCATAATAATAATAATAATAATAATAATAATAATAATAATAATAAAATATAAGTAAGTTTAAAAAAGGTAAAATAAGTGTTTAAAAAAAGCAGATAAATAAAAAAATAAAAAGTGGTAATAATAATAATAATAATAATAATAATAATAATAATGTATTTTCCTCGCTCTACATCTCTAATAATAAAAAAAGTGGTAATATATATTGAAATGCATTGGTAAAACTGTATGTACAGACATCATAGTTCATTAGGGGGAAAAAAAAGTTTATTAATTTAAAATTTAACACAAAAATGCAATTGTAATAAAGTTGCATTAATAAATAAATGTTTAATTAAATTGATCAATAATAATAATAATAAAAATAAGTAAAATAAGTTTTAAAAAAAGTAAAATAAGTGTTTAAAAATAAGCAGATAAAAAAGTGGTTAATAATAATAATAATAATAATAATAATAATAATAATAATAATAATAAAAACATAAGTAAAAAAGTTACAAAAAAGTAAAATATGTGTTTAAAAATAAGCAGATAAACTTAAAATAACTTAAATAATAAAAAGTGGTTAATAATAATAATAATAATAATAATAATAATAATAATAATAATAATAATAATAATAATAAAAGTTCTTGTCCTTGCTCCACATCTCTAATAATTAAAAAAAAAAGTGGTAATATATATTGAAATACATCGGTAAAACTGTATATATATATACAAATATCCAAAATATTTGAAATGTTAATTTGATGAACCAATCAAAAATAGAATTTATAAACAGCATAAAGAAAGTTCATTAGAAAAAAAAAGATTTTGTAATACAGAATTGTAATAAAAAAACTGCCTAATATTACATTCATTTTTAAAATAATAATAATAATAATAATATCATCAATACCAAGCTGCAATACACAAATACATATTATATAAATATTATTTTGTTTTAGTTTTTGATATAATTTTATATTTTAGTTAAAAATATGTATTTTAATGCAACCAAAATAAAGCTACTTTGT